>JASDDO010000006.1:221710188-222910188 GCA_030015575.1 Agapanthus africanus
TTTTCCTTTTGACATAGGCCGGACAACCCCATAATTTAACTCGTTTAAAATATGGTCTCTTCCCACTCCATATCTCATATGGTGTGGTAGGTACAGATTTAGATGGAACTTGATTCAATAGGTTTGCTGCTGTCTCAAGTGCATAACCCCAAAAGGAAATAGGTAACTCAGCAGTGCTCATCATAGAGCGCACTATATCTAATAGGGTGCGATTCCTCCACTCCGATACACTGTTGTGCTTTGGTGTTTATGGAGGAGTAAGCTGAGAGAGAATCCCATTCTCTTTTAGGTAGTCCAGGAATCATTGCTCAAGTATTCTCCTCCTCGATCAGATCGAAGGATCTTAATACTTTTACCCGTTTGGTTCTCGACTTCGTTTTTATATTCTTTGAATTTCTCAAAAGCTTCAGACTTGTGTTTCAACAGGAACACATGTCGGTATCTTGAGAGATCGTCAGTGAATGTAATGAAGTACGAGAAACCATTCCTGGAATATGTAGACATGGGACCACATACATCACTATGTATTAGTCCCAAGAGTTCCGTAACTCTTTCTCTGTGTCCACTAAATGGAGTTTTGGTCATCTTGCTTTTGAGACATGACTGGCAATTGTCATAAGATGAAAATTCAAACGGATTCAAATATCCATACTTATGTAACTTAGCTAGTCGTGTCGCATTGATATGACCTAGTCTACAATACCACAAGAAGGATTCGTTCATTTTTGAACTCTTCCTCTTGTGCGTGTTCTGTACATTAAGAACCGTGGTTTGATTCAGAACGTATATGCCATTATTTAACGATCCTGATCCAATCAACTTTTGATTTAGGAAGATGTTCATAGCATTATCCTGTACAAAAAAATTACATCCTTCTTTACTCAATAAAGAAACTGATATAATATTGCATATCAGGGTCGGAATGTAATAGCATTCGTTCAGAATCAATGTATTACCATTTGGTAATACAAAGTGATATTCGCCAACTGCTTTGGCTGCAACATTTGCACTATTCCCTACTCTTATGGAATGATCACCCTCTCCAATTCCCTACCTTTCCGTAGCCCATGTAACATATTACAAATGTGGGATTCCGATCCGGTATCTAATACCCAGGACGTAGAGTGAACTGAGAAGCAGTTCTCGATAACAAACACACCCGAAGAAGATGCATCAACATGCTTATTCTTCGTTTGGGTGGCGTGAGAATCCGGATATGCCACTATTCCCTGCTCAGTCTTATAACATTTATAAGAAAAAACGGGACCAATGTTTCTCTGCTCAGTATAATAAGAGGGTTTGGTCAATACATCCATATTATTATCTTGATTAAGGCCTGACATGGTCGCTACTTGGAGAGAGAGAGAAGAAAACACTTTAGCGTGCGCTCTTGCAAGATTAGATTGGTTATTATGTTATCTAATCAGGATGGCTCTCACTGTTTTCATCAAATCTTCCTTCAAACCCTAAAAGGTAAGACTAGCCGAGATTAATTACACTTTACAAGTTCGCCAATCTTTCGACCAGGCCAGTGTTGGTACTTTGAGGGAGGTTCCCCGTGCTTTCGCACGGACCTAATTAAAATAAACCTCATTTTCCCAGAGGCATAACCCCGATAACACCTTTCTATACACCTACTTGATTGGCTAATTGTCATGTGTAAAACTCTCCCAGGAGTAACTCTTACTCGCAGTGGGTATCAGGATCCAACTATCTCTTAGAAGGTATGCAATCTCATTGCAAATTTCAACACTTGAAATTCCCGATAATGCTTTTGCCCCTAGCAACTTATGACCTTAACACAGTAATCAAATCATAATTGCTAGCCAAGTTCAACCCGTCATTTCCTGACTGAATTAAACCCACCCGCACGACCCTTAACATAGCCAACAAAGTCATACGACTACCCTAATCCAATCACATCTCATGCTTTAACAGATAAACACTAATTAACTACCGCACACTACGTCTTAACATAGTCAACAAACGTAGCACGAATACTAAGTAGGACTTATCTGAAATGACGGAGGGCTAGGTCAGGTTTTTCAGAAAACCTTTCGCGTAATGAACTTGATATCGTTGTAGAAACAAGTGATTTTGAAAAGGAGTGTTTTTAAGGCTTTTACTAGTTTCGCTAAAGAGATCACTCCCGGTGAAGGGATCTCGACTCTTTCCTTATCGAATAAGGTGCATGATATTTCTCAAATACCGCTATGCAAGACATGAACTGTTAGTTATATGTATGCCCTAGAGACCATTACTGTACATACGATGTATATTGTAGTGGATGCTTGGATATATATAGGGAGGACTTTCTTGCTCGACATGATAGTATGCTATCTGGTTGCACTTTATCTTAACATATACTCTGATTGTCTCTATGTTACATGTTGATAAAGCCCATAGGATGAGTACTTGACTACCAGGACTATGATGCAGATCATACTAGTGGGGATAGTGCAGTCGCTAAGTACATCATTCAAATGTTCCTAGTCGTAGGTGTATCGAGACAGGGCATCTATATACCAGAGTAGACTAGCGTATAGCTTCTCGACCCATATAGATGGGCGATGGATGATCCCATATCCATTGGTGTTTGACATCAGAGACAGTATACGGGTGCTCAGTGGAGACTGGGTACACTGGACGGACTCGCCGAGAACTCCCAGATGGTATTATACCTCACGTCAGATGGCAGTTCTCTGGTGACACTGGTACAGGTTAGTCTGTAGACCCGAGATCGTCATAGAGACTTGTGTGATTCCCACTGTGCTTTGATTTCCACCTTACCACGTTCAAGAGAACGTGAAAAAAGGTGGCTTTTGGGTACAGTCCCGAATCACCTGGAGGCAATGAGCGATAGGAGGGGTTTCGTCTCTCCCGGTATTGGGAGTTGATGTTGCGCTGTGCTCGATTGGCTATAACAGGAAGTCCTTGGCCAAGGCTACTTCAGAGATATACTGGTAAGTGTTATCAGTAGTTTCTCGACCCGTTATGAGCCTCATATCGACACAACTTATCGAGTTACTGGGGTCTGACGTTTACCACCCCTACACGAGATATGCGACATATCAGACGAAGAGATCGGACTTTACGGTAGTGATACTGATTGGATTCGCAGGAGTGTGAGCAGGCTTGCTTGTTGATCTTCTGATCGCTCAATACCCAGGTGGCCGTTACGTTTAGCAGACCGCTTGCGGCTTGTGGGTGTTTGATATGATCATCACCTACTGCCGGCGTAGGTAACCCTTCATGAACTATAGAAGCCGTCAAAAACAAAACCGAGTGAGTTGTAGCATCTGCTCTTTTTGCTAAAGAGGTCACTCCCGGTGAAGGGATCTCGGCTCTTTCCTTATCGAATAAGGTGTTGGATATTCTACAAGGAATACCGTTATGCAAAGCAAAAACTAGAGCTACCCTTTTTTATAAATATGATTCTACAACATCTTTTAGGTTTCTTTTTCTTTCATTAATCTCATTAATGAATCCCATCATTTATGCTTCCTAAGCATCACAGAAGAAACGAAAATACAACGTACGCTTATGCCATCCACATTCGCTACAGTGTCCCGTTTTGCACCGTTAGATTACTTAAGTAACGGCTGTAGGGTTACTAGGCACTGTCACAAGGGTCTATAAGGCAGCAACCATGCCCGATTTAAAATTTAGAAGTGCCGAACAACCTTAAGCGAGGATCTTTGCTAGATAATTAGGGTTAAAAAAACATGTAAACATCTTTACATCTAAGAGAGAGGGATTACAACCTTTGTAGTCCGCTCCTTCGCTTCATAAGCTCCGAGTAATAGTCTCTTTGCCGCGATCCATGATCTCCCGGACTCAAGAGAGTCTTCATAAGCCTAACGATCCATGCTTGCTTGTAGTCTTCCTTTTCGAAGATGATCTACCTTGAAGAATCTTTAACTCAAGCTATCACTTCTCTAATCAAGTATTAGAGAAGTGAACACCCTAATCTAAGTGGCTAGAATAGATTTTGTGATGAATTAGTGTGAGAATTTGAAATTATGAAGCGAGCTAATATTAGATAATTTAATGTATAATTATATATGCGATATATTACATTACATTGTCTAATATTAGCTCGCTTCATAATTTCAAATTCTCACACTAATTCATCACAAAATCAAAAGCTAGAAAGCTTTTTTGGAGGAAGAAGAAGATGAAGTCTTTTGTGATGAATAATGAATTGTTACTTTTAATTACAATTGCAACCCATGGTTAATCATGAAAGGGCTAACCATTGTATAGATTTAACTAGGGTAAAGGGTTTGGGTTGGGTTAGGAAATATCTCCAAAATATCAACACATAATATCTTTGCTTAAAACAAAACAAAAGGTTCTAGAAGCTTCAAGAAAGAGCTAACCCAAATCAAACCCTAACCATGTTTAATCTCCACTAATCATGTTGCATTTGTAATCATAACTTATTACAATATTATATATCACATATATAATATATTTTTGTAACAAAAGAAAATAATACAATTAACATATATCACATATATATCAATGTATTATCCAGTGAGAAAATGAAATAATGAAGCGATCTAATAATAAATAATGTAATGTAATATATCGTATATATAATTATACATTAAATTATCGAATCAACACTTGATCCGAAAATCCGTCTATTTCTCAAATAACCGACTAATATAATCTGTATCAGTTTATCGAATCAACACTTGATCCGATGAGCCGGCTATATCACATATACCCGGCCGATATCTAATATCACGAGAATAGAATACGGTATCTCATATCGTATTATTCTCGGTCCCGCACATAGCACATATGTGCTCCTACTCCGTTTTGCCTGAGTCAAGAAACCTCTGTGTAGGACAATAAAGAATCGTCAATACGCCGGCAGTAGGTGATGATCATATCAAACACCCACAAGCTGCAAGCGGTCAGCTAAACGTAACAGCCACCCAGGTATTGAGCGATCAGAAGATCAACAAGCAAGCCTGTACATTCTCCTGTGAATTCAATCAGTAACACTCTCGTACAGTCCGGTCTCTTTGTCTGATATGTTGCATATCTAGTTTAGGGGTGGTATACGTCAGACCCCAGTAACCGATAAGTCGTGTCGATGTGAGGCTCATAACGGGTCGAGAAACTACTGGTAACACTTACCAGTAAATCTCTGAATCAGTCCTGGCCAAGGACTTCCAGTTATAGCCAATCGAACACAGCACAACATCAACTCCCTATACCGGGAGAGACGAATCCCCTCCTATCGCTCATTGCCTCCATTTGATTCGGGACTGCACCCAAAAGCCACCGTTTTGCACGCCCTCTTGGATGTGGTAAGGTGGAAATCAAAGCACAGTGGGAATCACACAAGACTCTATGACGATCTCGGGTCTACAGACTAACCTGTACCAGTGTTACCGGAGAACTGCCATCTGACGTTAGGTATAATACCATCTGGGAGTTCTCGGCGAGTCCGTCCAGTGTACCCAGTCTCCACTGAGCACCCGTACACCATCTTTGATGTCAAACACCGATGGATATGGGATCATCCATCGCCCATCATATGGGTCAAGATACGTATACGCTAGTCTACTCTGGTGTATCGATGCCCTGTCTCGACACACCCTTGAATAGGAACATTTATAGGATGTACTCGTTGACTACCCTGGCCCCACTAGTATGATCTCATCATAGTCCCAGTAGTCGAGTACATATCCTAAGGGCTTTATCAACATGTGAAAGTAAGACAGTAAACTAATATAAGTCAACATGTTAAGATAAAGAGAAACCAAATAGCATACTATCATGTCGAGCAAGAAAGTTCTCTCTATATAAATCCAAGCATCCACTATAATATACATCATATGTACAACAATGGTCTCTAGGGCATATATATAAGTAACAATCTCCCACTTGCACTGAGGCCAGCTGTTGTAGTATCTCATAACCAACATCCTGAAGAGTCTCTAAAACCGTGTTTGGGGAATGGCCTTTGTGAGTGGAACCGCAGTGTTGTCCTTCGTATCAACTCTCCTGACTTCGATCTCCCGGCGATCAACTATCTCCCGGATCAGGTGATACCGCCTCAGAATATGTCTGGACTTCTGATGGGACCTGGGTTCCTTGGCTAAAGCCACAGCTCCATTGTTATCACAATACCATAGTATTTGATGCTCAATGGATGGAACCACACCAAGTTCAGTAATGAACTTCTTCATCCAGAAAGCCTCTTTTGGAGCATCGTTGGCAGCGATGTATTCAGCCTCCATCGTCGAGTCTGCAACGGTTTCCTGTTTGGAACTCTTCCAACACACCGCCCCTCCATTGAGGGTAAAAACAAATCCCGAGTGCGACTTAGAGTCGTCCTTATCACTTTGGAAGCTTGAATCGATAAAGGACTCCACCTGGAGTTCTCCGTTACCATACACCAAGAACATCTCCTTAGTTCTTCTCAAGTACTTGAGGATGTTCTTCACAGCTATCCAGTGACTCTCTCCAGGATCTGCTTGATACCAACTCACTGCACCTAGTGAGTATGCTACATCGGGTCTGGTACAAAGCATCGCATACATGATAGAGCCTACTGCCGAAGCATAGGGTATCCCTTGCATGCGAGCTCTCTCCAAATCAGTCTTAGAAGACATCTCTTTGGAGAGAGTGAGTCCAGAGATCGTGGGTTGGTTCCCATGCTTGGATTCTTCCATACTAAACCTCTTTAGTATGGTGTCAATGTACCTGGATTGGGACAATCCCAGTATCCGTTTAGATCTATCTCTATAGATCATAATTCCCAAAATGCAGGAGGCATCACCAAGATCATTCATTGAGAATCTTTGTGATAAGAAGAGTTAGACCGATTGCAGCATAGGAACATCATTTCCTATCAAGAGTATGTCATCGACGTATAATACGAGGAAGACAACCATACTCTCTGCAACCTTCTTATAGATACAAGGTTCATCTACGTTTTTGATGAAGTCAAACTCTTTGACTACAACATCATAGCAGATGTTCCAACTCCGTGATGCCTGCTTTAACCCGCAGATGGATTTAAGCAGCTTGCACACCTTTCCGCTGCTCCCACTATCTACGAAGCCCTCTGGCTGAGTCATGTACACGCACTCTTCTAAATCACCATTTAGAAAGGCGGTCTTAACATCCATTTTCCATATTTCGTAGTCATGGTATGCAGCAAAGGCAAGTAAGATCCGGATGGACTTAAGTATAGCCACTGGAGAAAAGGTTTCGTCATAATCCACACCTGCTCGTTGACGAAAACCCTTTGCAACAAGTCTATCTTTAAAAGTCTATACTTTTCCATCTACACGAAGTTTCTTCTTAAAGATCTATTTGCTCCCAATGGGTTTTACCCCTTCAGGAGCACTTCCAAAGTCCATACTTTGTTGGTGTACATGGATTCCATCTCAGATCGCATTGCATCCAGCCAATTCACAGAGTCCCCACTTGTGATGGCCTGCTCGAAGCTAGTCGGGTCATCATCTTCCATGATGCAATCCTCGCTCCCACCATCAACGAGAAAACCGTAGTATCTCTCAGGTGGATGAGGAACCCTACTAGATCGGCGGAGCGGATGATGTTCGTTGGGTACTACTGAATCCTCTGGTTCCAATAAATCATCAGTTGTAGTTTGTGGTGCTGGAACCTCTTCCAGCTCTACCTCTTTGCCACTAATTTCTTTTGCTAGAAATTACTTTTCTAAAAAGGTGGCATGCTGAGCAACAAACACATTTTGCTCCTCACGGTGGTAGAAAAAATATCCACAAGAACTCTTCGGATATCCCATAAACTTGCATATAACTGATCGTGCCTCGAGTTTGTCCGGATTTTGCCTTTTGACATAGGCCAGACAACCCCATATCTTAACTCGTTTAAGATACGGTCTCTTCCCACTCCATATCTCATATGGTGTGGTAGGTACAGATTTAGACAGAACTTGATTCAACAGGTATGCCGCTGTCTTAAGCGCATAACCCCAGAAGGAAATAGGTAACTCAGCATTGCTCATCATAGAGCGCACCATATCTAATAGGGTGCGATTCCTCCGCTCCGATACACCGTTGTGCTGTGGTGTATAAGGAGGAGTAAGCTAAGACAGAATCCCATTCTCTTTTAGATAGTCCAGGAACTCATTGCTAAAGTATTCTCCTCCTCGATCAGATCGTAGGATCTTAATGCTTTTTCCTGTTTGGTTCTCTACTTCGTGCTTATATTCCTTGAATTTCTCAAAAGCTTCAGACTTGTGTTTCTGTTAGTAATATGTATGCCCTAAAGGCCATTATATGGATAGTGGAAACTTCGACATATATATATGGAGATAGATGACTTTCTTGCTCAACATGATAATAAGCTATCTGGTTTACTATATCTGGACATGTAGATTTAATCATTTACACATGTTGATAAAGCCCAAAGGATATTTGCTTGACTACTGTGATTATGATGTGGATCATACTAGTGGGGCACGTGTAGTCTATAAGCATATCCTTGAACTGTTCCTAGTCGAGGGTGTATCGAGACAGGGCATCGATATTCCAGAGTAGACTAGCGTATACCATTCTTGTCCCAAATGATGGGCGATGGATGATCCCATATCCATCTGGTGAGGAGATACCAAAGATTGTATACGGGTGCTCAGTGGAGACTGGGTACACTGAACGGACTCGCCGAGAACTCCTATGTGGTATTATATCTATCGTCGGATAGCAGTTCTCACGAAACACTGGTACAGGTTAGTCTGTAGACCCGAGATCGTCATAGAGTCTTGTGTGTCCTCCCAGTATACTTTGATCTCCACCCTACCACGGCTCTACTGAGTCGTGCAAACAGGTGGTCTTTGGGTACAGTCTCGAGGCACATGGAGGCAATGAGCGATAGGAGGGGTTTCGTCTCTCCCGGTATTGGGAGTTGATGTTGTGCTATGCTCGATTGGCTATAACATGAAGTCCCTGGCCAGGGCTGCTGAGATTTACTGATAAGAGTTATCAGTAGTTTCTCGATCTGTTATGAGCCATACACCAGCATGACTTATTGAGTTACTGGGGTCGACGATTCCATCCCTGGACTCAATATGCAGCATATCTGACGAAGAGACCGGACTGTACGGTAAGTGTTGTCAGTTGGCTCGACGGGAGTTTTTACAGCTTTGCTGGTTTTTTTCTGATCGTTTCAATACCCGGGTGGCCGTTACGTTTAGCTGACCTCTTGCGGCTTGTAGATGTTTGATATGATCATCATTTACTGCCGGCGTATTGACGAGTCTTAGAGTCCCACAATGAAGTTTCCTGGCTCAGGCAAAAAGATGTGGTGTGCATATGAGATATGCATGGGACCCGATTAAATACATTTATGTGATAACGTATATTAATCGGGCATTTTCTACTGATCGGGTCGTATGTGATATGACCGGTTTGCTAAATCAAGTGTTGATTTAACAAATTACATTTAGATTAATTCTTTAATTAAATCCTTTTGTATGCATGCATGTATGCACATGATGATGTGCATGGACACATACATGCATACATAGTATCATGGTTGATGATATAAGAATGGTGGCAATGCAAGACTTATATTGAAGCTTTTATTTATATTTATCATTTTATGTTAATGTAAAGAAAACCCACTCATGCTCCTTTATTCTTAAGTGGGTAAGCTTTATTTAACTTAATGAAAAGAATTTTCACCCATGCTTAATTCTTTATGAAAAGAATTTCCACCCATAATTATAGTGGTAATGGAATAATGATGATTATTCCTTCTCATCACTATATAAGGCTTCATATGTGATATGAAGCAAGCATGAAAAAATTGGTGTGAAAATAAGTGATCATATATGATATGATAGATGAGAAGGGTGTGAAAGAGAGCTCAAGCTTAGCCACCATAATATTCTTCTTCCTCTCTTGATTTTTCTAGAGTGAAGTTGATAAAAGAAAGGATTTCAATTGTTGAATACAAACCACATCATCATACTACACACATCTAGCCGATTTGTGTAGGGTGTTTGCTCTACTTCGTTTGTGAAACAAGTAAGGCAAGGAGCTTTGGGCAAAGGGACTTCGGGTGGATCATCGTGGACAAGGAAGGCTTCCATCGATCCGTTCCAAACTCTCATAGTGCCAAGGAGTCACCGAGGGAGATCTACAAAGGTTGTAATCTCTACTCTTAGTGATAGTTTTACATTTGCATGTGATGCTTATTTGTATGAATCTCTAAAACTTCTAGTTTCGATTCTTGTCGAGTTAACTTAGCACCTCCAAAATTTTGATTATGGCATATGTGATGCTACCAAACCCTTGACGAGGTGCTAGGCTAACCCTTCAGTGGTATCAGAGCCAGGCTAGAGCTTTAGGAGATGCGTAGGCAATGTTAAAATTCCGATCGAACCACGAAACACCAATTTGGACCGCTCTCTGGAAATTTTTTGAAAATTGGATTTTTCCAAATTAAAAGTTCTTAAAAAATTCAGCAGGCTTTTCTATGAATTACTGTATAAACTTTTTTTAATGATCTCACTAAAACGCCGCGGAACCGCGGCCTAACCATGCTTTTTGCGGCGGTTCCGCGGCCGTTTTGGGGAATTAGGAATAGTGTTTTCTACAGTAGACCCATATGTAATAGTACATGCCTCTGAGATATTTTAAACTTGCTCAGGTGTTGAGGTTTCTGGAGATATATTGTTTTTGGTGATTCGATCGGAAAGTTTAACTTCGTTCAGATTTTCAGATTATTTAGAACGTGTTAAAATGTTTGAACGAATATTAGAAACACATTTTTTCCTGTATTGGAAAAATTCCAAGTGTTGGATTTTTCACGAGTTCGAAACTTTCGAAAAACATGCAAGCGTATCTGTGGACACTCTAGAAGAACATAACCTTAACTCGATTATGTGACCGTCAAAACTGTCACTGAACCTTAGGGTTTGTGGTAGTTTAGCGTTGCCACATGTGAGGCGTTGGTTTGACCCTTCTACGGTTGGTCCATAAGGGGCTGTGGCATGTTCTAGAAAATTTTGAACTCGGCTCAAGTGTTGTGCAATTAGGGAAATCTAGGGTGTTTGTTTATTCGATCGAAAAGTTTAACATTGTCTATTTATCTGAAATGTGATACAATATGTGGAATTCAGATAGTTAGGCATGAAATATGAAGTATGTGATATTTCGAATTTATGATGTCTAAGGTGATTGTGGATTCCAAATGTTGTAGTTTTTCATTTTATTTTCTGCGACCGTAAGTGTAGTATGTGGTGTATCGCCGTTTTCGTTGCTATACGTCAACGGCAATCGGGATACGCATACTTACTTACATTGATGATATGAGATATTATGTGTTGCTGAGATATGATGAGTAGGATTATCGCGAATGAATAGCTGGGGGTTTTTATTTGAGATGAGAGTTTTATTTTCATTCATGTATAAATCAATTGTATATTATTTACTTTTCCGTATTAGGATAGACCCAAGGAGGGGAGCACAAGTGACCGGGTTCTAGGGTTCAGTGGGAGGCCATCTCGAGGAGTCGAGACCGGGTCTCCTAAACTCTAGAATTGGCGGGATCACTTGCCGCTCTCGTAGGGGTCTAGGGGTGTGGGCTTGGCTATTCATCACGACCGTGGAATCCGTATTTTCTATTGTTGGCTCGATACAAAATACGGACATCCTAGATATCCTTTTATTTGCTTCTGCTGTTGATATTCTGTAATGTGATTACTTAGTATCTGAGACGAATGGATTATTATTATATATATGATATATAATAAACGTTGCTTATATTTTACACCCGCGCTAGTCCCGCCCAGCTATGCCGTTAGTTAAGTAACCTAACGGTACATAATGGGACACTGTGGCGAATGCGGATGGTATAAGTATACGTTCTATTCTGTGATGGCTTAGGAACTTAAATGATGGGATCACATTAATGAGATTAATGTAAAGAAAAGAAACCTAATGATGTTGTAGAATCAGATTTGAAACAAACTCGGCTTTTTATGAAAAATACAAGTTTCAAAAAGATGCGGAGCTTAAGCCACTCCTTTTCTTAACTGTTTTGATTCTACAACGAGATCAAGTTCAAAGCGTTAAAGGTTTTCTTAAAAACCATCCGCAACCCTCCGTCATTTTAGGAAGCAGAGTACTTAGTATTCGTGCTGCGTATGTTGATCATAGTCAAGGCGTAGTATACGTGTCACGACCCAAAATTTGGCCCAAGTCGAATCTCAAGTAAGTTTCTAACATCCTAAAGGTATATATATATTTGCAGAAATAAATATGATGGAGGCAATACACATATATTAGCGTCCCATTCCACTAATATTAGTGTAAGGGTATATATAACAACGGCTAATCCCCTGTTATATATACAATGGTATTAAAAGAAATATCATGAAAACAATGCGCCAAGCATCGACACAGAAATCCTGATAGGTACGTATCATACGCTGTCCCGAAAGCACGAGTGCCTAGCTCTGACCCTCGTCTTTCGACGTATGCATACGTGCATGACTCCCAACGGTGTCTCCATGACCCCCGCCGAGTCATTAGTACTGTCACCGGTAGGTACTAGCCCGCCTCCAGGCTCAATCGGCAACATCCATCGATCTTCTTGCCGAAGGGAACCATACCGGGCCCCACCATGTACCCTCTACGGCCTCGATGCCTCCTCGTAGGGGTATATACATATCAGCACCGATAAAGCACATGGTGGATGCGCAAATATCATATCAAGGAAACCGGGTTTTTCAATGTATGCATAATTTTATGAACTCCCGCGGTTCCCAAATCCAGAAAACATCATCTAAAATCGCAATAACAATGCGCAAATCCAGGAATAATTTATGCGATATATCTGAAATGCGAGCATATAAATGAGAATATGTAGCTAAAACTAGTTGTATGCGGAACCAATGAGGTACAACTAAGTAACATGAGTAAAGGTAAATATATGGTTGCAACTGAATATGTGTGTAACATACAGGTGTAGCAATGTATAGGTATCTACCTATAGGAACTGATGTCGTATACCCCCCTGGGTATAAGAAGAATATGAGTAAGATGTCCCCCCCGGTATAAGAAAAATATGTAAAAGGTATACCTGTAGCTGTATTGCAAGGTGTAAATGTACCTATCACTAAAGGTATGATACACTATAGGTATACCGGTAAGCTAGATGTCATGTGTGACGAGCAATAGTATCTATAAGGGGTTGTGTGTGACATGGCAATTATTGACGGTGTGTGTGTAGCATACAATCCGTGCTCGTGCAACATGAACCGTCAATAATATGTGCAGTGTCCTATGGCTGCTAGTCTCTGATACCACTGTAGGGTTCCTAGGCATACTATAGAGGTCTCACAAGGCATCAACCATGCCAATTTCAAATTTTATTGGTGCCGAGAAACCCTAATACGGAACGTCGACTAGAATTCTACGCGAAAAACGAATCTAGTTAACAACTTAACTAAAGATAAGAAGCTACAACCTTTGTAGATCGGCTTATCCACTTCCTTAGCTCCATGTAGTCGTCCTCTCGCTGTCCATCTCGAATCCCGAACTCAAACGTCGGCTTCATCGGAGAATTGGGCGGACTAGGTCGTCGGCTTCGTGCCGAAGATGATCTACGTCGAGGCATCACAAGTTCAAGCTCCAACTTCACAAATTTGTGAAACTTATGAAGAAAACACCCAAAACCACTTGGCAAGAGATAGAGGATGAAGAAATAGGAGGTGGGTTCACTTTAGAATTGGATTTCTCACTTTAGAACTCAAGATGCCATTGATGGCATCAAGCTTTCTTTCTTGAAGATGAAGAAGAAGAAGTAGATAGAATATGATAAGTATATTTAAAAAGAATAATAAAAATGAATACTTATCATCTTCTAACCTTGGTTAAGTGTAGAGAATAGACCATGGTTACTTGGATGAGTTAGGGTTAAGCATGAAGACAAGAATAGTTAAGAAGTCAAAGCTTCATGAAGCTTCAACTAGAAACAAATAAAGCCACCATTCTCATCTAAACCATTTCTAAATAAATAAATGAACAAATAAATAAATAAATGAATAAGCAAAACCCTAATTATCTTCTTAACCATGGTTTAATTCTATGCACTTAACCAAATGATCAAGTATCATCAAACATGATACAAATATGTGCACAAAAGTATATCACATATACAAGTTGCACATCAAGTGAGAAAATCCATTTAAAGTGAACCAATACTAGTTAATGCAAAGCAATATATCAAATATATAATTATACATTAAATCATTAAATCAACACTTGATTTAACGATCCGGTCATATCGCATATAACCGACTAGTATCCTATGTATCGGCTTATCGAATCAATCCTTGATTCGATATCTAGGTTATATCGCATATAACCAATTGATACATTCATCGCGAGAATGAAATACGGTATCACATACACGCATTATTCTCGGTCCTGCACATATCTCATATGCGCTCCTATTTCGTTTCGCTTGAGCCAGGAAACCTCTGTGTAGGACTCTAAAGACTCGTCAATACGCCGGTAGCAGATGATGATCACATCAAGCACCCACAAGCCGCAAGCGGTCTGCTAAACGTAACGGCCATCTGGGTATTGAGCGATCAGAAGATCGACGAGCTAGCCCGCTCACACTCCTGTGAATCTAACCAGTAACACTTAACGTACAGTCCGGTCTGTTCGTCTGATATGTCGCATATCAAGTCTAGGGGTGGTAAACGTCAGACCCCAATAACTGATAAGTCGTGCCGATGTGAGGCTCATAACGGGTCGAGAAACTACTGGTAACACTTACCAGCAAATCTCTGATTAGCCCTGGCCAGGGACTTCCCTGTTACGGCCAATCGAGCACTGCGCAATATCAACCCCCAATACCGGGAGAGACGAAACCTCTCCTATCGCTCATTGCCTCCATGTGACTCGGGACTGTACCCAAAGACCACCGTTTTGCACGCCCTCATGGACGTGGTAAGGTGGAGATCAAAGCACAGTGGGAATCACACAAGACTCTATGACGATCTCGGGTCTACAGACTAACCTGCACAAGTGTCACCTGAGAACTGCCATCTGACGTGAGGTATAATACCATCTGGGAGTTCTCAGCGAGTTCGTCCAGTGTACCCAGTCTCCACTGAGCACCCATACACCATCTCTGATGTCAAACACCAATGGATATGGGATCATCCATCGCCCATCTCATGGATCGAGAAGCGTATACGCTAGTCTACACTGGTATATCGATGCCCCGTCTCGATACACCCACGACTAGGGACCTTGAAGGATGTACCTATGGACTACCATGTCCCCACTAGTATGATCTGCATCATAGTCCAGGTAGTCAAGTATACATCCTAAGGGCTTTACCAACCTGTAACTATAAGACAGTTTAATGAAACTAGTATACATGTTAAGATAAAGTGCAACCAGATAGCATACTATCATATCGAGCAAGAAAGTCATCTCTATATATGTCCAAGCATCCAATATAATATACATCATCTGTACAATACTGGCCTCTAGGGCATACATACAACTAACAATAACTATATCAAGGAAATAAAGTAAAGGCGCAATTCTACAATGACGTAGAATGTGCGACAAGTATTTGAATTCTAGCCCAGACGCATAACGCCATGCGGGCGATTCCCCTGTAGATGTTAAATCTACTCACTTACGCTCCACGCTAGGTGAATCCTACCATCTGCTCCCCCATATAGTAGTGTCTGTAGTCCCTGCCTGCAAACCTGCAATTACGACACGGAAATCATATATAAGCCAAATATTCCGCGAAACGCGATATCGAACCAAAACGAGAAACTCGCGTCGCGAACTAAACGCGCGTGTGCACGATACGCTAAAACGTGTGTATACGCGTCTAAAACCATCGTGACACGCCGCGATACGCTGGATCACAGAACCCTCTCACGTATCGCGCAAACACAACGAACATCAAAAACGGTATTTGATCCCAGATTTTCCTACAGGTCAAATCTTACAAAACTAGACATGCCAAAACACTACACTACACAGCAGACTACCATACCCAAAACCCCAAGTCCCAACACCCCTTCCTGGCCACAAATTGCGGCCAGATTGAATTAATTTGCGGCCTGGGTTGGGAGAGGGTGGCTCGTGTTCTGGTGGTGTATTCTAGACCTAACAAGTATGTTCCAGTTTCCTCAATTTTGTTCTGTAGGGTCCGGGTCAAAAGAAGATTACAGATATCCAATATATCGTATAAAAACGACAATTTAGCACAAAAGCAAACCCTATGGTATTTTAGTGTAATCTGGGCTATTTCTCAGTTGAAGTGACCCTATTAACACTAAAATAGGCTAGGTTATCTAACAAAATCATCAATTATCCAAAAGTCCACACAAAACATCATAATTAGCACTAACTAGCTAATTAACACTAATCGAAGCTAATTGATGCACAACTTAAGCAAACCAAGAAATGGGGTTCAAGAAATATACCCAAAAGGACCCTAGAGAGCAGGTGAAGAAGTGGAGAAGAGCTTCTATAGGTTGCTGGGGCTCCTGCTAGTGGTGTTGCTGCTGCTGATGATGATGTCTGCTACTGCTGCTGCTGATGATGATGATGATGCTGTTGCTGATGGTGATGATGCTGCTGCTGCTACTGAAGGCTACTGCTTCTGCTGAAGATGCAGGTAAGTGTGTGTGTGTGTGTGTGTGAGTGAGAGAGTGAGTGAAAAGAGAGAAGAAAGAGAGAAATGAGAGGAAATGCAAAAAAAAACCTCCACTCTCTTTCTCTTCCCTCATAATGAGGCATGGCTCACACCATGCTTCCCATGCCCCCTCTCTCACACAAAGTCAACATTTCAACCATTCAAACAATATTAAAATTCCATTTCAAATTCATTTTCATTTTTAAAACAACCATGAATAAATACAACCATAACTCTTAAACTAATTATAAAACTAACTTAAGACAAATGGTTAGTTAACCATGATCGCTAATCATGTTTAACCCCAAAAACAACCCTAGTTATCATGCACAAGTGTGTGTGTGCCTAACAAAATTCTAATAAAATACTCATTAAATAGGATAAAATATTTAAAACTTAATTTGGTAAACTTTTTATTAAAAACCATACCTTAAAATATAATTAGCTACAAAACACATTCTAAGGTGTTACAATCTTCCCCCCTTAAAAGAAATTCGTCCCCGAATTTTAAAAATATACCGATACGCGTACCTTCAAAGAGAAGATTAAAATCCTCAAATCTCTATCGCAGCCTCCCAAGTGACTATCTCACTATACGGCTACGTCCAAGGAAACCCTTCACAGATGGCAAGACTCTTGACCGATGTCCCTCCACCTGCCGAGCCATTAAGACCATTGGCTGCTTGTAGCGTTTTGAAAATCGTTTCGGTGAAATTTCGAAAAAAATCGGTAAAATAAAGGGGTTTTCTGTAAAAAGTCAAAATACAAATATCTTATTATAACAATTAAATATACATATTCTAGCTATGTAATTGCTATTATTTGGTGTTTATTGAGCCGCTGGTGTAATTTCAAATTTTCTGAAAAAAATATTATTTTATTATTATTTTAAGCCGTCACTAATACATTTAATTAGGGAAAATTACAAATTGGAATGAGTTGAAACAAATTTTGTGCATCATAAAACATTAAATAAAAATTTGTCATGTGGTTTCTGGAACGAAATCATTTGCCAAAACGGGTTAGAAATTATTGAAGAAAAAAAAGGCTTTTTTTAGCGTAAATGGATGTTTGGGGTATTGTATTTATCATTTTTCATCACCCCACACCCGTACCCACACCCACACACCCCCATTTACTCCTCCCCTTAGCCAAATTCAGCAGCCCCCATTTATTCCCCACTTGAATTTCATAGGAAAAGAAATGATAGGAAAGAAAAGAAAATGGATGAATTAGGTGGACTTTTGACTTTATGTTGACTTGGACTTTCCTCCCTTGTATTTTCTCTACCTCCCTCTCTCTCCTCACTCCCATTTCTGGCCGAAATTCTCCCCCTCCCAACAGCAGCATCCCCCCCCCAAATCCCACTCTTTTCTTCATCAAAAAAATATCCACAAATCACTTCAAAATCCATGCAAATTCAAATCTAAATCCAAATCCGACTCTTACCCATTATTCCTTAACATTTCAAGCATGGATTGGGGTGACAAGAGAGCATTTTGGATGGCTAGATTTCAAAAGGGATCTACAAAATTGTGGAGGTATAATGTTAACCTTGTAGTTAAATTGTTGATTAATACTTATGTTAGCTTAGTTAAGTGTTAAAGTGGTTGAATTGCTAGTTATAAATCTTCAAGTTAGGGTTTGGAAATTCTAGAATTTAGGTTTTAAAATCAAGTTAGGCTTTTGTGAGATTGGTGTATGGTTGTGTGATATTTTTAGGCTCTTATGACATGTTAAAACAAGATTAGTAGCTAGTTGTTATTGGTTAGTTTAAAAAAATTTGTTAGTTATGCTAAATTGTAAACTAGGGTTTTAAAATAAATATATTCTTGTGAGATAAAATTCAAATTAAGGTTTCATGTCATTATAAATATTATATTGAGTGGTTTAATGCTTTTAGTTCATGAAAATCCAAGCTAGATTGTAGTTTGTGCATTTTTGCTATAAAATTGTTAAAATTTAGGTATTTTGTAAACTAGAATTTTAGGGCTTTTGGAATTTAATGAGATTAAATTATGGGAATTGTTTTTATGAATTATTTAAGATATTTAACGAATATTGTGGCCGCTAGATTCATTTATACATCGAGTTTTGTACTAAAACGGTGATTTGTGCTTGCTAGATTTTCGGAAAAATGACTTTTTAAGCAAAATTGAGGTTTTTGTGAATTTTAACCTAGTTTGTATTAAAATTAGTGTTCGTGAATGTGCAAATGAGTGTATTTGGGTTTTTCTCGATGGTTTGGCGGTTGTACGCCGACGCCGAGGGTTTTTGGGTTGATTTGTGAAAGCAACCATAGGTTTTGACCTATGTGGGATTCGTGCGTCATTTTGATCATGAGTCGGATTTTAATGAGATATGGTGCGTTATGATATGTAGGTACCCCCATGTGGACTTCGAGACGACAAGCAAGCGCGTGGCAACGTCGGCACCGGCTAGCGAGGACCAGGTGAGTAGATTTATATCTACGGGGAGAAGTCGGGTGGATGGCGTATAGCACCCCCGCAGTCCGTGGTGGTGTATACAGATGCGTATACACACCAACAATTATTATATGTTATTTAGGATTAATAACGATGCTTAGGATGGATATTGGTGTGTTGGACTATTTTTAGTGTTGCGAACCCTAGGGTAGTGTTGCACTACACATACACACATACATACTTGCATACATTCCTATTGATATGTACTCATGGGATTCTTTATAGTTATGTGTTCACATGGGTATGGGACTATGTGTTCATATACGGATTGAGGATGATACTTGGGATTGAGCTGAGTCGATGAGATTCGATTTGAGGCCGTGAGATCGGTGATATAGCAGGGTTCGTATCTTAGATACGACGTGACGTTGTAGCGGGTCCTTGACGTAGTGTTTCACACACGTCCATGCATACGTAGGCGGTATCAGTATGGTACTATACGTAGATCAGTACCCCGATCATAATATTTGATAAAGAGGATACCAGGTGAATAGTATGATGAATGTGATATTGACCCGTACCCAGATTTGGGATGCCGTACGACAGATTTACGTACGAGCTATATTGATGATTGATCCGCACTCTTGACTTGGGATGCCTGATTATAGATATGGTATCGGATATGATATTGTTGAGGCGGGATCATCGACTATACATATACAGGTATGTATATGTATCGACTCAGATGATAGGCGGTTTCCTTACCTGTTGTTCAGCTTGTTAGTTCAGCCGTATAGTTTAGTGTAGTTGTTAGATTAGATTAGACTTCTTACCTATTTCAAAAACTAACGAATCGTGGGCATTTTTAAAGACAGCTCAAGGGAATCTACGGATATTTCAAAAATGACGTATCCTTTCATAAAAACACCGTAGCCCTATTTTCAAAACCCCATGATTCGTGTTATTTCAAAAGGCACCATTCGTAGGACTTATATTAGATTATTGTAGATTAGTTATCGTTGTGTCTAGTATTCAGCTCCCGCACATTATTGCTGTTCGCTCTGCCTCGCATATTTATTTTGCTGCATATTCCATTATTGATATCATGCTGTTAGGACACCAGCACCATTACCGATGATGCGTATGTACCACGTACACCTACTTGCCGGCTCACACACATCTTCATCGGTAATTGCCATGTCACGTACACTTTAGAGAATATAATTGCTTGATTTAGATTGTTAGCTGGTAGTTTTGACATGATATTAGTGTACTTCCCTTATATGCCATATTAGACATTGTAGTTATTACCTACCACTTCATGCATACTGTTATTCAGTTGTTCACGCCTAGTTCATTATCATTGACATATGCACTTGTGATGATTTCTTGAGATTTATGATATTTCTGGATTTCGGGGAAAGCCGTAAAATTTACAACTTATGATCTTTTAAAATATAAAATGTTGCGGTTTTCTAGTGATGTAAAGTGTCGTCCACCATGAGTTTGCTGTGGTTTTGGAGATCCGTGTCGAGGAGTGGAGGAACCGTCACGGGTACATGGTGGACCCGGTATGGTACCCCGGGGCAAGAGGAATGTGGTGTTGACGTTGAGCCTGGCTGGGGAGCACTACCTACCGGTGATATTATCCGACGCGTCGGATATCCGGAGGATACCTTCGTGGTCTTGAGATGGATGGTAGGGGCCGGTCCGGACTGACGGCGCCCTAGATATTGAGATTGAGACATTGATATTTCGAGACAGTGAGATTTATGTTTTGTGTCGATGCTAGACACTGTTGATACTGATTTCATTATGATACCTCAGTTTAAAATACGAAGGAAATCTCACTGATTTATGAAAACAGTTTCTTCATTACATGTATTCGGTTTCATGCATTCATACCTCATTCATACGATATATTGCTACCTGAGGCACCGACACGGGCACATGAGATTTCACTCGGTTAGATATTTACCCTAGCCTTGTTATAGGCTACATGTTATATACATTTTTGAGGCTATATTATGATCATTGACCTAGGATTGCGTTATTTATGCGATTTCTGTGCGTAGATATTTTCTATTCACGAGTTGGCAACTCACCCCCGTTGTGCCCCAGTTTCTTGCAGGTTTGCCGTACAGGTTTCCTTACGGCTTTGCGGGCATAGTTTCATTCGGGTGATTTGCTAGTAGGTGGGTTTACTTGTATCATACTCCCATTATTTATCTTGTATGATATTATTCAGTTGTATCTAGTAAATTCCATCAACCAAACATGTATTTATTGAGTTAGAGACCAGTGTTGTTTATTTTTTCGACCTTAGAGTCGCTCGTTATATTTCTGGTGGTTTTGAGTTCCTTTTGAGTTTTGATCCTCGCCGTTGGCGTTGTATATTATATTGCTTGTGTGGTTGTGACCGTCGATTGACGAAGAGCTAGCTCCCGCTTGGGGATGCCTTTTTATTAATTTCGTATACTATTCATGTTGTATCCCGTTTGGGAGCCAGTTTTTACAAAGGAGACTCTGCCGAAATTTTCAGTAAATTTTGATGTTCTTAAAAACCGCATAATTCGGCTTATGCTATTAAAACTACTTGTTTTAAATTGGTTTTCCTTCACTCTACTTCTTTTCTTGGTTTGGATTTCTGGGTTTTCGGTTTACTTAGATTACGTACGCCTCGAGACGTTTCGTAGTTTAAGTGCTGGTCATGTTCCGTACTTTCGGGACGTGACAAAGTTGGTATCAGAGCGTTAGGTTTTACCTTCGGAGTGTAGGATGACCCTTGGTTGACGGAATAGGTGACTAAAGTAGAGTGACGTATCGTTGGTATGTTCCGCGGCATATTTACGACACGCCACTCCACTTATGAAGCCTTAGGATGTACATTTCCTTGTTCAGTATTATATTCCTTCCTGATCTAGCCTCGTCGGTACCAGTTTGGTTTTGCTGCCACGATTACGGGCAGGGAGAGCTATGGCTAGAGTTGCGGTCAGCACGAGCTCGGCACGAACGAGGACTGACCAGGGCATGATTCCGGCGGCACCCGATTGTGGAGAGGTGTCTTTTGACTGTGTTTCCGCGCCACGAGCGTTTGGCGGATCGCCTTTATGAGATTTCTCGGACGTGCCGATCAGTATCAAAGGATTGGGCCACTGACAGAGGCCAACCAGATTTTGATGACCGTTGGTGTGTTGCTTATTCATGATGGTCGAAGCACTGTTCAGCGTGCAGACGAGCGAGCTAGTTATTGCTGCGAACGACGAGATATTGCCCCAGATGCTGGCGTTAGTGCAGAACGAGTTGTACTAAGAGATGATAGAAGGTCGCTAGTCATCGAGGATGAATGACTAGGACTTGTGGATCGTTCGCCTACCCCGATGCGAGGTCATCAGATAGATTGATTCCAGCTGGAGACGATTTCACGCGGAGACGTTGAGAGTCGACAGAGACGATCGAATGTTAGCAACCTATTATTCCAAGTTTTAAGTAGTCGGAAGACATGCAGGCAATTCTATGGTCCCTCTAGAAGAATGAAACCCTAACTCGACTTAATGACCGTGTGAAAGCCTTTGAACCTTCGGGTTTGCGGCAGTTCTACGGCGCCATTAGTGAGGCTTGGGTTTGCCCTTCTACGGCTGGACCACCGATGCTGTGGTATGTACTCGATACTATTAAACTGTGCCCAAGAGGTTGAGCTCTAGGGGGGATTATGAGGTTTTGACGACTCGATCGGATGGCTCGACTTAATTCGGATGCTAGGTGGTGAGATGCATTCTTGGGAGACTCCAGATACGAGGATAGCTGATCAGTCGAAAATATTGCATATTTTAACCGGCAATTTCCTTGTCATCTGCATACATATAGGAGAGTACGGTATTCATAATTCACATATTAGCTAATTGGTTGCAAAATATCAAATTACATGTATTCGACCTTAAAACCGGCAATTCTAGGGAAATTAACTGCATTGCATTACATATCATATTTTCCATATCTTGCAACCCCTGTTTCGAAGTCTGTGCAGGAAAAAGAAGCTTGCTCGACCATTACATCGCTCGACCATTACAATTGCTCGTAAACTCATTGAATGCAAATCTGGTATCAACACAGAAGGGAAACTGAAATTCTAAACATCAGACAAAAGCCCAAATAGCAGTACCAAGCAACTGCAGAAGACACAGATCCCAAGGCCATTAAGGAGCCGCGGAAGCGCGGCCTAAAGGCACATTATGCGGCGGATCCGCGGTGGGCCCAAGACATCAGCTCCTGAATTTTACTGCACAACTTTTGTTTCTGGGCCTACAGTTCAGAAATACATCTCAGTTTCAAGAATATTCCAGATACTTCCACCAGATCATCAAGCTCCTAAACTAGCCTAGAACTTCTAGAACTTTCCTAAACCCTTGCTTAAACCCTAAGCTAAACCCCAACAAACTTGTCAACAAACTTTGGGAGGGAAAGTCTAATTCAAACCTAAACCTAGTTCTATAAATAGGACCCTAGGCTCTCTCATTTATCATCTTAGAAATCTTGGAAAAATCAAGAAACCCTAGAGAGAAAAAGATTCAACCCATTTTTAGTTTAGCCATTCTCTTTCTCCATCTTCTTCTTCCTCAAGATTAGTGAGAAATCTTGTAGGAAACCCTAACCCTAAATCCATCCACAATTCAAGATCTTGAGTGCAAGCCAAGCAAGATTCCTTCAACCCTTTTATGAGCCGAGCCGATCTTCCATCGGGCAAGAGATCAAAAGTAGATCCACGATCCACGGAGTCGAGCGAAGCCGAGTCAACGATCGATTTTTCTTTCTTCTTGTAGATCTTGAAAGAATGTATTGACAATTGTTGATTAAATAAAAGGTGATATTTTCTCCATTCTTGTTTTCTTTAAAATTCCGCATCATGTTATCTTTACTGTTCTTGAATATTGTCTATGTGGTGATGCGCGAGTAAAACTCCGCTCGTTAAGGAGTCGAGAAGATCTTTAGTATGATGATGTAGCAAATTTGTAATCAATTCTTGAATCCCACGAGATTGTAAACCCTAGCAAGTTCAAGAATCGACAACCCAATTCGATTCGATGCTTTCTTGATCAACATCGCTCGAGATTGGGGTGATCCGATCAATTCTTGAAATTGCTAGAGGCTAGAATATAAATGGTATCCTCGAAAGGGCAAGGGTTAAGAGATGAAACTTTAATTTCATCAAGAAAACCCTAACTCTCGTCGATAACCATTGATCTAGCATCAATTCTTCGAAGGACAAGAATACGAAATATTGTAGACTACAACACATCTAAAGATCCTATCGATTCCTACGAGCCTCTTTATCAGTCTTGATTGTCGTTTGGAAAATACCATTGAAACCGATTCTTGTTGTTTATAGTTCTTGATTCTTTAGAAAAGATTAGTGACACACGAATACAAATCAATCAATTGAATCGTGTTTTCTCTTATTGTTGTTTAACATTTCATTTCAAACAAATAAAGGTACAAACGAATCTCGAGATCCCTGAGGACGATCCGCACTCATTCATTAACTTCAACTGACACCGTTGTTTGATTGCGGTCAAATATTTTTGGTTGTGATTTCTTTACTATTTGATTCGATAAACACATCCACGAAAATCATCAAATCAAAATGGCGCCGTTGCCGGGGATCGCGCGTTAATTCGTTTACATTTTATAGTTTGAAGTGAAAGAATTATTACGTTTCATTTCTTGAAATCAAAATTCGTACAAACTCTTATACGTGTGTTGTGAATTGATTGCAAGGTGATCTGGAGTATTCTGAGCTGTGGAAATATTATTTGGGATATACCAGAGAGCTGGAGAAAGCAACAGAGACCCACTGAAGGAAATTGGTACAGTGAACCCACTGTTGGACCGCGGAAGCGCGGCCTGAGCCCAGTATTCGCGGCGGAAGCACCGCAGTGTAGGGAGTTCTCTGAAAAATTTTTAGTGCAGGTGATTTCTCTCTCTCTCCCCTCTCCCTTTGTAGCTCCAACTAATCCTTTCTGCAGGATTCTTTGCAAATAATAGCTGCGCCGCAAAAGCAAATTAAAATTGTGCGTGATTTTGCTTTTCTTGGTTGTTTTGCATTGCTAATACGGAAAATTAAGGGGCACGGCCAAATCCAAATTAGGTGGGGATTTCATTACCCTTCCTAGGCCCCGAAAACCACCAAACTTGCATCCGCATTTACCCCCATTAATTAAAAGAAATCTAGAGATGACTCTAAGGACTGTCGCGCTCATTTAGGACAAGAGAGGGCCGTGGGTAATTCATTGCTTATCCGCGTTTTTCTTTGGTGCCTAAGGCGAGTGTGTCTAAGGCTAGTGGTTATTAATTAGGTCCACTGTAGTGGTGGTTCCTTCCCACTTACCTGGCACTCATCCGGCCACAGGGGGACAAAGAGGCAGTGAAGGATTGATCCCGCGACTTGTCTTTTGGCAGTTAGGAGCGGTCTAGAGCCGGACCTAGGTGACCATTAGATTCTAGGGTTTGTGTTGCTGCATTTGGTTGTCGCATCATTTTTTCAAAATCCGTCCCTTTTCAAAAGCAAACACCGCATTCATTTTACCCCTAATTATAAAGCCAACGCTGCCACTTGTACTAACCCTTTTTAGTACAAGATAGGCTGGACACGGGATTCTAGTGCCCGTTTAGTCCGCGTACCTTTTATCGACTCCGAAGTCGATAATTCTCCATTTACCTTTTCTTTACCTACTACCACACCCACACCGATGGATCCGAATCCATCCAACCTCTTTAACCCCAATCTGCCACCGTCTGTTGGTGCGCAGAATCCTCCACACATTTCTCTTCAGGAAAGATGTTATCCACTTAGAGGTCCTCTTTCGACCTGCTTATCCACACCACCAGCGAACGGGGATAACTTTGAAATAAAGCCCCAGTATATCAACCTTCTACCTAAGTATCACGGACTCGAGACCGAGGACGCTTACGTTTTCATTACCAAATTTGAAAACGTATGCGCTATGATGGGTACGTCTCAACTTTCTGTGGATGCGATGCGTCTACGACTTCTTCCTTTTACCTTGTGCGATATAGCCGAGAAGTGGCTATATAACACCACCGCACACTCCATCACAAATTGGGAAGAATTCGTCGCAGCATTCCTAAAGAAATTTTACCCAGTCCAACGAACGGCTCGAATTCGTAGTGAATTGAACCAATTTGCCCAGCTCCCTACCGAACCATTTTCAAAATGTCTTGACCGTTTCAAGGATCTGTTAGTCCAATGTCCACATCACGGCATCCCGAGATGGGAGTTGTGCCGAATCATCTATGAGGGCAGTAACCCTAGCACCAAACAAAGCCTTGAAAATATGTGTCAGGGTACATTTATGACTAAAGACGATGGGGAAGCCTGGCGATACTTAGAAGAATTCGCTGAAAAATCACTGATTTGGGAGAGTGGAACCCAACCATTGAATAGGGGTGGCGTACACCAAGTAGATGTGTCCATAGGTGTTCGAGCAGAAATGGCAGCAATGCAAAAGAAGCTCGACGCAATGGAACACAAATTTGCAACAGCCTCCCTAAATCCGGTATCACTCCCCAAAACTATTTGTGGGTGCTGTTCTGATCCGTCACATTTAACGGAAGAATGTCCTTTAAACTCGGCGTTTCAAGGTCAAGAGCATTCTAATGCCGCATTTCAACGACCTCGAAACGATCCATATTCTTCCACGTACAATCAGGGTTGGAGGAACCACCCGAATTTTGCTTGGAACCAAAATCAATCTCAAAACACGGTTCCAAACACAAGTAACTTTCAAAGGGCTCTTCCTCCACCACAACAGCAACCCCTCCAACTCACTCAGCACCCCTACCAGTCACAAAATTTCCAAAATCAGGGCAACACTCCTGCACAGTCTAATCCTATGCAGTCCTGTTCTGACGATTTCTCTCAATTTACTCAAACCATGAAATCACTTTTATCCAATTTCATGGAGGTTTCAACTGAGGTTAGATCTTCCGTTAGCGAAATAAAGAAAAACTCAGCGTCACAAGCTGAGAGTATTAGAACGATGGAAGCTGAAATCGCACGCCTCAAAGCTGAAATGAGTGCGAGAGAAAAAGGGAAACTTCCCTCTCAACCCCTACAGAATCCTGGGCATTACAATGTAAATGCCATTACCACGTTGAGATCGGGAAGAGTGCTAAATAATAATGTCGAGGAAGATATTGATAATACTGAAAATCATGTCAACACCCCGGCTGAGACCTTTCCACATACACACACTTCTCCTTCTGATCCTTCTTCTTCTACCAAACCACCTTCGCACGAGCCTATTCTCCAGTTCCCTTTAGGCTCAACACCTTCACCCAACCCTTATAGTTCTCCACAGACGGTCCCCACACCTCTTTTGGGATCTCGTCTACCCCCCTTTCCTTCTCCTATGATGGACCCTGCGCTTATTGCGAAAGCACCTTACCCGAACCGGCTAAGGGCTAACAGAACGAGTCCTCATATGGAGAAAATTTTAGAAATGTTCAAACAGGTTAACATCAATATCCCTCTCCTAAATGCGATTCAACAAGTCCCCGCTTATGCGAAAATTCTAAAGGACTTGTGCACTAGGAAGAGGAAGACTCAAGTGCCAAAGAAGGTCTTTATGGCTAATAATATCAGCACTGCTTTTATTCCCCAGCTACGAAAGAAACGAAAGGACCCAGGATGTCCTACAATATCGATTTCGATTGGGGGTAAAAACATAAATCGTGCTCTTTTAGACCTTGGCGCGAGTGTTAACCTGTTACCTTATTCTGTCTATGAGCAATTAGGAATTGGAGAGCTGAAACCTGCTCATTGCACTCTCCAGATGGCGGACCGATCTATCACCAAACCAAGGGGTGAATTAGAGGATGTGTTAATAAAGGTCGGGGAATTTGTTTTCCCTGTAGACTTCATTGTGCTCGACACACATCCTGTAGCAAACCCCCGGGGCCAAATTCCGGTGATCTTAGGTCGTCCTTTCCTTGCCACTTCCAACGCTGTTATAAACTGTAGAAATGGTTCAATGAATTTATCATTTGGAAATATGACCATTGAACTAAATATCTATAGAGTTGGGAGTCAGCCATCAGAACCTAGTGCTCATATTTTAGATGTGTGTTCTGTCCATGAGATCGCTCCTGATAGTTGTGGAGCCGAGGAACTTTGCTTTAATGATCTCGATGACATTAGCACATCTCTGCTTGATCTTACACTTGATCTTAGTGAGGACACTACACTTACACTTGAGTCCTGCACTTCTGACTTTTCTCCACCCGAGTCTGTATCTTTCACAGGCTCTGAGCTTCTTTGTAAATCCAAAAATCATTCTATGATCCTTCCTTCGATCATTTCTCCGCCTGAATTAGATCTCAAGGTCTTACCTTCTCACCTAAAATATGCATATCTTGGTGAGAACGAGACTTTACCGGTTATAATTTCCACTTCTCTTGCATCAGAGCAAGAGAATGCACTTTTATCGGTATTAAGATCTAATAAAGAGGCATTTGGTTGGAGTATGGCGGACATCAAAGGGATCAGTCCCTTGATAGTTGAACATCATATACATGTGATGGATGATGCCAGACCAACCCGAGAACCACAGAGACGGTTAAATCCCGTCATGAAGGAAGCTGTCATGAAAGAGATCGTCAAATGCTTAGATAGTGGTATTATATACCCGATCTCCGATAGCCAGTGGGTAAGTCCTATACACGTCGTTCCTAAGAAATCCGGCATCACTGTGATCACAAATGAAGCGAATGAGTTGATTCAGACACGCACCCAAACTGGGTGGCGTGTATGCATCGATTATAGAAAACTCAACGCTGCTACGAGGAAAGATCATTTTCCTCTACCATTTATTGATCAAATGCTGGAACGCTTAGCGGGACGACAATACTATTGTTTCATGGACGGTTACTCAGGCTATAATCAGGTCCCCATCGCCAAAAAGGATCAAGATAAAACCACTTTTACTTGTCCTTTTGGTACCTTTGCTTACAGTCGCATGCCTTTCGGGCTATGCAATGCTCCCGCTACCTTTCAGCGGTGTATGATGGGGATATTCTCTGATATGGTAGAGAATTTCCTGGAGATCTTTATGGACGACTTTTCGATTTTTGGAGACTCTTTTTCTGAATGCCTAGCGAATCTGGACGCTGTTCTTACTCGATGCAAAGAGAAGAACTTGACTTTGAACTGGGAAAAATGCCACTTTATGGTCCAAGAAGGAATAGTCCTTGGACATGTCATTTCACAGAAGGGCATTGAGGTTGACAGAGCTAAAGTAGATGTCATTCAAAACCTCCCTCATCCCAAAAGCGTCAAAGATATTCGCTCTTTCCTTGGCCATGCTGGATTTTATAGGAGATTCATAAAGGACTTTAGCAAAATTGCTAGACCTTTAACACTACTCCTGGCCAAGGATACGACCTTCCACTTTGACTCGGATTGCGAGACAGCTTTCGACTCACTTAAACACTCACTCACTTCAGCCCCCGTTTTATCATCACCAAACTGGGACTACCCTTTTGAGCTTATGTGTGACGCATCTGATTTTGCAGTAGGTGCTGTCCTTGGACAACACATTGAAAAGATGCCACACGTGATTTACTATGCTAGTAAGACCTTGAATGATGCGCAAATCAATTATACAACCACAGAGAAAGAACTATTAGCGGTTGTATTCGCATTAGAGAAATTCAGGCCTTACTTAATCGGCTCACCTATTGTCGTATATACTGATCATTCCGCTTTAAAACATCTGTTGGCGAAGAAAGATGCCAAAGGTCGACTAATACGTTGGATCCTTCTTTTACAAGAATTCGATCTTGTTATCAAAGATAAGAAAGGATGTGAAAATGTAGTAGCTGACCACCTTTCACGCATCGTTTCTTCCCCTGTGACCCTGCCGATCAATGACTCATTCCCTGACGAACAACTCTTGAGCGTATCCTCTGAACCATGGTTCAGGGATATTGTGAACTATCATGCCACGGGACTTATACCGAGCGATTGGTCAAAACAGGACAAATACCGCTTTCTTTCCCAAGTAAAACACTATTACTGGGACGAGCCTTATTTGTTTAAATATTGTCCTGATCAGATCATTCGCCGGTGCGTCCCGAATGAAGAGTTCAAGAGTATTCTTTCATTTTGTCATGATCAGGCCTGTGGGGGTCACTTTGGTCCAAGAAAAACAGCGGAAAAGGTTTTGCAATCTGGATTTTATTGGCCGACCTTATTCAAGGACGCATTTGAACATTGCAAAACCTGTACACAATGTCAGTATACGGGTAGAATATCCCAAAGGAATGAAATGCCTCAGCAACCCATTCTGGTTGTTGAAATGTTTGATGTTTGGGGCATAGATTTCATGGGTCCTTTTCCCAACTCCTTTGGGAATCTGTACATATTGTTGGCGGTTGATTATGTCTCCAAGTGGGTAGAAGCCATTCCAAGTCGCACTAATGACAAGAAAGTTGTCATTAAGTTCTTAAAAGAGAATATCTTCTCGCGATTTGGATACCCACGCGCTATTATTAGCGATAATGGGACACACTTCTGCAACAGATCTTTCGAGACTCTGATGCGGAAATATTCAATCAACCACCGTCTTTCTACACCCTATCACCCCCAAACAAGCGGGCAGGCTGAGATCTCAAACAGACAAATCAAACTTATCCTGGAGAAAACTGTTGCTAAAAATAGAAAAGACTGGTCGACCAAATTGACGGATGCTCTTTGGGCATTCAGGACTGCATATAAGACCGACCTAGGAATGTCTCCATATAGGATAGTTTTTGGAAAAGCATGTCATCTACCTGTTGAGATAGAACATAAAGCATTGTGGGCTATAAAGGAAATTAATTTTGATTTAAACCTTGCTTGCAACTTTCGGAAGCTGCAACTAAACGAGCTAAGCGAACTCCGCGATGAAGCTTATGATAATGCTGTAATCACAAAGAATAGGACTAAGGTTTTTCACGATAAAAACATTGTAAGGAAAACATTTTTACCTGGTCAACAAGTCCTTCTTTATGATTCACGATTACACCTTCATGCGGGTAAGCTCCGATCTCGTTGGAAGGGACCTTTTGTTGTGCGGTCTGTATACCCGCACGGGGCAGTTGATGTTGAAAATGTTAAAAACGGCACTGTTTTCAAAGTAAATGGACATAGATTAAAGCCGTATTTTTCTACTGACCCCATGGAGGAGCTCTTGTTCTTACAAGAGCCAGTTTATTTTGATTAAAATGCCTCCGTCTCACTTTCATGTCCAGTATATCATTGCATCATATTTTGAATGAAGGTGAGTAAATAAAACAAGTTTGGGGGAAGATCTTCACTTATATATTTGCCCCCACTAATAATTCCTCCCAGATTTACAGATTTTTGTAGGTATAACTGTCGGCAACAGTGAGGACACTGTTGAAAACAAGTTTGGGGGAGGTTTGTGCTTATTTTCGCATCATTTGCATATCATCTGCGTAAGCACAAAACAATTCTTTTAAAAATCTATAAAAATTGAAAAATTTTCAAAACCCATAAAAATTTAAAAATTTTCAAATATAAAAATAAGTTTAATATTTACACCTTTTTGTATATAAATAAGATAATGAAAGTTTAGACAGTGAACAATTACATCCATGAGATTGGAAAAATTTTAGAAAACTAAGAAAATTAGAAGTTTTCTTATACGAACTAGTAATAAGTAGTTATGAGCCGTTGTCCCAAGGGTTAGTAAGATGAAGGACGTCACTAATCTGAGGATAAAAATAAGTCTGAAAAATAGTTTCTATTCTGGAAGCCAAACATTTTGAACGTTGCTACCCTGCTAGTCGCACTTACACACGTCTTGAAGCCTGGGATAGTAGAGGATACCTTGAAATGCTCTTGTCTTAAAGCCAAAAGTATGGAAAAAAGAAAAATAGTATTTTTGAAAATGGTGAGAAAAATGGACACTGGTTTTGTTATCACCAAGGGCAAGAAAAATATATAGCAAAAGGGTGCTTCTTCACCTAGTGCCCCAAGGTCAACTGGTCTGGGAGTCACTGCTATGCCTGAGGTGGTGCAAGATTAGGAAAATACACCAAGTTAGCATGCACATCAGTAATCGGTCGGTTAGTACCTCAAGAAGTATTAACGGTCGCATGAAAGTGTGTAAGCAATCTCGTTTGCCAAGAAGTACTGAGGTTGATGGGCAAGAGTATGATAGCTTGAATTGAATTCTCCGGGTGTAGGGATGTCTTTACACACACGCAGGGTGATATGATCGATGTTTGGAATAAAGATAGGAATGAAGAATAAGACGATGTTTTATTGAGGGAGGACGTGATTTCTGACATCTTTTCATGACCATTAAGATAGGGCTCATGACAACCGAAAAGCTAGCTTAGTTGGAAACCCTAATTTTCAAGGATTTTCTTTTACAATTCTTGTCTTTAAATGTAATATTCATGATCTTTCTTTTATTATTGGATTTTGTGGGTGCAATCCGCTGAAAACCCTCAGGAGACAACACTCCTCCTACTAGGGACACCTAGAGGTTTAAAGGCTTGTTGCACATGCTCAGTGCAATCGTGTTGCCTACGAAAGTGTGCTAGTTAGTTTTTTCTCTTTCTTTGTTTTCTCCTTCTCTTTTTAATAAAACATTCTCTCGAGACGATCGAAATTAAGTTTGGGGGTATTTGATCAGTCGAAAATATTGCATATTTTAACCGGCAATTTCCTTGTCATCTGCATACATATAGGAGAGTACGGTATTCATAATTCACATATTAGCTAATTGGTTGCAAAATATCAAATTACATGTATTCGACCTTAAAACCGGCAATTCTAGGGAAATTAACTGCATTGCATTACATATCATATTTTCCATATCTTGCAACCCCTGTTTCGAAGTCTGTGCAGGAAAAAGAAGCTTGCTCGACCATTACATCGCTCGACCATTACAATTGCTCGTAAACTCATTGAATGCAAATCTGGTATCAACACAGAAGGGAAACTGAAATTCTAAACATCAGACAAAAGCCCAAATAGCAGTACCAAGCAACTGCAGAAGACACAGATCCCAAGGCCATTAAGGAGCCGCGGAAGCGCGGCCTAAAGGCACATTATGCGGCGGATCCGCGGTGGGCCCAAGACATCAGCTCCTGAATTTTACTGCACAACTTTTGTTTCTGGGCCTACAGTTCAGAAATACATCTCAGTTTCAAGAATATTCCAGATACTTCCACCAGATCATCAAGCTCCTAAACTAGCCTAGAACTTCTAGAACTTTCCTAAACCCTTGCTTAAACCCTAAGCTAAACCCCAACAAACTTGTCAACAAACTTTGGGAGGGAAAGTCTAATTCAAACCTAAACCTAGTTCTATAAATAGGACCCTAGGCTCTCTCATTTATCATCTTAGAAATCTTGGAAAAATCAAGAAACCCTAGAGAGAAAAAGATTCAACCCATTTTTAGTTTAGCCATTCTCTTTCTCCATCTTCTTCTTCCTCAAGATTAGTGAGAAATCTTGTAGGAAACCCTAACCCTAAATCCATCTACAATTCAAGATCTTGAGTGCAAGCCAAGCAAGATTCCTTCAACCCTTTTATGAGCCGAGCCGATCTTCCATCGGGCAAGAGATCAAAAGTAGATCCACGATCCACGGAGTCGAGCGAAGCCGAGTCAACGATCGATTTTTCTTTCTTCTTGTAGATCTTGAAAGAATGTATTGACAATTGTTGATTAAATAAAAGGTGATATTTTCTCCATTCTTGTTTTCTTTAAAATTCCGCATCATGTTATCTTTACTGTTCTTGAATATTGTCTATGTGGTGATGCGCGAGTAAAACTCCGCTCGTTAAGGAGTCGAGAAGATCTTTAGTATGATGATGTAGCAAATTTGTAATCAATTCTTGAATCCCACGAGATTGTAAACCCTAGCAAGTTCAAGAATCGACAACCCAATTCGATTCGATGCTTTCTTGATCAACATCGCTCGAGATTGGGGTGATCCGATCAATTCTTGAAATTGCTAGAGGCTAGAATATAAATGGTATCCTCGAAAGGGCAAGGGTTAAGAGATGAAACTTTAATTTCATCAAGAAAACCCTAACTCTCGTCGATAACCATTGATCTAGCATCAATTCTTCGAAGGACAAGAATACGAAATATTGTAGACTACAACACATCTAAAGATCCTATCGATTCCTACGAGCCTCTTTATCAGTCTTGATTGTCGTTTGGAAAATACCATTGAAACCGATTCTTGTTGTTTATAGTTCTTGATTCTTTAGAAAAGATTAGTGACACACGAATACAAATCAATCAATTGAATCGTGTTTTCTCTTATTGTTGTTTAACATTTCATTTCAAACAAATAAAGGTACAAACGAATCTCGAGATCCCTGAGGACGATCCGCACTCATTCATTAACTTCAACTGACACCGTTGTTTGATTGCGGTCAAATATTTTTGGTTGTGATTTCTTTACTATTTGATTCGATAAACACATCCACGAAAATCATCAAATCAATAGCCGTTGGAGCTCAGTCCATGCAGCCGCGACGAGACGATTCCAAAGCAGACGACATTAGAGAATAGTGGAGTAAGAGGTTCGCACCAGATCTAGATGAGATGACGTTCCACTCCGCCGACATCAGAGAGGCGTTGCGCATGCCGAGGCATGGTACTTGGACTTACCTTCCAGAAGGAGTCGCGATGAGTATGCAGTCGTTCCAGAGCAAGATGCGGATATAGGAAAGGACAATGACTTCCGGACAGTTGGCAGGGACAAGACATGGAAGAGACCGTGAGCAGGATTCCTTTCAGGACACTGCTGCAATGATACTTGCACCCAGGATCAGATGTATCACGTACATTCAGAGACCCAGAGGCCGACGCCAGTAATATGCTGTCTTACGAGTGGTCGCGATGATTGACCAAGAGATGACCAGAGAAGAGCCAGAACGGAATCGTCCCCGTTAGCACACCTGACAGGACCGATGAGCCGATGGACCGAAAGATTGGTAATTCACAGTGAAGACCTTGACCCAGGAGTGGTCATGGTTACGCACGCCAGCAGGACAGAGTTCATGATCATCGACGAGACGTCCCACTAGTGACCGCGACAGTTGGCCCGAGATTCTTAGAGGATGCACTTGAGCGGTACTATTCCGCCATTATCGATTTCGATGTTTTGGGTGATTTATTCGCATGATTTGATTTTGATGATTGAGAATTTACGATTCTTGCACAGTGTTGCACTTGATATCGTTTTCGTGCTTGGGTTTCACATGTTTGTGATTTTACGGTTTCAGACATTTGAGTTGATTTTGTGCGTATGCACGCACACGATTTCGTTCCTGCACTCTGTATAGTTTATATATGCTTGCAGTGCAGTGATACGCCTTTTGTGCACTTAGATGCACTGGACTTCGATTTCGATTGTGATACTCGATATTTGTTTTGTGCACCTTGTGCACCTGATTGATTTTGCGCACGTTCGGCGCTTGATATTGGATTTCATGATTTCATGCACGATGGATGCACCTGATTTGAATTTTCGTGCATGTCTTGAGATGCGATTTTGGTGCACACCAGATGCACTAAATCGAGATTTTTCGTGCATGTCAGATGCACCTGATTTTGCTGTTAGGCACACATGTTGCCTACGACAGATGTTTCGTGCACACCCGACCATGATTTCCGTGCGCACCAGACGCACGTAGTATTCATGTGCATATTTTGGGATTAATTTCTTATAGAGCAGTATGTTTTTATGATATTGCTATGTGTTTCCGTACTGAGCAGGACTAGTCAGAGGACAGTACCTGAATACATTTTGCATGCATTGATTGTTATTGAAGGGATTTCCAAAAAGCGAGCTATAGCCTCAGTATTTACCTACGTGTCTGATATGACACGAAATGTTTAAAACAAGGAGACCCTTCTAAATTGTTTCCAAAACGGCGGAACGTACATTTCAAACAAAGGTATATATGTATATAGTTATTTTCTTATGGTAGACGTCCGCCACTGTGCAGTGTTATACGCGTTGCACAGCGACTTAAAGAGATTTGGCATGCATTTCCTTCAGATACTTACAGATATAGATTCGATATTTACATGTATAGTTTCGAGTTATATCATATTGGTTTGATTTGGATTTGGCATTGATGTCTTCTCCATGACTCCGATGATTGTGGGATGCTTGACGGAGTTTTGATTTGAGTTATATACTCATTTTTTTTTTCAAGAGCATGCACTGCGCTACGATTTGTTTTATGTATTTACAGTTTCGGAGCCCCGACGACTTGATGGTTTTTCTTAGATGTTTTAGTATTTGGGGAGGTTTGAATTTAAATTCGGGGACCGAATTTCTTTAAGGGGGGAAGATTGTAGCGTTTTGAAAATCGTTTCGGTGAAATTTCGAAAAAAATCGGTAAAATAAAGGGGTTTTCTGTAAAAAGTCAAAATACAAATATCTTATTATAAAAATTAAATATACATATTCTAGCTATGTAATTGCTATTATTTGGTGTTTATTGAGCCGCTGGTGAAATTTCAAATTTTCTGAAAAAAATATTATTTTATTATTATTTTAAGCCGTCACTAATACATTTAATTAGGGAAAATTACAAATTGGAATGAGTTGAAACAAATTTTGTGCATCATAAAACATTAAATAAAAATTTGTCAAGTGGTTTTTGGAACGAAATCATTTGCCAAAACGGGTTAGAAATTATTGAAGAAAAAAAATGCTTTTTTTAGCGTAAATGGATGTTTGGGGTATTGTATTTATCATTTTTCATCACCCCACACCCGTACCCACACCCACACACCCCCATTTACTCCTCCCCTTAGCCAAATTCAGCAGCCCCCATTTATTCCCCACTTGAATTTCATAGGAAAAGAAATGATAGAAAAGAAAAGAAAATGGATGAATTAGGTGGACTTTTGACTTTATGTTGACTTGGACTTTCCTCCCTTGTATTTTCTCTACCTCCCTCTCTCTCCTCACTCCCATTTCTGGCCGAAATTCTCCCCCTCCCAACAGCAGCATCCCCCCCCCCCCAAATCCCACTCTTTTCTTCATCAAAAAAAAATCCACAAATCACTTCAAAATCCATGCAAATTCAAATCTAAATCCAAATCCGACTCTTACCCATTATTCCTTAGCATTTCAAGCATGGATTGGGGTGACAAGAGAGCATTTTGGATGGCTAGATTTCAAATGGGATCTACAAAATTGTGGAGGTATAATGTTAACCTTGTAGTTAAATTGTTGATTAATACTTATGTTAGCTTAGTTAAGTGTTAAAGTGGTTGAATTGCTAGTTATAAATCTTCAAGTTAGGGTTTGGAAATTCTAGAATTTAGGTTTTAAAATCAAGTTAGGGTTTTGTGAGATTGGTGTATGGTTGTGTGATGTTTTTAGGCTCTTATGACATGTTAAAACAAGATTAGTAGCTAGTTGTTATTGGTTAGTTTAAAAAAATTTGTTAATTATGCTAAATTGTAAACTAGGGTTTTAAAATAAATATATTCTTTTGAGATAAAATTCAAATTAAGGTTTCATGTCATTATAAATATTATATTGAGTGGTTTAATGCTTTTAGTTCATGAAAATCCAAGCTAGATTGTAGTTTGTGCATTTTTGCTATAAAATTGTTAAAATTTAGGTATTTTGTAAACTAGAATTTTAGGGCTTTTGGAATTTAATGAGATTAAATTATGGGAATTGTTTTTATGACTTATTTAAGATATTTAACGAATATTGTGGCCGCTAGATTCATTTATACATTGAGTTTTGTACTAAAACGGTAATTTGTGCTTGCTAGATTTTCGGAAAAATGACTTTTTAAGCAAAATTGAGGTTTTTGTGAATTTTAACTTAGTTTGTATTAAAATTAGTGTTCGTGAATGTGCAAATGAGTGTATTTGGGTTTTTCTCGATGGTTTGGCGGTTGTACGCCGACGCCGAGGGTTTTTGGGTTGATTTGTGAAAGCAACCATAGGTTTTGACCTATGTGGGATTCGTGCGTCGTTTTGATCATGAGTCGGATTTTAATGAGATATGGTGCGTTATGATATGTAGGTACCCCCATGTGGACTTCGAGACGACAAGCAAGCGCGTGGCAACGTCGGCACCGGCTAGCGAGGACCAGGTGAGTAGATTTATTTCTACGGGGAGAAGTCGGGTGGATGGCGTATAGCACCCCCGCAGTCCGTGGTGGTGTATACAGATGCGTATACACACCAACAATTATTATATGTTATTTAGGATTAATAACGATGCTTAGGATGGATATTGGTGTGTTGGACAATTTTTAGTGTTGCGAACCCTAGGGTAGTGTTGCACTACACATACATACATACATACTTGCATACATTCCTATTGATATGTACTCATGGGATTCTTTATAGTTATGTGTTCACATGGGTATGGGACTATGTGTTCACATACGGATTGAGGATGATACTTGGGATTGAGCTGAGTCGATGAGATTCGATTTGAGGCCGTGAGATCGGTGATATAGCAGGGTTCGTATCTTAGATACGACGTGACGTTGTAGCGGGTCCTTGACGTAGTGTTTCACACACGTCCATGCATACGTAGGCGGTATCAGTATGGTACTATACGTAGATCAGTACCCCGATCATAATATTTGATAAAGAGGATACCAGGTGAATAGTATGATGAATGTGATATTGACCCGTACCCAGATTTGGGATGCCGTACGACAGATTTACGTACGAGCTATATTGATGATTGATCCGCACTCTTGACTTGGGATGCCTGATTATAGATATGGTATCGGATATGATATTGTTGAGGCGGGATCACCGACTATACATATACAGGTATGTATATGTATCGACTCAGATGATAGGCGGTTTCCTTACCTGTAGTTCAGCTTGTTAGTTCAGCCGTATAGTTTAGTGTAGTTGTTAGATTAGATTAGACTTCTTACCTATTTCAAAAACTAACGAATCGTGGGCATTTTTAAAGACAGCTCAAGGGAATCTACGGATATTTCAAAAATGACGTATCCTTTCATAAAAACACCATAGCCCTATTTTCAAAACCCCATGATTCGTGTTATTTCAAAAGGCACCATTCGTAGGACTTATATTAGATTATTGTAGATTAGTTATCGTTGTGTCTAGTATTCAGCTCCCGCACATTATTGCTGTTCGCTCTGCCTCGCATATTTATTTTCCTGCATATTCCATTATTGATATCATGCTGTTAGGACACCAGCACCATTACCGATGATGCGTATGTACCACGTACACCTACTTGCCGGCTCACACACATCTTCATCGGTAATTGCCATGTCACGTACACTTTAGAGAATATAATTGCTTGACTTAGATTGTTAGCTGGTAGTTTTGACATGATATTAGTGTACTTCCCTTATATGCCATATTAGACATTGTAGTTATTACCTACCACTTCATGCATACTGTTATTCAGTTGTTCACGCCTAGTTCATTATCATTGACATATGCACTTGTGATGATTTCTTGAGATTTATGATATTTCTGGATTTCGGGGAAAGCCGCAAAATTTACAACTTATGATCTTTTAAAATATAAAATGTTGCGGTTTTCTAGTGATGTAAAGTGTCGTCCACCATGAGTTTGCTGTGGTTTTGGAGATCCGTGTCGAGGAGTGGAGGAACCGTCACGGGTACATGGTGGACCCGGTATGGTACCCCGGGGCAAGAGGAATGTGGTGTTGACGTTGAGCCTGGCTGGGGAGCACTACCTACCGGTGATATTATCCGACGCGTCGGATATCCGGAGGATACCTTCGTGGTCTTGAGATGGATGGTAGGGGCCGGTCCGGACTGACGGCGCCCTAGATATTGAGATTGAGACATTGATATTTCGAGACAGTGAGATTTATGTTTTGTGTCGATGCTAGACACTGTTGATACTGATTTCATTATGATACCTCAGTTTAAAATACGAAGGAAATCTCACTGATTTATGAAAACAGTTTCTTCATTACATGTATTCGGTTTCATGCATTCATACCTCATTCATACGATATATTGCTACCTGAGGCACCGACACTGGCACATGAGATTTCACTCGGTTAGATATTTACCCTAGCCTTGTTATAGGCTACATGTTATATACATTTTTGAGGCTATATTATGATCATTGACCTAGGATTGCGTTATTTATGCGATTTCTGTGCGTAGATATTTTCTATTCACGAGTTGGCAACTCACCCCCGTTGTGCCCCAGTTTCTTGCAGGTTTGCCGTACAGGTTTCCTTACGGCTTTGCGGGCATAGTTTCATTCGGGTGATTTGCTAGTAGGTGGGTTTACTTGTATCATACTCCCATTATTTACCTTGTATGATATTATTCAGTTGTATCTAGTAAATTCCATCAACCAAACATGTATTTATTGAGTTAGAGACCAGTGTTGTTTATTCTTTCGACCTTAGAGTCGCTCGTTATATTTCTGGTGGTTTTGAGTTCCTTTTGAGTTTTGATCCTCGCCGTTGGCGTTGTATATTATATTGCTTGTGTGGTTGTGACCGTCGATTGACGAAGAGCTAGCTCCCGCTTGGGGATGCCTTTTTATTGATTTCGTATACTATTCATGTTGTATCCCGTTTGGGAGCCAGTTTTTACAAAGGAGACTCTGCCGAAATTTTCAGTAAATTTTGATGTTCTTAAAAACCGCATAATTCGGCTTAGGCTATTAAAACTACTTGTTTTAAATTGGTTTTCCTTCACTCTACTTCTTTTCTTGGTTTGGATTTCTGGGTTTTCGGTTTACTTAGATTACGTACGCCTCGAGACGTTTCGTAGTTTAAGTGCCGGTCATGTTCCGTACTTTCGGGACGTGACACTGCTGGTGAACGAAGGATCGCGTCCAAGCTACATGGTCTGGTGCTAAATCATGTGAGAAAGGTCAAGAAGGTAATTGTAAAGCATCATCACAAGGAATACGGGGTGAAAACTCAATAATCTGGGCGGAAGTGCCAATTTAAAGGCAACGAAACTAACTCGCTTATAGGATCTCAGAAAGACCTAAATCCTGGGACAAGCTTCCCAAAATCCAACACGTCATTCATCGGAAAGTCCATAGGAATACATGATCTATCCCTGCAAGCTCGAGTCTATGACCAACACAGTCGGCATAAGACCTCAGTTCGCAATGGACAATTCCCATCCTGACCTAACACAACTGGACTATCTCCGGAGTCTCTAGACTAGCTGGGGTCCAAAGTCCTACTTACGCAGAGTCAGAAAAACAACAGACCGGTGATCAACACGACCTAACCCCTAAACCTAAAGGTGGCTAATTGGAGTGTCTCCTGATAACAGCTATCCTAACGATGGCGAGTGACGATCCCAAACTGCTAACAACAACCAACACAACCCACAACTTTAACAAAAACAACTGAGCAAACTGAGTATAACCGGACGACAAGAATCTGAATGGAGTGACACCCTGACCAAACTTGGGTAGAAACCATAACGAAATTCGTGGAGATCTGCTCCCATTCCTACTTCGGAACGGTAAAAGGTTGCAACTTTCCAGCCGGCTTCAGATGCTCGACCCAAGCACACAACAAGACAGGCACCTTGAAACGAAACCTGAAACTTCTCCTTACATCCCTGTCCACCCGTAACAATCTCACAAGTCACGTTAAATGTTGGTGGAACTTGAATGCATATAGAGAGTTGACAGATGTGCATGCTCTAGGATTGCACGTCCCCACCCGACGGTGTCAGGTACACAAACGTGTCCCTAACTTAGCACGTCATTGTTACAAATCAAGGTCTCCGAATCATTACCCAGCCGAATATGCTCAAGTATCTCTGATGTACGAGCATCGACGGGAAGTGTCTCGCGAAAACGATTTAAGGGAAGTGGTCGGGCGCGGACATGAGCAAGCTGTCCCCTCCGTAGAGACGAACTTAAGCTATACTCAACGATCACACAAAAACTGTAAATCTGTAGAAGACTAACACAACGATCAAAATCCGCTGCAGGAAGATGTTCATTAAGCTCTAGTGGTCCGTGGAAAATCTGACACGACTCTCAAACAAGTAGTGTCCCCAAATCTCCAACGCAAAACCACCGCGGCCATCTCCAGATCATGAGTGGAATATCCTTCTCGTACTTCCTCCAAATGTAGGGAAGCAAAAGCGATGACTCTGTAGTATCACATCAGTACACCCTCGAGCCCACTCAAGAAACATTACAGTTAAACAACAAAGTCGCCCGAACCAAAGGCAAAGAAAGAACTGATGCAGTTGTTAACCGAATGTCCAACTGCCGAAAACTCCGTACACATGCCTCAATCCAAAGAAAAGAAACCTCCTTACTGGTCAATTCAGTCAACGGTGCAGCACTACTCTAGCAATCCTGCATGAAACGGCGGTAAAAAACCTGCAAAGCCCAACAATCTGCGGATCTCCGTCCTGCACACAAGTCTGGGCCTAAGCTGTACGGCCACGATCTTCCTCGGAACCATACAAAACCGTCTCCCGTGACTACAAGACCTGGGAGTAAACACAAACAAGCCTGAAGAAACACTCCGAGAATTTAGCAACTGCTGGTGCTCTCCCAGTATCTGCATAACAAATCCCCAAGTGTTACTCATGTCCCTCAAGACAAATTAAGTAGACCAGAGTGTCGTAAATAAGACAACAAAAACTGGTCGAGGAACGGCCTGAAGAAATCTGGTTCATCACATCTACGAATGCTGCTAGGGCATCAGTGAATCCAACGACTCACCAAAACACACAAAGCCCGTAGCACGCACAAGGCAGTCTTCGGAATGCCATCAGTCCGAACCCGTAATAATGATGACCTGATCCCAAGCAAACTTAGAAAATGTCTCGCACTCTGGAGCTGATCGAAGAAATCGTCACGGTGAGGTGAAGGATATCTATCTGCACCGTAAGCCGGTTCAATTAACGATCCGTCGATACGCAACCCTAAACTGCCGTCTTTCTCCTCGACGAACAGAAATAGGAGCTTCCAAAAGCGGAGCACTTAGACGCACAAAACTCCCCAAACCACAACTCTGCAGCTGATCCTTTAGCTCCCAAGCTTCGCCGGCTCATCCGGAACAACGTCGGAAAAACTCTCGCACGAAAGGAACCCGGTCCAACAATCCCACTGTGGCTCCGGTATCACGAATGAACGCCAAGAATCCACGACATCTCCTCAGTAGCCGACTAGCGAAAAAGGCTGAATTCAAGCTGTGAGAGGCGGCGCAACTATCCACCTGCACAACAAGAACTGACTTGCCGGGAAAAACAAAACCTAACTTTTCTGTCTCCTCGCGGTAGTCCACAGACGCCTAGCACGTAGTTAACCAATCCGTGCCCAGGAGAACGTCAAATCCAACATCTCTAGAAGGATCAAAACGACGGACGAATCTTTACCTCCTATCCGATTGGCACAAAACTGAAATACGTGTCGCGCAACAAAAGAATCGCTGACAGAAGTTAGCACAACTACGACTAATCTACCCAACCACGGCACAAGCATGAAAAACAAACGAATACATCAAAGAACAAGCGAATTAAGGATACCTGAGAACTCTGCATTGGACGTCTGCGCGTCCCGATGAGTAGAAGCAAACTCCTGTGTCTGCCCTCTACTCGCAGCTGGATGAACTCTTCTGGTAGACTGAACCCTCTGAGCAAATCTTCCACGTCCATGGCCTCTCTGAGTACGATCCTGACGCCGTGCTGAGGAACAATCCCTGACTAAGTGCTGAAGGCTTCCGCATTGAAAACATCCACGTGCTGACTGCTGACCATCCTGGGGCTGAGAGCTGAACGACTGTCCTCGTCCTAAGCCTCTCCTACTCCCGCGACGGCCACGAAATCTGCCTCGATGACAAAACCTCTGCCTCTGGGCTGGTACGCTGGTACGAGTCCTCCACTGTCCTGGGACTCTCTGAGCCTCTGGAATATGCGCCTCATCAACTGGAGCTGCAACCACTGGTGCTATGTAGGTAACGGACTGCTGCATGCCGATCGCAAGTGACAACTAAGTAACAGGGGTGACAACTGAGTAACAGTAGCTCCCGAATGACATCAACCAAGGAACTCATCGTCTGGCGGAAATCCTGCATCTCTGCCAAAAGTTTATCCATAGTATATGTCGTAGGCTGATCCGTCTGCACCTGTGCAACTAGAGTGCCATCCTGGTCAGTACTCGTCTCACCCGAGCCAACTCTGACCTCGGCCCTCGCTGCATCACTCTGAGTCCCCATAGTCATCGGCGGCAAGGCTATAAATAGATATAAGATTCGATGAGAATAAGGAATCGAATCTTAAGGATATGAATCATCAAGGAAGGAATTTCAAGCAAAATTGTACTTAGGTCACTTAACGCAAAGTACCGCACCGTGGGTATGCTGCAGACATACACACACTACGTTACTCTGTTTAAGCTACCTACTCCATCATACTAAGGTCATCCTACACTCCGAAAGGTAAAACCTAGCGCTCTGATACCAACTTTGTCACGACCCAAAAATTGGCCCGTGACGGCTCTAATACTACGCAACACCTAAAGACGTAGCGCAGTAAAAGAAAGCCAAAACCCAGAAATCTAAACCATAAAAATAACGAAAAGATAATATAAGATTTTGAAACATTTGAAATCGCAACCCAAATTCTTTAAAAGTCCTATTTTAATTCTTTAAAATTTTAGCAACACCCCTTTTTGTAAAAACCAGCCAAGATGAATACAACACAAAAATATGAAGCTATAGCGAAGAAATAAGGACAATAGAGAGAAAGTTGTATATAAAAGACAACAAACCCATACATAATATACAGTAACGTCCTCACCAAGTCTCTAAGTCAACAATACAATAGTAGATGGAGAGTACAAGATACAACGAATGTACAATACAAAATACAGATGACCACCAAAACCCACCTAAGCAAAATAGTACTGTGAGCTGATGCGGTATCTGTAGTAAAAGATGATAGCTGAAAAGCTGAATAGCCTGCCTCGACTACTCTGGGGAACAACCTGAAACACCTGTGGCACAACGGGGGTGAGTTGCCAACTCGTGAATAGTAGATAACATATGCAGGTAATCGCGGGAATGCACGTACAACATGAATCTAAGATATGCGATTACAGTAATAACATATCATGCACATGCTGAATAAAGGAAAGTACACTAGCAGGTACAATCAATATGTGAAGCAATAGTAACATGACAATAATATGCAATAACCATGCAATAGGGATGTGGGAATGTAAATATGCAACTATCATAAGGGTACACTAACAGGTACTACCAATATATGAATCTGTGCATAAAGTAGATAAGTGTGAGGTATAGGGTGGAATATGTCATTTCCACGGAAACCTGACATCGTGGCAGGATCACAATCCATCAAGACACTCAAATCCACAATTCCTCAAATCAGCCCCCAAACTGGGCTCTCACATCTCCTCAATGTACCATATCGAGTAATCACCTATATCCCGAATGTACAATAAACAATCTCTTTCATATCCAATATCCAATCTCAATGAATCATCTATATCCCAAGTCGAATCTCAAGTAAGTTTCTAACATCCTAAAGGTATATATATATTTGCAGAAATAAATATGATGGGGGCAATACACATATATTAGGGTCCCATTCCACTAATATTGGTGTAAGGGTATATATAACAACGGCTAATCCCCTGTTATATATACAAAGGTATTAAAAGAAATATCATGAAAACAATGCGCCAAGCATCGACACAGAAATCCTGATAGGTACGTATCATACGTTGTTCCGAAAGCACGAGTGCCTAGCTCTGACCCTCGCCTTTCGACGTATGCATACATGCATGACTCCCAACGGTGTCTCCATGACCCCCGCCGAGTCATTAGTACTGTCACCGGTAGGTACTAGCCCGCCTCCAGGCTCAATCGGCAACATCCATCGATCTTCTTGCCGAAGGGAACCATACCGGGCCCCACCATGTACCCTCTACGGCCTCGACGCCTCCTCGTAGGGGTATATACATATCAGCACCGATAAAGCTCATGGTGGATGCGCAAATATCATATCAAGGAAACTGGGTTTTTCAATGTATGCATAATTTCATGAACTCCCGCGGTTCCCAAATCCAGAAAACATCATCTAAAATCCCAATAACAATGCGCAAATCCAGGATAAATATATGCGATATATCTGAAATGCGAGCATATAAATGAGAATATGTAGCTAAAACCAGATGTATGCGGAACCAATGAGGTACAACTAAGTAACATCAGTAAAGGTAAATATATGGTTGCAACTGAATATGTGTGTAACATACAAGTGTAGCAATGTATAGGTATCTACCTATAGGAACTGATGTCGTATACCCCCTGGGTATAAGAAGAATATGAGTAAGATAACCCCCCGATATAAGAAAAATATGTAAAAGGTATACCTGCTGTATCGTAAGGTGTAAATGTACCTATCACTAAAGGTATGATACACTATAGGTATACCGGTAAGCTAGATGTCATGTGTGACGAGCAATAGTATCTATAAGGGGTTGTGTGTGACATGGCAATTATTGACGGTGTGTGTGTAGCATACAATCCGTGCTCGTGCAGCATGAACCGTCAATAATATGTGCAGTGTCCCACGGCTGCTAGTCACAGTATAATTATATCAAGAAAATAAAGTAAAGGCGCAATTCTACAATGACGTAGAATGTGCGACAGGTATTTGAATCCTAGCCCAGACGCATAACGCCATACGGGCGATTCCCCTGTAGATGTTAAATCTACTCACCTACGCTCCACGATAGGTGAATCCTACCATCTTCTCCCCCCTGTAGTAGTGTCCGTAGTCCCTGCCTGCAAACCTGCAATTACGACACAGAAATCATATATAAGCCAAATATTCCGCGAAACGCGATATCGAACCAAAACGAGAAACTCGCGTCGCGAACTAAACGCGCGTGTGCACGATACGCTAAAACGTGTGTATACGCGTCTAAAACCATCATGACACGCCGCGATACGTTGGATCACAGAACCCTCTCACGTATCGCGCGTATCGCGCAAACACAACGAACATCAAAAACGGTATTTGATCCCAGATTTTCTTACAGGTCAAATCTTACAAAACTAGACATGCCAAAACACTACACTACACAGCAGACTACCATACCCAAAACCCCAAGTCCCAACACCCCTTCCTGGCCGCAAATTGCGGCCAGATTGAATTAATTTGCGGCCTGGGTTGGGAGAGGGTAGCTCGTGTTCTGGTGGTGTATTCTAGACCTAACAAGTATATTCCAGTTTCCTCAATTTTGTTCTGTAGGGTCCGGGTCAAAAGCAGATCACAGATATCCAATATATCGTATAAAAACGACAATTTAGCACAAAAGCAAACCCTATGGTATTTTAGTGTAATCTGGGCAATTTCTCAGTTGAAGTGACCCTATTAACACTAAAATAGGCTAGGTTATCTAACACAATCATCAATTATCCAAAAGTCCACACAAAACATCATAATTAGCACTAACTAGCTAATTAACACTAATCGAAGCTATTCGATGCACAACTTAAGCAAACCAGGAAATGGGGTTCAAGAAATATACCCAAAAGGACCCTAGAGAGCAGGTGAAGAAGTGGAGAAGAGCTTCTATAGGTTGCTGGGGCTCCTGCTGGTGCTGTTGCTGCTGCTGCTGATGATGTCTGCTGCTGCTGTTGCTGATGATGATGATGCTGTTGCTGATGGTGATGATGCTGCTGCTGCTGCTGCTACTGAAGGCTGCTGCTTCTGCTGAAGATGCAGGTAAGTGTGTGTGTGTGTGTGAGTGAGAGAGTGAGTGAAAAGAGAGAAGAAAGAGAGAAATGAGAGGAAATGCAAAAAAAAACCTCCACTCTCTTTCTCTTCCCTCATAATGAGGCATGGCTCACACCATGCTTGCCATGCCCCCTCTCTCACACAAAGTCAACATTTCAACCATTCAAACAATATTAAAATTCCATTTCAAATTCATTTTCATTTTTAAAACAACCATGAATAAATACAACCATAACTCTTAAACTAATCATAAAACTAACTTAAGACAAATGGTTAGTTAACCATGATCGCTAATCATGTTTAACCCCAAAAACAACCCTAGTTATCATGCACAAGTGTGTGTGTGCCTAACAAAATTCTAATAAAATACTCATTAAATAGTATAAAATATTTAAAACTTAATTTGGTAAACTTTTTATTAAAAACCATACCTTAAAATATAATTAGCTACAAAACACATTCTAAGGTGTTACAGTACGGTAGCTAAGTAATGTCTTCCTACAAAGCATATGATGCGATTAGTTAGGACATTCATGTGATTATGTTGATCATAGTCAAGGGTCATATGGGTGGGTCTAGTTAATCACGAAATGACGGGTAGAATTTGACTAGTACCTATGATATGTTGACCATAGCCAAGGTCATAAGTGACTAGGGGTAAAAACCATATCGGGAATTTCAAGAGTTGAAATTTGCAATGAGATTGCATACCATCTATATGATAGTTGGATCTCGATCTCACTGTGAGTAAGTGTTACTTCCAGGAGAGTTTTGCACTTTACAATTAGCTAATCCAGTGGGTGTCTAGATAGACTGGCCGGTTAGCGAAACTGTAGAATGTAATTATTCCTGGCTAGTTTTCTTTTTAGGTTTTGAAAGAAAATTTGATAAAAGCAGTGGGAGACATCGATTAGATAAAATAATAACCAATCTAATTCTTTGCTAGAGCATTTCGCTAAGTGTATCCTTTTCTCTCTCCGAATGGCAGTTACCAATGTCAGGACTTAAGCTCCTACTTAAGAAAAATAAACTGACAGGACCAAATTATAAAGAATGGTTGAGGAACTTAAACATTGCACTTTCATATGATAAGGTATCATATGTCCTCAATACCGAAGCCCCACCCGTCCCAGGACCTGAATCATCTGTATCGGATAGGGAGATCCGAAAAACTTGGGAAAATGACTGCAACACGGCCAAGTGCCTCGCGCTCGCTTCTATGGACAATGTCCATCAGAAGCAACACGAGAATATGGATGTGCAATCCATCTTTCTTCACACAAAGGAGTTGTACGAAGAGCAAACTCGTACTTTAAGATACGGGGCATCTAGAAAGCTGTTTCAGATGCGAATGGCCCCTGGTGCATCAGTTGGAGACCATGTTTTGAAAATGATTGGTCTTATTGAAGAACTTGAGGAACTGGGATGGACTATGGATAATGAGCAATATACGGATATTGTTCTACAGTCTCTCCCCCCTGCCTTTGCTCCGTTCATAGTAAATTTCAATATGAATGATTTGGAGAAATCATTGCCTGAACTTCTCAATATGTTGAGAAGTGCAGAGAACACGTTGAAAACGGCAAGGACTCCCGCTCTGCTTGCTGGGCCATCTTCCTCTTCATTCCCAAAAGCTAAGGCCAAGGGAAAGAAGAAGAAGAAGTCTATCACACAGAAAGGTGGAGTTAGAAAGGCAAAGGGGAAAGACAAAGCCGGGGCTGTGGGAAGCAGGAAAGGAGAATGTTTTTACTGTAAAAAGTCAGGACATTGGAAACGCAACTGTGCTGAATATCTTGCTGATCTCAAGAAGAAGAAGCATGCTGATGCTTCCACTTCAGGGATTGAGAAATAGTAGAGTTTTAAAGATTGGAGATCATACTCTGCGGGTTGGAAATGGTTCCAATATACATGCTGTATCCGTGGGAGAGTATCATCTAGGGTTGCCTTAAGGAAGTATTTTGGTTTTGAACCCGTGTTATTTAGTACCAAGTATGCTGTGTAACATAATATCCGTTTCTTTGTTGGACAATGAATGATATCATTTTATATTGCAAAATAATGTTATGAACATTAACCTGAATCAAGAGTTGATTGGGTATGGTACACTAAATAACGGTATTTACGTCCTGAACCAACACACAGTTTTCAATATACAACATACTAGTAAAAGAAAGTTATCAGATATAAATGAAGCTTTTCTTTGGCATTGTAGACTTGGTCATATTAATGAAACAAGAATAAACAAGCTACATAAAGATGGATATTTAAATCTGTTTGAATATAAATCTTATGCGACTTGCCAGTCTTGTATCAAAGGTAAAATGACCAAAACTCCGTTTAGTGGACACGGAGAGAGAGCTGGTGAACTCTTAAGCCTCATACATAGTGATGTATGCGGACCAATGTCTACACATGCAAGAGGTGGTTTTTCATACTTCATCACTTTTACTGATGATTTCTCAAGATTCAGACACGTGTTTTTGATAAAGCACAAATCCGAAGCCTTTGAGAAATTCAAGGAGTATAAACTTGAAGTAGAGAAGCAAACAGGCTTGAGCATCAAGAAACTTCGATCGGATCGAGGTGGAGAATATTTAAGTACAGAGTTTCTAGACTTCTTAAAAGAGAATGGGATTCTCTCTCAGCTCACTCCTCCTTACACACCGCAGCACAATAGTGTGTCAGAACGGAGGAATCGTACCCTATTGGATATGGTACGATCCATGATGTGTGATGCTGAGTTACCGCATTCCTTTTGGGGACATGCATTGGAGACAGCAATGTATCTATTGAACAGGGTTCCAACCAAGACCATGTCTACCACTCCATATGAGATGTGGAATGGAAAGAGACCATCTCTTAAAAGGTTTAGGATTTGGGGTTGTCCGGCTTTTGTTAAAAAGCAGAATCCAGACAAACTCGAGACACGATCAGTTATGTGTAAATTTGTGGGGTATCCAAAACATTCGTATGGATATCTATTCTACCACAAAGAGGAACAAAAGGTGTTTGTTGCTCAGCATGCCACATTTTTGGAAAATGAGATCTTTATGGAAAGTACTAATGGCAATATGGTAGAACTAGAAGAGGTTCTAGAGACACAAATTACTCAGGAGGAATTGGTTGAAACTGATGTTGCAGTAGAACTTCAAGAACCTCAGCCGCTCAGGAGGTCTAGTAGAACTTCTCGCCCACCAGAGAGATACTATGGGTTTCTCATAGATGGTGATAGAGAAGATTGCATCATGGAAGATGATGACCCTACTAGTTTTCAGCAAGCTATCACGAGTGGTGACTCAGTGAAATGGCTGGAAGCAATGAGATCCGAAATGGAGTCAATGTACACCAACAAAGTATGGACTTTGGACGTTGCGCCTCCTGGGATAAAACCCGTTGGGTGCAAATGGATCTTTAAGAGAAAGATTGGTGTAGATGGACAGGTGGAGACCTATAAAGCAAGGCTTGTAGCGAAAGGTTTTCGTCAAAGACCAGGCTTGGACTATGATGAAACTTTCTCTCCGGTAGCAATGCTTAAATCCATTAGGATCCTACTTGCTATTGCTGCTCACTATGATTATGAAATATGGCAGATGGACGTGAAAACTGCATTTCTAAATGGTGATTTAGAAGAATGTGTTTTTATGGATCAGCCAGAGGGCTTCATTGATAGTGGGAGCAGCGGGAAAGCATGTAGATGGCTTAAATCCATTTATGGATTAAAGCAGGCCTCAAGGAGCTGGAACATCTGTTTTGATGATACAATCAAAGAGTTTGATTTTATCAGAAATATAGATGAACCATGTATTTATAAGAAGATTGTAGGGAGTACTGTCACATTCCTCGTATTGTACGTTGATGACATTCTCCTGATAGGAAATGATGTTCCTATGCTACAATCGGTCAAACTATTCTTATCACAAAGGTTCTCCATGAAGGACCTGGGTGATGCCTCGCGCATTTTGGGCATTAGGATCTATAGAGATAGATCCAAGAGGTTATTGGGACTGTCCCAATCAAAGTACATAGACACCATTCTAAAGAGGTTTAGTATGGAAGATTCCAAGCGTGGTGCCTTGCCTGCTAGTCATGGAATCACTCTCTCCAAGGACTTCTGTCCGAAGACTGATGAAGAGAGAGCTCGCATGAGCATTATACCCTACGCTTCAGCCGTAGGATCTATAATGTATGCGATGTTGTGTACTCGCCCTGATGTGGCTTATGCACTGGCTGTAGTTAGCAGGTATCAATCCAACCCAGGGGAGAAACATTGGATAGCAGTGAAGAACATTCTTAAGTACTTGCGAAGGACTAAAGAATTGTTCTTGGTGTATGGTAATGGGGATCTCCAGATGGAGGCCTTTACCGATTCCAGCTTCCAAAGTGACAAGGATGACAGCAAATCAATCTCAGGGTTTGTATTTACCCTAAATGGAGGAGCGGTTAGTTGGAAGAGTTCCAAACAGGACACCGTTGCAGACTCCACGATGGAAGCTGAGTATATTGCTGCATATGATGCTGCCAAGGAAGCCGTCTGGATGAAGAAGTTCATTGCGGAACTAGGAGTAGTTCCAACCATTATTGATCCAATACCATTGTATTGTGATAATAATGGAGCTATAGCATTAGCCAAAGAACCAAGGTCCTATCAGAAGTCCAGACACATCTTAAGGCAATATCATCTGATCCTGGAGATAGTAGATCGCTAGGAGATCGAGATTCGGAGAGTAGATACAAAGGATAACACAACGGATCCATTCACCAAGGCACTTCCACAGCCGCAGCATGAGCGACTGTTTGAAATGTTGGGTATGAGATACTCCAATAACTGGCCTTAGTGCAAGTGGGAGATTGTCAGTAATATGTATGCCCTAAAGGCCATTATATGGATAGTGGAAACTTGGACATATATATATGGAGATAGATGACTTTCTTGCTCAACATGATAGTACCCTATCTGGTTTACTTTATCTGGACATGTAGATTTAATCATTTACACATGTTGATAAAGCCCGAAGGATATTTGCTGGACTACTGTGATTATGATGCGGATCATACTAGTGGGGCACGTGTAGTCTATAACCATATCCTTGAACTGTTCCTAGTCGAGGGTGTATCGAGACAGGGCATCAATATTCCAGAGTAGACTAGCGTATACCATTCTTGTCCCATATGATGGGCGATGGATGATCCCATATCCATCTGGTGAGGAGACACCAAAGATTGTATACGGGTGCTCAGTGGAGACTGTGTACACTGAACGGACTCGCCGAGAACTCCTATGTGGTATTATATCTATCGTTGGATAGCAGTTCTCAGGGAACACTGGTACAGGTTAGTCTGTAGACCCGAGATCGTAATAGAGTCTTGTGTGTCCTCCCACTATACTTTGATCTCCACCCTACCACGGCTCTACTGAGTCATGCAAACAGGTGGTCTTTGGGTACAGTCTCGAGGCACATGGAGGCAATGAGCGATAGGAGGGGTTTCGTCACTCCCGGTATTGGGAGTTGATGTTGTGCTATGCTCGATTGGCTATAACATGAAGTCCCTGGCCAGGGCTGCTGAGATTTACTGATAAGAGTTATCAGTAGTTTCTCGATCTGTTATGAGCCATACACCAGCATGACTTATTGAGTTACTGGGGTTGACGATTCCATCCCTGGACTCAATATGCAGCATATCTGACGAAGAGACCGGACTGTACGGTAAGTGTTGCCAGTTGGTTCGACGGGAGTTTTTACAGCTTTGCTGGTTTTCTTCTGATCGTTTCAATACCCGGGTGGCCGTTACGTTTAGCTGACCTCTTGGGGCTTGTAGATGTTTGATATGATCATCATCTACTGCCGGCATATTGACGAGTCTTAGAGTCCCACAATGAAGTTTCCTGGCTCAGGCAAAAAGATGTGGTGTGCATATGAGATATGCACGGGACCCGATTAAATACAGTTATGTGATAACGTATATTAATCGGGCATTTTCTACTGATCGGGTCGTATGTGATATGACCGGTTTGCTAAATCAAGTGTTGATTTAACAAATTACATTTAGATTAATTCTTTAATTAAATCCTTTTGTATGCATGCATGTATGCACATGATGATGTGCATGGACACATACATGCATACATAGTATCATGGTTGATGATACAAGAATGGTGGCAATGCAAGACTTATATTGAAGCTTTTATTTATATTTATCATTTTAAGTTAATGTAAAGAAAACCCACTCATGCTCCTTTATTCTTAAGTGGGTAAGCTTTATTTAACTTAATGAAAAGAATTTCCACCCATGCTTAATTCTTTATGAAAAGAATTTCCACCCATAATTATAGTGGTAATGGAATAATGATGATTATTCCTTCTCATCACTATATAAGGCTTCATATGTGATATGAAGCAAGCATGAAAAAATTGGTGTGAAAATAAGTGATCGTATATGATATGATAGATGAGAAGGGTGTGAAAGAGAGTTCAAGCTTAGCCACCATAATCTTCTTCTTCCTCTATTGATTTTTCTAGAGTGAAGTTGATAAAAGAAAGGATTTCAATTGTTGAATACAAACCACATCATCATACTACACACATCTAGCCGATTTGTGTAGGGTGTTTGCTCTACTTCGTTTGCGAAACAAGTAAGGCAAGGAGCTTTGGGCAAAGGGACTTCGGGTGGATCATCGTGGACAAGGAAGGCTTCCATCGATCCATTCCAAACTCTCATAGTGCCAAGGAGTCACCGAGGGAGATCTACAAAGGTTGTAATCTCTACTCTTAGTGATAGTTTTACATTTGCATGTGATGCTTATTTGTATGAATCCCTAAAACTTCTAGTTTCGATTCTTGTCGAGTTAACTTAGCACCTCTAAAATTTTGATTATGGAATATGTGATGCTACCAAACACTTGACGAGGTGCTAGGCTAACCCTTCAGTTTCATCAGGAACAAATGTCCGCATCTTGAGAGATCGTCAGTGAATATAATGAAGTAGGAAGAACCGTTCCTGGCATGTGTAGACATGGGACCACATACATCACTATGTATTAGCCCTAAGAGTTCCGTAACTCTTTCTCCGTGTCCACTAAACGGAGTTTTGGTCATTTTACCTTTGAGACATGAATCGCAAGTTTCATAAGATAAAAATTCGAACGGATTAATATATCCATCCTTACGCAACTTAGCTAGCCGTGTCGCATTGATATGTCCAAGTCTACAATGCCATAAGTAGGATTCATTCATTTCTGAACTTTTCCTCTTGTGTGTGTTTTGTATATTAAAAACTGTAGTTTGATTGAGAACGTATATGCCATTATGTAACGAGCCTGATCCAATCAACTTTTGATTTAGGAAGTTGTTCATAAGATTTTTTGGATATAGTGCCCTCAGAGTCAATTATTGGATCACAGGCACGTGATTGCAATGATTGAGGGAGGACCTATACCGGTAGGACAGTCGTACTCAAGATGATAGTATGCTATCTGGTTTATCTTTATCATCGTGTACAGCTTTAGGTGACCTTACGGATCACTATTACACATTGATAGAGCCCTTAGAATTTTTGCTTGACGTCCAGCAGTATGATGGCGATCATATATGTGGGAGCTGGGGTCTATAAGCACATCCTTAAAAGGTCCCTGGTCGTGGGAGTTTTTGAGACAGGGCATCGATACTCCGGAGTAGACTAGTGTATACAGTCGAGACCCCGACGAGGGGCGGTGTCTGGTCTCACAAGCCATTGGTGTCAGTTGGTTCACCCAAGATGTATACAGGTGCTCATTAGGTTATGAGTACATCGGACATGACTCGCCGGGAACATGCTAGTTGGTATTATACCTGACGTCAGATAGCAGTTCCCTAGTGACATGTGTACAGGTTAGTTCATCGACCTGAGATCGTCATTTGCCTTGTGTGAGTTCCCACTGTGCTTTGATTATTACCCTACCACGGCTCAAAGGAGTCGTGCAAACAGGTTTTAGTTGGGTACAGTCCCGAGCCACAAGGAGGCCCTGAGCGGATCGGAAGGGGTTTCGTCTCTCCCGGTATTGGCGGTGAGATCGCACTGTGTCTAGGAGAGCCATTACACGAAGTCCTTGGCCAAGGCAGGAGATTTACTGGTAGGTATTCCAGTAGTATCTCAGGGTGATCTGGGCTACACCCCGACACGACTTGTACCGCTTTTGGGGGTCTGACTTTTACCAACCCCTTAGGCCCGACATGCGATGCTCATAGAAGAAAAGACCGGACTGTACGGATATTGTCACTGACAGGCTCAGTTGGGTGTCAGGATGAGTTCGCTCATCGACCTCCCTTTTGGTCAATACCTGGTAGCCCGTTACGTACGGCTAGTACCTCTGACGTGCTAGTGGTTAAATCCACAACCAAAGTATTGACGAGTCTTTAGAGTCCCCCACAGATAGTTTCTCAAGTTTCGGGCAAAACGTTGTAGAGGCCGTATGATATATGGCAGGGTTCGATCATATATGTCCAGTAGTGTACGGATCATGATCGGACGGATCATACTAGTGGGCTTTGGTTTAAGCCGGATCCTAGTATTAGATTTGTTGGATTACTTTAGTCTCATCGCATTCGCATTCAGTCGGAATGCAGATGAAGGTATGTATATACAGGTGAAGGGTACTCTTGTGATCCGTCACGAGTTTACTTTAGTAGATGCCATTCTCTTTTTATTGTTGCAAATATTTGGATTAATGTTTGCATATGTAAATAATGAGCTAGAAATCATCATTAAGAGCATTAATTGTGACACATGCACAAGTGATGACTCTTGGTCTCTTTCTTTGTGCATGTGTCACATTTTTGATGGATTTGAGTGTTGAAATGAGAGGGAGAGAGAAAGAGGGCTGCCATATGATAGTTTTGGTCTTGTATTTTTCCATAACACTCTCTCTCATTTTATCACAAGAACACAAAAAGAAAAAGAGAGGAAAACTTCTTCTTCTTCCTCTTCTTTCTTGAGCTCATTATCTCCTCACTAATGGCATCCACTAAATCCTCAAGAGACAAAGTGATGACACACATTCTCTATTTCACCTTGGACACGTCAGCTAGCGAACTTCGTGCCCGAGTTGCTTCGGATGAAACGGGAGCCCGTAAAAAGACTCGATGATGTGGTGCCCTTTCCGACGAGGAGATCGAGATCGAAGATGCCGCGAGGAGCTTGGGTTGGTGGCCAAAGACCGAAGGACACGGATCGATCGGTATAGCTTTTCTAACCTTTCTCTTGTTAGCTAGTTGTAGGTTAATGGTTCGATCCGGGATTAAAGTCCGCGATAGCGCCGATTTCAAGTTTTGAAAAAGTTTTCGTTTCCGAATTTTGGCCTCGGACAGACGGCCGGGGCGCTACCGTAGACTCACAACATTATCCTATATTACAAAATTAAATCCTTCTTTACTTAATAATGAAACTGATATAATGTTGCACATCATGTTCGGTATATAATAGCACCCGTTCAGAATCAATGTATTACCAATTGGTAATACAAGGTGATATTCGCCAACTGCTTTGGCTGCAATATTTGCACCATTCTCTACTGTTACGAAATGATCACCCATTCCCACTTCTCTACCTTTACGTAGCCCACGTAACAAATTACATATGTGGGATCCCGATCCGGTATCTAATACCGAGGACGTAGAGTGAACTGAGAAACAGTTCTCAATAACTAACACACCCGAAGAAGATACATCAACATGCTTGTTCTTCGTTTGGGCGGCGTGAGAATCCAGATATTCTCATATTCCATTCTCAGTCTTATAACACTTATAAGAAAGAACGGGACCAACGTTCCCCTGCTCAGTAAAATAAGCGGGTTCAGTCAATACATCCATATTATTATCTTGATTAAGGCCTGACATGGTTGCTACCTGGAGATAGAGAGAAGAAAACACTTTAGCGTATGCTCTTGCAAGATTAGATTGGTTATTATCTTATCTAATCAGGATGTCTCCCACTGTTTTCATCAAATCTTCCTTCAAACCCTAAAAGGTAAGACTAGCCGGGATTAATTACACCTTACAAGTTTGCCAATCTTTCAGCCAGATCAGTGTTGGTAGTTTGAAGGAGGTTCCCCGTGTTTTCGCACGGAACTAATTAAAATAAACCTCGTTTTCCCAGAGACATAATCCCGTTAACACCTTTCTAGACACCTAATTGATCGGCTAATTGTCCTGTGTAAAATTCTCCCATGAGTAACTTTTACTAGCAGTAGGTATCGGGATCCAACTATCTCATAGGAGGTATGCAATCTCATTGCAAATTTCAACACTTGAAATATCCGATAATATTCTGCCCCTAGCGATCTATGACCTTGATAAGGTCAACAAACCATAAATCGCAAGTCATGTTTAACCCGTCATTTCCCGATTGAATTAAACCCACTCGCATGACCTTTGACAAGGTCAACAAGGCCGTACGAATACCCTAATCCAATCACATCTCATGTTTTAGCAGATAAACATTAATTAGCTACCGTTCACTGTGTAAGTTTATGGTAGCGCCCCGGCCGTCTGTCCGAGGCCAAAATGCGGAAACGAAAACTTTTTCAAAACTAGAAACTGGGGCTATCAGATAGTTTAAACCCGGATAGAACCATTAACCTACAACTAGCAACTAGAGAAAGGGTTGGCAAACTATACCGATCGAACTGTGTCCTTCGGTCTTTGGCCACCATCCCAAGCTCCTCGCGGCATCTCCGATCTCCGGTCTTCTCGTCGGAAATGGAACCACATCTTCGAGTCTTTTTACGGGCTCCCGCTTCGTCCGAAGCAACTCGGACATGAAGTTCGCTAGCCGACGTGTCCAAGGCGATGTAGAGAATGTGTGTAATCACTTTGTCTCAAGCATCCATTGATTCTCATCACATGAGAGTGTATGGATGGAGGTTAGAGATGATGCCATTAATGGAGGTTGTGAGCTAGAGGAAGAGGAAGAAGAAGGAGCCTTTCTCTATTGTGTTGTATGATAATGAGAGTGAATGAGTTAGAATGAAAAATACAAGAGCTAACCCCTACTCATGGCTGCCCTTCTCTCTCCTCCTCTCATTTCAACCCACAAATCAATCACATAATGTGACATTAGCACAAGAAAAGAGACCATGAGTCACTAATGAAGTCTATGTCACATTAAATGCTCAAAATGATGATTTCTAGCTCACAATTTCCATTTGTAAACATTAACACAAATGTTTACAACAATAAAAAGATATGGCAACATCTAAAGTAAACCTTTGACGGATCACAAGGATACCCCTCACCTGTATATACATACCTGTGTCCGCATTCCGACTGAATGCGAATGTGATAAGACTAAAGTAATCCAACAAATCTAATACTAGGATCCGGCTTAAACCAAAGCCCATGAGAATGATCCGTCCGATCATGATCCTTGCACTACTGCACATATATGATCGAACCCTGCTATATATCATACGGCCTCTACAACGTTTCGCCCGAAACTTGAGAAACAGTCTGCGGGGGACTCTAAAGACTCGACAATACTTTGGCTGTGGATTTAACCAGTAGCACGTCAGAGGTACTAGCCGTACGTAACGGGCTACCAGGTATTGACCAAAAGGGAGGTCGATGAGCGAACTCATCCTGACACCCTACTGAGCCTGTCAGTGACAATATCCGTACAGTCCGGTCCGTTCGTCTATGAGCATCGCATGTCGAGCCTAGGGGGTTGGTAAAAGTCAGACCCCCAAAAGCGGTACAAGTCGTGTCGGAGTGTAGCCCAAAACACCCTGAGATACTACTGGAATACCTACCATTAAATCTCCTGCCTTGGCCAAGGACTTCGTGTAATGGCTCTCCTAGACACATCACGATCTCACCCCCAATACCGGGAGAGACGAAACCCCTGCCGATCCGCTCACTGCCTCCATGTGGCTCGGGACTGTACCCAACTAAAAACTGTCTGCACGACTCCTTTGAGCCGTGGTAGGGTAATAATCAAAGCACAGTGGGAACTCACACGAGACAAATGACGATCTCAGGTCGATGAACTAACCTGTACACATGTCACCAGGGAACTGCTATCTGACTACAGGTATAATACCAACTAGCATGTTCCCGGCGAGTCCTGTCCGGTGTACTCACAACCCATTGAACACCTGTATACATCTTAGGTGATCCAACTGACACCAATGGCTTATGAGACCGGCCACCGCCCCTCGTCGGGGTCTCGACTGTATACACTAGTCTACTCCGGAGTATCGATGCCCTGTCTCGAAAACTCCCACGACTAGGGACCTTTTAAGGATGTGCTTACAGACCCCAGCAGCCACGTATATGATCGCCATCATACTGCTGGCAGTCAAGCAAGAATCCTAAGGGCTCTATCAACGTGTAATATCGACCTGTAAGGTCATCTAAAGCTGTACACGATGATAAAGATAAACCAGATAGCATAATATCATCTTGAGTAAGATTGTCCTACCGGTATAGGTCCTCCCTCAATCATTGCAATCACGTGCTTATGATCCAATAATTGACTCTGAGGGCACTATATCCAACAATCTCCCACTTGCACTCATGGCTAATTATTGCGATGTCGCATACTCACAGCCCGTGTGACACCGAACACCCAACTCCTCAACTAGTCCATCTCACAAAGCCCGTTTGCGAAAATATTGCATTCGAGGAATAGCCTTAGTGAGTGGATCCGCTGTGATGTTTCTTTCTATGTCTCTCTTTATCTCAAGTTCGCGGAGAAAGACATCACCCGAAATGAGCAATACCTGTCTTAGAATATGTTTGGATATCTGATGGGACCTAGTTCATAAATGAACTCCAAATACAAATTTCTTAGACTGTATCGTCAACTGAACTTAATCTGTATCCTGCGCCATGCCTCCCTCAGTATCCTCTTAGACCATCTGTCCAAATTACTGCACCTCGTCAGAGGGAAAACTATAACTCTGACAGTCACTCTGCCATCCATGTCACCTTGGAAGCCTGGAATGATAACCGTCTCCTAAAAGAGGCTGTCGTTATCATATCCCTAGAACATCCACTTATGTTCTAAAACTGCTTCCGAATGTCTCTCCAGGATAGGATTAATATCAACTTACTGCATCTCGTGCAAAAACAATATCTGGTGTGGTACTTGACATCTTATGATTGACTCAATTGCCTAAGCAAGTGATGTGCCAATCATGCACATCCCTCTCCCTTTTAGTTTATAAGACACCTTTAGAGAGGGTGACTCCATCACCTGCAGGTACACCATCATGCCAGGAGTCATCCATTCTAAATACCTTTAGAATGCTGTCTAAGTACCCAGATTGGGACACTTCCCAAATCTAGATCTAAGACCATTGATCTAGTAACCAGAATGTATGATATAATATCCATGTCCTCTGTGGAGAAACCGCTGTGTGACAACCAAAGTATAACCGATCGTAGTATAGGAATTTCACTTCCCAATATATGTATGTCATCCAAATACCAGGACATCACACCCTACTACCTTCTTAACAGATCCATACCCTATTCTGATGAAGTCAAACCTATGACTGTCACATCAGAAATAGATGATCTTTCTCCGCTATATCTGCTTTAGTCCATAAATAGACATAAGCTACTTGTCCACTATGCTTCCGCTGCTCCCACTGACTACGACAACCCTCTGGCAGAGTCATATATACGTACACTTCTAAAGCTAGTTTAGAACGACGCTATACTCATCCTCTTGCCGGGTCTCACAGTTTGGAATAACAGCAATGGCAAGTCTGGATAAACAAGAACCTCCCTGTCACCGTCCTTGAGGCTACCGGAGAACCTCTCGGGTGCCTGAGGTTACCCACCATATCTGCGGAGTGGCTAATGGGATGTCAAATCAGATTGAATCTTTAGGTCCTATGAAATTTTCAGTAATCATTTGCGGTTCTGGAATCACTTCCAGTTCTACCATACTCCTACTACTGTTTTCCGGAAAAAAATCCATTTTTATCAAAACTGTGGGGAGTCATGAACAATATCACTATTGATCTTCCAGATGGTAGAAAGTCAACCCTCGTCATAGCCCGGGTCAACCCACATACTGCCATTACAGAAACGTGCCTTGAGTTATCCGGAGTCTGGTTTTAAGCATAAGCCGGACAACTCCCCATACCTTAACATTGTTAAGATATGAACTATTCTATATCTAATATAGAAACAGAGGCACTGATTTAATTGGAACCAAATTCAAATCATGCAGCTGTCTCCAGTGCATGTCAACTAAATGGAGAGATGCCGATCAACATTACTCAACTTAGGAGTGCTTCCAATTATGAGTAACCTGAAAGAGAAGCAAGTTCTCTTAATCATTACTATTAACTGAATACCATACACAAGTATCTACATCTTCGATCACCTTGAAGAATCCTGATACTTTCAACGCCTGGTTCTCTACTTTATTCTTATACCTATAACTTCTCAAAACTTAGACCTTGCATTTCTACGAAACACATGTCTAAGAACTAGAGATGTCACTAGTAAACAGAATATAGTACGAGTACCAACCCCTCTGTCCTCATGGACACTGGACAAAATACAATACTCTGTATAAGTCCTTTGAGTCTAATAACTCATTCCCTGTGTGTCGTAGGTTGAAAACTGTACTTATGGTTAAGAAGAATTACACCGTTGTTTAATGCTCCTTACCTAACCATCCACTGATATAGGTAAATGCTATAGACATAATTTCAAAAAGTTATATCTCACTTTATAAAAATAAACGTACAGATATATCAATTTGAAATTGGTGCATAACAACGGATATTCAAAACCAAATATTTGCCGTCCGGCAAACAACCCAGGAGATTTCTTCAAATATCACCAATTACAACGAATCCCGATATAATAAGGATGATCACCCAATTCCCAATAACTTCCTCCCACTCATCATATGTAAAACCATACAGATGTGAGAATCAAACCTGGTAAATACATACCCTGGAGCAAGGGCTAATTAGGAAATTAGTTTTCTTTTAACAATACACAGTGAAACTGAAACATGTAAACGTTTCGAAGGGGTATCCGGGTATTCTTTGTAATGCCTCTTCCATTATCAGATTCACAACTGTAACCGTATATTTCTTTGTCATCTCTCCAAATCCCTTTATATGTCTTTAGTCATTAAAATCTGTACACCCCTTTAAGCCAAATGGTTTTCTTCCTTCCCTACCGTTCGGCACCAGCCTATGATTTGGAAGAAGACTATCCAATAAGCGTAATAGGTGTACTGTCCATATCCTAGGAGCACTCGCAACCCGAGAGAAGGTAAAGATAAATGACAATTGAATAAAACCTTATTCCTATTTCTCTTGAACCAGAATCCATCCCCGAACTGAAACAAGTTCCTTCGAGTTCGTATATAACCATACGATGGAGTATCCAAATAACTGTGGATCTTCGTAGTGATATGGAGTGTCCTGGAGAAATACAAAAGTGAAGTAGGAGTGGCGATGAAATACTTGGTTTGGTCGTGAATAGCAGTCGCAGTTTACTTTGCCCTCTTACTAATCCCTTTATTTGTCTTTACTTAATACCTTATGTACACCATCGTTAGGCTAATTGGTTTTCTTCATTCCCTACCGTTCGGCACCTGCCTATGGTTTGGAAGAAGACTATCCAATTAGCATAATAGGTGTACCGTCCTAATCCAAGGAGCACTCGCAACCTGAGAGAAGGTAAAAGGAAAAGACAACTGAATAGTCCTATTCATTTTCTTCAGAACCGGAAACCATCCTCGAATCTGGAACAAGTTCCTTCGAGTTCGTATATAACCATACGATGGTTTTATCCAATGGAAGTGGATGTTCGTAGTAATACAGGGCGTTCTGGAGAAAAGGGTAAAAGTAGGAGTGGCAGGTATGCAACTTAGACAATCCAAAAGCCCGTGTTTTAAGAAAGTTGGGTTAACTTGGTCACTGAGTCATAGTGAAGGGTCGGGTCATGGTCGCAGCCAGAGAGAGAGAGAGAGAGAAAAGAAACACTCAGCGTGCACTCAAACCTATATTAGAATGGTTATCAATTTATCTAATCAGGAAACCTCCCACTGTATCGTCAAATTCTCCTCCAAACCTGAAAGAAGAATTAGTCGGGATCACCCGAGGAGTAAACCAACTCATCAGTAGGAATCGGGATCCAACTATCATCGCATGATAACGTGATGGAATCCACTCACGTTATCACACTCCAGAAGGTATGCGCATATCTGGCAAGTTTCAGTTTCTTTAGAAACTCCCGATGTGATTTTTACCCCAAGCGGCTTATGACCTTAACTAGGTCAACAAACCATAAACCGCAAGTCAAGTTCAACCCATCATTATTCTGGATTGCATTAAACCCACCCGTACGTGCCCTTGACTAGATCAACAAGGCCGCACGACTGTCCTAACCAATCCCATTTATGCAACAAACAAGCACTACTAACACTACGTCTTGACTAGGTCAACAAACGCAGCACAAATACTAAATATTACCCGTAAGAAATGACGGAGGGCTACGCCTGGTTTTTGGTGAAAAACCTTTAACGTAATGAACTTGATATCATTGAAGGAACTGCATAGCTTTTTACAAAGTGGCGAAAACCTTTTGCTAAAGAGGTCACTCCCGGTGAAGGTGTCACGACCCGAAAGAGCACGTGACTGGCCCTTGAACCCTATGAAGTCTATAGGACTCCATCTGATCCAAGTAAACCAAAAGCCCAGAAATCTAAAACCATTTTGAAGAATAAGTAAAGAAAACTGGTTTAAAGAAGTGAAGAAATACAGGTTTGAAATCAAGGTTTTTAAATAACTAAGCCGAAAGTACGTTTTGGAAACAATAAGTCTTTTCTAAAAATTTCGGCAGAGTCTCTTTTGTAAAACTGGCCCCGAATGGGGTAAAACAAGGATATCAATATATGCAAATGATAAAGGCATCCCCAAGCGGGAGCTAGCTCTTCGTCAATCGACGGTCACAACCACGCAAGATATGATAATATACAACGCCAAGTGGCGAGGATCAAATCCAAAAGAAAGCTCAAAAGCAACAAGGAAATCCGCAATACAACTAAGCGCGACTCTAAGGTCGAAATATACAACACTGAAGTCTAGGTCTGAAAGAATATACAAGTTTTGGTTGATGGACATTTCTAGATACAATAAATAAATAAGTACAAAATGGGGATTCTTGATGCAAAAGAATCCACCTACCAAAAGCAAATCACCCGCAAGAAGGTAGTGTGCCAGAAATGCCGCAATAAAACCTGTACGGCATAACCTGCAAGAGCTGTGGCACAACGGGGGTGAGTTGCCAACTCGTGAATAGAAACATCTACAAGGATAAATCGAATGCAAGACATAATCCTAAGTCAACGATCAATAATATAATCCACAAGAGTACATCTGAGTGTAATAAGGTGGCAAGGTAACATCTAATCATGTATATAGTGCCAGGTACTCAGGTAATAACATGTCATCAGTATAAGGTATGTCTGCATGAAGTATCAATGAAGAAATATCAATAATATCAATACACATATATTAGCGTCCCATACCACTAATATTGGTGTAAGATAAGTGTAAATCCAGTCTGTATATGAACCATGTCTGTATATATGTGGTACCCGTCCACCCGTCACCCAATGACAATAAGCATCATGTATGCAATGCGAGGATATAAACAAAATCATGGAAAAACATCATGAAACCCGTGCCTAGCATCGACACGTAAATCCTCCTGTATCGGGCATCCGTCATTCCGGAGCATACCCTATCTCAATCCATCGGGCATCCGTCATTCCGGAGCATACCCTATCTCAATCCATCGGGCATCCGTCATTCCGGAGCATACCCTATCTCAATCCATCGGGCATCCGTCATTCCGGAGCATACCCTATCTCAATCCATCGGGCATCCGTCATTCCGGAGCATGCCCTATCTCAACGCATCCTCTAGCACCGAGAAAACACGGGGCGACGCCCCAAATATCATATCAAGGGAACCGGTTTTTTAAATGGTTACTTATTCGAAAAGGCTACGGTTCCTAAATCCAGGAATCACATGAAAATCCAACATCAGGAAGTAAATCCAATGCGACGTACTATGCAATCAATCCATGATATATGCAACATGTAAAGAGAGTAATCATATCGGAAATCATGCAACATGGAATAGGAATGCGCATATGTCGAATGAAGCATCATATCACAAATGCAATAGTACTACGGTGTAGTGACATGGCAATTATCGATGATGAAGTGTGTGAGCCGACAAATAGTGTACGTGAAACATACGCATCATCGATAATGGTGCTGGTGTCCTAACAGCATGATAATAACATGGTAATGAACATATGCCAGCAATGCGAATAGAATGAATACGCAGAAATCTAGTAATCAGCAGCACAGTGAAGTATCTACTATGCAACTACATCTAAGTATCCTGTCAAATCAGGAGGGGTAGGTGTGGAAACCACCTAAAACTGAGTCTAAGTATATATGTAGATATATAGTCGGTGATCCCACCTCAATGTCATATCGTAAGATATCCTCTAGCTATGAGTGTGGATCTATCATCAATATCAGCTCGTACGGTAAACCGTCGTACGGCATTCCCAAAAGCTGGGTACAGGTCAACATCTCACTGTCTCATCACATAACAAATATCACCATCATCAGATCATATAGTCTGGGTGTACTACTCTATATCTAGTACAAACGGTAACATCGGTAAAGTATGCATGCGGGGGTAAACACCATCCCAAGCCCGCAAGAATCACAAGTCATATCCCACATATGAATCGTATCAAATCACCAATCCAGGGCACCAAGCCCACAATATCGACTCATCTCCAAAGTCGTCACATATCATCAATCACAGTGTAAGTATATGTGAAAAGCAAGGGTATGTGTATAGGTGTAACTCTATCCTAGGGTTCGCGACTATGAACTACACTAGTCACTTCTAACCCTACCTTATCCAAAATACACCTAATATCACAATACTATAATATAAGCTATCTACGGACTGCGGGGGTGCTATACGCCATCCACCCGACTTTCCCCCGTAGATATAATCTACTCACCTTGCATCATCATTTGCGGACATCACCATGCATTTGCTTGTCGTCCGAAGTCTTCATAGGTACCTTCATTAGCAACTCAAGAATTTTCTTGAGTTGCCCTCTAGTGACCAAATCCATGCTTCTTTAGCTCCATGTGTAGATCTAGGGATTTTGGACATTTTTAGTGAAAGGAGTTTGGGGTTTTGGGGTGATTTTAGAGATGATTCATGGCTTGAGGAGGGGAGGGAGATGGAGGAAGGGGCAGCAGCAGCAAGAGGAGAAGGAAGAGGGAAGAAAATGATGGGAGAATGGCTAAGGGTGCTAGTCAAAAGTCCACTTCTCTTTTTCACCTACCCTCATCATTACTTTTTCTTTTCTTTCCTTTTCTTTTAAAACCAAACCTTCTCACAAGAATAGTAAGCCCAAATGAAAACCATGGCATAGAAAAATACACAAGTGTAGAAAAGGTGATATGTGCAAGTTTTGCACAAAATTGCCAAAAAACCCAATTAGCGATTTTAATCGCGATTAGCACTAAATTAGTGTCAAACTAATCACAAAAACTTAAAAATGTCATAATTCACTAATTTACCCTATTTTAGAATTTTCCATAATTTTTTTCATAATTTTTCTAACATTTTTCCTATTTATTTGCATTTAATATTAAAATCATCAATAAAATAATATTAAATTATAAAAATTCCCAAAATTAATATTTTATATTTTTGAAGATGTTACAATCTACCCCCCTTAAAGAAATTCGGTCCCCGAATTTAAATTTAAACCCCCACTACTAAAACAATTTCAGTATAATCCATTTTGTCGGGGCTCCGAAAGCATCAACACATAAGAATATCATAAAAGTATACTGCTCTACTAGAATTCAATCCCCAAAATGCATATATAAGAATATCCTATGCGTCTGGTGCGCAAGGAATCAAAATCCATATATGTGTCAAACAGGTGTACAAACAACATCTAGGTGCAACGGGTGTGCACGAAACATCTGTCGTAGGCAACGTGTGTGCCTGACAGAAAAGTCAGGTGCATGTGACATGCACGAAAAATCCCGATTTAGTGCATCTGGCGTGGACCAAAATCGTAAATCAAAACACTAAAGGTGCATGAAAACTATGCTGGAAGTGTAACTCAAATCACTGAATACGATAGGCATGAAATCTCAATCAATATCTCAAATGTAATAACTCAGCGCAAAATATATAAATATTCAGTGGGTGCATGAAACCAAAACCATGAAACTCAGTCACCAAAACTAAATCATGCAAACAGAACGTCCAAAATACCGAAATCCAAAATGACGGATACGTGATAATCGAATCACAAAATCACAAATCCTAAATACCGTCTTCGGTAGTTCCTCCTTCAAGGTCGAGAAGGAGTCGGCACAATCCACTGCTAGCAGCGCAGGATATCTAACTGCCTCATGCTCACGGTCTGGCGTCCTCTGACTCTCTGGGTCCTTACCTTCTCTGCGGATTACCTATCACGCGGTCAATCGGCTCATCGGCCCTGTCAGGTGTGCTAACGGGGACGATTCCGTTCTGGCACTTCTCGGTCAAACCTCACGACCACTCGTAAGGAAGCATATCACTGGCGTCGGCCTCTGGCTCTCTGAATGCACGCCACACATCTGATCCTGGGTGCAAACATCATTGCAGCAACGCCCTGGAAGGAATCCTGCTCAAGGTCTCTTCCAATCATGCCTATGCCGATCTGTGCGGAGGCTGGCTCTCCTGCATAACCTCTTCTCGCTTAAAAGACACCTGTGTCCTTAGCACAATATTTTCTCGGAAACTGGTCACCTCCCAACTTCTCTGTAAGCATCTCAGGTCTCTAGTCTCGACGGGAAGCAATGACAGCTCGTCGGGGTCTCACACGAACTTCTGTTCCAACTGTCTCTATCGTCGTCCACTATGACGTCACGCCAAGCTACTATGCACTGCACTGTCTCGGCCACGGTCAATCTGAAGTCTCTCACACGGACTCGAATCACGTATTCTGTAGCTTCATCACTCTGTAGCACATGTCAGGCCGAACTGGTCCTCGGGAACACGTCCCAACTATCGGAGGAATACCCATCACTCGTCCGTCCTTGATCAATTTGCAATGCATCTTGTTAAGTTCCTCTATCCGAACTTGGTCAACTACCTCGTCGACAATGCCGAACTCTGGCCTGCTGGGTGTGCGCAACACGACCACTCCTGGTCTAGGTCTTCTCGTATCATACTCCAGAAAGGTCCTGCCGAGGTTCTTTTCTCAACTCTCAATCCTGCCGAAATGCCCGGAAGTCATCATCCAATGCTGAAACTCAAGCTCATTCCGGAACGGCTGCATACTTATCACGCTTCTTTCCGGAAGATATATCCATAAACCACGCCTCTGGGTGCGTATTACATCTCTAATGTCAGCGGAGTGGAACATCATCTCGTCGAAATTTCGTACGAACTCTTTTCTTCACTCTGCTCAAATGTCGACTGATTCGGACTCGTCTCATCGTGGCTACACGAACTGCGCTCCGACGGCTACGCTCGTATCTGGGGTCTCCCAAGCAGTATCCCATCACGATATCCGAAAGATGTCGAACCATCCGATCGACTCGTCAGATCCTCATAATCCCCCAAGAACTCACATCTCGGGTACAGTTTAATAGTATCGAGTACATGCCACAGCGTCGGTGGTCCAGCCGTAGAAGGGCAAACCCAAGCCTCACTAATGGCGCCGCGGAACCGCCGTAAACCCTAAGGTTCAAAGGCTGTCACACGGTCATTAAGTTGAGTTAGGGTTTCATTCTTCTAGAGGGTCCATAGAATCACCTGCATGTCTTTCCGTATACTTTAAACTTGGAAAATGGCTCCTGACATTCGATCGTCTCAATCGACTCTCAACGAACCTGCGTGAAGTCGTCTCTATCTGGAATCAATCCACCTGATGTCCTCGCATCGGGGTAAGCGAACTCACCACATGTCCTAGTCCTTCATCCTCGGTGACTAGCGACTCGCTATCATCTCTCTAAGTACATGCTCATGCTGCAGTAGCTCTAATCATCTGGGCGATATCTCATCATTTGCAGCAGCAACTGGCTCATACGCCTGTACGCCGAACAACGCCTCAATCCTCCAGGAAAGGCAACACATAAGCGGTCATCTCTGAGTCGATCTGCTCTAGATCTGAGTAAGACTCTCCACACTGGAAATCTTCAACTCAATTGGGCCCGCTCTGGCGCAAAATCGGACGAATCACCTTCGTCTCTCAAATCGGGTAGACTAGCTATCATCTGTCGCATATCTGCCTGAAAGCTCCGGCAATCTCAGCTCGTAAGCTCCGAAAGCAACGTCCTGTCAATCTCAGCAACAGCTGGTCCATCTGTCTGCACGATAGGCGACATCACAATCTCTGAGGTATGCTGTACATCAACAGTCCTCTCTCAGCTGGCAGCTCTAACAAAGGCACGATCATCCGGTGCACACCAAGCACTCGCCTCCACTAGAGGTCACAAACACTAACACTAACTCGAGACGTTCCCATGTCACCAGAAAACACAAAGGTCGGCCCTCGTACCACACGAGCTCACATCGGCCGTAACCCTAGCAGCAGCCCAAACTGCGCTCAAACATGGTGACAGGAATCCCAATCGAGTATCAAAGAGTACACCAGTGGCAAGAAGGGAAACAACAGATCCAAAGTGGATACATGATCATAGGAAGGAACAGCATCAATGGAGGTATGATCGTGAAACTAATAGAATCGGGAATCTCAAATGGATGTATAATCCAGGATATGAAAGAATCACTGATCTCAAAACAAATGTCCATCCTAAGGTTCCTTAAGCGGAGTGGCGTGTCGTAAGTATGCCGCGGAACATACCAACGGTACGTCACTCTACTTTAGTCACCTAATCCATCAACCAAGGGTCATCCTAAAACGACGAAAGTTCGGGTTTACACCCCCTCGACCAAGTCTAAGTTCCGTAAGGTCAAGCCTAAGTTCCGTATGTAAACAACTCCTTAGGCTCCACATAGTCAAACTTAAACTTGAACCAAGGTCAACCTAGCGCTCTGATACCAACTTTGTCACGACCCGAAAGAGCACGTGACTGGCCCTTGAACCCTATGAAGCCTATAGGACTCCATCTGATCCAAGTAAACCAAAAGCCCAGAAATCTAAAACCATTTTGAAGAATAAGTAAAGAAAACTGGTTTAAAGAAGTGAAGAAATACAGGTTTGAAATCAAGGTTTTTAAATAACTAAGCGAAAGTACGTTTTGGAAACAATAAGTCTTTTCTAAAAATTTCGGCAGAGTCTCTTTTGTAAAACTGGCCCCGAATGGGGTAAAACAAGGATATCAATATATGCAAATGATAAAGGCATCCCCAAGCGGGAGCTAGCTCTTCGTCAATCGACGGTCACAACCACGCAAGATATGATAATATACAACGCCAAGTGGCGAGGATCAAATCCAAAAGAAAGCTCAAAAGCAACAAGGAAATCCGCAATACAACTAAGCGCGACTCTAAGGTCGAAATATACAACACTGAAGTCTAGGTCTGAAAGAATATACAAGTTTTGGTTGATGGACATTTCTAGATACAATAAATAAATAAGTACAAAATGGGGATTCTTGATGCAAAAGAATCCACCTACCAAAAGCAAATCACCAGCAAGAAGGTAGTGTGCCAGAAATGCCGCAATAGAACCTGTACGGCATAACCTGCAAGAGCTGTGGCACAACGGGGGTGAGTTGCCAACTCGTGAATAGAAACATCTACAAGGATAAATCGAATGCAAGACATAATCCTAAGTCAACGATCAATAATATAATCCACAAGAGTACATCTGAGTGTAATAAGGTGGCAAGGTAACATCTAATCATGTATATAGTGCCAGGTACTCAGGTAATAACATGTCATCAGTATAAGGTATGTCTGCATGAAGTAGCAATGAAGAAATATCAATAATATCAATACACATATATTAGCGTCCCATACCACTAATATTGGTGTAAGATAAGTGTAAATCCAGTCTGTATATGAACCATGTCTGTATATATGTGGTACCCGTCCACCCGTCACCCAATGACAATAAGCATCATGTATGCAATGCGAGGATATAAACAAAATCATGGAAAAACATCATGAAACCCGTGCCTAGCATCGACACGTAAATCCTCCTGTATCGGGCATCCGTCATTCCGGAGCATACCCTATCTCAATCCATCGGGCATCCGTCATTCCGGAGCATACCCTATCTCAATCCATCGGGCATCCGTCATTCCGGAGCATACCCTATCTCAATCCATCGGGCATCCGTCATTCCGGAGCATACCCTATCTCAATCCATCGGGCATCCGTCATTCCGGAGCATACCCTATCTCAATCCATCGGGCATCCGTCATTCCGGAGCATGCCCTATCTCAACGCATCCTCTAGCACCGAGAAAACACGGGGCGACGCCCCAAATATCATATCAAGGGAACCGGGTTTTTAAATGGTTACTTATTCGAAAAGGCTACGGTTCCCAAATCCAGGAATCACATGAAAATCCAACATCATGAAGTAAATCCAATGCGACGTACTATGCAATCAATCCATGATATATGCAACATGTAAAGAGAGTAATCAAATCGGAAATCATGCAACATGGAATAGGAATGCGCATATGTCGAATGAAGCATCATATCACAAATGCAATAGTACTACGGTGTAGTGACATGGCAATTATCGATGATCAAGTGTGTGAGCCGACAAATAGTGTACGTGAAACATACGCATCATCGATAATGGTGCTGGTGTCCTAACAGCATGATAATAACATGGTAATGAACATATGCCAGCAATGCGAATAGCATGAATATGCGGAAATCTAGTAATCAGCAGCACAGTGAAGTATCTACTATGCAACTACATCTAAGTATCCTGTCAAATTAGGAGGGGTAGGTGTGGAAACCACCTAAAACTGAGTCTAAGTATATATGTAGATATATAGTCGGTGATCCCACCTCAATGTCATATCGTAAGATATCCTCTAGCTATGAGTGTGGATCTATCATCAATATCAGCTCGTACGGTAAACCGTCGTACGGCATTCCCAAAAGCTGGGTACAGGTCAACATCTCACTGTCTCATCACATAACAAATATCACCATCATCAGATCATATAGTCTGGGTGTACTACTCTATATCTAGTACAAACGGTAACATCGGTAAAGTATGCATGCGGGGGTAAACACCATCCCAAGCCCGCAAGAATCACAAGTCATATCCCACATATGAATCGTATCAAATCACCAATCCAGGGCACCAAGCCCACAATATCGACTCATCTCCAAAGTCGTCACATATCATCAATCACAGTGTAAGTACATGTGAAAAGCAAGGGTATGTGTATAGGTGTAACTCTATCCTAGGGTTCGCGACTATGAACTACACTAGTCACTTCTAACCCTACCTTATCCAAAATACACCTAATATCACAATACTATAATATAAGCTATCTACGGACTGCGGGGGTGCTATACGCCATCCACCCGACTTTCCCCCGTAGATATAATCTACTCACCTTGCATCAACATTTGCGGACATCACAATGCATTTGCTTGTCGTCCGAAGTCTTCATAGGTACCTTCATTAGCAACTCAAGAATTTTCTTGAGTTGTCCTCTAGTGACCAAATCCATGCTTCTTTAGCTCCATGTGTAGATCTAGAGATTTTGGACATTTTTAGTGAAAGGAGTTTGGGGTTTTGGGGTGATTTTAGAGATGATTCATGGCTTGAGGAGGGGAGGGAGATGGAGGAAGGGGCAGCAGCAGCAAGAGGAGAAGGAAGAGGGAAGAAAATGATGGGAGAATGGCTAAGGGTGCTAGTCAAAAGTCCACTTCTCTTTTTCACCTACCCTCATCATTACTTTTTCTTTTCTTTCCTTTTCTTTTAAAACCAAACCTTCTCACAAGAATAGTAAGCCCAAATGAAAACCATGGCATAGAAAAATACACAAGTGTAGAAAAGGTGATATGTGCAAGTTTTGCACAAAATTGCCAAAAAACCCAATTAGCGATTTTAATCGCGATTAGCACTAAATTAGTGTCAAACTAATCACAAAAACTTAAAAATGTCATAATTCACTAATTTACCCTATTTTAGAATTTTCCATAATTTTTTTCATAATTTTTCTAACATTTTTCCTATTTATTTGCATTTAATATTAAAATCATCAATAAAATAATATTAAATTATAAAAATTCCCAAAATTAATATTTTATATTTTTGAAGATGTTACAGAAGGGATCTCGGCTCCTTCCCCATAGAATGAGGTGCAGGATATTCCAACTGAATACCGTGATGCAAAGCAAAAAGTAATCGACTATAGTGAATTTATTACCCTGACGCAAACTTCTGTCCAAGGGGTCACTCCCGGTGAAGGGATCTTGGCCCTTGCCTCATCGACTGAGGTGCTGGATATTCATAACCGAATACCACTGTGCAAAACAAAAGAGAACGTCCTTGCAATAATAGCTTTTTTTTATAAAAATATTCCAACAACATCAGAATAGGTTTGTTTAGCTTGCATTGATCCGAATCAATGCAGTACCATCAATTGATCACACCAATAAAGAACGAAAATACAATGTACGTATATGCCATCCGCATTCGCCACTGGGTCCCGTCATCACCCGTTAGGTTACTTAACTAACGACAGCGCGAAGACTGGACTAGCGCGGGTGTAAAACATATACAACATCTACTAGTATATATATATCAATATATAATAATCGCTCCAGGCGTGATAAAAATGCAACATCATAGAAATGTAATAAGCATCACAGAATAATACAGATAATCTGGGATCCCCGGGTTTCATAGAGGCGCTACTGAAACCCGACGTTCCCCTGGTCGTGTGGATAACCTGTGCAATGAAATCCTAGACCCTTATGGGCGCGGCAAGTTACCCGCCAAAGCCTGAAGCGAGGCAACCCCCTTCAACAAAGTGAATGGACCACCCAGCACTTCACGGAATCCGGTAACTTGAGCACCCCTCCTTGGGTCAACCAGTACCCCCTACGTGTGCGGCGAATAGCCCGCTAATTCTAGAGTGAAGCCCCCTCCGTCTCAAAGCCATGAGATGCGGGCCCGTTGCCCTCTAGAACCCGGCTATCCGTGCACCCCACCGCGGGGTAATCTTAGTACAGAAAGTAAAATATACAATGGGTACATCGACCTCAGCCCGGTCGTGCCCCAAAAGAATAATATACAAACAGGCAGTGACGACAGTCCACATGTCGGACGCTCACCCCGCAATATCAAATGTACAAATACAACCAAACTGTACTGCCATTGCATCTAGGTTATCCACCACGACAATCCGCAACATCACAGCACAACACAGAACATCAACGTGAATGTCACGTTCACAAATCCGTCTAAAAGAACTATAGCAATTAGACAAGATTTACCGATCAAATGACATTCACGGTCACAGATATAATGTAAGTACTGTAAACTAACATACTTAAATTTTCGATCGACAAAATTTCCCGAAGTGGGCCCCAAGTACAATTCCCAGTACTCAAAATAATCTGGGCCAAAACAAAAATTACCAGAAACCCCATTTCCAAGTCAGAAACCAGTATAGGAAAATTGGTGGACTGATGCTATAGTACGGCAGCGGAACCGTGGCCAAAACGTGGGTACGGCCGCGGTTCCACGTTGCTACAGTGGAATCAGTGAACCAATTTTTCTCAGATTTCTTAAAAAAGCCTGCCTGATTTTCTGCAATACTCAAAATAATTTTTTGATGACAAAAAAAATTCGAGAGAAACTTCGGAATTGGAAATGCAGTTTTGGAAAATTTCGTTCGATCAAAGTTCTAAACACGTTAGAGCAAGCTAGTAAAGGTTAATGGCGTGGCTCTGATACCATGTAAGTCTACGGTAGCACCCCGGCCGTCTGTCCGTGGCCAAAATGCGGAAACGAAAACTTTTTCAAAACTTGAAACCGGCGCTATCGGATACTTTAAACCTGGATCGAACCATTAACCTACAACTAGCAAATAGAGAAAGGATTGGAAAACTATACCGATCGATCCGTGTCCTTCGGTCTTTGGCCACCATCCCAAGCTCCTCGCGGCATCTCCGATCTCCGGTCTTCTAATAGGAAAGGGCACCACATCTTTGAGTATTTTTACGGGCTCCCGCTTCGTCCAAAGCAACTCGGACATGAAGTTCGCTAGCCGACGTGTCCAAGGCGATGTAGAGAATGTGTGTAATCACTTTATCTCAAGCATCCATTGATTCTCATCACATGAGAGTGTATGGATGGAGGTTAGAGATGATGCCATTAATGGAGGTTGTGAGCTAGAGGAAGAAGAAGAAGAAGGAGCCTTTCTCTTTTGTGTTGTATGATAATGAGAGTGAGTGAGTTAGAATGAAAAATACAAGAGCTAACCCCTACTCATGGCTGCCCTTCTCTCTCCTCCTCTCATTTTAACCCACAAATCAATCACATAATGTGACATTAGCACAAAAAAAGAGACCATGAGTCACTAATGAAGTCTATGTCACATTAAATGCTCAAAATGATGATTTCTAGCTCACAATTTCTATTTGTAAACATTAACCCAAATGTTTACAACAATAAAAAGATACGGCAACATCTAAAGTAAACCCTTGACGGATCACAAGGATACCCCTCACCTGTATATACATACCTGCGTCCGCATTCCGACTGAATGCGAATGCGATGAGACTAAAGTAATCCAACAAATCTAATACTAGGATCCGGCTTAAACCAAAGCCCACTAGTATGATCCGTCCGATCATGATCCGTGCACTACTGCACGTATATGATCGAACCCTACCATATATCATACGGCCTCTACAACTTTTCGCCCGAAACTTGAGAAACAGTTTGTGGGGGACTCTAAAGACTCGTCAATACTTTGGCTGTGGATTTAGCCAGTAGCACGTCAGAGGTACTAGCCGTACGTAACGGGCTACCAGGTATTGACCAAAAGGGAGGTCGATGAGCGAACTCATCCTGACACCCTACTGAGCCTGTCAGTGACAATATCCGTACAGTCCGGTCTTTTCGCCTATGAGCATCGCATGTCGGGCCTAGGGGGTTGGTAAAAGTCAGACCCCCAAAAGCGGTACAAGTCGTGTCAGAGTGTAGCCCAGAACACCTTGAGATACTACTGGAATACCTACCAGTAAATCTCCTGTCTTGGCCAAGGACTTCGTGTAATGGCTCTCCTAGACACATCGCGATCTCACCCCCAATACCGGGAGAGACGAAACCCCTGCCGATCCGCTCACTGCCTCCATGTGGCTCGGGACTGTACCCAACTAAAACCTGTTTGCACGACTCCTTTGAGCCGTGGTAGGGTAATAATCAAAGCACAGTGGGAACTCACACGAGAAAAATGACGATCTTAGGTCGATGAACTAACCTGTACACATGTCACCAGGGAACTGCTATCTGGCGTCAGGTATAATACCAACTAGCATGTTCCCGGCGAGTCCTGTCCGGTGTACTCATAACCCAATGAGCACCTGTATACATCTTAGGTGATCCAACTGACACCGATGTCTTGTGAGACCGGCCACCGCCCCTCGTCGGGGTCTCGATTGTATACACTAGTCTACTCCGGAGTATCGATGCCCTGTCTCGAAAACTCGCACGACTAGGGATCTTTTAAGGATTTGCTTACAGACCCCAGCTCCCACGTATATGATCGCCATCATACTGCTGGCAGTCAAGCAAGAATCCTAAGGGCTCTATCAACGTGTAATAGCGACCTGTAAGGTCACCTAAAGCTGTACACGATGATAAAGATAAACCAGATAGCATACTGTAACACCTCAGGATGTGTTTAGTGGCTAATTATATTTAAATAAAGGGCTTTTAATAAAAAGTTTACCAAATTGAGTTTCAAATATTTTTCCAAATTTAATAAATATTTTTCTAGAATTTTCCTAGGCTTGCACACACATGTGCATGTAAACAAGGGTTTAAAATGAGGTTATACCATGATTAGCAACCATGGTGGGTTTAATAATGGGGATGAAGTCTTTTGGGTTTTAATTAAGTCTATTTAGTTAATTGATGTTTGTTTTAATTTGAATCTTGTTTTGGGGTGTTGACTTGAGAGAATGAGAGAGAGAGAGAGAGAATGCATCATGGCAAAGCCATGCTTGCATTTAATGATAAGAGAGAAAGGAGGGGTTGACATTGGGGGTTATCATTTCCTCTCATTCTTGTGCTCATTTCTCACAACCTCACTCTCACACTCACACACCCACATCCACAGCAGTAGCACAGCAGCAGAAGCAAGCAGCACAGCAGTAGCAAGCAGTACAGCGGCAGCAAGCAGCACAGCAACAGCAAGCAGCAGCAGTGAGCAGCAGCAGCAACAACTTCAACTGCAGCTCCTTCCCTCTACTCCTTCTTCTTCCTCCAGCTCCCTAGGGTCGAGTGTGGGGTATACTTCTTGAACTTACCCCTAGTTTTCTTAATTAGTGTAGCTTAGCTTCGATTAGTGTTTAATGGTGCGTTTTAGTGCGATATGTGGTAATTAGGGGGAACTTTGATCAAGTGAAGTGTGTATTGGTTTATGTAAGTTGATGGAGTGTTGTTAGGGCCATGTTAACCTAGCTTCGCCCCCAATTGCACTAAAATACCACCAGATTGCTATTTGATGCAAATTCATCGTTTTTAAGCAAATTTTAGCTTTCTGTAATCTGCTATCGACCCAGTGTGTTCAGGATAAAATTGTGATGACTGCAGTATAGTTGTTAGGAGCTGATCCCATGTGTAGAAGACGACCCCCAAACTCCATACTTTGACCGCCGAAAATTTGATTCTGGCCGCAATTTGCGGCCAGATGGGGAGGGAATGGGTTTGGGTTTGGCTCTATAGGTGTCTGCTGCTATCCTTAGACCCATGGCATGCGTAATTTTATTTAATTGTTGCTGTAGAAAAATCTGGAGCTAAATACCCGTTTCTTATATTTTTAAACCTTCGCGACACGTGTGATACGTGTGTAGGTTTGGGGTTTCTGCATATCGCGACACGTCGGGGTAGTTTCAGGCGCGTAATCACACGTTTTAGCGTATCGCACACACGCGCGCTTGGTTTGCGACGCGGGTTTCTAGTTTGACCTTAATATCACGTTTTTGTGGATTTGAGCTTATGTGTGATATATTGTGTATTTCTAGGTTTGCAGGCGAGTGAGACGGACGCTGCGAAGAAGGGGAAGCAAGTAGTCGGCTACACTTAGCGCGAGATTTCGGTGAGTAAATTTAACATCTACGGGGATATCGCCAGCATGGCGTTATGCGTCAGGGCTGATAGGACCTTATAGCTATATGTTGCATTTATCCCATTGACTGTCATGGATACTGTTGTGGCATACTGCATTCCCTGCTATATGTATGTAAACTTAGAATTGATAGAACACCGCACTATTACTAACGGTTCATGTTGCATGAGCACTAATCTACATGTTACACACACACCGTTAGTAATTGCCATGACACACTCACTGTAGAATTGCTATGATTATTATGCTGTAGTTCATTTCACATATGATTTGATATGATTTTCATAGAAGTTGGGAGCCGCATGATGTCTTTAAAAACTGAAACTATTTTAAAAAGCGGTTTCCCCTTGTACCTACATTATGGCTTGATGTACATAGCACATCGCATTTGATTTACTTATTGGTGTTGGATTTTCATGTGATTTCTGGTTTTGAGGACCGTGGGATTATTTAAGAAAAGATGCACTATTTGAAAAACCCGGTTCCTCGTGATATGATATTTTGGTGCGTCCACCACGCGTTTTCTCGGTGCTGAGATGTGTGCTTGTAACCCGATTCGAGGTGTTGGATGATCCGTTTGTGGGTTCGTGGTGGACCCGGTATGGTTCCCCTCGGCAAGATGATCGATGGACTTTGCCGATTGAGCCTGGAGGTGGGTGAGTACCTATGGGTGATTGGTTGGACCTGACAGTTATCCGGAGGATACCGACCAGAGTCGAGAGATGGACGCGGGATGATCCGTACTGCTGGGGCCGAGGGCCGATACCGCAGACGAAGCCCGTGGGTTGATCCGGATTTACGGAGCCCGATATATGAGGATTTGCGTTTTGATGCTGGACACGAGTATTTTATAATATTTTGAGTGCCGATATTGGGCACTCGTGATTCTCAGAGATCTACAGGATTTGAGGGCCGAGGAGAGTGTCGGCGCCTGAGTTTATTTGGGATTTGGGGTGCAGTTTTGGGCACCGATTATCTTTCCACGTTGATATTCCATGTATATGTTATTTATCCCATGCTCAGTATTGATTATCATGTATCTCATCCTGTAGTTATTTTACCTGACAGAGCACTTGCATGATTATTGCACCTACTGCTTGTCGCATATAGATCTTACTTGCTGGCATATGATAGAGTAGCGCAGTACGTGCATGCTCGCGATTACCTTTATATGTTATCTCTATTCACGAGTTGGCAACTCACCCCCGTTGTGCCACAGTATTTGCAGGTTGCCCCTCAGAGTAGTCGCGGCAGGCTGCCTTTTACATCTTTTGGCTACAAATACCACTACAGTTGGTGCGAGAGCTGTTTTGCTTTTAGGTGGGTCGTGGTATCTGATTAATTTTATTGTACCCTTTTGTATGTAGTATTCTCCATCTACCAACTTAGATACAGTATGAGGACGATGATGTATATTTTTGTATTCTGGTGTCGAGTTCGTGGGAGCCGACTATTTATATATGCAGTTTATTATTCTGTGATGTTTACTTATTGCTCATTCTTCGCTACGGCGTCGTATATTACTCTTGTGGTGATGGTTTTCGTCGTTGGGCGTGATTGCTCCCGTTTGGGAATGCTTTGTTTCATTATATCTCATTTTCACTCATATCTTGTTTTATACCCGATTTCGGGGTTACTTTTACAAAGGAAATGCTGCCAAAATTATTTAAATGATGACATAACTTTAAAAGAACTTATTGAACTATTTAAGGTTTTTTTCTAAATGTTTTAACTAAATGTTTTCAACACTCGCTACTTTTAAATGGTTTTGATTTCTGGGTTCGGCTTACTTAGTCGCGTTATGCCTGTAGACGTTGCGTGCTTAAGTGCCGATCACGGGTCGAAATATTCGGGTCGTGACAAAGTTGGTATCAGAGCGTAGGTTTTTACCTTTCGGAGTGTTGGATGACCTTGGTATGATGGAGTAGGTAGCTGAAGCAGAGTGGCGTAGCGTGTGTATACTCACGACACGGTACTCCGCCAAGGCGACGTTAGGATTTATTGATTTAAATTCGTTCTTGAGTATATATATTCTTGTGATTCGATTTCCGTATTATTATCGAATCCTAATTTCCTTTCAGCCATTATGCCGCCAAAGACTACGAGGGCGCAGAGAGCGGCCGTGAGGGCCGAGATTCGAGTTGATTCGTCTGAGACGAGGTGATTGTTTCGAAAAAGTGTGTTTGTAGTTTAACCGCAATCAGAACGGTGTCGCGTGTAGCTAGACCGAAGTGAGTACGGGTCGTCCTCTGGAAAACGTGGAACCTTTTATTCTTACTTTAGATGTGTTGAGAAAGAGAGGAGGAAGAATTAAGAATGTTGTAGAATGGTTGTAGGATCTAGATCTACGTTTAACCAAAGATGAAAAATATAGATCTGGATTAACTACGGATGTAAGTTTATATAAGAAGAGAGCTTGTAGGGTTCATTAGGATTTAGTAGTTATGGACGATTAATTAAAGATTACTCTTTCTATCCTTTAATAGATTTAAAACTAGAACGACAGTGATGCATATAGATTAGGGTTTCTGGAGGGAAAAGGAATCCCACTCTTAACCCCTATCTCGACACGAAACTCTGTTCATATCTAGCCTTTACCAAAACAATCATTAATCTAATCTCTAATGGCGGTCGGGACTAACAATGAATTGTTAGCGCGCCCGATTAGGATGTTAATGATTCTTTTGATAAAGTTTATAAACTTTATAGGAATTAAAAAGAGTTTAGAGATATTCATCATACATTAGCCTACCCTAATCCTACGAACCCTAACAAGCGGAGAATTACTCGCGCATGTTGGGAGAAAAAGAGATGGAGAGAAATTGCATAATTAAACTACGAAGAAATAGAATAAGAAAAAGAAAGCTACCTTTATTAATCAACAATATTCATTACACTTTAATTCTTTAGAAAATGATTACAAAGACTAGTTTGCTTCTCGATCTCTTCCAAGGAGGTAGACGAACAGTTGATGATCAGTCTGGATGCGTGAGCCTTCTTGGACTTCATGATCTCGTCAACTTGATGATTTTTCCAAGAGGCTCTCGGTCTTTATTTATAGTCCCAAAGCCAGAAAGTTAGATGCCTAAATTGGGGAATGGTAGTTACAATCCCACCAAAAAAGTTCAATCCCTTAACTCCACTTTAACGCGGCGGATCCGCGGCCTGATGATCAGATCCATTGATCAAACTTCTGAGGCTGGCTCGTTGTGACATGTGGCGATCCTTGGAACCTTCAGAATTTGGAAATCTTTTCTTTTCTTCTGCCAGAATTGATTTCTTAATTTTGATTTCTTAATTAGGCAGGTTAGCTTTAACAACTTGATTTCCTTGATTTTACACCTGAAAATTCTGCACAACAACTCAACAAATAATATTTAGTAGACTTTGTTCTACTAGGATTTGGTCAATGATATTATTTGCATACATTTTCCTACCAAATGCTAATTATAATATATCAACACATGGAAAATAGTATTTTTACACATAAACCCTCATATGTATGATATATTATAATAAAGACCTTTTTAAATATGGAAATGGTAAGAAAAATGTAATAACAAATGTGCAGTTTTATCAACTGAACAAATACCCCCAAACTTATCTTTGATCGTCCCGAGCAAACTGGTTTATTCAAGAGAGGGAAAAGAAGGGAGAAAACTAAGCACACTTTCGTAGGCAAATACGATTGCACTGAGCACGTGCAATAAGCCGTTAAACCTCTAGGTGTCCCTAGTAGGAGGAGTGTTGTCTCCTGAGGGTTTTCAGCGGATTACACCCACAAAATCCTATAATAAAAGAGAGATGGTGAAATTTACATATAAAGATAAGAACCATAAAAGAAAGACTTTGAAAATAAGAGTTTCCAACTACACTAGCTTTTCAGTTGTTATGAGCCCTATCTTAATAGTCATGAAAAAATGTTAGAAATCACATCATCCCTCAATAAAACATCGTCTTTATTCTTCATTCCTACCTTTCATCCAAACATCGATCATATACCCCTACGTGTGTGAATATAACATCCCTACACTCAGAGAATTCAATTCAAGCTATCATACTCTTGTCCATCTGCCTCAGTACTTTTTAATTTGATGAATATTTAGATTTGCTCACACATTTTCATGCGATCGTTAATAGTTCTTGAGGTACTAACCGACCGATTACTTATGTGCTTGCAGATTAGGTGATAGTATTTTCCTCGTCTTGCACAACCAAAGGCTTAGCAGTGACTCCCAAACCAGTTGGTCTAAGGCACTAGGTGATGAAGCACCCTCGCTATATTTTTTTATTGCTGCCTTGGCGATAACAAAACCAGTGTTCATTTTTCTTTTCACCATTTTATATTTTATTCATTTTTTTTATTTCCTTCATACTTTGGCTTTTAGACAAGAGCATTTCAAGGTATCCTCTACCATCCCGAGTTTCAAGACGTATGTAAGTGTGTATAGTAGGGTATCAACATTCAAATGTTTGGCTTCCAGAATAGAAACTATTTTCAAGACTTATTTTTATCCTCAGATTAGTGACTTCCTTCATCTTACTAACCCTTGGGACTGTAGGGTTGCTATGCACGCGTACAAGGGTCTACGAGGCATCAACCATGCCCGATTAAAAATTTAGTCGTGTCGAACAACCCGAATACGGATCTTTAAACTAGAGATTAGGCGAAAACTAACATGTTAACAACTTTAACACTAAGTGAGAGGGATTACAACCTTTGTAGATCCGGTCCTTCACTTCATATGCTCCGTGTTGTGGTCCCTTCGCTGCGATCACCGGGTTCCGGACTCTCGAGGGGTTCCACGAAGAGAAAGATGCAACCTTTGCTTCCGATCTTCGATACTAAGATGATCTACCGTGAAGTTTCGTTAACACAAGCTAACACTCATGAAATGATGTGAACACCCTCATCTAAATGGCAAGGGAAGATGAGGATGATGAAGTAGGATTTTTGCTCTCTTTATTTATCTTTTTCTCACATCTTTTCATCACAAATATCATAGCAAGAAAGCTTTGTAAGCAAAGAAGAAGAAGGAAGAAGATGAACAATATAATAGAATTCCTTTTGTGATGAATAATGCAAAGGAGATAATGATGAATTATGCAACCATGGTCATGTAACCATTGTAGAGATTGAACTAGGGTTAAAGGGTGTGGTTGGGTTAAGAAATATCATGCTAAAATATCTTTTCCAAAACAAAAAACAAAACCTTCTAGAAACATCTAGAAAGGTTTAACCCTAATCAAACCCTAACCATGTTTAATCTCTACTAAACATGTTGCATTAGTAATCATATCATGTTACAATATTATATATCACATATATAATATTTATCGTAACAAAATAAAATAATACATTTAACGTATATCAATGTATTACCCGAGTGAGAAAAAGAATCTTTTAGTGAGCTAATATTAGTTAATATAATTTAGTATATCATATATATTATTATACATTAAATTATCGAATCAACACTTGATCCGACAATCCGGCTATATCGCATATAACCGACTAATATTTATCCGTACCGATTCATCGAATCAACACTTGATCCGATGACCCGGCTGATATCAAATATCGCGAGAATAAAATACGGTATCTCATATCGCATTATCCTCGGTCCCGCACATATCACATATGTGCCCCTACTCCGTTTCGCCTGAGCCATGAAACCTCTGTGTAGGACTCTAAAGAATCGTCAATACGCCGGCAGTAGGTGATGATCATATAAAACACCCACAAGCTGCAAGCGGTCAGCTAAACGTAACAGCTACCCAGGTATTGAGCGCTCAGAAGATCAACAAGAAAGCCTGTACATTCTCCTATGAATCCAAACAGTAACACTCCCGTACAGTCCGGTCTCGTCGTCTGATATGTTGCATATCTCGCCTAGGGGTGGTAAACGTCAGACCCTTGTAGCTCGATAAGTCGTGTCGATATGAGGTCTATAACAGTTCGAGAAACTACTGATAACACTTACCAGTAAATCTCAGCAACCCTGGCCAGGGATTTCCGGTTATAGCCAATCGAACACAGCACAACATCAACTCCCTATACCGGGAGAGACGAATCCCCTCCTATCGCTCATTGCCTCCATGTGATTCGGGACTGTACCCAAAAGCCACCTTTTTGCACGCCCTCTTGGACGTGGTATGATGGAAATCAAAGCACAGTGGGAATCACACAAGACTCTATGACGATCTCGGGTCAACAGACTACTCTGTACCAGTGTCACCGGAGAACTGCCATCTGACGTGAGGTATAATACCATCTGGGAGTTCTCGGCGAGTCCGTCCAGTGTACCCAGTCTCCACTGAGCACCCGTACACCATCCTTGATGTCAAACACCGATGGATATGGGATCATCCATCGCCCATCATATGGGTCAAGATGCGTATACGCTAGTCTACTCTGGTGCATCGATGCCCTGTCTCGATACACCCTCGACTAGGAACAGTTATAGGATGTACTCGTCGACTACCGTGGCCCCACTAGTATGATCTCATCATAGTCCCAGTAGTCAAGTATATATCCTAAGGGCTTTATCAAGATGTAATATAGAGACAATCAGAGTACATGTTAAGATAATGTACAACCAGATAGCATACTATCATGTCGAGCAAGAAATTCCTCCCTATATATGTCCAAGCATCCATTACAATATACATCGTATGTACAGTAATGGCCTCTAGGGCATACATATAACTAACAATCTCCCACTTGCACTAGGGCCATCTGTTGTGGTATCGCATACCCAACAATTAGCTGTGGTTGAAGTATCTCATACTCAACCATCCCATAAGAGTCTCTACTGGGAAAAAGGCCTTTGTGAGTGGATCCGCGCTGTTGTCCTCTGTGTCTACTCTCCTATCCTCGATCTCCTTGGAGATCAACTATCTCCATGATCAGGTGATACTGCCTAAGAATTATATCTGGATTTCTGATGGGACGGTAGTTCTTTGGCAATAGCCACAACTCCATTGTCACATAATGGTAGGAACGAAGTTCATCTCATGAACTTATATATCCAGACTGCCTCTTTGGTAGCATCCTTGGTAACGATGTATCTTGCCTTTAATCGTCTAGTATGTCACGGTATCTAGCTTGGAACTCTTCCAACATACCGTCCCTCTACTGAGGGAAAAGACAATGCCTGCGACTGACATTCAGTCGTCCTTATCACCCTGGAACCTTTCCAGTGATTCTCCTCAGGATCGATTGATACCATCTCACTACAACAAGTGAGTGTCCTAACATCCAATTAGATCTATCTCATAGATCCAAAACCCAGGATTTAGGAGGTATCATTTTGATCCTATATGGAGAATCCTTATGATAAGCGGAGATTAACCGAGCGTAGCATAGGAAACTCCTTCCCTATCAAGAGTATGTCATCCACGTACTCTACGAGGATCACCACCATACTCTCTACTACCTTTTTGTATATACAAGGTTCATCTACCATTTTGATGAAGTCAAACTCTTTGACTACCACATCAAAACAGATGTTCCAACTTCGCGATGCCTGCTTTATCATATAAAACATCTTGCTTACGTTTCCGCTGCTCCCACTGTCTACGAAGCCCTCTGGCTGTGTACTTACAGACGCTATTTTCTAAAACATCATTTAGAAAAGCAGTCATGACACCCAACCGCCAGATATCGTAGTCATGGTATATAGCCGTGGCAAGTAGGATCTGGATGGACTTAAGCATAGCTTTGAAAGTCTCAACTTTTCCATGTACACCAAGTAATCTTCTCAAGATATACTCGCTCCTGATGGGGATTTAACCCTTCAGATAAAACAACCAAAGTCCATACTTTGTTGGTGTATAAGGATTCCATCTCAGATCGATAAGCATCCAGCCATTCTTACAGAGTCCCACTCCTGATGGCCAGGTCGAAACTAGTTGGGTCATCATCTCATGATGCAATCCTCGCTCCCACTGTCATAAAGAAACCGAAGTATCTCTCAGGTGGGTGAGGAACCCTGCTAGATCGGCGGAGAGGCTGAGGTTCGTTGGAAACTATTGAATCCTTTGGTTCTACCAAATCATCAGCTGCAGTTTGTATAGCTGGAACCATTCCAGTTCTACATAAAAGACCTTGCCTCGAGCTTGTCCGGATTTTGCCTTTTAGACATAGGCCGGACAACCCCAAATCTTAACTAACTTAAGATATGGGCTCTTCCCTTTCCATATCACATATGAAGTGGTAGGTAACTAATTTGATTTGAACCCTATTCAATAGGTATGCAGCTTCTCAAGTGCATAAATCCCTAAAGGAAATAGGAAACTCAGTAGTACTCATCATAGAGCACACCATATCACATAGGGTGCTATTGCTCCACCCCGATACACCGACGTGCTGTGGTGTATACGGAGGAGTAATGCTGAGAGAGAATCTCATTCTCCTTTAGAATAGTCCAGGAATTCCGTGCTTAAGTATTCTCCTCCTTGATCACATCATAGGACATAATACTTTTACCCGTATGTTGGTTCTCTACTTCTAATTTATATTCTGTGAATATCTCAAAAGGTTCGGACCTGTGTTTCAACAGAAACATATGTCTGAATCTTGAAAGATTATCAGAGAATGTAATGAAGTAGAAAGAACCGATCTTGGCATGTGTAGACAGGGGACCTTACATACATCAACATGTATCAATCCCAAGAGTTCACTAACTCTTTCTCTGTTTCCAATAAATAGAGCTGTGGTCATCTTATCTTTGTGACATGACCGGCAAGTTTCACAAGATGTAAATTCAAACTAATTTAAATATGCATCTAAATGTAACTTCAGCCAGTCGGGTCGCATTGATATGACCTAGTCTACATGCCTCAAGAAGGATTGGTTCAAATCTGAACTATTCTTCTTGTGTGTGTTCCGTATACTAAGAACTGTAGTTTGATTTAGAACGTCAATGCTTTCAGATAACGTGCCTGAACCGATCAACTCTTGATATAGGAAATGTTCAAAACATTATCCAACAATACAAAATTTTATCATTTCTTTACTAATAAAGAGACTGATATGATTTTGTATATCAGGTTCAGTATCTAATAACATTCGTTCAGAATCAATGTATTCTGGTAATACAGGGTGACAGTGACCAACAGACTTGGCTGCAACACTTGCACCGTTTTCTGTCTCATGAAACTTATCACCTGTTCTCAGTTCTCTACCTATCTATAGCCCATGTAACAGATTACATATACGGGATCCTGATCCGGTATCATATACCCAGGACGTAAACGATACTGAGAAATAATTCTATGTAGTGAACACACCCGAAAAAGATGCATCAGCATGCATTTTCTTCGTTTGGGCGGCACGGGAAATCTGGTATTCCCCAATTTCCTGCTCTGTCTTATAACAATTATAAGTTGGAGCGGGACCAACGTTCCCCAGCTCAGTATAACAAGCGGGTTCGGTCAATATATCAGTATTATTATCTTGATTAAGGCGTGATATGGTCGCTACCTGGAGAGAGAGAGAAGAAAACACTCAGCGTATGCTCTTGCAAGATTAGATTGGTTATCTAATATATCTAATCAGGATGTCTCCCACTGTTTTAATCAAATCTTCCTTCAAACCCTAAAAGGAAAGACTAGCCGGGATTAATTACACGCTACAAGTTCGCTAATCTTTCAGCCAGGCCAGTATCGGTACTTTGAGGGAGGTCCCCCGTGCTTTCGCACGAACCTAATTAAAGTAAACCTCATTTTCCCAGAGGCGTAACCCCGTTAACACCTTTCTAGACACCTACTTGATCGGCTAATTGTAATGTGTAAAACTCTCCCAGGAGTAACTCTTACTCGCAGCGGGTATCGGGATCCAACTATCTCATAGAAGGTATGCAATCTCATTGCAAATTTCAACACTTGAAATTCCCAATAATATTTTTACCCCTAGCAGCTATATGACCTTAACATGGTCAACAAATCATAAGTGCTAGTCAAGTTGAACCCGTCATTTCCCGATTGAATTAAACCCACCCGCACGACCCTTAACATGGTCAACAAAGTCGCACGACTACCCTAATCCAATCGCATCATATGCTTATACAGATAACTACTAATCAGCTACCGCACACTACGCCTTAACATGGTCAACAAACGTAGCACGAATACTAACTAGTACTTATCTGAAATGACGGAGGGCTACGACAGGTTTTTAAGAAAACCTTTTGCATAATGAACTTGATATCATTGTAGAATCGAGTGATTTTTAAATGGAGTGTTTTTTAGGCTTTTCTAGTTTTGCTAAAGGGGTCACTCCCGGTGAAGGGATCGTCGGCCCTTTCCTCATCGAATAAGGTGCAGGATATTTCACAAATATCACTATGCAAAGCAAGAACTATAGAAGCAATCAAAAGACAAACCGAGTGTGTAGCATCTGCCAGTTATTGCTAAAGGAGTCACTCCCGGTGAAGGGATCTCGGTCCTTTCCTCATCGAATAAGGTGCTGGATGTTCTACAAGGAACACCGCTATGCAAAGCAAGAACTAGAGCTACCAGTTTTTAAACAAGTTTCTACAACATCTTAGGTTTCTTTTATTTTCATTAATCTCATTAATGAAGTCTCATTTTATTATGCTTCACAAGCATCACTTTTGAAACGAAATCTGCAATATAACATATATATAATATAAACATTCGTCACAGGCAGTAATATGATCTCATCACAGAACATTGCAGCAGAAGAACATATATGAAATATTGGATATACTAGGACGTCCGTGTTTTTAATACGAGCCTGTATAAAACACGGATTCCACGGTCGCGATGAATAGCCAAACCCACATCCCTAGACCCCTACGAGAGCGGCAAGCAACACGGCCAATTCTAGGGTTAGGAGACCCGGTCCCGACTCCTCAAGATGGTCTCCCACTGGACCCTAGAACCCGGTTACTTGTGCTCCCCGCCTTGGGTCTACCTAATGCGGAAAAATAAATAATATACAACGGTGACATCTTCCGCTACCTGGAAGTGCCCCAATAAAAGAATATTACATACAAATGAATTTTACATGAATGAAAAAGAAAAAACTCTCATCTCACATAAAACCCCCGGCTATTCAGAACGCGACGATCCAATATAACATATCACAGCAACACATAATATCTCATATCATCAACGTAAGCAAGTATGCGTATCCTGATTGTCGTTGATGTATAGCAACGAAGCCGGCGATACACCATATACTACGCTTACAGTCACAGAAAAGAAAGTGTAAAACTACAACAGTTGGAATCCGCAACCTCCATAGACATCGCATGCCTAACCAAATGAATTCCTTAAACATCACATGCCTAACAATTATAAACCCCGTATTTTAGTCTTATCATCGAAAACTCTTTTCAATGTCAAGTCGGGCAATTCAACAAGATTCCCGACGTCCTGATCGAATGCTCGTCGTAAACTTTAGTAGACGGCCGCACCCCCAGATGTCGTCGACGAAGTGCACTATGGAGGAACACCGCTGCCGCGAGCACCCGAACGGATGCTTTTGGCGACGGGGTTCTCCTACAGTCACTTGGTCGGGGCTATAGGGCGTAGCTGTCTATTAAGTTTACCCGGTGAGTATCCGCGTACGCTACGTGATTGCGACAGACTTTTGATCACATCAAAATTTCGTGGCAACCGATCATCTGAGACTAAACTGCTATGTTTATAATATTCAAATTAGTTATCTCATAACTACCTGTGGATTCCAAATATTGTATCACATTCCAGATAAATAGACAATGTTAAACTTTCCGATCGAATAATCAAACACCCAAGATTTCCCCAATATATCTCAACACTTGAAATCAATTTAAAAACATCCATCACATGCCACAGTACCAATGGTCCAGCCGTAGAAGGGTCAAGCCAACGCCTCACATGTGGCACGCCGTACTGCCCCAAACCCTAAGGTTCAAAAGGCAGTTCAAGACGGTCACATAATCGAGTTAAGGTTTGTTGTCTTCTAGAGGGTCCACCGCGTTACTTGCACGAATTAGAACGTTCTTAAACACGAGAAAAAATCCAACTTTTGAAAAATTTTCCGACAGGGGAAAAAGTGAGTTATTGATATCCGTTCGAACTTTTTAACAGTTTCTAAAATTATCCGGATAAACTAAACAAAGTTATAATATCCGATCGAATCAACGAGTCCCTAATACAACCCAGAAAATTCAACAGTTGAATAAATATTAAAAATTCCCAGAAAATACAGCACTAAAAGTTAAGAATTACTGTGCAGATTTGAAATGCTCACGTGACTAACTTGCCGCGGAACCGCCGCACAAGCCATGCTTATGCCGCGGTTCCGCCGCGCTTTGTTGGAATCAGAAGCACGTGCTTCACAGTAACTCTTGTATTTCCCTGCTGATTTTTTTGAGCATTTTTAATATGAAAAAAATCACAGTTTTGAAAAATTTCCAGAAACTAGGGTATATCGGGTTTTCCGGGTTCGATCGGACTTTAAACTTCGTCTAGACTTCGCCTAAAGCTCTATCTTGGCTCTGATACCACTGTAGGGTTGCTATGCACGCGCATAAGGGTCTACGAGGCATCAACCATGCCCGATTAAAAATTTAGCCGTGCCGAACAACCCAAATACGGATCTTTAAACTAGAGATTAGGTGAAAACTAACATGTTAACAACTTTAACACTAAGTGAGAGGGATTACAACCTTTGTAGATCCGGTCCTTCACTTCATATGCTCCGTGTTGTGGTCCCTTCGCTGCGATCACCGGGTTCCGGACTCTCGAGAGGTTCCACGAAGAGAAAGATGCAACCTTTGCTTCCGATCTTCGATACTAAGATGATCTACCTTGAAGTTCCGTTAACACAAGCTAACACTCATGAAATGATATGAACACCCTCATCTAAATGGCAAGGGAAGATGAGGATGATAAAGTAGGATTTTTGCTCTCTTTATTTATCTTTTTCTCACATCTTTTCATCACAAATATCATAGCAAGAAAGCTTTGTAAGCAAAGAAGAAGAAGGAAGAAGATGAACAATATAATAGAATTCCTTTTGTGATGAATAATGCAAAGGAGATAATGATGAATTATGCAACCATGGTCAAGTAACCATTGTAGAGATTGAACTAGGGTTAAAGGGTGTGGTTGGGTTAAGAAATATCATGCTAAAATATCTTTTCCAAAACAAAAAAGAAAACCTTCTAGAAACATCTAGAAAGGTTTAACCCTAATCAAACCCTAACCATGTTTAATCTCTACTAAACATGTTGCATTAGTAATCATATCATGTTACAATATTATATATCACATATATAATATTTATCGTAACAAAATAAAATAATACATTTAACATATATCGCATATATATCAATGTACTACCCGAGTGAGAAAAAGAATCTTTTAGTGAGCTAATATTAGTTAATGTAATTTAGTATATCATATATATTATTATACATTAAATTATCGAATCAACACTTGATCCGACAATCCGGCTATATCGCATATAACCGACTAATATTTATCCGTACCGATTCATCGAATCAACACTTGATCCGATGACCCGGCTAATATCAAATATCGCGAGAATAAAATACGGTATCTCATATCGCATTATCCTCGATCCCGCACATATCACATATGTGCCCCTACTCCGTTTCGCCTGAGCCAAGAAACCTCTGTGTAGGACTCTAAAGAATCGTCAATACGCCGGCAGTAGGTGATGATCATATCAAACACCCACAAGCTGCAAGCGGTCAGCTAAACGTAATAGCTACCCAGGTATTGAGCGCTCAGAAGATCAACAAGCAAGCCTGTACATTCTCCTGTGAATCCAAACAGTAACACTCCCGTACAGTCCGGTCTCGTCGTCTGATATGTTGCATATCTCGCCTAGGGGTGGTAAACGTCAGACCCAGTAGCTCGATAAATCGTGTCGATATGAGGTCTATAACAGTTTGAGAAACTACTGATAACACTTACCAGTAAATCTCAGCAACCCTGGCCAGGGATTTCCGGTTATAGCCAATCGAACACAGCACAACATCAACTCCCTATACCGGAAGAGACGAATCCCCTCCTATCGCTCATTGCCTCCGTGTGATTCGGCACTGTACCCAAAAGCCACCTTTTTGCACGCCCTCTTGGACGTGGTATGATGGAAATCAAAGCACAGTGGGAATCACACAAGACTCTATGACGATCTCGGGTCAACAGACTACTCTGTATCAGTGTCACCGGAGAACTGCCATCTGACGTGAGGTATAATACCATCTGGGAGTTCTCGGCGAGTTCGTCCAGTGTACCCAGTCTCCACTGAGCACCCGTACACCATCCTTGATGTCAAACACCGATGGATATGGGATCATCAATCGCCCATCATATGGGTCAAGATGCGTATACGCTAGTCTACTCTGGTGCATCGATGCCCTGTCTCGATACACCCTCGACTAAGAACAGTTATAGGATGTACTCGTCGACTACCGTGGCCCCACTAGTATGATCTCATCATAGTCCCATTAGTCGAGTACATATCCTAAGGGCTTTATCAACATGTAATATAGAGACAATCAGAGTACATGTTAAGATAAAGTACAACCAGATAGCATACTATCATGTCGAGCAAGAAAGACCTCCCTATATATGTCCAAGTATCCATTACAATATACATCGTATGTACAGTAATGGCCTCTAGGGCATACATATAACTAACAGAGACAACAGCTCATAACTACTTATTACCAGTTCGTTTAAGAAAACTTCTAATTTTCTTGGTTTTCTTAAACTATTCCTATCTTTTGGATGTAATTTTTCACTTTCTACTCTTTTGTTATAAAAGAAATTTTTTTTTAAAATTTTTGAAAATGTTGTGCTTATGCAAAGTATGATGCAAATTGATGCGTAAATAAGCACAAACCTTCCCCAAACCTGTTTACAGCAGTGTCCTCACTGATGTCATCCGTTAAGCTAAAAAATCTGTAGACTTGGAAGGAAATTATTAATGGGGGCAAGAATATATGAAAGTGAAAATCCCCCCCCAAACTGATTTTTGGCTCATAATTTTGTAAAAATCATCTTCTTTCAAGAGCCCAAAATATACCACCCCCCAAACTTGAGTTAAACAATTTTAATCTTTTAAAATCACACGAGGGGGTCAAGGTTATTGGTCAATGCCAAGCTTTGCAAAGACCGAAGGTCAACACCAACCATTCAAAAAATTTATCGATGAAGCACCAAGGTTTGTGGAAGAACATGTCACCTTTCGACGTGAAGAAGTGGGGAGGTGATAAGAGGTGTAATGGAAAAGGATTGCGTCTCAATTTGGAGAGACGACACAGTGATAGTAATGATGGATTACTCGCATTATCATAATTTTCCAGAAGAAGGGGTGGAGGTTAGATTTCTTTATCTTGGAGTTGATTCATCTCAACACCCGTATCTTTTAAAAATGCGAGTTCATCTTCGAAAATTTTCTCAAAGCTTTCATCGATACCCCGAAGAATAATGTCATCAGGAAAAACAGGGTGATCGTCAGACTCTATAAAAAGTTCCTCATCAGCGTTAGATGTTGACCCGGACAACTCGGTGGAAGAGTACATGGTTGGGTCAAACAACAACATATGAACAGAGTCAGTATCATGAGGTTGATCAAATTCGCTGCTGTCGACATCCATTAATTCGATAGAACACACATGAGCATAGGGTTAAGAGGGTTCACTTCCCAACTTGTAAATGTTAAGCTCAATTGACTTCTTTCCAAAGGATAGGATCATAGAGCCGTTTCTACAATTGATTACTGCGTTGAAAGTGGCCAAAAAGGGTCGACCGAGTATCACTGGGATTTGATTGCGTGGGTTTGCTACAGATTGTGTATCTATAACGATAAAGTCCACAGGGAATATGAATTCCTCGACTTTGATTAACACATCCTCTAGTTCACCCCTTGGTTGGGTGATAGATCGATCGGCCATCTGAAGAGTGCAATGCGCAGGTTTTAACTCTCCGATCCCTAATTGCTCATAAACAGAATACGGAAGCAAGTTAATACTAGCACCTAAATCGAGTAGAGCACGATTGATATTTTTACCCCCAATGGAAATAGAAATTGTAGGACTTCCGGGGTCCTTTTGTTTCTTGGGTAGTTGTTGTGTAAAAGCAGTGCTCACATTACTCGCAAGGAAAACTTTTTTAGGTACTTGAACTTTTCTCTTCCTAGTGCACAAGTCCTTTAGGATTTTCGCATATGATGGAACTTGTTGAATAGCATCTAGGAGAGGAATGTTTATGTTAACTTGCTTAAAAATTTCCACAATCTTCTCAATTTGTGGACTAGGTCTGTTGCCCCTTAACCTGTTTGGATAAGGTGCTTTATCAATAAGGGTTTGGTCCAACATTGGAGAGGATTATGGGGACGGATTCGATCCCAAAATTGGAGTGGGGATCGTTTTAGGTAGATTTGAGGAAATGGGCGAAGGGTTCGAGCCTTGGGGAAAACGGAGAATAGGCTCGGGTGAAGGTGGGAGACTAGACGAATTAGGGGAAGAAGAAGAAGCTGGGGTATCATTGGTGTCACTATCATCACATTTCTCACCCACTCGGTTATTCAGCACTTTTCATGATCTCAACGTGGTAACAGCACTCACATTATAACTTTGTGAGTGGTCAGGATTAGGTATGGGTTGAGATAGGAGTTTCCCTTTCCCTCTCGCACTCATTACGACGTTTGACTGTGCGAGTTGGTTTTCTATTGATTTAATACTCTCGCCGTGGGTGTAGGGTTCTTAGGCACACTCAAGAGGTTCCACAAGGCATCAACCATGCCAAAATCAAATTTTTCTAGGTGCCGAGAAACCCTAATGCGATCGTGGACTAGAGTTTAAGGCGAAAACGATAACTAGTTAACAACTTAACAAAGAGTGAACGAAAATACAACCTTTGTAGATCTGCTCCACCATTTCTTTAGCTCCGTGTTGACGTCCCTCCGCTGCGATCATCGGGATCCCGGACCCTAGTGTCGATTTCATCGGAGAAATGGGCGGGCTAGGTCACTGACTTCGATGCCGAAGATGATCTACGTCGAGGCGACTCAAACTCGAGCTCCACCTTCACTAGGTCATGGAACTTGTGAAGATAACACACTCTACTACATGGCAAGTGGTAGAGGATGAAGAAATAGGAAGTGGGTTCACTTTGGATTTGGATTTCTCACTTGGAATCATCACTTGACATTTTTGTAGAAAGCTTTTCTTTCTTCATCTTGAAGAAGAAGAAGAAGAAGAATGAAAAAGAATAATGAAATTAAAACAAAATCAAGTGATGGTTATCATTTTGTAACCATGGGTGAGTGTAGAGAATAAACTAGGGTTAAGTTGAATGGTTAGGTTAAAGGAAAGAAACAAAATGGTCAAGCTTTCAAACCTTCATGAAGTTTCAACAAAAGAACAAAATAAGCCACCATTTCATTTATCTTTCCAAAAGAATAAATAAATAAATAAATAAATAAAAACCTAACCATTTACTTAAACATGGTTTAATCAACACAAACCCAAGTTTGCATGTATCATCAAACATGATACAAACTAGTGCACAAACATATATCATATATACAATGTGCACATTCAAGTGAGATAATCAATCTTAAGTGAACAAATACTAGTTAATGCAAAGTAATATATCAAATATATAATTATACATTAAATCATTAAATCAACACTTGATTTAACGATCCGGTCATATCGCATATGACCGACTAATATCCAATTTATCGACTTATCGAATCAATCCTTGATTCGATAACTAGGTTATATCGCATACAACCAATCGATACATTCATTGCGAGAATAGAATACGGTATCACATACATGCATTATTCTCGGTCCCGCACATATCTCATATGTGCTCCTATTTCGTTTCGCTTGAGCCAGGAAACCTCTGTGTAGGACTCTAAAGACTCGTCAATACGCCGGCAGCAGGTGATGATCATATCAAACACCCACAAGCCGCAAGCGGTCTGCTAAACGTAACGGCCACCCGGGTATTGAGCGATCAGAAGATCGAACAGCAAGCCCGCTCACACTCCTGTGAATCCAACCAGCAACACTTACCGCACAGTCCGGTCTGATCGTCTGATATGTCGCATATCTCGCCTAGGGGTGGTAAACGTCAGACCCCAGTAGCTCGATAAGTCGTGTCGATATGAGGTCTATAACAATTCGAGAAACTACTGGTAACACTTACCAGTAAATCTCAGCAATCCTGGCCAGGGATTTCCGGTTATAGCCAATCGAACACAGCGCAACATCAACTCTCTATACCGGGAGAGACGAATCCCCTCCTATCGATCATTGCCTCCATGTGATTCGGGACTGTACCCAAAAACCACCGTTTTGCACGCCCTCTTGGACGTGGTAAGGTGGAAATCAAAGCACAGTGGGAATCACACAAGACTCTATGACGATCTCGGGTCTACAGACTAACCTGTACCAGTGTCACCAGAGAACTGCCATCTGACGTAAGGTATAATACCATCTTGGAGTTCTCGGCGAGTCCGTCCAGTGTACCCAGTCTCCACTGAGCACCCGTATATCATCTCCGATGTCAAACACCAATGGATATGGGATCATCCATCGTCCATCTGTATGGGTCGAGAAGGTATACGCTAGTCTACTATGGTATATCGATGCCCCGTCTCGATACACCGACGACTAGGGACCTTGAAGGATGTACTTATGGACTACCATGTCCCCACTAGTATGATCCGCATCATAGTCCAGGTAGTCAAGTACACATCCTAAGGGCTTTACCAACATGTAACAGAGAGACAATCAGTATACACGTTAAGGTAAAGAGTAACCAGATAGCATACTATCATGTCGAGCAAGAAAGTCCTCCCTATATATGTCCCAGCATCCACTACAATATACATCCTATGTACAGTAATGACCTCTAGGACATACATATAACTAACAGTGGGAGGCGGAGTTTTTCGTTATGGAATCAATAGAAGACTTCATCTCAACCGACAATTGCATGGATTGTTTCATGAACAAATCCAAGGTTTGTGCAAGTGAGTTGTCAGTACCGGCCACTTGTGGTGTAGAAATGTTGGCCGGATTTTGGAAATTTTGTGACTGAAAGGGGGGTTGATTCTGTGGTTGTGGTTGCTGTGGAGGAGGTCTTTGATAATTGCTTTGTTGGTTTTGGTTCCAAGCAAAGTTAGGATGATTCCTCCATCCTTGATTGTATGTGGAAGATTAAGGGTCGTTTCTAGGTCGTTGCTGAAAAGCAGCATTAGCTTGAAACGATGCATTCATAGGACATTCTTCCGTTAAGTGTGAAGGATCCTGTCACGACCCGAAATTGGCACGTGACGGCCCTAATACTACGCAACGTCTACAGGCATAACGTAGTAAAAGAAATCCAAAACCCAGAAATCTAAACCATTAAAAGACAAGAAAAGATAAGAAACATTGTTTAAACCATTAAAAAAATCTCAAATATAAATTCTTTAAGTCCAATTTTCTTTCTTGAAAATTTCGGCAGCACCTCCTTTATAAAAACCAACCCCAAAAATGGATACAACATAAATATAATTCAAAGCAACCCCAACGGGAGCAAATCCACGCCCAAAGACGGAAAACAACCACCACAAAAAATATACGACGCCGTAGCGAAGAAAAAGAAGAGGATAGAAAGGAAACTGTATAAAAGACAACAAATCCACAATTTATACAATATCGTTCTCACAAAGTCTCTAAGTCAACAACATAATAGTAGATGGAGAGTACAAGATACAACGAATATACAATACAAATACAGATAACCACCAAAACCCACCTGAACAAAACAACACACTGTGAGCCGATGCGGTATCTGTAGCAAAAGATGATAGATGATAGCCAGCCTCGACTACTCTGGGGAACCCTCTGTAACACCTGTGGCACAACGGGGGTGAGTTGCCAACTCGTGAATAGTAAATAACATATGGAGGTAATCGCAGGAATGTACGTACAGCATGAATCTAAGATATGCAATTTACAGTAATAACAGGTCATATGAATGTAGAATAATAGAAAGTACACTAACAAGTACAACCAATATATATAAAGCAATAATGATATGACACTGTATGCAATAATCATGCAATGGGGGTATGAGAATGTAAATATGCAACACTCATGAAAGGTACACTAACAGGTACTCCTAATACATGAAACAGTGCATAAATAGATAAAGGTGAGGTATGGAGTGAAATATGTCATTTCCACGGAATCCTGACATCGTGGTAGGATCACAATCCATCAAGATGAATCAAATCCCAATTCCTCAAATCAGCCCCCAAATTGGCTCTCATATCATCTAAGTATCGCATTCTCCTCAATTTCACAATATTAAGTATATCTCGTATATCTCGAATGTACAACATCAAGTATATATCGTATATATCGAATGTACAACATCAAGTATATATCGTATATATCGAATGTACAAAATCAAGTGGATCTCACATATCTCGTATGTACAATATGAAGTATATCTCACATATCTCGAATGTACAACAGCAAGTAGATCTCATATATCTCGAATGTACAATATCAAGTGGATCTCACATATCTCGTATGTACAATATGAAGTATATCTCACATATCTCGTATGTACAATATCAAGTAGATCTCACATATCTCGTATGTACAATATGAAGTATATCTCACATATCTCGTATGTACAATATCAAGTATATCTCACATATATCTCCAGTATCCAATCTCAAATGAATCTCTTATATCCCGAATCAAATCTCCAGCAAAATTCTAACATCCTAAATATAATGGCATAATAAATATGATGAGGTCAATACACATATATTAGCATCCCATTCCCGTAATATTGGTGTAAGGGTATACATAACAGCGGCTCAATCCCCTGTTATATATACAAATGAGTAATTAGAAATATCATGAAACCAATGTGCCAAGCATCGATACAGAAATGCTGATCCATCAGGTGCTGTCTCCATGACTGGCCCCCCTGATGGGTACGTATCATACGCTATCCCGAGAGCTCGAGTGCCTAGCTCTGACCCTTGCCTCTCGACGTATCCATACGCACATGACCCCCGTCAGTATCCACTCGGTAGCCGATGAGTCATTGGTCCTGTCACCGGATGGTATGGTTCCCCTAAGCCTCATCGCCTAGCACCGCGAAATCGTTCTTGCTTCAGGGTACCCCCGGGCCCCACCATGTACCCACAGACAGTGCCTCCTCACTCCTCGAATCGGGCATATATCAGAACCGATAAATCTCATGGTGGCTGCGGAAATATCAATATCAAGGAAACCGGGTCTTTCAAATAATGCATAATTTCATGAACTACCACGGTTCCCAAATCCAGAAAACAGCATGAAAAATCCATATAACAATGTGAAAATCCATGAATATAATATGTGCACCATATCTAAAATGCAAGCATATAAAGGAAAAACCGCTAATTGACTGCTTCAAGTTAATACAAATATCATGTGGTTCCTATTTATCCACTTCTAAATAACATCAAGTGAAGATAAACATGTAGCTAAAACCAGATGTATGTGAAATCAATAAGGTATAGCAAGATAATGTGTCTACCTATAAGCAATGATATAGTATACCTCCTGGGTATAAGAACAGTATGTGCAAGGTATACCTGTAGCTATGACAGGGAGTGTGTATGTACCTATCACTAATGGTACAATACTCTATAGGAATACAGGTATGCTAAATGCCATATATGATAAGCAGTATGAATCAATGTCATAATGTCCCTAACCAAACAATATAACATCTATAAGTGGTTTGTGTGTGACATGGCAATTATTGACGGTGTGTGTAGTATATAATCAGTGCTCGCGCAACATGAATCGTCAATAATATGTGCAGTGTCTTACTACTACTAGTCCAGGCACAACTACATCTAAGTAATATGGTAAAGGCACAATTCTAATAATAACGTAGAATATGCGACAAGTAATAAAATCTCTAGCCCTGACGCATAACGCCATGCGGGCGATTCCCCTGTAGATGTTAAATCTACTCACCAACGCTCCAAGCTAGGTGAAGCCTACCACCTGTTTTCCCCTTGTCGTAGCGTCCGAAGTCCCCGCTTGCGAACCTAAAATTTCACAAACACAACACATAAGCAAATATCCTGCATCGACGAAAAGACAACGAAACGCGATGAAAACGCCCGGAAAATTACACTGCGCGCTTAGCGCATCTATCGCGCACGATACCGGCCAAAAACCCTAATTGGGGTCGCTAAACTACAAAACACCATGACTGGACCCCGATCGTCCCGATCGCGCAACACAACATAAGAATTACGAGGAATACAATAGATATAACCTCGTCACGACCAATCGAACCCACGTCGGAAAAATCCCGAAATCTAGTAAGCAACCTATCGCAAAATTCCGCACTAGTTTCAAGCTAATGCATATCTAGCGATAACAAACACCTTAAAATAGATTAACTAAGCTACCTAAACCATTCCTATATTTTTAACACTCGCTAATTATGTTTTAGCAAAAACCTAGTAAGCTAATTGCATAATTAAACAAAGTGATCATTAACAAAAATTAACATTTTCTACTAGCTTAATCTTCTCCAAAACACAAATTAACACTTCAAAAGAACACTAAACACATAAACAAAATTCAACCCTAACATGAATTTCTTAAACCAAAAATAAATGAATTAATCATAATATAAAAACTAAACTAAACACATAATTAGCTAACTAAACTAGCTAGAATAAGATTAAAGCAAATATAAAAGGATTAAGGTAAGAATTATACCTCCCTAAGAACACAAAATGAAACTTAATCCAACATCTTAGCATCAAAAGCCAAGCTTTAATGAAGATCCATGAAGGATTAGTGAAGGAAATGAAGGAAAAATGATTATATTTGAATTTGTATGAATTAAATTGGATTTTTCATGATTTATTTGATGAAAAATGAGTTGAAAATGGGTGGAAATGATGGAGGGCAGCAAGGGGAAGGGAAGGGCCGGCCAAGGGGAGAATGGGGGGATTTTTGGTGAAGTGTGTGGAATTTTCTAGCAAAAGAAAACAATTAATGCACATTTAATGCAAAAATGCCACATTTTATTCATTTTCTTTCTTTTTTTAAAAATAATTCCCTTTGACCAAAAAATATCTAGATATTTAAAAAGAAGCTTCTAAAATAATTTTAGTGATGATTCCCAAAAATTTTCATTTAGAAAAATTTTCCCGATTTACGCGCATATTTTACCAGCTAAAATAATATTTTATTTGTGAAAAATTCTATCTGAACTAAAACCTCCCAAATACCCCTAAAGTTTGCGCACAAGCTTTATTTTAGCTAAACTAGGTGCCGGTAAGCTTATACGGACGTTTGTTCGAAATCGGGTTAAAACGGGAAAAACCGACAATTTTGCCCTAAAACGGAAAAATTCGCAAAACGATTTCTGAAACGTTACAGATCCGAAAAACAACCACAGACGGTCTTAGGAAGCGTGACCTGATTTAGGGAGAATGATGAGAATTTGTTCTCAATAGCGTCGAGTTTCTTCTGTATCGCTGCCATTTCGGCTTTTACTACGATGGAAACATCGAGCTGAGGAATACTTCCCTTAGAAGAAGGTGGTCTTACGCTTTCCTACTGCAAAGTGTGTTCAGCAAGGTCTTCCAGATATTTCCAAGCTTCACCGTCGTCTTTAGACATGAAATTGCATTGACAATTTGTTTCAAGCATCTTCTTTGTCGCTGGATTAATGCCCTCATAAATAATTCGGCATAAATCCCATCTATTGATTCCATGATGAGGACATTGGACAAGCAGATCTTTGAAACGTTCAAAGCACTTCCAAAATGGTTCATTGGGAAGCTGGGTAAACTGGTTGATCTATCTCCTAACACGGGCGGTCTTATGGTTTGGGTAAAACTTCTTAAGAAATGCTATGACGAATTCATCCCAATTAGTGATAGAGTGTGCAGCAGTATTGTAAAGCCATTTTTCTGCCAAGTCGCACAGTGTGAATGGGAGAAGACGTAAGCGCATAGCATCTAAAGTCAATTGTGAAGTACCCATCATTGCGCATACGTTTTCGAATTTTGTGATGAAAACGTACGCGTCTTCCGATTCAAGCTCGTGAAATTTGGGCAGCTGATTGATGTAGTGGGGTTTAATTTCGAAATTTTCCCCGTTAGGTGGTGGAAAAGATAGACAAGTAGGAAGAGGACCACAGATAGGATAGCATCTCTCTTGGAGAGAGATGCGCGGTGGATTCTGCGCACCTACGGACGGTGGCAGCGTGGTGTTATAATCTGATGGAGTGCCGTCCATCTCGATCGTGTGGTGTGGTGGGGGAAAAGAAGATGAAGAAGCACCGACTTCGGTGTCGATAGCAGGAACGCGGACAAGACGGGTACTAGAATCCCGTGTCCAGCCGAGCATGCACTAAGCGGGTTTAGTGCAAGTGGCAGCGTGTGTGTGATTTAAATTGGTTTGTTTTGAAAAAAGTGGGACTCAAGACAAATCACTCTAAAATGCATAAGAAACCCTAGAACTAAGGTTACCTAGGTCCAGTCTCTAGACCGCTCCTAGACTTCCAAAGGACAACCCGTAGGATCAATCCTCTACCGCCTCCTTACTACCCTTGTAGCCAGGTAAGTGCCAGGTGAGTGCGAGGCTCCCCACTACGAAAGTAGTGGTCCTAATTAAGTAACCAGCCGCCATAGACACACTTGCCTAGACACCACAAAAGTAATGCGGATAAGCGATAGATTACCCACGACCTTCCTCTGTCCTTATTGAGCGCGACAGTCCTTAGAATCTGGTCTAGATATTTTTTAAATTAATGAAGGGTTGATCTAGATGCTCGGTTTGTGATTTGTGGGGCTTAGGAAGGGTGATGAAATCCCCACCTAATCTTGATTTGGTCTTTGACCCTTAAAGTCCGTATTAAAATATGCAAAACAAAATCAATCACAAAACTTTTGCAAAAATATTTTTGAGCGGCGCTATTTTGCAAAGAATCCTGCAGAAAATAGATTTTATTGGATTTGAGAGGAGAGAGAAAGAGTTGAGAAAGATACCAGAGGAGTTTGGAACCTTAGATCTCCTAGACCGCCGCGCTTCCGCCGCGGATATGCCTCCTTTGCCGCGGATCCGCCTCAGGAAGGACAGATCTGTTGATGAAATTTTCTCTGTTCCCTTCTGTGCTCCTCTGGATCTCTAAGAATGTCTCTTTTTCCTGTTTTCTTAAATTTGCGACTCCAGATCCCCTCGCAAAATTCACACAATAATCGTTAAATATACAATTTGCAGTTTTGTTTTATTTATGATATTGATCGTATAAGAATTCAACACAAATAGTATGAATAAAAAATTACAGACGTATCCCCGGCAACGGCGCCATTTGATTGTTTCGAAAAAGTGTGTTTGTAGTTTAACAGCAATCAGAACGGTGTCGCGTGTAGCTAGACCGAAGTGAGTACGGGTCGTCCTCTAGGAAATGTGGAACCTTTTATTCTTACTTTAGATGTGTTGAGAAAGAGAGGAGGAAGAATTAAGAATGTTGTAGAATGGTTGTAGGATCTAGATCTACGTTTAAGCAAAGATGAAAAATATAGATCTGGATTAACTACGGATGTAAGTTTATATAAGAAGAGGGCTCGTAGGGTTCATTAGGATTTAGTAGTTATGGACGATTAATTAAAGATTACTCTTTCTATCCTTTAATAGATTTAAAACTAGAACGACAGTGATGTGTGTAGATTAGAGTTTCTGGAGGGAAAAGGAATCCCACTCTTAACCCCTATCTCGACACGGAACTCCGTTCATATCTAGCCTTTACCAAAACAATCATTAATCTAATCTCTAATCGCGGTCGGGACTAACAATGAATTGTTAGCGCGCCCGATTAGGATGCTAATGATTCTTTTGATAAAGTTTATAAAATTTATAGGACTTAAAAAGAGTTTAGAGATGTTCATCATCCATTAGCCTACCCTAATCCTACGAACCCTAACAAGCGGAGAATTACTCGCGCATGTTGGGAGAAAAAGAGATGGAGAGAAATTGCATAATTAAACTACGAAGAAATAGAATAAGAAAAAGAAAGCTACCTTTATTAATCAACAATATTCATTACACTTTGATTCCTTAGAAAATGATTACAAAGACTAGTTTGCTTCTCGATCTCTTCCAAGGAGGTAGACGAACAGTTGATGATCAGTCTGGATGCGTGAGCCGTCTTGGACTTCGTGATCTCGTCGACTTGATGATTTTTCCAAGAGGCTCTCGGTCTTTATTTGTAGTCCCAAAGCCAGAAAGTTAGATGCCTAAATTAGGGAATGGTAGTTACAATCCTACCAAAAAAGTTCAATCCCTTAACTCCACTTTAACGCGGCGGATCCACGGCCTGATGATCAGATCCGTTGATCAAACTTCTGGGGCTGGCTCGTTGTGACATGTGGCGATCCTTGGAACCTTCAGAATTTGGAAATCTTTTCTTTTCTTCTGCCAGAATTGATTTCTTAATTTTGATTTCTTAATTAGGCAGGTTAGCTTTAACAACTTGATTTCCTTGATTTTACACCTGAAAATTCTGCACAACAACTCAACAAATAATATTTAGTAGACTTTATTCTACTAGGATTTGGTCAATGATATTATTTGCATACATTTTCCTACCAAATGCTAATTATAATATATCAACACATGGAAAATAGTATTTTTATACATAAACCCTAATATGTATGATATATTATAATAAAGACCTTTTTAAATATGGAAATGGTAGGAAAAATGTAATAACAAATGTGCAGTTTTATCAACTGAACACGAGAACTGACCCGGGCAGTACATCGGTTGTACCCGAGCAGGTTGTTCCTCCCGTGACAAATCAGATCGCCACCCTAGGGGCTGGTATGCAGGAGATGCGCCAAACGGTGGGATCCAGCATGCAGGAGATGCTCCAGATGATAGGATCGCTAGTTGAGACGCTTCGAGCGCAGCGACCAGAGGTAGCTCCGCCCGTTACAGAGACCGCGATGGTACCTACCACACAGCCAGTTTCCCCTGCAGCCATGGAGGTGATTACAGTATCGCTATCAGAGTTTATGAGGCTGAAGCCTCCCGTCTTCATAGGCACCGATACAGCCGAGGAGCCACAGTCTTTTATTGATAGGATGGTTCGGATTTGCCGTTCCCTCAGATGCGCAGATGCGAGATGGGTTGAGTTCACGAGCTTTCGCCTGGAAGGTCTTGCGCAGAAGTGGTGTGAATCAGTTGAGAAGGACAGAGCGGCAGGTCTTCCTCTTATAACCTGGACAGAGTTTGTGGCACTATTCCTTGCCCGCTTTCTCCCACTGAGTGTCAGAGATGCTTGAGCACGCAGGTTCGAGTCTTTACGCCAGACTCCGGAGATGTCAGTGGCAGAGTATGACGTGCTGTTTACAGAGCTAGCAGTTTATGCCCCGTATTTAGTGGCTACCGAGGAGTTGCGAGTCAAGAGATTTGTTCGAGGCTTGCTTACACTACTGCGCCTTGTGATCAGCGCGCAGCATTACGAGACATATGCAGAAGCGGTAGACGCAGCCCTATTAGTCGAGGAGCACCTTGCTGAGACTTCGGTAGTTCCAGAGCCGAAGAGAGTTCGTACTGGTATAACAACACGGAGACAGACATTCATACGCCGCGGCAGGTATCGTTCAGGTATGAGGAGTAGCAGAGATTCGGGACGAGACCAGATGTTTAGTTCGTATCCACAGGAGAGTCAGCAGTCGTTGTGGGGTTGCTATAGATGCGGCAGTCTACTTCACCTCGTCAGAGATTTTCCTGAGATACACCGGAGGGAGACAGCAGCACAGCATGTTACCTTACCACCTTCACCACCGCAGAGGGCGTTGTCCGTTGTACCTATTGTTGCTCCGCGTTAGACTCATACACAGAGAGGTCGAGAGCGTGGAGGAGTTGCTCAGAGAGGACGGGATAACCGAGGCAGAGGGAAGTCAGTCACCGGTGGAGGACAGGCGCGGGTTTTTGCTTTGACGCATCAGGACGCGCAGGCGTCCAATGCGGTGGTCTCAGGTATCCTTCCAGTTTGTTCTGTTGATGCACACGTGTTGTTCGATCCCGGATCCACGCACTCGTACGTATCCACACACTTTGTGCCGAGTTTGGGTAGAGAGTCCGGTTTGCTTGATCAGCCGCTTGTTGTGACCACTCCTGTGGGAGAGTCGTTTGTTGCTAGGCACGTGTTCCGATCCTGTACCGTCTGTATTGGCGAGAGAGAGTTGCCTGTCGACTTGATCCTTCTTGAGTTGTTGGACTTCGACGTTATTTTAGGCATGGATTGTAAGTCGATGTGGAACACCCCACGAGTTGCGGGGAGGCGGAAATATGAAAAACAATCTTGTTTGGTAGCATACATCGACTAACCGAAGATCTTTTCTAAACAATACTTAACGATAAACATAGAGTTCTAAGCTACTATGTGAAGAGATTATACCATACGATTCTAGTCCTTCGTCTTTGTGATCTCTATGTCCTCCTCGGCCTTCTATCCGTGATAGATGATCCACCCGAGTACCCTAATCCAAGCTACACCTCAAGACTTGAGGTAACTTTGTTTCTCTAGTTGCTAACCAAAGTAAGTAAGATGATATAGATTTAGGTTATGGAGTGTTTAGTCTTTACTAATCCTTGTACTCAACTCATGAGTGGTAGGATTAGGGTTTGGAGAAGGAGAGAGAGCTTGAGGAGAGAGAAGGTGGAGAGAATAATGAGAATAAAATCCTTCTCACTTGAATATATGATACATAATGAATTATCAAATAATATCAATTAAATGATTATTCACCATGCTTCATTGATTCAAAGAGAGTGATTCATTATGTGAGTCATTAGATCATTAATGAAGCATTAATGATATGATGAATCATATAAATGAGTCACACAAAGCAATTAATGAAAATGCCACCTTAACCTTCTTAGTCACCCTCCTTCTAGAAGCTTCTCGAATAATTACGAGAACGCCCTTCGCATCAGTGAAAACACGGAAAAACTAAAGACTGTATAAATCCAATAACCTGATACTAGAATCTGGCTTAAACCAAAGCCGTCTAATAAAAACTGTCCGAATGTCGTACGTGCGTTTAAACACGTATTTTTCCGAACCCTTGTCGTAAAACCGTACGACCTCTATATCATTTCACCTGGAGTTGGGAAAACTCTGTATGGGACTCTAAAGACTCGACTACTACGCTGGCAGTGGGTTTAACCAGAGACCGCAAGTGGCACTAGCTGTAGGGTTCCTAGGCACTCTAGTGAGGTCTCACAAGGCATCAACGATGCCAATTTCAAAAATTATAGGTGCCGAGAAACCCGACTACGGATCGTTGGCTAGATTTCTAGGCGACAAAGCTAACTAGTTAACAACTTAACTAAAGTTTAAACGGAAATACAACCTTTGTAGATCCGGTGCTCCACCTCCATAGCTCCGCAATGAAGTCCTCTCGCTGTCCAAAACAAATTCCGGGCTCTAGCGTCGGCTTCATCGGAGAATCGGTGAGCTAGGTCGTCGATGTCCATGCCGAAGATGATCTATGTCGAAGCATCGCTAGATCAAGCTCCACCTTCACCAAGCCATGAAAACTCGTGAAGGAAACACACTCTACTACTTTGCAAGAGGTAGAGGATGAAGAAATAGGAAGTTGGTAGACTTTAGAATTGGATTTCTCACTCATTTCATCAATCCACCATTGATGAAGTCAAGGTTTTCTTCTTGAGTTCAAGGAAGAAGAAGAAGAAATGTTATGATAAGTTATTCTCAAATGAAAAGAATAATGAATTCTTATCATAATAGAAGCATGGTTATGTGTAGAGAATTGACCAAGGTTATAGGAATGGTTAGGGTTAAGGATGAGATAAGAATGGTGGACTAGGTCAAAGCTTCATGAAGCTTCAACTAAACAACAAATAAAGCCACCATACTTTTCTATTTTCCATTTATTTTCCAAAATGTATAAACAAATAAATAAAGGAATAAATAAGTAATGGAAAATAAAACCCTAATTATATGTTTAACCATGGTTTAATTCTTTACACTTAACCAAGTAAACATGTATCATCAAACATGATACAATCATGTGTACAAAAGTATATCACATATACAATGTGCACAAACCGAGTGAGAAAAACCATTTAAAGTGAACCAATACTAGTTAACGCAAAGTAATATATCAAATATATAAATATGCATTAAATCATTAAATCAACACTTGATTCAATGATCCGGTCATGTCGCACACAACCGACTAGTATACAATGTATCGGCTTATCGAATCAACGCTTGAATCGATAACTAGGTTATATCTCATACAACCTTTCGACACATTGATCGCGAGAATGAAATACGGTATCACATACACGCATTATTCTCGGTCCCGCACATATTTCATATGCGCTCCTATTTCGTTTCGCTTGAGCCAGGAAACCTCTGTGTAGGACTCTAAAGACTTGTCAATACGCCGGCAGCAGATGATGATCATATCAAACACCCACAAGCCGCAAGCGGTCTGCTAAACGTAACGGCCACCCGGGTATTGAGCGATCATAAGATCGACGAGCAAGCCCGCTCACACTCCAGTGAATCCAACCAGTAACACTACCGTACAGTCCGGTCTGATCGTCTGATATGTCGCATATCTCGCCTAGGGGTGGTAAACGTCAGACCCCAATAGCTCGATAAGTCGTGTCGATATGAGGTCTATAACAATTCGAGAAACTACTGGTAACACTTACCAGTAAATCTCAGCAACCCTGGCCAGGGATTTCCTGTTATAGCCAATCGAACACAGCGCAACATCAACTCCCTATACCGGGAGAGACGAATCCCCTCCTATCGTTCATTGCCTCCATGTGAGTCGGGACTGTACCCAAAAACCACCGTTTTGCGCGCCCTCTTGGACGTAGTAAGATGGAAATCAAAGCACAGTGGGAACCACACAAGACTCTATGACGATCTCGGGTCAACAGACTACTCTGTACCAGTGTCACCAGAGAACTGCCATCTGACGTGAGGTATAATACCATCTGGGAGTTCTCGGCGAGTCCGTTCAGTGTACCCAGTCTCTACTGAGCACCCGTATATCATCTCTGATGTCAAACACCAATGGATATGGGATCATCCATCGCCCATCTGTATGGGTCGAGAAGGTATACGCTAGTCTACTCTGGTATATCGATGCCCCATCTCGATACACCCACGACTAGGGACTATCAAGGATGTACTTATGGACTACCATGTCCCCACTAGTATGATCCGCATCATAGTCCAGGTGGTCAAGTACACATCCTAAGGGCTTTACCAACATGTAACAGAGAGACAATCAATGTACACGTTAAGGTAAAGAGTAACCAGATAGCATACTATCATGTCGAGCAAGAAAGTCCTCCCTATATATGTCCCGGCATCCACTACAATATACATCCTATGTACAGTAATGGCCTCTAGGGCATACATATAACTAATAATCTCCCACTTGCACTAGGGCCATCTGTAGCAGTGGTCGAAGTATCTCATACTGAACCATCCCATAAAAGTCTCTCTCTGGGAATAGGCCTTTGTGAGTGGATCCGCCGTGTTGTCCTCTGAGTCTACTCTCCTTGCCTCGATCAACCTGGAGATCAACCATCTCCATGATCAGGTGATACTGCCTTAGAATAAGTCTGGATCACTGGTGGGACCGGCGTTCCTTGGCATAAGCCACAACTCCATTGTCTCACAATGGTAGGAACGTAGTTCATCTCATGAACCAATATACACCCAAACAGCCTCTTTGGTAGCATCTTAAGTAGCGATGTATCCTTCCTTTATCGTATAGTATGTCACGGTATCTAGCTTGGAACTCTTCCAACATACCGTCCCTTTACTGAGTGTAAAGACAATGCCTGCGACTGACATTCAGTCGTCTTTATCACTCTGGAACATTTCCAGTGATCCTATATGGAGAATCATTGTGATAAGCGGAGATTGATCGAGCGTAGCATAGGAAACTCTTTCCCTATCAAGAGTATGTCATCCACGTACTATACGAGGATCACCACCATACTCCCTACTACCTTTTTGTTTATACAAGGTTCATCTACCATTTTGATGATGTCAAACTCTTTGACTAATCCATCAAAACAGATGTTCCAACTCCGTGATGCCTGCTTTAATCCTATAAAGCATCTTGCACACGTTTCCGCTGCTCCCACTGTCTACGAGGCCCTCTGGCTGTGTACTTATAGACGCTCTCTTCTAGAACATCATTTAGAAAAGTTGTCATGACACCCAACCACCAGATATCGTAGTCATGGTATGTAGCCGTGGCAAGCAGGATCTGGATGGACTTAAGCATAGCTACTTAGAAAAAGGTTTCATCATTATCCATGCCTGGTCGATGACGAAAACCATTAACAAGTCTAGCTTTGAAAGTCTCAACTTTTCCATTTACACCAAGTAATCTTCTCAAGATATAGTTGCTCCTGATGGGGATTTAACCCTTCAGATATAGCAACCAAAGTCCATACTTTGTTGGTGTATAAGGATTCCATCTCAGATCGCTAAGCATCCAGCCATTCTTACAGAGTCTCACTCCTGATGGCCAGCTCGAAACTAGTTGGGTCATCATCTCATGATGCAATCCTCGCTCCCAATGTCATAGAGAAACAGAAGTATCTCTCAGGTGGGTGAGGAACCCTACTAGATCGGCGGAGAGGCTGAGGTTCGTTGGAATCTACTGAATCCATTGGTTTTATCAAATCATCGGCTGCAAATTGTATGGCTGGAACCTTTCCAGTTGTACATTACAGACCTTGCCTCGAGCTTGTCCGGATTTTGCTTTTAGACATAGGCCGGACAACCCCAAATCTTAACTAACTTAAGACATGGGCTCTTCCCTTTCCATATCACATATGAAATGGTAGACAACTGATTTGATTGGAACCCTATTCAATAGGTATGCAACTTCTCAAGTGCATAACATCCAAAAGGAAAAAGGTAACTCTGTAGTACTCATCATAGAGCACACCATATCAAATATGGTGTATCTGCTCCGCCCCGACATACCATCGTGCTATGGTGTATACGGAGGAGTAATGCTGAGAGAGAATCTCATTCTCCTTTAGAATAGTCCAGGAATTCCATGCTCAAGTATTCTCCTCCTTGATCTCATCATAGGACATAATACTTATACCCGTATTTTGGTTCTCTACTTCTAACTTATATTCTGTGAATATCTCAAAAGGTTCAGACTTGTGTTTCAACAGGAACATATGTCTGAATCTCGAGAGATTATCAGAGAATATAATGAAGTACAAAGAACCGGTCTTGGCATGTGTAGACAGGGGACCTACATACATCAACATGTATCATCCCAAGAGTTCACTAACTCTTTCTCTGTTTCCAGTAAACGGAGCTATGGTCATCTTATCTTTGTGACATGACTGGCGAGTTTCACAAGATGTAAATTCAAACTGATTTAAATATGCATCTAAATGTAACTCAGCTAGTCGGGTCGCATTGGTATGACCTAGTCTACAATACCTCAAGAAGGATTCGTTCATTTCTGAACTCTTCCTCTTGTGTGTGTTTATATACTAAGAACTGTAGTTTGATTTAGAACATTAATGCTTTTAGATAACATGCCTGAACCGATCAACTTTTGATATAGGAAATGTTCAAAACATTATCCAACAATACAAAATTTTATCATTTCTTTACTAATAAAGAGACTGATATGATTTTGTATATCAGGTTCGGTATCTAATAACATTCGTTCAGAATCAATGTATTGGTAATACAGGGTGACAGTGACCGACAGACTTGGCTGCAACACTTGCCCCGTTTTCAGCCTCATGAAACTTATCACTCGTTCTCAGTTTTTCTACCTTTTTGTAGCCCTATGTAACAGATTACATATCTGGGATCCTGATCTGGTATCATATACCAAGGATGCGGAGGATACTGAGAAACAGTTCTGTATAATGAACACACCCGAAGATGATGCATCAGCATGCACTCTCTTCGTTTGGGCGGCACGGGAATCTTGGTATTCCCCTATTTCCTGCTCTGTCTTATAACAATTATAAGTTGGAGCGGGACCAACGTTCCCCAGCTCAGTATAACAAGCGGGTTCGGTCAATATTCCGTATTATTATCTTGATTAAGGCGTGATATGGTCGCTACCTGGAGAGAGAGAGAAAACACTCAGTGTGCGCTCTTGCAAGAATAGATTGGTTATTATTTTATCTAATCAGGATGGCTCCCACTGCTTTTTATCAAATCTTCCTTCAAACCCTAAAAGGAAAGACTAGCCAGGATTAATTACACACTACAAGTTCGCCAATCTTTCAGCCAGGACAGTGTCGGTACTTTGAGGGAGGTCCCCCGTGCTTTCGCACGAACCTAATTAATGTAAACCTCATTTTCCCAGAGGCGTAACCTTGTTAACACCTTTCTAGACACCTACTTGATCGGCTAATTGTAATGTGTAAAACTCTCCCAGGAATAACAATTACTCGCAGCGGGTATCGGGATCCAACTATCTCATAGAAGGTATGCAATCTCATTGCAAATTTCAACACTTGAAATTCCCGATAATATTTTGCCCTCGCTATGACCTTGACGCATGCCAAACAACCCATAGTCTGCTAGTCAAGTTCAACCCGTCATTTCCTGATTGAATTAAACCCACCCGCACGACCCTTGACGCATGCCAAACAACGCCGTACGAATACCCTAATCCAATCGCATCGTATGCTAGCAGATAAGCACTAGTTAGCTACCGTACACTACGCCTTGACGCATGCCAAACAACCGCAGCACGAATACTAACTAGTACTTATCTGAAATGACGGAGGGTTACGACAGGTTTTTTTGAAAACCTATTGCGTAATGAACTTGATATCGTTGTAGAATCAAATGATTTTGAAATGGAGTGCTTTTGAGGCTTTTCTAGTTTTGCTAAAGGAGTCACTCCCGGTGAAGGGATCGTCGGTCCTTTCCTCGTCGAATAAGGTGCGGGATATATCATATATATCACTGTGCAAAGCAAAAACATTTAAAAGCAATCAAAAGACAAACCGAGTGTGTAGCATCTGCCAGTTATTGCTAAAGGAGTCACTCCCGGTGAAAGGATCTCGGTCCTTTCCTCATCGAATAAGGTGCAGGATATATCATATATACCGCTGTGGAAAGCAAAAACTGTAGCTACCTGTTTTATTTTGAAATCCGATTCTACAACATCCTAGGTTTCTTTTATTTCATTAATCTCATTAATGAAGTCCCATCATTTAAGTACCTAAACATCACAGATAAATACGACGCACACTTATGCCATCCGCATTCGCCTCGATGTCCCCTCGTGCACCGTTAGGTTAGGTAACTAACGGCAGAGCGGGGCAGGGCTAGCGCGGGTGTAAAACATAAGTAACGCCTATATAGTATATCATATATACTATATACTGTATCTATCACAGAACATCACATGATCACATCACAGATATCGCAGCAGAAGAATCATATGAAATATTGGATATACTAAGACGTCCGTGTTTTCAATACGAGCCAGTATAAAACACGGATTCCACGGTCGTGATGAATAGCCAAACCCACACCCCTAGACCCCTATGAGAGCGGCAAGCAACCCTACCAATTCTGGAGTTAGGAGACCCGGCCTCGACTCCTCGAGTTGGTCTCCCACTGGACTCCAGAACCCGGTTACTTGTGCCCTCCTCCTTGGGTCTATCCTAGTGCAGAAAAGTAAATAATATACAAACGGTGACATCTTCCGCTACCTGGAAGTGCCCCAATAAAAGAATATTACATACAAGTTTTTACATGAATGAAAATGAAAAACACTCATCTCACATAAAAAACCCCGGCTATTCAAACACGACGATCCAATATAACATATCCAGTAACACATAACATCACATGTCATCAATGTAAGTAAATATGCGCATCCCAATTGTCGTTGACATATAGCAACGAAACCGGCGATATCACATATTACACTTACGGTCACAGAAAAAAAAGTGTAAAACTACAACAGTTGGAATCCGCAACCACCTCAGACATCGCATGCCTGACCAAATGAATTACTTAAACATCGCATGCCTAACAATTATAAACCTCGCATTTTAGTCTCAAAATCGAAAACTCTTTTCAATATCAAGCCGGGCAATTCAACAAGATTACCGACATTTTGATCGAATGCTCGTCGCAAACTTCAGTAGGCGGCCGCACCCCCGATGCCGTCGACGAAGTGCACCAAGGCGGAACACCGCTGCCGCGAGCACCCGGACGGATGCTTTCGGCGACGGGGTTCTCCTACAGTCACTTGGTTGGGGCTATGGAGTGAGGCTGTCTATTAAGTTTATCGGCGAGTATCCGCGTACGCTACGTGATTGCGACGGACTTTTGATCACATCAAAATTCCGTGGCAACCGATCAAGTGAGACTAAACTGCTATGTTTATAACATTCATTCAGTTATCTCATAACTATTTGCGAATTCCAAGTATTGTATCACATTCCGGATAAATAGAAAATGCTAAACTTTTCGATCGAACAATCGAACACCCAAGTTTTCCCGATACAGCTCAACACATAAAATAAGTCTAACAACATTCAGTTCGTGCCTCAGTACCAACGGTCCAGCCGTAGAAGGGTCAAGCCAACGCCTCACATGTGGCACGCCGTACTGCCCCAAACCCGAAGGTTCAAAGGGCAGTTCAAGACGGTCACATAATCGAGTTAAGGTTTGTTGTCTTCTAGAGGTTCCATCGCGTTACTTGCACTACTTAGAACGTCGTCAAACTACGGAAAAGTCCAACACTTGGAAATTTCCCGACAGGGGAAAAGTTGGGTATTTATATCCGGTCGAACTTTTTTAACAAATTCAAAAATTATCCGGAAAGCCACACAGACAAAATTTGATAATCCGGTCGAACATTCAAATCCCCAAAACAACCCCAAAAAATTCAACTCTTGAATAAAATTTAAAAATACCCAGAGAACTCAGCACTGAAAACAATGAATTACTGTGCAACGTTTAAAGGCTGACGTCATACTTTAGCCGCGGAACCGCCGCATAAGCTAGGCTTATGCCGCGGTTCCGCCGCCGATTTCACTGTTCATCGAATAAATTTTGCGCCGTAATTCTTAGAATTCCCTGCTGAGTTTTCTGCATATTTTTAATTTCGAAAAACTCCAGATTTTAGAAAAAGTCCATAGAGCAAGTTTGGTTTAGGGTTTCGGGTTCGTTCGGACTTCAAATTCCGTCTGGACTTCGCCTAAGGCTCTAGCTAGGCTCTGATACCACTGTAGGGTTCCTAGGCACTCTAGTGAGGTCTCACAAGGCATCAACGATACCAATTTCAAAAATTATAGGTGCCGAGAAACCCAACTACGGATCGTTGGCTAGATTTCTAGGCGACAAAGCTAACTAGTTACAACTTAACTAAAGTTTAAACGGAAATACAACCTTTGTAGATCCGGTGCTCCACCTCCATAGCTCCGCAATGAAGTCCTCTCGCTGTCCAAAACAAATTCCGGGCTCTAGCGTCGGCTTCATCGGAGAATCGGTGAGCTAGGTCGTCGATGTCCATGCCGAAGATGATTTACGTCGAAGCATCGCTAGATCAAGCTCCACCTTCACCAAGCCATGAAAACTCATGAAGGAAACACACTCTACTACCTGGCAAGAGGTAGAGGATGAAGAAATAGGAAGTGGGTAGACTTTAGAATTGGATTTCTCACTCATTTCATCAATCCACCATTGATGAAGTCAAGGTTTTCTTCTTGAGTTCAAGGAAGAAGAAGAAGAAATGTTATGATAAGTTATTCTCAAATGAAAAGAATAATGAATTCTTATCATAATAGAACCATGGTTATGTGTATAGAATTGACCAAGGTTATAGGAATGGTTAGGGTTAAGGATGGGATAAGAATGGTGGACTAGGTCAAAGCTTCATGAAGCTTCAACTAAACAACAAATAAAGCCACCATTCTTTTCTCTTTTCCATTTATTTTCCAAAATGTATAAAAAAATAAATAAAGGAATAAATAAGTAATGGAAAATAAAACCCTAATTATATGTTTAACCATGGTTTAATTCTTTACACTTAACCAAGTAAACATGTATCATCAAACATGATACAATCATGTGTACAAAAGTATATCACATATACAATGTGCACAAACCGAGTGAGAAAAACCATTTAAAGTGAACCAATACTAGTTAACGCAAAGTAATATATCAAATATATAAATATGCATTAAATCATTAAATCAACACTTGATTCAATGATCCGGTCATGTCGCACACAACCGACTAGTATACAATGTATCGGCTTATCGAATCAACGCTTGAATCGATAACTAGATTATATCTCATACAACCATTCGACACATTGATCGCGAGAATGAAATACGGTATCACATACACGCATTATTCTCGGTCCCGCACATATCTCATATGCTCTCCTATTTCGTTTCGCTTGAGCCAGGAAACCTCTGTGTAGGACTCTAAAGACTTGTCAATACGCCGGCAGCAGATGATGATCATATCAAACACCCACAAGCCGCAAGCGGTCTGCTAAATGTAACGGCCACCCGGGTATTGAACGATCAGAAGATCGACGAGCAAGCCTGCTCACACTCCAGTGAATCCAACCAGTAACACTACCATACAGTCCGGTCTGATCGTCTGATATGTCGCATATCTCGCCTAGGGGTGGTAAACGTCAGACCCCAATAGCTCGATAAGTCGTGTCGATATGAGGTCTATAACAATTCGAGAAACTACTGGTAACACTTACCAGTAAATCTCAGCAACCCTGGCTAGGGATTTCCTGTTATAGCCAATCGAACACAGCGCAAAATCAACTCCCTATACCGGGAGAGACGAATCCCCTCCTATCGTTCATTGCCTCCATGTGACTCGGGACTGTACCCAAAAACCACCGTTTTGCACGCCCTCTTGGACGTGGTAAGATGGAAATCAAAGCACAGTGGGAACCATACAAGACTCTATGACGATCTCGGGTCAACAGACTACTCTGTACCAGTGTCACCAGAGTACTGCCATCTGACGTGAGGTATAATACCATCTGGGAGTTCTCGGCGAGTCCGTCCAGTGTACCCAGTCTCTACTGAGCACCCGTATATCATCTCTGATGTCAAACACCAATGGATATGGGATCATCCATCGCCCATCTGTATGGGTCGAGAAGGTATACGCTAGTCTACTCTGGTATATCGATGCCCCATCTCGATACACCCACGACTAGGGACTTTCAAGGATGTACTTATGGACTACCATGTCCCCACTAGTATGATCCGCATCATAGTCCAGGTAGTCAAGTACACATCCTAAGGGCTTTACCAACATGTAACAGAGAGACAATCAATGTACACGTTAAGGTAAAGAGTAACCAGATAGCATACTATCATGTCGAGCAAGAAAGTCCTCCCTATATATGTCCCAGCATCCACTACAATATACATCCTATGTACAGTAATGGCCTCTAGGGCATACATATAACTAACACTAGCTGTACTTAACGGTCCCCAGGTAGATGTCGATAAGAAGGCCGGTGAGGATACCCATCCGAACTCCTACTGAGCCTGTGCGTGACAATATCCGTGCAGTCCGGTCTGTTCTTCTAAGAGTATCGCATGTATGGTCTAGGGAGGTGGTGAACGTCAGACCCCTAATAACCATACAAGTCGTGTCGGTATGGCTCTATCACCATCCGAGAATCTACTGATCAATCTATCAGTGATTTTCAATCAGCCCTGGCCAGGGACTTATGGTAATGACCAACCGATCACTGTGCGATATCAACTCCCTATACCGGGAGAGACGAATCCCTAACAGTCACTCACTGCCTCCACGTGGCTCGGGACTGTGCCCAACTAAAACCTGTTTGCACGACTCCTTGAACCGTGGTAGGGTAGTAATCAAAGCACAATGGGAACTCACATGAGAAAAATGACGACTTTAAGTCAACGGACTATCTGCACACATGTCACCTGAGAACTGCTATCTGACGTTAGGTATAAATACCATCCAGTCAGTTCTCGGCGAGTCCTGTCCGGTGTACTCACACCTGGTGAGCATCTGTATACAATCTTAGGTGCACTCCACCAATGGCTGCGGGACCAATCCATCGCCCCTCCTCGGGGTCTAGATATGTATACACCAGTCTACTCCAGAGTATCGATGCCCAGTCTCGATACTCCTGCGACCAGGGACATCTAAGGATGTGCCTATTGACTATCCAGCTCCCACTAGTATGAGTGCCATCATAACGCCGGAAGTCAGGCAAACATCCTAAGGGCTTTATCAATATGTATATATATATGAATACTACGCAAAATATATCATACGTTAAGATAAAGACAAACCAAATAGCGTACTATCATATTAAGCAAGACTGTTATGTACATACATATCCCAGTATCCTATACAATGAAGGCCTCTAGGGCATATATATCCAACAATCTCCCACTTGCACTAGGGCCTATAATTGGCGCAATGAGTACCCACTGTCTTCACTATATCCAGTTGCTGGAGTACCGCATGCTCAACATCTCAAACAACCTCTCGAACTGAACTTGAGGAATGGCCTTTGTGAATGGATCTGCCGTGTTGTCTTTTGTATCCACTCTCCGTACCTCGATCTCCCGACGATCAACGATCTCCCTGATCAGGTGAAAACGCCTTAAGATATGCCTGGATTTCTGATGGGACCTGGGTTCCTTTGCCAGTGCTACGGCCCCATTGTTATCACAATACAAAGGTATTGGATTTGCAATGGACGGAACCACCTGAAGTTCAGAAATGAACTTCCTCATCCAGACAACCTCTTTTGCAGCTTCACTAGCAGCTATATACTCAGCCTCCATAGTTGAGTCTGCGACGGTATCCTGTTTGAAACTCTTCCAACATACCGCCCCTCCATTGAGGGCAAACACAAAACCCGAAATGGATTTAGAATCATCTTTGTCACTTTGGAAGCCGGAGTCGGTAAAAGCCTCTACCTGGAGGTCTCCATTACCGTAAATCAAGAACATCTCCTTAGTCCTTCTCAGGTACTTGAGAATGTTCTTTACCGCTATCCAATGTTTCTCACCTGGGTCAGACTGATACCTGCTTACCACACCAAGTGCGTAAGCTACATCCGGTCTTGTACATAACATCGCATACATTATAGATCCTACCGCCGAAGCGTAGGGTAAAATGCTCATGCGATCCCTCTCTTCATCAGTCTTGGGAGACATCTCTTTGGAGAGGGTGATCCCGTGACAAGCGGGCATGTTACCGCGCTTGGAATCTTCCATACTAAATCTCTTTAGCATAGTGTCAATATACCTGGACTGTGAAAGTCCCAACATTCTATTAGATCTATCACGATAGATCTTAATGCCCAAAATGTTGGTTGCATCACCCAAGTCTTTCATGGAAAATTTCTGTGACAAGAAGAGTTTTACTGATTGTAGCATAGGGATATCATTCCCTATCAGTAGTATGTCGTCGACGTACAAAACGAGGAAGACTACTACTCCTTCTACAATCTTCCTATAAATACATGGTTCATCTACATTTTTGATAAAGTCAAACTCTTTGACTGTCTCATCAAAGCAGATGTTCCAACTTCGTGATGCTTGCTTTAATCCATAAATGGATTTAAGCAACCTGCATACCTTTCCGTTGCTCCCACTGTCTAAGAAACCTTCTGGTTGATCCATGTAAACACTCTCTTCTAAATGTCCATTTAGAAAAGCTGTTTTTACGCCCATCTGCCAGATTTCATAGTCATGGAAGGCAGCAATGGCAAGCAGGATCCAAATGGATTTATGCATAGCTACAGGTGAAAAGGTTTCATCATAGTCCAGTCCTGGTCTTTGACGAAAACCTTTTGCAACGAGTCTAGCTTTGTAGGTTTCCACTTGTCCAAGTGCACCAATCTTCTTTTTGAAGATCCATTTGCATCCAACTGGTTTAACCCCAGGAGGAGTAACTTCTAAAGTCCATACTTTATTGGTGTACATGGATTCCATTTCGGATCTCATAGCATCCAGCCACTTCATCGAGTCAATACTCGTGATAGCCTACTGAAAACTAGTAGGCTCATCATCGTCGATGATGCAATCCTCTCGATCCCCATCTAGAAGAAAACCATAGTATCTCTCTGGAGGATGAGAAAGCCTACTAGATCTGTGGAGTGGCGTTGGTTCGTCATGTTCTATTGAAATCTGAGGTTCTTCTAAGTCCTCGGTAGCAGTTTGAGGTTCTGGTATTTCTTCCAGCTCTATCGCGCTCCCACTAATTTCTTTTGCAACAAATTCGCTCTCTAAGAAGACAATGTGGCGAGTGACAAACACCATTTGTTCTTCAGTGTGGTAGACCATGTACCCCCTTGAATGTTTGGGGTATCCTACAAACTTGCACAAAACCGATCGTGACTCGAGCTTGTCCGGTTTATGCTTTTTAACATATGCCGGGCACCCCCATATCTTAATATACTTGAGATATGGTCTCTTCCCGCTCCATATTTCATATGGAGTGGTAGGCACAGACTTATTTGGAACTCTATTTAATAAGTATGCCGCTGATTCTAGAGAAAATCCCCAGAAGGAAAGTGGTAACTCAACACTACTCATCATTGAACGCACCATATCTAATAGCGTGCGATTCCTCCTTTCTGATACACCATTATGCTGAGGTGTATAAGGTGGAGTAAGCTGAGAGAGAATTCCATTCTCTTTTAAGTATTCAAGGAAACTGGTACTTAAGTATTCTCCACCTCAATCAGATCGAAGTGTCTTGATGCTTTTACCAGTTTGTTTCCCTACTTCATTTTTATACTCCTTAAACTTCTCAAAGGTCTCTAATTTATGTTTCATTAAGAACACATGTCCATACCTGAAGAAGTCATCAGTAAAAGTGATGAAGTAGGAGTGACCGCTTCGTTCATGCGTAGACATTGGACCACATACATCACTGTGTACAAGTCCTAAGAGTTCAGCAGCTCTTGCTCCGTGTCCGGAGAACGGAGATTTGGTCATTTTTCCTTTGATACATGATTGACAAGTTGCATATAATGAATATGTAAATGGATCTAGATATCCATCTTTATGTAATTTAGTCAACCTTGTTTCGTTTATATGACCAAGTCTGCAATGCCATAAGAAGGCTTGATTTGAATCTGGAGCCTTTCTTTTATGTGTGTTTTGAATATTGAAAATTCGAGGTTGATTAAGTATGTATATGCCGTTTTCCAGTGTGCCATACCCAATCAGTTCTTGATTTAGGAGAATGTTCATGACATTACTTTCAAGCACAAAATTATATCCTTTATTAGACAACAAAGATACTGATATAATATTACACAGCATACTGGGAATACAAAAACAGCTGTACAACACCAAAATGTGTCCACTAGTCAACCCTAGGTGATACTCCCCTATTGCAACAACATCTACATGCATTCCATTGCCCATCCGGAGAGTCATATCACCTGCACCCAGTAATCTACTATTTCTCAGATCCTGCAATGAATTACAGATGTGAGAACCAGAACCGGTATCAAGTACCCATGAAGTAGAGTTTACTGAAAGACAATATTCGATTACGAACACACCTGAAGCAGAAGAAACCGCTTGCTTCGTGTCCTTTGCCTTGAAGGCCATACAGTCCTTCTTCCAGTGCCCTTGCTTGTGACAATAATGGCATTCGTTTATATCCGCTTTCACCCTTCCTGCCTTGTTCTTTCCCTGCACCTTCTTGACCCCACCCTTCGGTTTGGTGGCTTTCATCTTCTTCTTCCCTTTAGCTTTCTCTTTAGATTAAGAAGAGGATGATTGGCCAACATACAGAACGGGGGTCTTCTCCTTTTTCAAGGAGGTCTCTGCTACCCTCAACATGTTGAGGAGCTTTGGAAGATCAGCTTCCATTTCGTGCATGTTGAAGCTAAGCACAAACTGAGAGAAGGTGTGGGGAAGGGACTGCAAAATCAAGTCGATATACAAATCATTCTCTAGCACGCATCATAGGTTTGCGAGTTCCTCAATGAGGCTGATCATTTTGAGGACGTGCTCTCCTACAGGCGATCCTGGAGCTAACCTCATCTGGAAGAGTTTCCTTGAGGTCTCGTACCTTGCGATACGGGAGTGTTCTCCATATAATTCCTTTACATGGAGGAAGATGGATACAATGTCCATACTCTCGTGCTGTTTCTGGAGTTCATTGTTCATGGACGCCAGCACGATACACTTAGCTCGCTCACAATCCAGATCCCAAGTTTTGCGAACTTCCTTGTCCAGAACTGAGGAATCTGGTCCAGGGATAAGGGGAGGAACAGCGGTGGTAACATATGCTACTTTGTCATAAGTCAGTGCAATGTTGACGTTCCTTAGCCAATCTTTATAGTTCTGTCCGGTCAGTATATTTTTCTCAAGTAATAGTTTTAATCCTGTCATGTTCGCTGCTAAAGAGAGAGAAAAGAAAACACTCAGCATATGCTTCTTAGAAGTTTAGATTGGTTATTAGTTTATCTAAACATGATGGCTCCCACTGTTCCCTCAAATCCTTCTTCAAAACCTAAAAGAAGAACTAGTTAGGATTTAATCACACGTCACAATACTTGCTTAACCTTTCAGCCAGGCTAGTGTTGGTACTTCGAGGGAGGTTTTCCTATGCTTTCGCGAAGTTCCTTAATTAAATAACCTCTTTTCCCTGGAGGCGTAGCCCCTCTAACACCTTTCTGGACACCTACTTGGTTTATAGCATTGATTGTTAAGTGAGAATGTTTCCCGAGAGTAATCCTACTCATTAGTGGGATCGGGATCCAACTATCATTGCATGATGCACTAGATGGAAGCCACTCTAGTCATCACACTCTAGAAGGTATGCTTAATCTGCAAGTTTCCTTTATGTTTGAAACTCCCGATATAATTTTTACCCCAAGCTCTTATAGACCTTGACGTAGGCCAACAAGTCATAAGACACAAGTCAAGTTCTACCCGTCGTTGTCCTGATCAATCTAAGTACATCGTACAAGCCCTTGACGTAGGCCAACAAGGTGTACGTCTGCCTTAAACTAATGCATCTATCTATGCAACAAATAGGCACACACACTGCTACCATACACTATGCCTTGACGTAGGCCAACAAGCATAGCATGAATACGATGTGCTGTTTATTTGAAACGACATAGGGTTACGGCATGTTTTTGGCAAAAAACCGTTAACGTAGTGAACTTGATTTGATCGAAGGAACTAAGATAGCTTTTATTGAAAGGAGTGGTTTAACCTCCTCATTTAAAGTTTTGCTTTTTCAAGAAAACCGAGTGGTTTTTAGAAATTGTTCCAACGATTCAGTTTAGGTTTTATTTTCTTTGCATTAAAAAATAATGCGTCCCATCTTTAACCTATCATTACAGATAACAACAAAAATACAACGTCCTCTTATGCCATCCGCATTCACCACGGGGTCCCGTCATCACCCGTTATGTTACTTAACTAACGGTAGAGCGGGGGCTGGGCTAGCGCGGGTGTAAAACATAAGTGACGTTTAAATAACTATCATATATAGATATTGTACATTCGTCAGACGCAATAATAGGCATTCCAGTTCACAGATAAACAATATTGGATTTGCAAGCAATCCGCGTTTCTTTTGAGCCTGCAACGAAATACGGATTACACAGTTGTGATGAATAGCCATTACCCCACCCTAGACCCCTACGGATACGGCAAACTACCCGCCAAGTACCAGAAGTGAAGCGGTCTGCCTCAACACTTCAAAATACCCGGTAGTTTGTGCACCCCACCTTGGGTCTATCCTAGGAGCAAAAAAAGTAAAAAAGAAATAATACAACGGTGGCTACAACCGCAACCTGGATATGCCCCGCAAAATAATATTACAACTTATTACAATTACATCGAATGAATTAATACAATAACCCATCACAAAACCCGGCTAATCACCACAACAGTCCAATATAGTTTATATACACAAACAGTTATAAATAACATCACAGATATGTGCAACCCCCTGCCAACCGACATACTAGCAGTTAGGGGTGGTTTACGAACACATAATACAAAACAGATATAATCAAACAAGCAAACATCGTATAATTTCGATCGATTAAACACATTTAATTTTGCTCCAATACTTCTCTGTAAATCTGAAACCTGAGCAAAAATAAAATCATACCAGAAAATCCCAAATATCACAAAGAAGGCACAGAAGCAAACTGGGTTGAATCGGCCCCAACTCGGCGGCGGAACCGCGGCGGATCGGTGGGATCGGCTGCGGTTCCGCGGCGCTTTGGCCGATTCAAGAGCCCATTTTTCTTGGGTGTTCTTATATTCTCATGCTGGTCATTCTGGAGGTCCCTGAAAAATTTTTGCACCTCATTTAAAATTCGACAGAAACTACAAGATATAGGGGTTTTTACGGTTTGTTATTCCGTTCAAAATTCATACAATTTTGCAAGTGTGTTAATTATTGTTTAGTGAGGATCTGATACCACTGTAAGTCGATGTGCAACACCCCACGAGTTGCGGGGAGGCAGAAATATGAAAAACAGTCTTGTTTAGTAGCATACATCGACTAACCGAAGATCTTTTCTAAACAATACTTAACGATAAACATAGAGTTCTAAGCTACTATGTGAAGAGATTATACCATACGATTCTAGTCCTTCGTCTTTGTGATCTCTATGTCCTCGGCCTTCTATCCGTGATAGATGATCCACCCGAGTACCCTGATCCAAGCTACACCTCAAGACTTGAGGTAACTTTGTTTCTCTAGTTGCTAACCAAAGTAACTAAGATGATGTAGAGTTAGGTTATGGAGCATTTAGTCTTTACTAATCTTTGTACTCAACTTATGAGTGGTAGGATTAGGGTTTGGAGAAGGAGAGAGAGCTTGAGGAGAGAGAAGGTGGAGAGAATAATGAGAATAAAATCCTTCTCACTTGAATATATGATACATAATGAATTATCAAATAATATCAATTAAATGATTATTCACCATGCTTCATTTATTCAAAGAGAGTGATTCATTATATGAGTCATTAGATCATTAATGAAGCATTAATGATATGATGAATCATATAAATGAGTCACACAAAGCAATTAATGAAAATGCCACCTTAACCTCCTTAGTCACCCTCCTTCTAGAAGCTTCTCGAATAATTACGAGAACGCCCTTCGCATCCGTGAAAACACGGAAAAACTAAAGACTGTATAAATCTAATAACCAGATACTAGAATCTGGCTTAAACCAAAGCCGTCTTGTAAAAACTGTCCGAATGTCGTATGTGCGTTTAAACACGTATTCGTCCGAACCCTTGTCGTAAAACCGTACGACCTCTATATCATTTCGCCTGGAGTTGGGAAAACTCTGTGTGGTACTCTAAAGACTCGACTACTACGCTGGCAGTGGGTTTAACCACAGACCGCAAGCGGCACTAGCTGTACGTAACGGTCCCCAGGTAGATGTCGATAAGAAGGCCGGTAAGGATACCCATCCGAACTCCTACTGAGCCTGTGCGTGACAATATCCGTGCAGTTCGGTCTGTTCGTCTAAGAGTATCGCATGTATGGTCTAGGGAGGTGGTGAACGTCAGACCCCTAATAACCGTACAAGTCGTGTCGGTATGGCTCTATCACCATCCGAGAATCTACTGATCAATCTATCAGTAATTCTCAATCAGCCCTGGCCAGGGACTTATGGTAATGACCAACCGATCACTGTGCGATATCAACTCCCTATACCGGGAGAGACGAATCCCTAACAGTCACTCACTGCCTCCACATGGCTCGGGACTGTGCCCAACTAAAACCTGTTTGCACGACTCCTTTGAACCGTGGTAGGGTTGTAATCAAAGCACAGTCGGAACTCACATGAGACAAATGACGACTTTAAGTCAACGGACTATCTGCACACATGTCACCTGAGAACTGCTATCTGACGTTAGGTATAAATACCATCCAGTCAGTTCTCGGCGAGTCCTGTCCGGTGTACTCACACCTGGTGAGCATCTGTATACAATCTTAGGTGCCCTCCACCAATGGCTGTGGGACCAATCCATCGCCCCTCCTCGGGGTCTAGATATGTATACACCAGTCTACTCTGGAGTATCGATGCCCAGTCTCGATACTCCTGCGACCAGGGACATCTAAGGATGTGCCTATTGACTATCCAACTCCCACTAGTATGACTGCCATCATAACGCCGGAAGTCAGGCAAACATCCTAAGGGCTTTATCAATATGTATATATATATGAATACTACGCAAAATATATCATACGTTAAGATAAAGACAAACCAAATAGCGTACTATCATATTAAGCAAGATTGTTATGTACATACATATCCCAGTATCCTATACAATGAAGGCCTCTAGGGCATATATATCTAACATTGATTGGTTAGCCACGTGCTATGCTTCTGTGGACTGCCGTGAGAAGACAGTTAGATACTGTTTTCCCGACGAGTCGGTTTTTGTTGTGTTGGGGGACCGTGGTGCCGCCCCTCACAGTGTGATTTCTTCCTTTCGTGCTGGACAGCTTTTGAGGAAGGGATGTCAGGGATTTCTCGCCTATGTTTGCGATGCTAGCGCTATAAAGGTTCCATTGGATCAGGTTCCAGTTGTTGGCGAGTTTCCTGATGTGTTCCCTGACGAGCTTCCTGGGCTACCGCCCGAGCGCGATATTTCTTTCTGTATTGATTTGGTTCCTGGCACGGGGCCTATTTCCATACCGCCTTATCGGATGGCCCCGGCGGAACTTCGAGAATTGAAGGGTCAGTTGCAAGATTTACTGGATAAGGGACTTATTCGACCCAGTGTTTCTCCTTGGGGTGATCCAGTCCTGTTCGTCAAGAAGAAGGACGGCAGTTTGCGTCTGTGTATCGACTACCGCCAGCTGAACAGGGTGACAGTGCGGAACAGATATCCCTTGCCACGTATCGACGATTTGTTCGACCAGCTTCAGGGGGCAGGATACTTTTCGAGGATCGATTTACGATCGGGCTATCATCAGCTGCGGGTTCGACAGGAGGACATTCCTAGGACAGCTTTCCGTACGCGCTACGGACATTATGAGTTTTTGGTGATGTCGTTCGGACTCACCAATGCGCCAGCAGTATTCATGGACTTGATTAACTGTATTTTCCGGCCATATCTGGATCTGTTCATCATAGTATTCATTGACGATATCTTGGTGTATTCCCGGAGTAGTAAGGAGCACGAGCACCACTTGCGGATTACACTGTAGACTTTGAGGGAGCACCAGCTTTACGCGAAATTCTCCAAGTGTGCTTTCTGGCTGGACAGCGTAGACTTCTTGGGGCATGTGATTTCACGAGATGGTATATGTGTAGACCCGAGGAAGATCGAGGCCGTTCAGCGTTGGCCCAGACCCACATCAGTTACGGAGATTCATAGCTTTTTGGGGTTGGCCGATTAATACAGGCGATTTGTGCAGGACTTCTCCAGTATTGCTACACCTTTGACCGGGTTGACCCAGAAGGGAGTTCCTTTCGATTGGACGGAGGAGTGCTAGCACAGTTTTCAGCAGCTACGAACTCGGCTGACTACGGCACCGGTGTTATCATTGCCTTCAGGATCAGGCGGATTTGTGGTCTATTGTGATGCTTCTCGAGTGGGGCTAGGGTGCGTATTGATGCAGCATGACAGGGTGATCGCGTATGCTTCACGACAATTGTAGAAACATGAACAGAACTACCCCACTCAGGATTTGGAGATGGCCGCAGTGGTCTTTGCACTTAAGATCTGGCGACATTACCTATACGGCGAGTCGTGCTAGATATTCACTGATCATTAGAGTTTAAAGTATATATTTCAGCAGCGAGACCCGAACCTTAGACAGCGCCGATGGATGAAGTTACTAAAGGATTACGACTGCGAGATCATGTATCACCCGGGCAAGGCGAATGTAGTGGCGGATGCTTTGAGCAGGAGGCCCAGGGGCAGTCTATCTTGTTTGAGCGCGGTACAGGGGCAGTCATCGGCAGATTGGCAGATATTATGCGACAGCCGAGTGCAGTTCGAGTTCACGCCGATCGGAGGACAGATTGTGCATGTTCATGCACGCCCACAGTTGCTTGACCGTATACATGAGGCACAGCACAGTGATGACCGATGTTCAGAGATCAGGACGAAGATTGGACAGGGCAGATTTTCCGAGTTCGTGATCGATGATCAGGGGGTACTGAGATTTGGGACTAGACTGTGCATACCAGATGCTGAGGGGCTGCGGCGTGAGATTCTTGAGGAGGCACATCGATCGGTGCACATAGTCCATCCCGGTTCCACCAAGATGTATCATGATATGAGAGATGTTTACTGGTGGGACGGAATGAAGAGGGACATAGCAGATTTCGTGTCGAGATGCCTGACTTGTCAGCAAGTCAAGGCCGAGCACCAGAGGCCCGCGGGAGAGCTACAGCCGTTACTCATTCCGGAGTGGAAATGGGAGCAAATTTCGATGGATTTCGTTGTGGGTCTACCCAGGACTAGGCGAGGGTATGACTCCATTTGGGTGATCGTGCATCGTCTGACAAAAGCGGCTCACTTCCTGCCAGTGAAGACGACTTTCGGATTTTCTCAGTACGTCCAGATTTACATCGACGAGATAGTACGACTGCATGGAGTCCCGACGTGTATCGTGTCCGACAGAAGCACCCAGTTTACCAGCCGACTATGGCAGAGACTTCAGGAGGCTTTGGGCACACGCTTGAGTTTCAGCACAGCATTTCATCCGCAGACCGACGGCCAGTCAGAGCGGACGATTCAGTCTCTCGAGGACGATTCAGTATAAAACACGGATTCCACGGTCGTGATGAATAGCCAATCCCACACCCCTAGACCCCTACGAGAGCGGCAAGCAACCCTACCAATTCTAGGGTTAGGAGACCCGGACTCGACTCCTCGAGTTGGTCTCCCACTGGACCCCAGAACCCGGTTACTTGTGCTCCCCTCCTTGGGTCTATCCTAATGCGGAAAAGTAAATAATATACAAAAGGTGACAACTTCCGCTACCTGGAAGTGTCCCAATAAAAGAATATTACATACAAGTTTTTAGATGAATGAAAATGAAAAACACTCATCTCACATAAAAACCCCCGGCTATTCAAACACGACGATCCAATATAACATATCCAGCAACACATAACATCACATGTCATCAACGTAAGTAAATATGCGTATCCTAATTGTCGTTGACATATAGCAACGAAACCGGCGATATCACATATTACACTTACGGTCACAGAAAAGAAAGTGTAAAATTACAACAGTTGGAATCCGCAATTTCTTTAGACATCGCATGCCTAATCAAATGAAATACTTAGACATCACATGCCTAACAATTATAAACCCCGCATTTTAGTCCCATTATCGAAAACTCTTTTCAATATCAAGTGAGACTAAACCGCTAGATTTATAACATTCATTCAGTTATCTCATAACTGTTTGTGAATTCCAATTATTGTATCTCATTTCAGATAAATAGAAAATATTAAACTTTCCGATCGAACATTCTGTTAGTGTATATGCCCTAGAGGCCATTACTATATCATACTAGTTTGTATATTACTTAATGGAAGCTTGGGATATTCACCTTGTATAAACAATCTTGCTCAATATAGTAGTATGCTACTTGGTTTGTTTCTACTTCAATGTGTACTTGTGTTTATTTTACTATATCACTTATACGCATTAGTGGAGCCCTTAGGATCTTTTGCTTGATTACCAGCGTTGTGATGGTAGTCACACTAGTGGGGACTGGGTAATCTATAAGCACATCCTTATACAGGTCCCTAGTCGCAGGGCTATCGAGACAGGGCATCGATACTCCGGAGTAGACTAGCGTATGCGCTTCTCATCCCAGTGTGGGAGATGGTCTGTCCCACAGCCATCAGTACGTCGTACTGGAGATAGTATACGGGTGCTCGTTGGGTTACGAGTACACTGGACAGGACTCGTCGGGAACTGAAAGGTTGGTATTATACCTATCGTCAGTTATCAGTTCCCAGGTGACATGAGTACAGCTTAGTCCGCTGACTTGACACTGGCACTTCGCCTCGAGTGTGTTCCCACTGCACTTTGATCACTACCCTACCACGGCTCAAAGGAGTCGTGCAAACAGGTGGTGGTTGGGTGCAGTCCCGAAGCACTTGGAGACAGTGACGGTTAGACAGGATTCGTCTCTCCCGGTATTGGGGGTTGACATCGCGCTGTGTCTAGGAGAGCCATTACACGAGTAGTCCCTGGCCAGGGCAAGCGAGATATACTGGTAGGCTTCCAGTGTTATCTCAGGGTGTTTTGGGCTTCACTCCGACACGACTTGTACCGCTATTGGGGGACTGACGTTTTACCACCCCCTAAGCCCGACATGCGATGTATCAGACGAACAGACCGGACTGTACGGAGACTGTCACATTCAGACTCAGTAGGAGTTCAGATGGGGTTCACCTCGTCAGCCTTCTTGTCGGCATCTACCTGGGGACCGTTACGCACAGCTAGTGCCGCTTGCGGTCTGTGGTTAAACCCACTGCCAGCGTAGTGTCGAGTCTTTAGAGTCCCACACAGAGGGTATTCGCCTCTGGGCAAAACAGAGTAGAGGTCGCATGGTTTTGCGACAGGGTTCGTTCTCATCCGCGCACTTGTGCACGTTTGGAGTCCGGACGGATATTGCCAGCGGGCTCTGGTTTGAGCCGGATACTGGTATATGTTTTGGGGTTACTTTTATCTCTCAGTATTCATGTTCATCGGAACAAGAATGCAGGTGTGTATGCACAGTTGTTTGAGGCGGAAGAAGAGGTTTTCATTAGGGTTTCGGAACGGGTGCGCATGCACAGTTGACAGTCGTCTTTTTTCCAAACCCTAATGAATTTGTGAGATATCTATTAATAATAGTAATTAAATGGAATTATGTTATGGTTGGTTTTGTTGACTTGTTGACCATGGTTGACTTGTTGACCATGGTTGAATGTTTGACCATCATCATTATTTAGCAAGGATGCTCCTTGATTCTTGCCAACATTCATTTAATGAAGTATGATAGTGGTCATTCCAAAACAACCATCAACTATTCTCATTTGAATTATTATTACTAATTAAATAATTCTTTTTCTTTTGATATGGTTGCAAAAAGGAAAAAGAGAGCTCATTCTTTCATAACCATTCTCTCTCCTCACTTCATCTTCTTCTTCCTCAAGCTCAAGGTGATTCCTTCTCATGTGTTGAGAATCCCTCACCTTGAAAAGAAAACAACCCCTAGTCACTCTCTACTCATTCTAGGATCAAGGGTTTAGCAAGCCGGAGATTCTAGTTCACTCAAAGTTCGAGGAAGAGCCCGAAGGTTGAACCCTCAGGTGGATCCATCTTCGACGGAAGAAGGCGACGAGGAAAGAACCATCAACCTCCACAAAGTTTGAAGAAGAAGGAGTTCAAGTTTAGGTATAACCATCTTTCCGAGTAGCTAACTCTCTTTAGCTTATTTGCTAGCTTTAGTTTAGGAAAAGATCCCGACTTTGTTAGTCCATGTTGTCCCATGCGCTAAAAATTGATTTTTATACTGTTTCCGCCTCCCCGTAAGAACCGGGGGTCGCAACGTGGACTTACAGTGGTATCAGAGCCTAAATAAACTTAAACTAGCTTGGTAGCGAAGTGTATGGAAGTTCGAAACCGAAAAATCGCAAAACCGGAAAAACTAAAACCCTAAGTTTCTGTTGAAATTTTTTCTGCTCTAAATGAAAAACTTTATACTCCTAAAATCGGCTCAGGGTTTTCTGAGAACACCCACCAAAAACGATCCCATGATTCCTTCAAAGCGCCGCCTATCCGCGGCCTCACCTGTTCATCTAGCCGCGGATCCGCCGCCTTTTGGGCACTTCATGATATCGTGTTTTGTGCAGTGTTCTTCTGGTAGGGTTTTGGGATTTTTCAAATATGTTATATGTGCCCAGATTTTCCAGAACAGAAATTTACTTTTGGGGTCCTATAAATCCGTATTTTTTTCGAACTTCGCTACACTTTGGCTATGTTGGTTATATCTGTGATGTTTGCATGTATTGAACGTCGGCTAATCGCTATAAGTCGATTGGTCGGGATTATACATGATCTGTGTTTGATATTGGAATGTGTATATGAATGTGTTGGACTGTCGCGGGTGAATAGCCGGGGTGGATGTGAGATGAGCTTTTGTTTTTCTTTCATTCATTGTAAATGTAAATTGATGTAATATTATTATTTGTTTGGCCGCACAACCGGGTTGGGGTTGTAGCCGTCATTGTATAATTCTTTTTACTGTTTTTGCTCCTAGGATAGACCTATGGAGGGGTGCACAAACTGCCGAGTACTTGGCGGGTAGTTTGCTGCACCCGTAGGGGTCTTGGGTGGGGTTTTGGCTATTCACCGCGACCGTGTAATCCGCTTTTCGTTCCAGGCTCGAAAGGATTGCGGATTGCTAGTATATCCAATGTATTCATCTGTGATCTGTAATGTCTATCATTGCTTTCTATTTAGGCGTTGCTTATGTTTTACAGCCGCGCTAGCCCAGCCCCCGCTCTGTCGTTAGTTAAGTAACCTAACGGGTGATGACGGGACCCCGTGGCGAATGCGAATGGCATAAGCGTACGTCATATTTTGGTTGTTTTCTGCAATGGTAGGATTAAATGATGGGACGCATTAAAAGTACTAATGCAAGAATATCACGCATTAAAAGAACTAATGCAAGATAATAAACCAAGTTAAAATCGTTGGAACACTTTCGAAAAACCACTCGGTTCTTTTCAAAACTAACTTTTAAATGCGGAGATTGAGCCACTCCTTCTAAAAGCTATCTCGTTCCATCGATTATATCAAGTTCACTACGTTCACGGTTTTACCAAAACCATTCGTAGCCCTCCGTCGCTTCGCATGAATAGGCAATAGTATTCAAGCTATGTATTTTGGCCAAAGTCAAGGCATAGTGATTGGTAGCTATTGGGTGTTCATGTGTCGCATAGATAGATGCGTTGGTTTGGGACAGTCATGCTGCCATTTTGGCCAAAGTCAAGGGTAGGTACGGGTGGATCCAAATTAACCTGGATAGTGACGGGTAGAACTTGACATGTGACTTATGATATTTTGGCCAAAGTCAAGGTCATAAGAACATGGGGCAAAAATCCACATCGGGAGTTTCATAAGTACTGAAACTTGCTAGATTTGCATACCATTTGGAGTGTGGTGATTCTGGTAGGATCCCTTCAATTTCGTCACGCGATGATATTTGGATTCCGATCCTACTGTGAGTATATGCTACTCCTCGGGAAATTTTTCGCTAAACGATCAATGCTATAAACCTAGTAGGTGCCTAGAAAGGTGTTAGCGGGGCTACGCCCCCAGGGAAAAGAGGTTATTTAATTAAGGAACTTCGCGAAAGCGTTGGAAAACCTCCCTCGAAGTACCGACACTGGCCTGGCTGAACGGTTAAGCAAGTATTGTGCAGTGGGATTGATCCTGACTAATTCTTCCTTTATGGTTTGAGGAAGGATTCGAGAGACAGTGGGAGCCATCCTGTTTAGACAAATTAAAAACCATTCTAAACTTGCAAGAGCATCATGCTAAAGTGTTTCTTCTCTCCCCCCTGCAGCGACCAAATCGAAATGACTGGACTTAAGTTACTTCTAGATAAAAACATATTGACAGGGCCAAACTACAAAGATTGGCTCAGGAATGTCAAGTTGGCAATCACTTACGACAAGCTGGGGTATCTTCTTACCACCAAAGCTCCCCCCGTCCCAGGTCCCACCTCCAGCGTCGCGGATAAGGAAATCCGTAAGACTTGGGAGATTGACAGCGCGAACGCCAGGTGCCTCGTACTTGCCTCGATGGACAACGAACATCAGAGGAGGCACGAGAATATGGATTTGGAGTCCATATTTCTCCATACAAAAGAACTGTATGGAGAGCAGTCTCGTATCACAAGATACGAAGTGTCGAAGAAGTTATTTTCGACAAAGTTGGCCGTCGGATCATCGGTAGCGGACCACGTGCTTAAGATGATTGGCTACACTGAGGAGCTCGCAGAACTTGGGACCACGTTGGACAGTGAACTCTATACGGATTTAATTCTCCAGTCCCTTCCATCCACTTACGCCCTGTTCATACTGAATTTCAACTTGCAAGAAAAGGAAGTTGAACTTTCAGAACTCCTCAACATGCTGAGGAGCGCAGAGGGCACCCTACAGAAGGGTAGGGAAACACCCGCTTTGTTTGTAGGAGGATCTTCTTCTTCTAGGTCCAAGGCGAAAGCCAAGGAAAAGAGGAAGAAAGCCCCCGCCAAACCAAGAGGCGGTGTTAGTAAAGTGGGTACGAAGGGAAAGGAAAAGGCAACAAAGATTGCGGGGAAGCTTGTGGGTAAAGAGGAATGCTTCTATTCTCACAAGAGTGGACACTGGAAGAAAGATTGCAGGGCTTGGAAGGCCAGGACACAGGAACTGAAGCAGGTTGCGGCTTCAGCTTCAGGTGTGTATATTATTGAAAACTGTCTTTCTATAAACTCTACTTCCTGGGTATTGGATACCGGATCAGGATCTCATATCTGTAATTCTTTGCAAGCGTTGAGAAACCGTAGGTTTTTGGAGGCAGGTGACATGACCCTCAGAGTTGCGAACGGAGCTAGCATGGATGCTAAAGCCGTGGGGGACTATCACCTGGGAATGTCAGATGGGCATGTTTTGGTTTTGCGTAATTGCTTTTTTGTACCCAACGCAACTTGTAATATCATTTCTGTATCTTTGGTTTCTAAAGAAGGTTATGAATTTGTGTTTGTAAGTAATGTTGTAAACATTCACCTTAATCAAGTTCTGATTGGGTCAGGTACACTGAGCAATGGTATATACGTATTGAACCAACCACAGATTTTCAATGTCCAGAATACACACAAAAGAAAGTCTCCAGATATCAATCAGGCTTTCTTATGGCATTGTAGACTGGGTCACATCAATGAGACACGGTTGACTAAGTTACATAAAGAAGGATACTTGGATCCGTTCGAGTATCAGTCTTATGCAACTTGTAAATCCTGTCTCAAAGGAAAGATGACAAAGACTCCGTTCACTGGACACGGAGTAAGAGCGAGCGAGCTCTTGGGACTCGTACACAGCGACGTGTGCGGTCCAATGTCTACACATGCGCGAAGCGGTTACTCTTACTTCATTACTTTTACGGATGATTTCTCAAGGTACGGTTATGTCTTCTTAATGAAACATAAGTCCGAAGCCTTTGAAAAATTCCAGGAATATAAGAATGAAGTGGAAAACCAAACCGGCAAAAGTATCAAGATTCTAAGATCGGATCGAGGTGGAGAATACTTGAGTGCCGAGTTCCTGAATTATTTAAAAGAGAACGGAATTCTCTCTCAGCTTACTCCTCCATACACTCCGCAACACAACGGTGTATCGGAGAGACGGAATCGAACCCTATTGGATATGGTACGGTCCATGATGAGTAGCGCTGAGTTACCGCAATCATTCTGGGGGTATGCGCTAGAATCAGCTGCGTACCTTTTGAACCGAGTTCCTACTAAGACTGTGCCTACTACACCATATGAGATGTGGTGTGGGAAGAGGCCCCATCTCAGTCACATTAAGACTTGGGGAAGTCCAGCTTTTGTTAAAAAGCAGCATGCGGACAAGCTCGAGGCACGCTCAGTACTGTGTAAGTTTGTAGGATATCCAAAGAACTCCAAGGGATATCTCTTCTACTACGCAGAGGAACAAAAAGTTCTTGTTTCTCGTCATGCCCACTTTCTAGAACACCAGTTCTTAGAAAAAGAAATAAGTGGGAGCGCAGTAGAACTGGAAGAAATTCCAGAACCACAGACTATTACTGAAAGCTTAGTGGAACCAGAGGGTTCAAATGAACAGGACATTCCTATGCCGCTCCGCAGGAGTAGTAGGCAGTCTCATCCGCCCGAGAGATACTACGGTTTTCTCATAGACGGGGATAGAGAGGATTGCATCATAGATTATGATGAGCCTACTAGCTTCCAGCAGGCCGTTCAGAGCGTTGACTCGGTAAAATTGCTGGATGCAATGCGGACCGAAATGGAGTCCATGTACACCAACAAAGTATGGACGTTGGACATTGCTCCAGACGGGGTAAAACCCGTAGGATGCAAGTAGATCTTCAAAAGGAAGATTGGTGTAGATGGACAGGTTGAGACCTATAAAGCTAGACTTGTAGAAAAGGGTTTCCGTCAAAGACCTGGCTTGGACTATGACGAAACCTTTTCTCCAGTGGCTATGCTGAAATCCATTCGGATCCTTCTTGCCATTACTGCCTTCCACGATTATGAGATTTGGCAGATGGACGTAAAGACCGCTTTTCTAAATGGAAATTTAGAGGAGTGTGTCTATATGGATCAGCCAGAGGGTTTCATTCAGAGTGGGAGCAGCGGAAAGGTGTGCAAGTTGCTTAAGTCCATCTATGGACTAAAGCAGGCATCGCGGAGTTGGAACATCTGTTTTGATGAGACGGTCAAGGAATTTGGCTTTATCAAAAATCCAGATGAACCATGCATCTATAGTAGATTTGTAGCGAGAACTGTAGTATTCCTCGCTTTATACGTGGATGACATTCTCTTAATAGGAAATGACATCCTATGCTACAATCTGTCAAGGGGTTCTTGTCGCACAGGTTCTCCATGAAAGACCTGGGTGATGCCTCTTACATCCTGGGGATCCGGATCCATCGTGATAGATCCAAGAGGATATTAGGACTTTCTCAGTCCAGGTACATTGACACCATAGTGAAGAGATTCAGTATGGAAGATTCCAAGCGCGGTAACCTACCGGCTTGTCACGGGATCACCCTCTCTAAAGAGATGTCTCCCAAGACTGATTTGGAGAGGGATCGCATGTCTATTATACCCTACGCTTCTGCGGTAGGCTCTATAATGTATGCGATGTTGTGTACCAGACTGGATGTAGCTTATGCACTGAGTGTGGTAAGCCGGTATCAGTCAAACCCTGGGGAGAAACACTGGATAGCGGTAAAGAACATTCTCAAGTACCTGAGAAGGACTAAGGAGATGTTCTTGGTGTATGGCGGAAAAGACCTCCAGATCGAGGCCTTTGCTGACTCCAGCTTCCAGAGTGACAAGGATGATTCCAAGTCCATGTCGGGTTTTGTCTTTACCCTCAATGGAGGGGCGGTGTGTTGGAAGAGTTCCAAACAGGAAACCGTTGCAGACTCGACGATGGAAGCGGAATACATTGCTGCATCTGATGCCGCAAAAGAAGCTGTCTGGATGAGGAAGTTCTTAAAAGAACTTCAGGTGGTTCCGTCCATTGTTGACCCAATACCTCTGTATTGCGACAACAACGGGGCTATAGCTTTAGCAAAGGAACCCAGGTCCCATCAGAGATCCAGGCACATCTTAAGGCGGTATCACCTGATCAGGGAGATCGTGGATCGCAAGGAGATCGAGGTTCGGAGGGTTGCTTCAGAAGAGAACACTGCAGATCCATTCACCAAGGCCCTACCCCAGACTCAGTTCGAGCGGCTGATCGAAATGATAGGTCTTCGATACGCCAGTACATGGCCTTAGTGCAAGTGGGAGATTGTTAGTGTATATGCCCTAGAGGCCATTACTGTATCATACTAGTTTGTATATTACTTAATGGAAGCTTGGGATATTCACCTTGTATAAACAATCTTGCTCAATATAGTAGTATGCTACTTGGTTTGTTTCTACTTCAATGTGTACTTGTGTTTATTTTACTATATCACTTATACGCATTAGTGGAGCCCTTAGGATCTTTTGCTTGATTACCAGCGTTGTGATGGCAGTCACACTAGTGGGGGCTGAGTAATCTATAAGCACATCCTTATACAGGTCCCTAGTCGCAGGGCTATCGAGACAGGGCATCGATACTCCGGAGTAGACTAGCGTATGCGCTTCTCATCCCAGTGTGGGAGATGGTCTGTCCCACAGCCATCAGTACGTCGTACTGGAGATAGTATACGGGTGCTCGTTGGGTTACGAGTACACTGGACATGACTCGTCGGGAACTGAAAGGTTGGTATTATACCTATCATCAGTTATCAGTTCCCAGGAGACATGAGTACAGCTTAGTCCGCTGACTTAACACTGGCACTTCGCCTCGAGTGTGTTCCCACTGCACTTTGATCACTACCCTACCACGGCTCAAAGGAGTCGTGCAAACAGGTGGTGGTTGGGTGCAGTCCCGAAGCACTTGGAGGCAGTGACGGTTAGACAGGATTCGTCTCTCCCGGTATTGGGGGTTGACATCGCGCTGTGTCTAGGAGAGCCATTACACGAGTAGTCCCTGGCCAGGGCAAGCGAGATATACTGGTAGGCTTCCAGTGTTATCTGAGGGTGTTTTGGGCTTCACTCCGACACGACTTGTACCGCTATTGGGGGACTGACGTTTTACCGCCCCCTAGGCCCGACATGCGATGTATCTGACGAACAGACCGGACTGTACGGAGACTGTCACATTCAGACTCAGTAGGAGTTCAGATGGGGTTCACCTCGTCAGCCTTCTTGTCGGCATCTACCTGGGGACCGTTACGCACAGCTAGTGCCGCTTGCGGTCTGTGGTTAAACCCATTGCCAGCGTAGTGTCGAGTCTTTAGAGTCCCACACAGAGGGTATCGCCTCTGGGCAAAACAGAGTTGAGGTCGCATGGTTTTGCGACAGGGTTCGTTCTCATCCGCGCACTTGTGCACGTTTGGAGTCCGGACGGATATTGCCAGCGGGCTCTGGTTTGAGCCGGATACTGGTATATGTTTTGGGGTTACTTTTATCTCTCAGTATTCATGTTCATCGGAACAAGAATGCAGGTGTGTATGCACAGTTGTTTGAGGCGGAAGAAGAGGTTTTTCATTAGGGTTTCGGAACGGGTGCGCATGCACAGTTGACAGTCGTCTTTTTTCCAAACCCTAATGAATTTGTGAGATATCTATTAATAATAGTAATTAAATGGAATTATGTTATGGTTGGTTTTGTTGACTTGTTGACCATGGTTGACTTGTTGACCATGGTTGAATGTTTGACCATCATCATTATTTAGCAAGGATGCTCCTTGATTCTTGCCAACATTCATTTAATGAAGTATGATAGTGGTCATTCCAAAACAACCATCAACTATGCTCATTTGAATTATTATTACTAATTAGATAATTCTTTTTCTTTTGATATGGTTGCAAAAAGGAAAAAGAGAGCTCATTCTTTCATAACCATTCTCTCTCCTCACTTCATCTTCTTCTTCCTCAAGCTCAAGGTGATTCCTTCTCATGTGTTGAGAATCCCTCACCTTGAAAAGAAAACAACCCCTAGTCACTCTCTACTCATTCTAGGATCAAGGGTTTAGCAAGCCGGAGATTCTAGTTCACTCAAAGTTCGAGGAAGAGCCCGAAGGTTGAACCCTCAGGTGGATCCATCTTCGACGGAAGAAGGCGACGAGGAAAGAACCATCAACCTCCACAAAGTTTGAAGAAGAAGGAGTTCAAGTTTAGGTATAACCATCTTTCCGAGTAGCTAACTCTCTTTAGCTAATTTGCTAGCTTTAGTTTAGGAAAAGATCCCGACTTTGTTAGTCCATATTGTCCCATGCGCTAAAAATTGATTTTTATACCGTTTCCGCCTCCCCGTAAGAACCGGGGGTCGCAACGTGGACTTACACATTCAAACACCCAAGTTTTCCCGAAACCGATCAACACATGAAATAAGTTCAAAGACATTCATTTCATGCCTCAGTACCAATGGTCCAGCCGTAGAAGGGTCAAGCCAACGCCTCACATGTGGCACGCCGTACTGCCCCAAACCCGAAGGTTCAAAGGGCAGTTCAAGACGGTCACATAATCGAGTTAAGGTTTATTGTCTTCTAGAGGGACCATCGCGTTACTTGCACTACTTAGAACGTCATTAAACTACGGAAAAGTCCAACAATTGGAAATTTCCCGGCAGGGGAAAGATTGGGTATCTACATCCGGTCGAACTTTTTAACATATTCCAAATACCCGGAAAACACATAGACGACGTTTGAAATTACCGGTCGAATCATCGAAGCTCTAAAACACCTCAGAAAACTCAACTGTTGAGTGCATATTAAAAATTCCCAGAAAACTCAGCTGCTGAAATGATGAATTACTGTGCAAAAATTACAGGAAAATCCCATTAATTGGCTGCGGAACCGCCGCAGAAGCCAAGCTTCTGCCGCGGTTCCGCCGCACCATTGACTGTTCATGAGGTAAATTTTGCACCGTAGTTCTTAGAATTCCCTGCTGAATTTTTTAAGAATTTTTAATCTGGAAAAATCCCAGTTTTTGGAAAAAGTCCAGAGAGCATGATGTGTTAGGGTTTCGATGTGTATTCGGGTTTCAAACGTCGTCTAGACTTCGCCTAAGGCTCTAGCTAGGCTCTGATACCACTGTATGGTTCCTAGGCACTCTCAAGAGGTCTCACAAGGCATCAACCATGCCAATTTCAAATTTTACAAGTGCCGAGAAACTCTAATACGGATCGTTAACTAGAATTTTAGGCGAAACAATAAACTAGTTAACATCTTAACTAAAAGAAGAGAGCTACAACCTTTGTAGATCCGGTTATCCACTTCCTTTGCTCCATGTAGTCGTTCCCTCACTGTCCATCTCGAATCCCGAACTCTCTCATCGGCTTCATCGGAAAAATGAGCGGACTAGTCGTCGGCTTCGATGCCGAAGATGATCTACGTCGAGGCTACACTGGATCAAGCTCCGACTTCACCTAGTTGTGAAACTTGTGAAGAAAACACCCAAAACCACTTTGCAAGAGGTAGAGGATGAAGAAATAGGAGGTGGGTTCACTTTAGAATTGGATTTCTCACTTTAGAACTCAAGATGCCATTAATGGTGTCTAGTTTTCTTTCTTGAAGAAGAAGGAGAAGATGAAGATAGAATATGATAAAAGTATTTCCATAATAGAAAATAAATCAATACTTATCATATCCTAACTAAGGTCAAGTGTAGAGAATAGACCATGGTAAGTGGGAATGGTTAGGGTTAAGCATGAAGACAAAATGGTCTCTTTAGTCAAAGCTTCAACAAGCTTCATGATAAAAAGAAACCATTTTATTTTCTTTTATCCATTTAAATAAATAAAGAATGGATAAATAAATGAGTGAATAAATCAAAACCCTAACCATGGTACAATTCTTTACACAAAGCCAATGTTCATGCATCATCAAACATGATACAATCAAGTGCACAAAAGTATATCACATATACAACTTGTGAACTTCAAGTGAGAAAATCTATTTAAAGTGAACTAATACTAGTTAATGAAAGGTTCCTAGGCACCCTATAGTGGTCTCACAAGGCATCAACCATGCCATTTTACAAAAATTATGGTGCCGAGAAACCCTAATACGGATCGTCGGCTAGAATCCTAAGCGAAAAACGAATCTAGTTAACATATTAACTAAAGGAGAGAGGCTACAACCTTTGTAGATCCGGTTCTCCACTTCCTTAGCTCCACGTAGGCGTCCTCTCGCTGTCCATCTCGAATCCTAGACTCAATCGTCGGCTTCATCGGAAAAACGAGCGGAATAGGTCGTCGGCTTCGTGCCGAAGATGATCTACGTCGAGGTTGCACAAGTTCAAGCTCCAACTTCACCAAGTTGTGAAACTTGTGAAGAAAACACCCAAAACAACTTGGCAAGAGGTAGAGGGTGAAGAAATAGGAGGTGGGTTCACTTTAGAATTGGATTTCTCACTTTAGATCTCAAGTTGCCATTGATGGCATCAAGGTTTCTTTCTTGAAGAAGAAGGTCAAGAAGAAGAAAGAATATGATAAGTGTTGAATTAAAATGAAAATAATTCAATACTTATCATAAGCAAACCATAGTTGAGTGTAGAGAATAGACCATGGTTAGTTGGATTGGTTAGGGTTAAGCATGAAGACAAGAATGGTTAAGAAGTCAAAGCTTCATGAAGCTTCAACTAAAAACAAACTTCTCCACCATTCTTATCTCAATCTTTTCTAAATAAATAAATGAACAAATAAATAAATAAATGAATAAGAAAAACCCTAATTATCACTTAACCATGGTTTAATTCTTCACACTTAACCAAATGATCAAGTATCATCAAACATGATACAAATATGTGCACAAAAGTATATCACATATACAACTTGCACATCAAGTGAGAAAATCCTTTTAAAGTGAACCAATACTAGTTAATGCAAAGTAATATATCAAATATATAATTATACATTAAATCATTAAATCAACATTTGATTCAATGATCCGGTCACGTCGCACATAACCGACTAGTATCCAATGTATCGATTTATCGAATCAATGATTCGATAACTAGGTCATATCGAATATAACCAATCGAAACATTTATCGCGAGAATGAAATGCGGTATCACATACACGTATTATTCTGGCTCCCGCACATATCTCATATGCGCCCCTATTTCATTTCGCTTGAGCTAGGAAACCTCTATGTAGGACTCTAAAGACTCGTCAATACGCCGGTAGCAGATGATGATCATATCAAGCACCACAAGCCGCAAGCGGTCTGCTAAACGTAACGGCCATCCGGGTATTGAGCGATCAGAAGATCGACGAGCTAGCCCGCTCACACTCCTGTGAATCCAACCAGTAACACTTACCGTACAGTCCGGTCTGTTCGTCTGATACGTCGCATATCAAGTCTAGGGGTGGTAAACGTCAGACCCCAATAACCGATAAGTCATGCCGATGTGAGGCTCATAACGGGTCGAGAAACTATTGGTAACACTTACCAGCAAATCTCTGATCAGCCCTGGCCAGGGACTTCCCTGTTACGGGCAATCGAGCACAGCGCAACATCAACCCCCAATACCGGGAGAGACGAAACCCCTCCTATCGCTCATTGCCTCCATGTGACTCAGGACTGTACCCAAAGACCACCGTTTTGCACGCCCTCATGGACGTGGTAAGGTGGAGATCAAAGCACAGTGGGAATCACACAAGACTCTATGACGATCTCGGGTCTATAGACTAACCTGCACAAGTGTCACCTGAGAACGGCCATCTGACGTGAGGTATAATACGATCGAGGAGTTCTCGGCGAGTCCGTCCAGTGTACCCAGTCTCCACTGAGCACCCGTATACCATCTTTGATGTCAAACACCAATGGATATGGGATCATCCATTGCCCATCTCATGGGTCGAGAAGCGTATACGCTAGTCTACTCTGGTATATCGATGCCCCATCTCGATACACCCACGACTAGGGACCTTGAAGGATGTACTTATGGACTACCATGTCCCCACTAGTATGATCTGTATCATAGTCCAGGTAGTCAAGTACACATCCTAAGGGCTTTACCAACATGTAACCATAAGAAAGTTTAAAGAGACTAGTGTACATGTTAAGATAAAGAGTAACCAGATAGCATACTATCATATCGAGCAAGAAAGTCATCTCTATATATGTCCAAGCATCCAATATAATATACATCATGTGTACAATACTGGCCTCTAGGGCATACATACAACTAACAATTTCCCACTTGCACTAGGGCCAGCTGCTGTAGTATCGCATACCAAGTATCCCGAAGAGTCTCTCAAACTGTATCTGGGGAATGGCCTTCGTGAGTGGATCCGCCGTGTTGTTCTTCGTGTCAACCCTCCTGACCTCGATCTCCCGGCGATCAACTATCTCCCGGATCAGGTGATACCGCCTCAGAATATGCCTGGATCGCTGATGGGACCTGGGTTCCTTGGCCAAAGCCACCGCTCCATTGTTATCGCAATACAAAGATATTGGATGCTCAATGGATGGAACCACTCCAAGTTCAGTAATGAACTTCTTGATCCAGTCTGCCTCTTTTGCAGCATCGTTGGCAGCGATGTATTCAGCCTCCATCGTCGAGTCTGCTACGGTTTCCTGCTTGGAACTCTTCCAGCTAACCGCCCCTCCGTAAAGGGTAAAGACAAAGCCCGACTGAGACTTAGAATCGTCCTTATCACTCTGGAAGCTCGAATCGGTAAAGGACTCCACTTGGAGCTCTCCGTTACCATACACCAAGAACATATCTCTAGTCTTTCGTAAGTACTTGAGAATGCTCTTCACAGCTGTCCAGTGACTCTCTCCAGGATCAGCTTGATACCTGCTCACTACACTTAGTGAGTATGCTACATCGGGTCTGGTATATAGCATCGCATACATGATAGAGCCTACTGCCGAAGCATAGGGTATCCCTTGCATGCGAGCTCTCTCCAAATCAGTCTTGGGAGACATCTCTTTGGAGAGAGTGACTCCAGAGATCGTGGGCAAGTTCCCACGCTTGGACTCTTCCATACTAAACCTCTTTAGTATGGTGTCAATGTACCTGGATTGGGACAATCCCAAAATCCGTTTGGATCTATCTCTATAGATCCTAATTCCCAATATGCAGGAGGCATCACCAAGATCTTTCATTGAGAATCTTTGTGATAAGAAGAGCTTGACCGATTGCAGCATAGGAATATCATTTCCTATCAAGAGTATGTCGTCCACGTACAATACGAGGAAGACAACCTTACTCTCTGCCACCTTCTTGTAGATACAAGGTTCATCTGGGTTTTTGATAAAATCAAACTCTTTGATAACGACGTCAAAGCAGATGTTCCAACTCCGCGATGCTTGCTTTAATCCATAAATGGATTTAAGCAGCTTGCACACCTTCCCGCTGCTCCCACTGTCTACGAAGCCCTCTGGCTGAGTCTTGTACACGCACTCTTCTAAATCACCATTTAGAAAGACGGTCTTAACATCCATTTGCCAGATTTCGTAATCATGATATGCAGCGATGGCAAGCATGATCCGGATGGATTTAAGCATAGCCACTGGAGAAAAGGTCTTGTCATAGTCCACACCTGGTCTTTGACGAAAACCCTTTGCTACAAGTCTAGCTTTGAAAGTCTCCACTTTCCCATCTACACCAAGTTTCTTCTTGAAGATCCACTTGCTCCCAATGGGTTTTACCCCTTCAGGAGCAACGTCCAAAGTCCATACTTTGTTGGTGTACATGGATTCCATCTCGGACCGCATAGCATCCAGCCTTTTCACTGAGTCCCCACTCGTGATGGCCTGCTCGAAGCTAGTTGGGTCATCATCCTCCATGATGCAATCCTCGCTCCCACCATCCATGAGAAAACCGTAGTATCTCTCAGGTGGGTGAGGAACCCTATTAGATCGGCGGAGAGGCTGAGGTTCGTCGGGAGCTACTGAATCCTCTGGTTCCACTAAATCTTCAGTTTGAGTTCGTGTAGCCGGAATTTCTTCCAGTTCTACCTTATCGGCACTAATTTCCTTTGCAAGAAATTCCTTTTCCAAAAAGGTGGCATGTCGAGAAACAAATACTTTTTGTTCCTCTGTTTGGTAGAAAAGATATCCATGTGAATGTTTGGGATATCCCACAAACTTGCATAGAACTGACCGTGCCTCGAGTTTGTCCGGATTTTGCCTTTTGACATAGGCCGGGCAACCCCATATCTTAACTCGTTTAAGACATGGTCTCTTCCCACTCCATATCTCATATGGTGTGGTAGGTACAGATTTAGATGGAACTTGATTCAATAGGTATGCTGCTGTCTCCAGCGCATAACCCCAGAAGGAAATAGGTAACTCAGCTGTGCTCATCATAGAGCGCACCATATCTAATAGGGTGCGGTTCCTCCGTTCTGATACACCGTTGTGCTGTGGTGTATATGGAGGAGTCAGCTGAGAGAGAATCCCATTCTCTTTTAGGAAGTCCAGGAATTCATTGCTCAAGTATTCACCTCCTCGATCAGATCGAAGGATTTTAATACTTTTTCCGGTTTGGTTCTCGACTTCCTATTTATATTCTCTAAATTTCTCAAAAGCTTCTGATTTTTGTTTCATCAGGAACACATATCCGAATCTAGAGAGATCGTCAGTGAATGTAATGAAGTACGAAGAACCATCCCTGGCATGTGTAGACATGGGACCGCATACATCACTATGAATAAGTCCCAAGAGTTCGGTAACTCTTTCTCCGTGTCCCGTAAACGGAGTTTTGGTCATCTTGCCTTTGAGACATGACTGGCAAGTGTCATAAGATGAAAATTCAAACGGATTTAAATATCCATCCTTATGCAACTTAGCCAGTCGTGTCGCATTGATGTGACCCAGTCTACAATGCCACAAGAAGGATTCGTTCAGTTCTGAACTCTTCCTCTTGTGTGTGTTTGTTATGCTCAGAACTGTTGATTGATTTAGAACATAAATGCCATTGCACAACGTGCCTGATCCAACCAACTTTTGGTTACGGAAAATGTTCATAACATTGTCCTGTAATACAAAATTATATCCCTCTTTACTTAATAAAGAAACCGATATAATGTTGCATATCAGGTTCGGCAAGTAATAGCATTCGTTCAGAACCAATGTATTACCAGTTGGTAATACAAGGTGATATTCCCCGACAGTCTTAGCTGCAACAATTGCACCATTTCCAACTCTAATGTCTTTATCACCTTCTCCAAGTTCTTTACCTTTCCTTAGCCCATGTAACTGATTACATATATGGGATCCTGACCCGGTATCTAATACCCAGGACGTAGAGCAAATGGAGAAAAAGTTCTCTGTAACGAACACACCCGAAGAAAATGCATCAACATGTACTTTCTTCAATCGGGTGGCATGGGAATCCTGGTATTCCCCTATTTCCTGTTCATTCCTATAACTCTTATAAGAAAGAACGGAACCAACATTCCCCAGCACAGTATAACATGCGGGTTCGGTCAATACATCCATATTATTATCTTCATTAGGGCATGAAATGGTTGCTACCTGGAGAGAGAGAGAAGAAAACACTTTAGCGTATGCTCGTGCAAGATCAGATTGGTTATTATCTTATCTAATCAGGATGGCTCCCACTGGTTTTTATCAAATCTTCCTTCAAACCCTAAAAGGAAAGATTAGCCGGGATTTGTTGGAGATAGTGCCCTCATAGTCAATTATTGGATCGCAGGTACGTGATTGCAATGATTGCGGAGGACCTATACTGGTAGGACAATCTTACTCGAGATGATAGTATGCTATCTGGTTTGCCTTTATCTGTCGTGTACATGTTCAGGTGGCTGATTACATGTTACACTTTGATAGAGCCCTTAGGATCTTGCTTTACCACCAACAGTATGATGGCGATCATATACGTGAGAGTTGGGTGGTTTATACGCATATCCTTAATTATGGTCCCTAGTCGTGGGAGTTTCGAGACAGGGCATCGATACTCCGGAGTAGACTAGTGTGTACAGTCGAGACCCCGACGAGGGGCGGTGGCCGGTTTCACAAGCCACTGGTGTCAGTTGGATCACCTAAGATGTATACAGGTGCTCATTGGGTTATGAGTACACCGGACAGGACTCGTCGGGAATCTGCTAGTTAGTACTATATCTATCGTCAGATAGCAGTTCCCTGGTGACATGTGTACAGGTTAGTTCATCGACCTGAGGTCGTCATTTGTCTCGTGTGAGTTCCCACTGTGCTTTGATTTCTACCCTACCACGGCTCAAAGGAGTCATGCAAACAGGTAGCTTTTGGGTACAGTCCCGAGTCATATGGAGGCACGTGAGCGGATCGGCAGGGGATTCGTCTCTCCCGGTATTGGGGGCGAGGTCGTGCTGTGTCTAGGAGAGCCATTACACAAAGTCCATGGCCATGGCAGGAGATTTACTGGTAGGTACTCCAGTAGTATCTCAGGGTGTTATTGGGCTTCACTCCGACACGACTTATACTGCTATTGGGGGTCTGACGTTACTAGCCCCCTAGGCAGATATGCGATACTCATAGACGAACGGACCGGACTGTATATACATTGTCACTGTTAGGCTCAGTAGGGTTTCTGGATGAGTTCGCTCATCAGCCTCCCTTGAGGTCAGTCCATGGGCAGCCGTTACGCATTGCTAGTGCCGCTGACGGTTTGTGGTTAAACCCACTGCCAGGGTACTGACGAGTCATTAGAGTCCCCCACAGACAGTTTCCCAAGTTCGGGCGAAACGTTGTAGAGGCCGTATGGTTTTATGGCAGGGTTCGGAAAATGCACGTGCGTTTACGCACGTGTTATTTTTCGGGCAGATGATACTGGTCGGCTTTAGTTTAAGCCGGATCCGAGTATTATATTGAGTAGGTATAATATCTTTGTCTCAGTTGCATTTGTATTCGGTCGTAATACAAATGCGGGTATATTTATACAGTTTCGGGGTTGTCCTGAAATTCGTTTCAGGATCACTTTTGGAAGTTGCCAGTTTCCAGTTTTCTATCAGCCGTCTTTTAACATTCGGTTAAAGACGAATTTATCTTTTCTTCAGTTGAGGTGAGTCAGTGTTCTAGAAGCATCTATATGAGGTGACTAGGATTAATTGGTGTTGAGTTTTCATTGGATGCATTTAATGGTTCATTAATGCATGATGACTAGGTTTATGACTCATGCTTTAACATTAAAGCATTTTGTTTTGGTTAAGATCTTTTCTTCATGATATGCTTCATGTTATGGTCACCACTTGCTCCTACCATCACCTCCCTCTTGCATATATAGTGGCCGGCCACCCTTGAGAGAAAAAGAGAGATTGATTTCATTTTTGGAGAGAAAAGACTATGGTTTAGGGTGCATGGAAATTTCATTACCTCTTTCATTCCATCACCCGATAAAATGGCAGCTTCATTAACCGATCGTCCACGGACTTGGACGAAGTGAGACAAAGTCATCTACTCATTCTCTACATCATTCTTGGTCGTCTCTTTTAGCAAACTTGACGACCGAGTTGCCTCAAGTCAGAGGCGGGAGCCCGTTTAAAGAATCGTCGACGTGGTGCCACCTCGACGAGGATATCGGAGATCGACGAGATCGGAGCAGCCGCAACGGAGCGTGGGATGATGGTTAAAGAACGAAGGACTCGGATCGTTCGGTATAACCTTTCTACACTCTTTACAGTTTGTTAGTTTAGCAATAATGGCAGATCCGGGTTAAAGTATACGATAGCGCCAGTTATAATGTTTTTGTTCCGCATTTGGCGTCTGTAGACGGCCGGGGCGCTAGCGTAGACTTACAGGATTAATTACACACTACAAGTTCGCTAATCTTTCAGCCAGGCCAGTGTCGGTACTTTGAGGGAGGTTCCCCGTGCTTTCGCACGAACCTAATTAATGTAAACCTCGTTTTCCCAGAGGCGTAACCCTGTTGACACCTTTCTAGACACTTACTTGATCAGCTAATTGCAATGTATAAAACTCTCCCAGGAGTAACTCTTACTCGCAGTGGGTATCGGGATCCAACTATCTCATAGAAGGTATGCAATCTCATTGCAAATTTCAACACTTGAAATTCCCGATAATATTTTGCCCCTAGTGTCCTATGACCTTGACAAAGGCCAACAAATCACAGGATGCTAGTCAAGTTCAACCCGTCATTTCTTGATTGAATCAAACCCACCCGCACGACCTTTGACAAAGGCCAACAAGGTCGTACGACTACCCTGAAACAATCTGCATCACATGCATTAGCTGATAAGCACTATTCAGCTACCGCACACTACGCATTGACAAAGGCCAACAAACGCAGCACGAATACTAAACAGTTCTTATCTGAAATGACGGAGGGCTACGGCAGGTTTTTCTGAAAACCTATTGCGTAATGAACTTGATATCGTTGTAGAATCAAATGAAGTTTTGAAATGGATTGATTTTGAGGCTTTTCTAGTTTTGCTAAAGGGGTCACTCCCGGTGAAGGGATTGTCGGCCCTTTCCTCGTCGAATGAGGTGCGGGATATATCATATATATCACTGTGCAAAACAAAAACTCTTAAAAGCAATCAATAACCAAACCGAGTGTGTACCATCTGCCAGTTATTGCTAAAGGAGTCACTCCCGGTGAAGGGATCTCGGTCCTTTCCTTATCGAATAAGGTGCAGGGTATATCATATATACCGCTATGCAAAGCAAGAACTGTAGCTACCTGTTTTATTTTGAAATTCGATTCCACAACATCTTAGGTTTCTTTTCTTTCATTAATCACATTAATGAAGTCCCATCATTTAAATACCTAAACATCACAGATAAATACGACGTACACTTATGCCATCCGCATTCCCCTCGATGTCCCCTCGTGCACCGTTAGGTTAGATAACTAACGACAGAGCAGGGCAGGGCTAGTGCGGGTGCAAAACATAAGTAACGTCTATATAATATATCATATATACTATATACTGTCCATCACAGAACATCACATGATCACATCATAGATATCGCAGTAGAAGAAACATATGAAATATTGGATATACTAGGACGTCCGTGTTTTCAATACGAGCCAGTATAAAACACGGATTCCACGGTCGTGATGAATAGCCAATCCCACACCCCTAGACCCCTACGAGAGCGGCAAGCAACCCTGCCAATTCTAGGGTTAGGAGACGCGGACTCGACTCCTCGAGATGGTCTCCCACTGGACCCCAGAACCCGGTTACTTGTGCTCCCCTCCTTGGGTCTATCCTAATGCGGAAAAGTAAATAATATAAAAAAGGTGACAACTTCCGCTACCTGGAAGTGCCCCAAATAAAAGAATATTACATACAAGTTTTTACATGAATGAAAATGAAAAACACTCATCTCACATAAAAACCCCCGGCTATTCAAACACGACGATCCAATATAACATATCCAGCAACACATAACATCACATGTCATCAACGTAAGTAAGTATGCATACCCCAATTGTCGTTGACGTATAGCAACGAAACCGGCGATATGAACATACTACACTTACGGTCACAGAAGAGAAAGTGTAAAACTACAACAGTTGGAATCCGCAACCTTTTTAGACATCACATGCCTAATCAAATGAAATACTTAGACATCACATGCCTAACAGTTATAAACCCCGCATTTTAGTCTCATTATCGAAAACTCTTTTCAATATCAAGTGAAACTAAACCGCTAGATTTATAACATTCATTCAGTTATCTCATAACTGTTTGTGAATTCCAATTATTGTATCACATTCCAGATAAACAGAAAATGTTAAACTTTTCAATCGAACAGTCGAATACCCAAGTTTTCCCGATACATCTCAACACATGAAGTAAGTCTAACAACATTCAGTTCGTGCCTCAGTACCAACGGTCCAGCCGTAGAAGGGTCAAGCCAATGCCTCACATGTGGCACGCCGTACTCCCCCAAACCCGAAGGTTCAAAGGACAGTTCAAGACGGTCACATAATAGAGTTAAGGTTTGTTGTCTTCTAGAGGATCCATCGCGTTACTTGCACTACTTAGAACGTCGTTAAACTACGGAAAAATCCAACACTTGGAAATTTCCCGACAGGGGAAAAATTGGGTATTTATATCCGGTCGAACCTTTTAACATATTCTAAAAATTATCCGGAAATACACAGAGACGAAATTTGATACCCCGATCGAAACACCGAATCCCCAAAGCAACCCCAGAAAATTCAACTCTTGAATAATTATTAAAAATACCCAGGAAAATCACCACTGGAAACTAAGAATTACTGTGTAAAATTCTTTATATATTGAGGCCGTACGGCCGCGGAACCGCCGCATGCGCCATGCTCATGCTGCGGATCCACGGCGACTTAGTGGAATTAGCCTGTCGAATTTCACAGAAACTCTTATATTTTCCTGATGGTTTTTCTGCATATTTTTAATCTGGAAAAATCCCAGAATTTAGAAAAAGTCCAGAGAGCACTTGGGTTTTAGGGTTTCGGGTTCGTTCGGACTTCAAACGTCGTCTGGACTTCGCCTAAGGCTCTAGCTAGGCTCTGATACTGGTGAAAGGTTCCTAGGCACCCTATAGTGGTCTCACAAGGCATCAACCATGCCATTTTACAAAAATTATGGTGCCGAGAAACCCTAATACGGATCGTCGGCTAGAATCCTAAGCGAAAAACGAATCTAGTTAACAAATTAACTAAAGGAGAGAGGCTACAACCTTTGTAGATCCGGTTCTCCACTTCCTTAGCTCCACGTAGGCGTCCTCTCGCTGTCCATCTCGAATCCTAGACTCAATCGTCGGCTTCATCGGAAAAACGAGCGGAATAGGTCGTCGGCTTCGTGCCGAAGATGATCTACGTCGAGGTTGCACAAGTTCAAGCTCCAACTTCACCAAGTTGTGAAACTTGTGAAGAAAACACCCAAAACAACTTGGCAAGAGGTAGAGGGTGAAGAAATAGGAGGTGGGTTCACTTTAGAATTGGATTTCTCACTTTAGATCTCAAGTTGCCATTGATGGCATCAAGGTTTCTTTCTTGAAGAAGAAGGTCAAGAAAAAGAAAGAATATGATAAGTGTTGAATTAAAATGAAAATAATTCAATACTTATCATAAGCAAACCATAGTTGAGTGTAGAGAATAGACCATGGTTAGTTGGATAGGTTAGGGTTAAGCATGAAGACAAGAATGGTTAAGAAGTCAAAGCTTCATGAAGCTTCAACTAAAAACAAACATCTCCACCATTCTTATCTCAATCTTTTCTAAATAAATAAATGAACAAATAAATAAATAAATGAATAAGCAAAACCCTAATTATCACTTAACCATGGTTTAATTCTTCACACTTAACCAAATGATCAAGTATCATCAAACATGATACAAATATGTGCACAAAAGTATATCACATATACAACTTGCACATCAAGTGAGAAAATCCTTTTAAAGTGAACCAATACTAGTTAATGCAAAGTAATATATCAAATATATAATTATACATTAAATCATTAAATCAACATTTGATTCAATGATCCGGTCACGTCGCACATAACCGACTAGTATCCAATGTATCGATTTATCGAATCAATGATTCGATAACTAGGTCATATCGAATATAACTAATCGAAACATTTATCGCGAGAATGAAAAGCGGTATCACATACACGCATTATTCTGGCTCCCGCACATATCTCATATGCGCCCCTATTTCGTTTCGCTTGAGCTAGGAAACCTCTGTGTAGGACTCTAAAGACTCGTCAATACGCCGGTAGCAGATGATGATCATATCAAGCACCCACAAGCCGCAAGCGGTCTGCTAAACGTAACGGCCATCCGGGTATTGAGCGATCAGAAGATCGACGAGCTAGCCCACTCACACTCCTGTGAATCCAACCAGTAACACTTACCGTACAGTCCGGTCTGTTCGTCTGATACGTCGCATATCAAGTCTAGGGGTGGTAAAAGTCAGACCCCAATAAACGATAAGTCGTGCCGATGTGAGGCTCATAACGGGTCAAGAAACTACTGGTAACACTTACCAGCAAATCTCAGATCAGCCCTGGCCAGGGACTTCCCTGTTACGGCCAATCGAGCACAGCGCAACATCAACCCCTAATACCGGGAGAGACGAAACCCCTCCTATCGCTCATTGCCTCCATGTGACTCGGGACTGTACCCAAAGACCACCGTTTTGCACGCCCTCATGGACGTGGTAAGGTGGAGATCAAAGCACAGTGGGAATCACACAAGACTCTATGACGATCTCGGGTCTACAGACTAACCTGCACAAGTGTCACCTGAGAACTGCCATCTGACGTGAGGTATAATACCATCTGGGAGTTCTCGGCGAGTCCGTCCAGTGTACCCAGTCTCCACTGAGCACCCGTATACCATCTCTGATGTCAAACACCAATGGATATGGGATCATCCATTGCCCATCTCATGGGTCGAGAAGCGTATACGCTAGTCTACTCTGGTATATCGATGCCCCGTCTCGATACACCCACGACTAAGGACCTTGAAGGATGTACTTATGGACTACCATGTCCCCACTAGTATGATCTGTATCATAGTCCAGGTAGTCAAGTACACATCCAAAGGGCTTTACCAACATGTAACCATAAGACAGTTTAAAGAGACTAGTGTACATGTTAAGATAAAGAGTAACCAGATAGCATACTATCATATCGAGCAAGAAAGTCATCTCTATAATGTCCAAGCATCCAATATAATATACATCATGTGTACAATACTGGCCTCTAGGGCATACATACAACTAACAGTTAATGCAAAGTAATATATCAAATATATAATTATACATTAAATCAACACATGATTTAACGATCCGGTCATATCGCATATAACCGACTAGTATCCTATGTATCGGCTTATCGAATCAAGGCTTGATTCGATATCTAGGTTATATCGAATATAACCAATCGATACATTCATCGCGAGAATGAAATACGGTATCACATACACGCATTATTCTCGGTCCCACACATATCTCATATGCACTCCTATTTCGTTTCGCTTGAGCCAGGAAACCTCTGTGTCGGACTCTAAAGACTCGTCAATACGCCGGTAGCAGATGATGATCATATCAAGCACCCACAAGCCGCAAGCGGTCTGCTAAACGTAACGGCCACCCGGGTATTGAGCGATCAGAAGATCGACGAGCTAGCCCGCTCATACTCCTGTGAATCCAACCAGTAACACTTACCGTACAGTCCGGTCTGTTCGTCTTATATGTCGCATATCAAGTCTAGGGGTTGTAAACGTCAGACTCTAATAACCGATAAGTCGTGCCGATGTGACGCTCATAACGGGTCGAGAAACTACTGGTAACACTTACCAGCAAATCTCTGATCAGCCCTGGCCAGGGACTTCCCTGTTACGGCCAATCGAGCACAGCGCAACATCAACCCCCAATACCCGGAGAGACGAAACCCCTCCTATCGCTCATTGCCTCCATGTGACTCGGGACTGTACCCAAAGACCACCGTTTTGCACGCCCTCATGGACGTGGTAAGGTGGAGATCAAAGCACAATGGGAATCACACAAGACTCTATGACGATCTAGGGTCTACAGACTAACCTGCACAAGTGTCACCTGAGAACTGCCATCTGACGTGAGGTATAATACCATCTGGGAGTTCTCGGCGAGTCCGTCCAGTGTATCCAGTCTCCACTGAGCACCCGTATACCATCTCTGATGTCAAACACCAATGGATATGGGATCATCCATCGCCCATCTCATGGGTCGAGAAGCGTATAAGCTAGTCTACACTGGTATATCGATGCCCCGTCTCGATACACCTACGACTAGGGACCTTGAAGGATGTACCTATAGACTACCATGTCCCCACTAGTATGATCTGCATCATAGTCCAGGTAGTCAAGTACACATCCTAAGGGCTTTACCAACATGTAACTATAAGACAGTATAAAGAGACTAGTATACATGTTAAGATAAAGTGCAACCAGATAGCATGCTATCATATCGAGCAAGAAAGTCATCTCTATATATGTCCAAGCATCCAATATAATATACATCATCTGTACAATACTGGCATCTAGGGCATACATACAACTAACAATCTCCCACTTGCACTAGGGCCAGCTGCTGTAGTATCGCATACCGAGCATCCCAAAGAGTCTTTCAAACTGTATCTGGGGAATGGCCTTCGTGAGTGGATCCGCCGTGTTGTTCTTCGTGTCAACCCTCCTGACCACGATCTCCCGGCGATCAACTATCTCCCGGACAGGTGATACCGCCTCAGAATGTGCCTGGATCGCTGATGGGACCTCGGTTCCTTGGCCAAAGCCACCGCTCCATTGTTATCACAATACAAAGGTATTGGATGCTCAATGGATGGAACCACTCCAAGTTCAGTAATGAACTTCTTGATCCAGACAGCCACTTTGGCAGCATCGTTGGCAGCGATGTATTCAGCCTCCATCGTCGAGTCTGCCACGGTTTCCTGCTTGGAACTCTTCCATCTAACCGCCCCTCCGTAAAGGGTAAAGACAAATCCCGAATGCGACTTAGAGTCGTCCTTATCACTCTGGAAGCTCGAATCGGTAAAGGACTCCACTTGGAGTTCTCTGTTACCATACACCAAGAACATCTCTTTAGTCCTTCGTAATTACTTGAGAATGCTCTTCACAGCTGTCCAGTGACTCTCTCCAGGATCAGCTTGATACCTGCTTACTATACTTAGTGAGTATGCTACATCGGGTCTGGTACATAGCATCGCATACATGATAGAGCCTACAACCGAAGCATAGGGTATCCCTTGCATGCGAGCTCTCTCCAAATCAGTCTTGGGAGACATCTCTTTGGAGAGAGTGACTCCAGAGATCGTGGGCAAGTTCCCATGCTTGGATTCTTCCAAACTAAACCTCTTTAGTATGGTGTCAATGTACCTGGATTGGGACAATCCCAATATCCGTTTGGATCTATCTCTGTAGATCCTAATTCCCAATATGCAGGAGGCATCACCAAGATCTTTCATTGAGAATCTTTGTGATAAGAAGAGCTTGACCGATTGCAGCATAGGAATATCATTTCCTATCAAGAGTATGTCGTCCACGTACAATACGAGGAAGACAACTTTACTCTCTGCTACCTTCTTGTAAATACAAGGTTCATCTGGGTTTTTGACGAAATCAAACTCTTTGATAACGACGTCAAAGCAGATGTTCCAACTCTGCGATGCTTGCTTTAATCCATAAATGGATTTAAGCAGCTTGCACACCTTCCTGCTGCTCCCACTGTCTACGAAGCCCTCTGGCTGAGTCATGTACACGCACTCTTCTAAATCACCATTTAGAAAGGCGGTCTTAACATCCATTTGCCAGATTTCGTAGTCATGATATGCAGCGATGACAAGCATGATCCGGATGGATTTAAGCATAGCCACTGGAGAAAAGGTTTCGTCATAGTCCACACCTGGTCTTTGACGAAAACCTTTTGCAACAAGTCTAGCTTTGAAAGTCTCCACTTTCCCATCTACACCAAGTTTTTTCTTGAAGATCCACTTGCTCCCAATAGGTTTTACCCCTTCCGGTGCAACATCCAAAGTCCATACTTTGTTGGTGTACATGGATTCTATCTCGGACCGCATTGCATCCAGCCATTTCACTGAGTCCCTACTCGTGATGGCCTGCTCGAAGCTAGTTGGGTCATCATCCTCCATGATGCAATCCTCGCTCCCACCATTCATGAGAAAACCGTAGTATCTCTCAGGTTGGCGAGGAACCCTACTAGATCGGCGGAGAGACTGAGGTTCGTCGGGTACTACTGAATCCTCTGGTTCTACCAAGTCTTCTGTTATAGTTTGTGTCGCTGGAACCTCTTCCAGTTCTACCTCAATGCCACTTATCTGTTTCATAAGAAAACTTTTTTCTAAGAAAGTGGCATGTCGAGAAAAAAACACTTTTTGTTCCTCGGGATGGTAGAAGATATACCCCTGTGAATTTTTGGGATATCCTATAAACTTACATAAGACTGATCTTGCCTCGAGTTTGTCCGGATTTTGTCTTTTCACATAGGCTGGACAACCCCATATCTTAATGTAATTAAGATGTGGTCTCTTCCCTTTCCATATCTCATATAGTGGTAGGCACTGATTTGGTAGGAACTCTATTCAATAGGTCCATGGCTGTCTCAAGCGCATATCCCCAGAAGGAAATAGGTAACTCAGCTGTGCTCATCATAAAGCGCACCATATCTAATAGGGTGCGGTTCCTCCGTTCTGATACACCGTTGTGCTGTGGTGTATATGGAGGAGTCAGCTGAGAGAGAATCCCATTCTCTTTTAGGAAGTCCAGGAATTCATTGCTCAAGTATTCACCTCCTCGATCAGATCGAAGGATTTTAATACTTTTTCCGGTTTGGTTCTTGACTTCCTGTTTATATTCTCTAAATTTCTCAAAAGCTTCTGATTTGTGTTTCATCAATAACACATATCCGAATCTAGAGAGATCGTCAGTGAATGTAATGAAGTACGAAGAACCATCCCTGGCATGTGTAGACATGGGACCGCATACATCACTATGTATCAGTCCCAAAAGTTCGGTAACTCTTTCTCCGTGTCCCGTAAACGGAGTCTTGGTCATCTTGCCTTTGAGACATGACTGGCAAGTGTCATAAGATGAAAATTCAAACGGATTTAAATATCCATCCTTATGCAACTTAGCCAGTCGTGTCGCATTGATGTGTCCGAGTCTACAATTCCACAAGAAGGATTCGTTCAGTTCTGAACTCTTCCTCTTGTGTGTTTGTTATGCTCAGAACTGTTGATTGATTTAGAACATAAATGCCATTGCACAACATGCCTGATCCAACCAACTTTTGGTTACGGAAAATGTTCATAACATTGTCCTGTAATACAAAATTATATCCCTCTTTACTCAATAAAGAAACCGATATAATGTTGCATATCAGGTTCGGCATGTAATAGCATTCGTTCAGAACCAATGTATTACCAGTTGGTAATGCAAGGTGATATTCCCCGACAGTCTTAGCTGCAACAATTGCACCATTTCCAACTTTAATGTCTTTATCACCTTCTCCAAGTTCTCTACCTTTCCTGAGCCCATGCAACTGATTACATATATGGGATCCTGACCCGGTATCTAATACCCAGGACGTAGAGCAAATGGAGAAACAGTTCTCTGTAACGAACACACCCGAAGAAAATGCATCATCATGTACTTTCTTCATTCGGGTGGCATGGGAATCCTGGTATTCCCCTATATCCTATTCAGTCCTATAACTCTTATAAGAAAGAACGGAACCAACGTTCCCCAGCACAGTATAACATGCGGGTTCGGTCAATACATCCATATTATTATCTTTATTAGGGCATGACATGGTCGCTACCTAGAGAGAGAGAGAAGAAAACACTTTAGCGTATGCTCGTGCAAGATCAGATTGGTTATTATCTTATCTAATCAGGATGGCTCCCACTGGTTTTTATCAAATCTTCCTTCAAACCCTAAAAGGAAAGACTAGCCGGGATTAATTACACCCTACAACTTCGTCGATCTTTCAGCCAGGCCAGTGTCGGTACTTTGAGGGAGGTTTCCCATGCTTTCGCACGGACCTAATTAAAGTAAACCTCGTTTTCCTAGAGGCGTAACCCCGTTGACACCTTTCTAGACACCTACTTGATCGGCTAATTGTAATGTGTAAAACTCTCCCAGGAGTAACTCTTACTCGCAGTGGGTATCGGGATCCAATTATCTCATAGAAGGTATGCAATCTCATTGCAAATTTCAACACTTGAAATTCCCGATAATATTTTGCCCCTAGCGTGCTATGACCTTGACGCATGCCAAACAACCCATAGTCCGCTAGTCAAGTTCAACCCGTACAATTCGTGATTGAATTAAACCCACCCGTACGACCCTTGACGCATGCCAAACAACGCCGTACGAATACCTTAATCCAATCGCATCTCATGCTACAGACAAGTAATAATCAGCTACCGTACACTACGCCTTGACGCATGCCAAACAACCGCAGCACGAATACTGAATATTACATATCTGAATTAACGGAGGGCTACGCAGGTTTTTCTGAAAACCATGAGCGTAATGAACTTGATATCGTTGTAGAATCAAATGAAGTTTTGAAAATGGAGTGATTTTGAGGCTTTTCTAGTTTTGCTAAAGGGGTCACTCCCGGTGAAGGGATCGTCGGCCCTTTCCTCGTCGAATGAGGTGCGGGATATATCATATATATCACTGTGCAAAGCAGAAACTATAGAAGCAATCAAAAGTCAAACCGAGTGTGTAGCATCTGCCAGTTATTGCTAAAGGAGTCACTCCCGGTGAAGGGATCTCGGTCCTTTCCTCATCGAATAAGGTGCAGGGTATATCATATATACCGCTATGCAAAGCAAGAACTTGTAACATTTCAAAAAGATAAAATATTAATTTTGGGAATTTTTATAATTTAATATTATTTTATTGAATATTTTAATATTTTGGAATTATTAAATACAAATAAATGGGGAAAAATTTTGGAAAATTCTAAAATAGGGTAAATTAGAGAATTATGACATTTTAAAGTTTTTGTGATTAATTTGACACTAATTTAGTGCTAATCGCGATTAAAAATCGCTAATCGGTTTTTAGCTTTTTTGTGCAACATATGCACATATCACTTTTTCACACTTGTGCATTTTCTTGCCATGCATTTCATTTGGGTTTACTATTTGAGTGAGAAGGGTTTTAAAAGGAAAAAGAAAAGGAAAAGAATAAAGAAATGGGTAGTTGGTGAGAGAGAGAGAGGTATGGGCTTCATTGACTAAGGACTTAACCATTTCTCCCCTCATTTCCCTCCCTCTTCTCCCTTCTCCTGCTGCTGCTCCTGCACCTCCTTTCCCTCCCCTCTTCAAGCTCCAAAACACCTCTAAAACAACCCCAAAACCCAATCTCCATTTCATTAAATGTGTGCACAATCCCTAGATCTACACTTGGAGCTAAAGAAGCAAGGATTTTGGCCACTAGGGGCAACTCAAGAAAATTCTTGAGTTGCCAAATGAGGTATTTTCTGGACCTTAAACTTAGTTTATGCATTTCCTTTACCCTCATATTAAGATCGAATCGATATTGTGTGATATTGTGGACTTGTGGATAACCTAATTAGGGTTGTGATGATTTATGGGTTGTAATATGAAATTGAGGTCAGTAGAGGTTATACCATCACCCTAGTGTATGAATTGGAAACCCAAAACCTGAAGCTTAAACCAGAATACGGATTTTAGAAACCGATATCGGAGAATTTATGAAATCTGTGAAGGGTATATTGAATCTGCTATCACCCGAGACACCCTAAATTAAAATTGATTGGACAGTGACATGTGCAGGCACCCAGGGAGCTACCACCAAGACCCCAGCCCCTACTTCCATTTCCAGGCCGCAAATTCCTCCATTCTGGCCGCAAATTGCGGCCAGACCATGATGGAATTGGCTCGTTTTGGTTTTGGTGTTCCCTTATCTGTAGTTTAGGCCCCTGGTATACATAGAAGTGTCTAATTGGACCTAGGGTGAAATCTGGAACATATTTCCTAAGTTGCTGTTTTGGATTCGTGTTTCCGTATTCCGTATTTTTAAGTCTGAATTTGTGTCTTGTGTTTTACCTCGACTATTTGGCGTTTATACGACGATATAGAGGATTTATTGATGGTTTTGAAGGCATGCCATAGGTTCTAACCTATAGGCCTCTTATCGTATCGTTTTGGGTTTCGTGTGCCGTTTTAGCTTTGATTTGGTTTTAATGAGCATATACGATATTTTGATGTGTAGGTACCCTATGAAGACTACGGGACGACAAGCAAACGCGTGGTGACATCGAAAGATGGAGAGGCAAGGTGAGTAGATTATATCTACTGGGGGAAGTCGGGTGGATGGCGTATAGTACCCCCACAGCCCGTAGTTGTTATTCTATATGATTGTTAGGTGTATTATGGATAGTGTAGGGTTAGAAGTGACTAGTGTGTTCATAGTCGCGAACCCTAGAATAGAATTACACCTACACGCTCACCCTTGCATATTACTTATACTGGCACTGTGTTGATGATATTTGATGACTTTGGAGATGAGTCGATGATATTGGGCTTTGTGCCGCGAGATCGGTGATGTGGTATGATTCGTATTTGGGATACGAAATGTGTTTCTTGCGGGCTTGGGATGTGTGTTTACCCCCGCATTCATACTTTGTAGATGGCATCAGTTGTACTAGACTTAGATCAGTACCCCAGATTATATGATTTGATATGATGATAGTGATACCTGAAGTGTGATGAGATAGTGTGATATTAACCCGTACCCAGCGATTGGGATGCCGTACGACGATTTACCATATGAGCTTTACATTGACGATAGATCCGTACTCATGACTTGCGGATGTCATATGATATACTGTATCGTACGCGATACTATTGAGGCGGAATCACCGACTATTATATCTATTTATATATCGACTCAGATGTTAGGCGGTTTCCTTACCTGTAGCTCAGCTTGTTAGTTCAGCTGTATAGTTTAGTGTAGTTGTTAGATTAGATTAGACTCCTACCTATTTCAAAACTAGCGGGTCGTGGGTATTTTAAAAGACAGGTCAAGAGATCTACGGACATTTCAAAAGGCGTATCTTTTCATAAAAACACCGTAGCCCCTATTTTCAAAACCCCATGATTCGTGATATTTCAAAAGGCACCATTTGTAGGACTTATATTAGATTAATGCAGATTAGTTATAGTTGCGTCTAGATTCAGCTCCCACTCTTTTTGTGGTTCGCTTTGCATCGCATTCTTATATTATGTTTCATACTCCATTATTGATATCATGCTGTTAGGACACCAGCACCATTACGGATGTTGCGTATGTACCACGTACACTTACTTGCCGGCTCACACACATCTTCATCGGTAATTGCCATGTCACGTACACCTTAGAAAATACTATTGCTTGTCATAACCTATTAGCTAATAGTTTAGACATTGTAGTTATTACCTGCTACTTCATGCATACTGTTATTCATTGTTATGCCGCATTCATGGATTCTCATGCATATATTCACTATTTTACGTGTTACTGAGGTTTTGGATTTGGATTTCCGTGAGATTTTCTGGATTTGGAGGAAAACCGCAAAATACAAATAAACATTTTCTCTCTTTTAAAATAAAAAGTGCGGTTTTCCCATGATGTATGAGTCGTCCACCATGAGTTTGCTGATGGATTTGGAAACCCGATTCGAGGAGACGGATGAACCGTTTCGGGTACATGGTGGACCCGGTGCGGTACCCCGGGGCAAGATGAATGTGGTGATGACGTTGAGCCTGGCAGGGGAGCACTACCGACCGGTGATTTTACCTGACGCGTCGGATATCCGGAGGATACCGTCGTGGTCTTGAAATTGATGGTAGGGGCCGGTCTGGACTGACGGCGCCCTAGATTTTGTGATTGAGACATTGAGATTTCGAGATATTGAGGTACAGAGACTGTGATATAGAGATATCGAGATATTTGGATTACGTTTTGTGCCGATGTTAGGCACTGTTTTATGCTGATTTCATTATGATACCTCATTTTAAAAATACAAAGGAAATCTCACTAAATTATGAAAACAGATTCTTCATTTACATGTATTCTGTTCTCATGCATTCATACCTCATTCATATGATATATTGCTACCTGAGGCACTGACACAGGCACATGAGATTACACTCGGGTTAGATATTTACCCTAGCCTTGTTATAGGCTGCATGTTTTATATTGAGGATTTTGTACTGATCGTTTTGACCTAGGATTATGTCTTGCGTTCGGTTTCTGTTTGTAGTTATTCTCTATTCACGAGTTGGCAACTCACCCCCCGTTGTGCCACAGTTCTTGCAGGTTTGCCGTACAGGTTTCATTGCGGCATTTCTGGCACATTGCTTCCTTGCGGGTGAATTGTATTTGGTAGGTTGTTTCTTTTGCATCGAGAACCACCATTGTACTTGTATTATTCCTTGTATCTAGATTTTTCCATCAACCAAAACTTGTGTATTGTTTCAGACTCAGACTTTAGTGATGTATTGTTCGACCTTAGAGTCGCGCTTAGTAGTATTGCGGTTTTCATGCTTACTGTGTTTCTTTTGGATTTGATCCTCGCCTTTCGGCGTTGTATATTATTGTTGCTTGTGTGGTTGTGACCGTAGATTGACGAAGAGCTAGCTCCCGCTTGGGGATGCCTTTTATCATTGTATATATGTTGTGCTTGTGTACCCCGTTCGGGGCCAGTATTTACAAAAGAAACTCTGCCGAAATTTTTAGAAAAGACTTTACCTTTTAAAAATGCACATTCGGCTTAGTTATTTAAAAACCTTGACTTCAAACATATTTTCCTTCACTTCTTTAAACCAGTTTTCTTTACTTACTCTTTAAATGGTTTTAGATTTCTGGGCTTTTGGCTTACTTGGATCAGATGGAGTCCTATAGACTTCATATGGTTCAAGGGCCAGTCACGTGCTCTTTCGGGTCGTGACAAAGTTGGTATCAGAGCGCTAGGTTGACCTTGGTTCGGGCCTACGTTTGACTATGTGGAGCCTAGGGTGTTTATATATATACGGAACTTAGGCTTGACCTTACGGAACTTAGACTTAGTCGAGGGGGTATTAGACCCGAACTTTCGTCGTATAGGATGACCCTTGGTTGATGGAATAGGTGACTAAAGTAGAGTGACGTACCGTTGGTATGTTCCGCGGCATACTTACGACACGCCACTCCGCTTAAGGAACCTTAGGATGTACATATTTCGAGATCAGTGATTCTCTTTATATCCATGATTATACATCCCTTTGAGATCCCCGATTCTATTAGTCCATGATCATACCTTCATTGATGCTGTTCCTTCTTATGATCATGTATCCACTCTGGATCTGTTGTTTCCTTTCTTGTCATTGATCTGCTCTCTTCGATACTCGATTGAGGTTCCTGTCGCCATGTTTGAGCGCAGTTTGGGCTGCTGCCAGGGTTACGGTCAGGGCGAGCTCGTCTGGTATGAGGGCCGACCATTGTGTTTTCTGGTGACATGGGAACGTCTCGAGTTAGTATTGGTGATTGTGACCTCTAGTATAGGCGAGTGCTTGGTTTTGCACCGGATGATCGGACCATTGTTAGAGCTGCCAGTTGAGAGAGGACCGTTGATGTACAACATACCTCAGAGATTATGATGTCGCCTACCGTGCAGACAGATGGACCAGCTGTTGCTGAGATTGACAGGATGTCGCTTTCGGAGCTTACGAGCTGAGATTGTCGGAGCTTCCAGGCAGATATGAGACAGATGATAGCTAGTCTACCCGATTTGAGAGACGAAGGTGATTCGTCCGATTTATGCACCGGAGCGGGCCCAGTTGAGTTGAAGATTTCCAGTGTGGAGAGTCTTACTCAGATCTAGAGCAGACCGATTCAGAGATGACCGCCAATGTGTCGCCCTTCCTGGAGGATTGAGGCGCTGTTCGGCGTACAGGTGAATGAGCCAGTTGCTGCTGCAAATGACGAGATATCGCCCAGATGGTTGGAGCTGCTGCTGCGTGAGCATATACTTAGAGAGATGATAGCGAGTCGCTAGTCACCTGAGGATGAATGACTAGGACATGTGGTTCGTTCGGTTACCGATGCGAGGTCATCAGATAGATTGTTTCCAGCTAGAGACGACTTCACGCAGATTCGTTGAGAGTCGATTGAGACGATCGAATGTCAGGAGCCCATTTTCCAGGTTTAAAGTACACGGAAAGACATGCAGGTGATTCTATGGACCCTCTAGAAGAATGAAACCCTAACTCGACTTAATGACCGTGTGAAAGCCTTTGAACCTTAGGGTTTGCGGCAGTTCCTCGGCGCCATTAGTGAGGCTTGGGTTTGCCCTTCTACGGCTGGACCACCGACGCTGAGGCATGTACTCGATACTATTAAACTGTACTCGAGATGTTGATCTCTTGGAGGATTATAAGGTTCTGACGAGTCGATCGAATGTTTCGACATCATTCGGATATCATGTGATGGGATGCATTGCTTGGGAGACTCCAGATACGAGTATAGCCGTTGGAGCATAGTCCATGCAGCCACGATGAGACGAGTCCGAATCAGTCGACATTGAAGCAGAGTGAAGAAAAGAGTTCGCAGGAGATTTCGACGAGATGACGTCCCACTCCGCTGACATCAGAGATGTGATACGCACCCAGAGGCGTTGTATATGGATATATCTTCCAGAAAGAAGCGCGATAAGTATGCAGCCGTTCCGGAATAAGAATTTGCTTCAGCAATGGATGATGACTTCCGGGCAATCCTGCAGGAAAGAGATTTGAGAGAGAAATCTCGATAGGACCTTTCTGGAATGCGATACGAGAAGACCTAGACCCAGGGGTGGTCATATTGTGCACACCCAGCAGGCCAGAGTTGGCATTGTCGACGAGGTAGTTGACCGGATTCGGATAAAGGAACTTACCCAGATGCGTTGCGAATTGATCAAGGACGGACGAGTTTTGAGTATTCCTCCGATGGTTGGGATGTGTTCCCGAGGACCTGTTCGGCCTGACATCTTCTGCAGAATGATGAAGCTACAGAGTACGCGATTTCGAGTCCGTGTGAGAGACTTCAGATTGACCGTGGCCGAGAACAGTGCAGTGCGTAGATATGCATGGCGTGACGTCATAGTTGACGACGATAGAGACAGGTGGAACCAGAGGTTCGGGCGAGACGCTGACGGGCTGTCATTACTTCCCGTCGAGACTAGAGACCTGATATGCTTACAGAGACGTTGGGATGCGACCAATTTCCGGGAAAATTTTGTGCTGGGGACACAGATGTCTATCGAGTGAGAAGAGATTATGCAGGAGAGCCAGCCTCTGTACAGTTCGGCATAGGCAAGATCGGAAGAGACCTTGAGCAGGATTCCTTCCAGGACATTGCTGCAATGATGTTTGCACCCAGGATCAGATGTGTGACGTGCATTCAGAGAGCCAGAGGCCGACGCCAGTGATGGGCTGCCTCACGAGTGGTCGTGAGGATTGACCGATAGGTGACCAGAGAAGTGCCAGAACGGAATCGTCCCCGTTAGCACACCTGACAGGGCTGATGAGCCGATTGATTGTGAGATAGGTAATCCGCAGAGAAGATAAGGACCCAGCGATAGAGGACGCCAGACCATGAGCAAGAGGCAAGTAGATATCTTGTGCTGCTAGCATTGGATGCACCGACTCTTTCTCGACCTCGAAGGAGGAACTACCGACGACGGTATTTATGATTTGTAATTTTGTGATTCGATTTTCACGTATCCGTCGTTTTGGATTTCGGTATTTTGGGCGTTTTGTTTGCATGATTTAGTTTTGATGACTGCGTTTCATGATATTTGTTTCATGCACCCACTGGATATTTATATTTTGCGCATAGTTATTACATTCGAGGTATTGATTGTGAATTCACGCCCATCTTATGCAGTGATTTGATTTACACTTCCAGCAGAGTTTTCATGCACCTTTAGTGTTTTGATATACGATTTTGGTGCACGCCAGATGCACTAAATCGGGATTCTTCCTGCATGTCACATGCACCTGATTTTTTTTACTGTCAGGCATACACGTTGCCTACGACAGATGTTTCGTGCACACCAGTTGCACCTAGATGTTGTTTTGTACACCTGTTTGACACATATATGGATTTTGATTCCTTGCGCACCAGACGCACAGGATATTCTTATATATGCATTTTGGGGATTGATTTCTAGTAGAGCAGTACATTTTTATGATATTCTCTATGTATTGATGTTTTCGGAGCCCCGACAAATTGGAGTATTACTAAAATTGTTTTAGTATTGGGGGTTTAAATTTAAATTCGGGGACCGAATTTCTTTAAGGGGGGTAGATTGTAACATTTCAAAAAGATAAAATATTAATTTTGGGAATTTTTATAATTTAATATTATTTTATTGAATATTTTAATATTTTTGAATTATTAAATACAAATAAATGGGGAAAATTTTTGGAAAATTCTAAAATAGGGTAAATTAGAGAATTATGACATTTTAAAGTTTTTGTGATTAATTTGACACTAATTTAGTGCTAATCGCGATTAAAAATCGCTAATCGGTTTTTAGCTTTTTTGTGCAACACATGCACATATCACTTTTTCACACTTGTGCATTTTCTTGCCATGCTTTTCATTTGGGTTTACTATTTGAGTGAGAAGGCTTTTAAAAGGAAAAAGAAAAGGAAAAGAATAAAGAAATGGGTAGTTGGGGTGAGAGAGAGAGGTATGGGCTTCATTGACAAAGGACTTAACCATTTCTCCCCTCATTTCCCTCCCTCTTCTCCCTTCTCCTGCTGCTGCTCCTGCACCTCCTTTCCCTCCCCTCTTCAAGCTCCAAAACACCTCTAAAACAACCCCAAAACCCAATCTCCATTTCATTAAATGTGTGCACAATCCCTAGATCTACACTTGGAGCTAAAGAAGCAAGGATTTTGGCCACTAGGGGCAACTCAAGAAAATTCTTGAGTTGCCAAATGAGGTATTTTCTGGACCTTAAACATAGTTTATGCATTTCCTTTACCCTCATATTAAGATCGAATCGATATTGTGTGATATTGTGGACTTTTGGATAACCTAGTTAGGGTTGTGATGATTTATGGGTTGTAATATGAAATTGAGGTCAGTAGAGGTTATACCATCACCCTAGTGTATGAATTGGAAACCCAAAACCTGAAGCTTAAACCAGAATACGGATTTTAGAAACCGATATCGGAGAATTTATGAAATCTGTGAATGGTATATTGAATCTGCTATCACCCGAGACACCCTAAATTAAAATTGATTGGACAGTGACATGTGCAGGCACCCAGGGAGCTACCACCAAGACCCCAGCCCCTACTTCCATTTCCAGGCCGCAAATTCCTCCATTCTGGCCGCAAATTGCGGCCAGACCATGATGGAATTGGCTCGTTTTGGTTTTGGTGTTCCCTTATCTGTAGTTTAGGCCCCTGGTATACATAGAAGTGTCTAATTGGACCTAGGGTGAAATCTGGAACATATTTCCTAAGTTGCTGTTTTGGATTCGTGTTTCCGTATTCCGTATTTTTAAGTCTGAATTTGTGTCTTGTGTTTTACCTCGACTATTTGGCATTTATACGACGATATAGAGGATTTATTGATGGTTTTGAAGGCGTGCCATAGGTTCTAACCTATAGGCCTCTTATCGTATCGTTTTGGGTTTTGTGTGCCGTTTTAGCTTTGATTTGGTTTTAATGCGCATATACGATATTTTGATGTATAGGTACCCTATGAAGACTACGGGACGATAAGCAAACGCGTGGTGACATCGAAAGATGGAGACGCAAGGTGAGTAGATTATATCTACTGGGGGAAGTCGGGTGGATGGCGTATAGCACCCCCGCAGTCCGTAGTTGTTATTATATATGATTGTTAGGTGTATTATGGATAGTGTAGGGTTAGAAGTGACTAGTGTAGTTCATAGTCGCGAACCCTAGAATAGAATTTCACCTACACGCTCACCCTTGCATATTACTTATACTGGCACTGTGTTGATGATATTGAATGACTTTGGAGATGAGTCGATGATATTGGGCTTTGTGCCGCGAGATCGGTGATGTGGTATGATTCGTATTTGGGATACGAAATGTGTTTCTTGCGGGCTTGGGATGTGTGTTTACCCCCGCATTCATACTTTGTAGATGGCATCAGTTGTACTAGACTTAGATCAGTACCCCAGATTATATGATTTGATATGATGATAGTGATACCTGAAGTATGATGAGATAGTGTGATATTAACCCGTACCCAGCGATTGGGATGCCGTACGACGATTTACCGTATGAGCTTTACATTGACGATAGATCCGTACTCATGACTTGAGGATGTCATATGATATACTGTATCGTACGCGATACTATTGAGGCGGAATCACCGACTATTATATCTATTTATATATCGACTCAGATGTTAGGCGGTTTCCTTACCTGTAGCTCAGCTTGTTAGTTCAGCTGTATAGTTTAGTGTAGTTGTTAGATTAGATTAGACTCCTACCTATTTCAAAACTAGCGGGTCGTGGGTATTTTAAAAGACAGGTCAAGGGATCTACGGACATTTCAAAAGGTGTATCTTTTCATAAAAACACCGTAGCCCCTATTTTCAAAACCCCATGATTCGTGATATTTCAAAAGGCACCATTTGTAGGACTTATATTAGATTAATGCAGATTAGTTATAGTTGCGTCTAGATTCAGCTCCCACTCTTTTTGTGGTTCGCTTTGCATCGCATTCTTATATTATGTTTCATACTCCATTATTGATATCATGCTGTTAGGACACCAGCACCATTACGGATGTTGTGTATGTACCACGTACACTTACTTGCCGGCTCACACACATCTTCATCGGTAATTGCCATGTCACGAACACCTTAGAAAATACTATTGCTTGTCATAACCTATTAGCTAATAGTTTAGACATTGTAGTTATTACCTGCTACTTCATGCATACTGTTATTCATTGTTATGCCGCATTCATGGATTCTCATGCATATATTCACTATTTTACGTGTTACTGAGGTTTTGGATTTGGATTTCCGTGAGATTTTCTGGATTTGGAGGAAAACCGCAAAACACAAATAAACATTTTCTCTCTTTTAAAATAAAAAGTGCGGTTTTCCCATGATGTATGAGTCGTCCACCATGTGTTTGCTGATGGATTTGGAAACCCGATTCGAGGAGACGGATGAACCGTTTCGGGTACATGGTGGACCCGGTGCGGTACCCCGGTGCAAGATGAATGTGGTGATGACGTTGAGCCTGGCAGGGGAGCACTACCGACCGGTGATTTTACCTGACGCGTCGGATATCCGGAGGATACTGTCGTGGTCTTGAGATTGATGGTAGGGGCCAGTCTGGACTGACGGCGCCCTAGATTTTGTGATTGAGACATTGAGATTTCGAGATATTGACGTACAGAGACTGTGATATAGAGATATCGAGATATTTGGATTACGTTTTGTGCCGATGTTAGGCACTGTTTTATGCTGATTTTATTATGATACCTCATTTTAAAAATACAAAGGAAATCTCACTAAATTATGAAAACAGTTTCTTCATTTACATGTATTCTGTTCTCATGCATTCATACCTCATTCATATGATATATTGCTACCTGAGGCACTGACACAGGCACATGAGATTACACTCGGGTTAGATATTTACCCTAGCCTTGTTATAGGCTGCATGTTTTATATTGAGGATTTTGTACTGATCGTTTTGACCTAGGATTATGTCTTGCGTTCGGTTTCTGTTTGTAGTTATTTTCTATTCACGAGTTGGCAACTCACCCCCCGTTGTGCCACAGTTCTTGCAGGTTTGCCTTACAGGTTTCATTGCGGCATTTCTGGCACATTGCTTCCTTGCGGGTGAATTGTATTTGGTAGGTGGTTTCTTTTGCATCGAGAACCACCATTGTACTTGTATTATTCCTTGTATCTAGATTTTTCCATCAACCAAACTTGTGTATTGTTTCAGACTCAGACTTTAGTGATGTATTGTTCGACCTTAGAGTCGCGCTTAGTAGTATTGCGGTTTTCATGCTTACTGTGTTTCTTTTGGATTTGATCCTCGCCTTTCGGCGTTGTATATTATTGTTGCTTGTGTGGTTGTGACCGTCAATTGACGAAGAGCTAGCTCCCGCTTGGGGATGCCTTTTATCATTGTATATATGTTGTGCTTGTGTACCCCGTTCGGGGCCAGTATTTACAAAAGAAACTCTGCCGAAATATTTAGAGAATACTTTACCTTTTAAAAATGCACATTCGGCTTAGTTATTTAAAAACCTTGACTTCAAACATATTTTCCTTCACTTCTTTAAACCAGTTTTCTTTACTTACTCTTTAAATGGTTTTAGATTTCTGGGCTTTTGGCTTACTTGGATCAGATGGAGTCCTATAGACTTCATATGGTTCAAGGGCCAGTCACGTGCTCTTTCGGGTCGTGACAGAACTGTAGCTACCTTTTTGTTTAAAATTTGATTCTGCAACTTCTTAGGTTTCTTTTCATTCATTAATCACATTAATGAAGTCCCATCATTTAATTCACCTAAACATCACAGATAAATACGACGTACACTTATGCCATCCGCATTCGCCTGGATGTCCCCTCGTGCACCGTTAGGTTAGGTAACTAACGACAGAGCAGGGCAGGGCTAGTGCGGATGCAAAACATAAGTAACGTCTATAATATATCATATATACTATATACAGTATCTATCACAAAACATCACATGATCGCATCACAGATATCGCAGCAGAAGAAACATATGAAACATTGGATCTACTAGGACGTCCGTGTTTTGAATACGAGCCAGTATAAAACACGGATTCCACGGTCGTGATGAATAGCCAATCCCACACCCCTAGACCCCTACGAGAGTGGCAAGCAACCCTACCAATTCTAGGGTTAGGAAACCCGGACTCGACTCCTCGAGTTGGTCTCCCACTGGACCCCAGAACCCGGTTACTTGTGCTCCCCTCCTTGGGTCTATCCTAATGCGGAAAAGTAAATAATATACAAAAGGTGACAACTTCCGCTACCTGGAAGTGTCCCAATAAAAGAATATCACATACAAGTTTTTACATGAATGAAAATGAAAAACACTCATCTCACATAAAAACCCCCGGCTATTCAAACACGACGATCCAATATAACATATCCAGCAACACATAACATCACATGTCATCAACGTAAGTAAATATGCGTATCCTAATTGTCGTTGACATATAGCAACGAAACCGGCGATATCACATATTACACTTACGGTCACAGAAAAGAAAGTGTAAAACTACAACAGTTGGAATCCGCAATTTCTTTAGACATCACATGCGTAACAATTATAAACCCCGCATTTTAGTCCCATTATCGAAAACTCTTTTCAATATCAAGTGAGACTAAACCGCTAGATTTATAACATTCATTCAGTTATTTCATAACTGTTTGTGAATTCCAATTATTGTATCCCATTCCAGATAAATAGAAAATATTAAACTTTCCGATCGAACATTCAAACACCCAAGTTTTCCCGAAACCGATCAACACATGAAATAAGTTCAAAGACATTCATTTCATGCCTCAGTACCAATGGTTCAGCCGTAGAAGGGTCAAGCCAACGCCTCACATGTGGCACGCCGTACTGCCCTAAACCCGAAGGTTCAAAGGGCAGTTCAAGACGGTCACATAATCGAGTTAAGTTTTGTTGTCTTCTAGAGGGACCATCGCGTTACTTGCACTACTTAGAACGTCATTAAACTACGGAAAAGTCCAACAATTGGAAATTTCCCGGCCGGGGAAAGATTGGGTATCTACATCCGGTCGAACTTTTTAACATATTCCAAATACCCGGAAAACACATAGACGACGTTTGAAATTACCGGTCGAATCATCGAAGCTCTAAAACACCTCAGAAAACTCAACTGTTGAGTGCATATTAAAAATTCCCAGAAAACTCAGCTGCTGAAATGATGAATTACTGTGCAAAAATTACAGGAAAATCCCATTAATTGGCCGCGGAACCGCCGCAGAAGCCAAGCTTCTGCCGCGGTTCCGCCGCACCATTGACTGTTCATGAGGTAAATTTTGCACCGTAGTTCTTAGAATTCCCTGCTGAATTTTTTAAGAATTTTTAATCTGGAAAAATCCCAGTTTTTGGAAAAAAGTCCAGAGAGCATGATGTGTTAGGGTTTCGATGTGTATTCGGGTTTCAAACGTCGTCTAGACTTCGCCTAAGGCTCTAGCTAGGCTTTGATACCACTGTATGGTTCCTAGGCACTCTCAAGAGGTCTCACAAGGCATCAACCATACCAATTTCAAATTTTACAAGTGCCGAGAAACTCTAATACGGATCGTTAACTAGAATTTTAGGCGAAACAATAAACTAGTTAACATCTTAACTAAAAGAAGAGAGCTACAACCTTTGTAGATCCTGTTATCCACTTCCTTAGCTCCATGTAGTCGTTCCCTCGCTGTCCATCTCGAATCCGGAACTCTCTCATCGGCTTCATCGGAGAAATGAGCGGACTAGTCGTCGGCTTCGATGCCGAAGATGATCTACGTCGAGGCTACACTGGATCAAGCTCCGACTTCACCTAGTTGTGAAACTTGTGAAGAAAACACCCAAAACCACTTGGCAAGAGGTAGAGGATGAAGAAATAGGAGGTGGGTTCACTTTAGAATTGGATTTCTCACTTTAGAACTCAAAATGCCATTAATGGTGTCTAGTTTTCTTTCTTGAAGAAGAAGGAGAAGATGAAGATAGAATATGATAAAAGTATTTCCATAATAGAAAATAAATCAATACTTATCATATCCTAACTAAGGTCAAGTGTAGAGAATAGACCATGGTAAGTGGGAATGGTTAGGGTTAAGCATGAAGACAAAATGGTCTCTTTAGTCAAAGCTTCATGAAGCTTCAACAAGCTTCATGATAAAAAGAAACCATTTTATTTTCTTTTATCCATTTAAATAAATAAAGAATGGATAAATAAATGAGTGAATAAATCAAAACCCTAACCATTATCATAACCATGGTACAATTCTTTACACAAAGCCAATGTTCATGCATCATCGAACATGATACAATCAAGTGCACAAAAGTATATCACATATACAACTTGTGAACTTCAAGTGAGAAAATCTATTTAAAGTGAACCAATACAAGTTAATGCAAAGTAATATATCAAATATATAATTATACATTAAATCATTAAATCAACACTTGATTTAACGATCCGGTCATATCGCATATAACCGACAAGTATCCTATGTATCGGCTTATCGAATCAAGGCTTGATTCGATATCTAGGTTATATCGAATATAACCAATCGATACATTCATCGTGAGAATGAAATACGGTATCACATACACGCATTATTCTCGGTCCCACACATATCTCATATGCACTCCTATTTCGTTTCGCTTGAGCCAGGAAACCTCTGTGTAGGACTCTAAAGACTCGTCAATATGCCGGTAGCAGATGATGATCATATCAAGCACCCACAAGCCGCAAGCGGTCTGCTAAACGTAACGGCCACCCGGGTATTGAGCGATCAGAAGATCGACGAGCTAGCCCGCTCATACTCCTGTGAATCCAACCAGTAACACTTACCGTACAGTCCGGTCTGTTCGTCTGATATGTCGCATATCAAGTCTAGGGGTTGTAAACGTAAGACCCCAATAACCGATAAGTCGTGCCGATGTGAGGCTCATAACGGGTCGAGAAACTTCTGGTAACACTTACCAGCAAATCTCTGATCAGCCCTGGCCAGGGACTTCCCTGTTACGGCCAATCGAGCACAGCGCAACATCAACCCCCAATACCCGGAGAGACGAAACCCCTCCTATCGCTCATTGCCTCCATGTGACTCGGGACTGTACCCAAAGACCACCGTTTTGCACGCCCTCATGGATGTGGTAAGGTGGAGATCAAAGCACAGTGGGAATCACACAAGACTCTATGACGATCTCGGGTCTACAGACTAACCTGCACAAGTGTCACCTGAGAACTGCCATCTGACGTGAGGTATAATACCATCTGGGAGTTCTCGGCGAGTCCGTCCAGTGTATCCAGTCTCCACTGAGCACCCGTATACCATCTCTGATGTCAAACACCAATGGATATGGGATCATCCATCGCCCATCTCATGGGTCGAGAAGCGTATAAGCTAGTCTACACTGGTATATCGATGCCCCGTCTCGATACACCTACGACTAGGGACCTTGAAGGAACCTATGGACTACCATGTCCCCACTAGTATGATCTGCATCATAGTCCAGGTAGTCAAGTACACATCCTAAGGGCTTTACCAACATGTAACTATAAGACAGTATAAAGAGACTAGTATACATGTTAAGATAAAGTGCAACCAGATAGCATACTATCATATCGAGCAAGAAATTCATCTCTATATATGTCCAAGCATCCAATATAATATACATCATCTGTATAATACTGGCCTCTAGGGCATACATACAACTAACACCGTTCAGCTCGAGCGCGACCTTTCGTTCACCGAGCAGCCAGTCGTGTTATTGGACCGGCAGGTGAAGAAACTTAGATCGAAGGTCTTGCCATCAGTGAAGGTGCTTTGGCGCAGCCCGAGTGGCGAGGAGATCACTTGGGAGGCCGAGGGCGAGATGCGGAACAAGTTCCCTCATCTCTTTGAAGGTATGCGTAGCTTTATATTTTCAAATTCGGGGACGAATTTCTTTTAAGGGGGGAGATTGTAACACATCGGGATGTGTTTAGTGGCTAATTATATTTAAATAAAGGGTTTTTAATAAAAAGTTTACCAAATTGAGTTTCAAATATTTTTCCAAATTTAATAAATATTTTTCTAGAATTTTCCTAGGCTTGCACACACATGTGCATGTAAACTAGGGTTTAAAATGAGGTTATACCATGATTAGCAACCATGGTGGTTTAATAATGGGGATTAAGTCTTTTGGGTTTTAATTAAGTCTATTTAGTTAATTGATGGTTGTTTTAATTTGAATCTTGTTTTGGGGTGTTGACTTGAGAGAATGAGAGAGAGAGAGAGAGAATGCATCATGGCAAAGCCATGCTTGCATTTAATGATGAGAGAGAAAGGAGGGGTTGACATTGGGGGTTATCATTTCCTCTCATTCTTGTGCTCATTTCGCTCAACCTCACTCTCACACTCACACACCCACATCCACAACAGTAGCACAGCAGCAGAAGCAAGCAGCACAGCAGCAGCAGCACTGAGCAGCAGCAACAGCAACAACTTCAACTGCAGCTCCTTCCCTCTACTCCTTCTTCTTCCTCCAGCTCCCTAGGGTCGAGTGTGGGGTATACTTCTTGAACTTACCCCTAGTTTTCTTAATTAGTGTAGCTTAGCTTCGATTAGTGTTTAATGGTGCGTTTTAGTGCGATATGTGGTAATTAGGGGGACCTTTGATCAAGTGACGTGTGTATTGGTTTAAGTAAGTTGATGGAGTGTTGTTAGGGCCATGTTAACCTAGCTTAGCCCCCAATTGCACTAAAATACCACCATATTGCTATTTGATGCAAATTCATCGTTTTTAAGCAAATTTTAGCTTTCTGTAATCTGCTATCGACCCAGTGTGTTCAGAATAAAATTGTGATGACTGCAGTATAGTTGTTAGGAGCCGATCCTATGTGTAGAAGACGACCCCCAAACTCCATACTTTGGCCGCCGAAAAATTGATTTTGGCCGCAATTTGCGGCCAGATGGGGAGGGAATGGGTTTGGGTTTAGCTCTATAGGTTTCTGCTGCTATCCTTAGACTCATGGCATGTGTAATTTTATTTAATTGTTGCTGTAGAAAAATCTGGAGCTAAATACCTGTTTCTCGTATTTTTAAACCTTCGCAACACGCGTGATACGTGTGTGGGTTTGGGGTTTCTGCGTATCGCGACATGATTAGTCGTAAATATTGCATATTTTAACCGGCAATTTCCTCATCATTTGCATTCATATAGAAGTGTTCGACATTCATATTTTACATATTAGCAAAACTGTCGCAAAATATCAGATTACATGTATTAGACTCTAAAACCGACACTATAATGGAAATTGACCACAATTCATGGCATCGCATCATCCCTACATTTGCGCAACACTTGTTTTGAGATCTGTGCAGGAAAATCCAGCAGAAAGGCCAAAATTTACAGGGTACAGCTAAAACGTTACGCCAACTCAATGATTTCAGTTCTGGTATCAATCCAAAGGGACAAACAAAAATCAACATATCAGAAGAAGCCCCAAATACCATCACAAGACCACACCAAAGAGCCCAAGCCATCAAGCCTCCACTTGGCCACGGAACCGCGGCGCAAGCCGGCTTAGGCCACGGTTCCGTGGCCGTCTTGCCACGTCAGCACTAAATATTTAGTGCAAATCTCTTACCTCACTTCCAGAAGCTCAGAAAGACATGACAACTTCCAGAAAACTCCAGAGACTTCTGCCAGATCAGAAAACCCTTGTTTCTACACTAAACTAGCCTATCATTCTAGAACATTCTCCTTAAACCCTCGCTTAAACCCTAAGCTAAGCCTAACAAACTCTTTCTAGAAGTTTCTCAAGAAACTTTTGGAGGGAACTCAAAGGCTTAGGGTTTGGGTGTTCTATAAATAAGACCCTAGGCTCATTGTAAAAGGATCCAATTATTCAATCTTGATTCATCTTGGAATCAACCCTATTCTAGTTCATTTTGAGAGCCATTCTATCTCTCTCTCTTCATCTTCTTCTTCCACAAATCTAGTGAGAGGATTTGTGTGAAACCCTAACCCTAATTCCATTCAAAAGCCAAGATCCCGAGTACCCATTCAAACAAGAAGCCTTGTAACCTTTTAGGAGCCGAGCCGGTCTTCAACGGAGCAAGTGGTCCAAGCCGATCCGCGACTCACGGAGCCGAGCGAAGCCAAGTCGACAATTTAATTCTTCCTCTTGTAGTTCTTGAGCGACTGTAATCAAATTGTTGATATAAATAAAAGGTGAAATTCTTTTATCTTGTTTTCTTTAAATTCTTGCATCATGAGTCAATCTAAATTTCTAGTTATAATTCTTGTTGTGATGCTTGAGTAATACTCCGCTCGTCGAGGAGTCGAGACGGTCAATAGAATGATGATGTAATATACATCTTAAATCGATTCTTGATTCCTACGAGTTTTGTAAACCCTAGCAAATTCAAGAACCGACGACCCATTTCGTTGCGATGCTTTCTTGATTGATATCGCTCGCGATTGGGGAGTTACGATCGTTTCTTGAAATTGCTAGAGGCTAGAATGCGAATGAAATCAACAAAAGAACAAGGGTTAAAAGATGAAACCCTAGTTTCATCAAGAAAGCCCTAACTCTCGTCGATCATCATCGATCTAGTATCAATCCTTCGAAGGACAAGAACACGAAATCTTGAGGTTACATCACGTCTATAGATCCGATCGATTCCTACGAGCCTCATTAGATTCTTGACTTTTTGTTTGGAAATATTATCGAAACCCAATTCTTGATTGTTTATCAGTTTCTTGATTCTTGATTAAACATCGTGACACCTGAATCAATTGATAAATTCTTGAATCATGTTTTCTTTTCTTTTCAATTAACTTTTCAATTCAAATGAAGCAAATATAAAAACGAATCGCACAATCCCTGTGGACGATCCGCACTCACTTACAAACTACATCCGACACCGTAGTTGATTGCGGTCAAATAATTCTTTGATTGTGATTCTATACATTTTCTAAAACGACACACAAAGAAATGAGCAATCAAATGGCGCCATTGCCGGGGATCACGCGCTAATTCGTTGTATATCAAAGTTTGAATTGAAAGAATTATTCCATTGTTATTTTGAGATCAAAATTCGTGCAAACCCTAAACAATTTGTTGTGTTTCATTGCAAGGAGATCTGGAGCTTGCTGGAAATTGATAAAAAAAATTTGGAAAATTCCGGAGAGCTGGAGTTAACAACAGGAATCTCCTGAAGAAGTTTGGTTCAGTGATCCAACATTTGGACCGGGGAAGGGCGGCATAAGAGAGGATACGCGGCGGAACCGCGGCCTCTTAGGGGGTTCTCTGAAAATTTTTTGCCTCAGGTGACTTCTTTACTTCTCCTTTCTCCTCTTTTTAGCTCCAACTAATACTTTGCTGAAGGATTCTTTGCAAAGAATAGCAGCTCGCAAATTGCAAATTAAATTTGTGCGTATTTTGTTTCTTGGTTGTTTGCATTATAAATACGGATATTAAGGGGCACGGCCAAATCCAAATTAGGTGGGGATTTCATTACCCTTCCTAGGCCCCGAAAACCACCAAACTTGCATCCGCATTGACCCACATTAACTAAAAGAAATCTAGAGATGACTCTAAGGACTGTCGCGCTCAATTAGGACAGAAGAAGGCCGTGGGTAATTCATTGCTTATCCGCGTTTTCCTGTGGTGCCTAAGGCGAGTGTGTCTAAGGCTAGTGGTTATTAATTAGGCCCACTACTTACGTAGTGGAGTACCTTCCCACTTACCTGGCACTTATCCGGCCACAGGGGGACAAAGAGGCAGTGGAGGATTCTATCCCGCGACTTGTCTTTTGGCAGTTAGGAGCGGTCTAGAGCCGGACCTAGGTGACCACTAGATTCTAGGGTTTGTGTGCTGCATTTGTTGTGTCGCATCATTTTTTTAAAAATCCGTCCCTTTTTCAAAAGAAAACACCTCATTCATTTACCCCTAATTATAAGCCAACGCTGCCACTTGTACTAACCCTTTTTAGTACAAGATAGGCTGGACACGGGATTCTAGTGCCCGTTTAGTCCGCGTACCCTTTATCGACTCCGAAGTCGATAATTCTCCATTTACCTTTTCTTTACCTACTACCACACCCACACCGATGGATCCAAATCCATCAAACTTCTTTAACCCTAATCTGCCGCCGTCCGTTGGTGCGCAGAATCCACCCCGCATCTCTCTCCAGGAGAGGTACTACCCTATTCGAGGTCCTCTTTCGACCTGCTTATCCACACCACCAGCCAATGGGGATAACTTTGAGATTAAGCCCCAGTATATCAATCTTTTACCCAAATTCCACGGACTCCAGACTGAGGACGCTTACGTTTTCATTACCAAATTTGAAAACGTATGCGCAATGATGGGTACGTCACAACTTTCAGTGGATGCGATGCGTCTACGACTTCTTCCATTTACTTTGTGCGATATAACCGAGAAGTGGCTATATAACACTACCGCACACTCTATTACGAATTAGGAAGAATTCGTCGCTGCATTCCTTAAGAAATTTTACCCAATCCAAAAGACGGCTCGAATCCATAGCGAACTGAATCAATTTGCCCAGCTCCCTACTGAACCATTCTCTAAATGCTTTGAACGTTTCAAGGATCTTTTGGTTCAGTGTCCTCATCACGGCATCCTGAGATGGGAGCTTTGTCGAATCATTTATGAGGGCATTAACTCAAACACTAAACAGAGCCTTGAAAACATGTGTCAAGGTGCATTTATGACTAAGGATGATGGGAAAGCTTGGAAGTACTTAGAAGAGTTCGCTGAAAAATCACTTCAGTGGGAGAGTGGAACCCAACCATTGAATAGGGTGGCGTACACCAAATAGATGTGTCCATAGGTGTTCGAGCTGAGATGGCAGCAATGCAAAAGAAGCTCGACGCTATAGAACACAAATTTTCTGCAGCCTCCCTAAACCCAATGTCGCTCCTCAAAACTGTTTGTGGGTGCTATTCTGATCCGTCACACTTAACGGAAGAATGTCCATTAAACTCTGCGTTTCAAGGTCACGAGCATTCTAATGCTGCATTTCAAAGACCTCGAAACGATCCATATTCTTCCACGTACAATCAGGGTTGGAGGAATCACCCGAATTTCGCTTGGAACCAAAACCAATCTCAAAACACGGTTCCAAACACGAATAATTTTCAAAGGGCTCTTCCTCTACCATAACAGCAACCCCTTCAACTCACTCAGCACCCCTACCAATCACAAAATTTCCAAAACCAGGGCAACACTCCTGCACAGTCTAATCCTATGCAGTTGTCCAGTTCTGACGAATTCTCTCAATTCACTCAAACCATGAAATCACTTTTATCAAATTTCATAGAGGTTTCGACTGAGGTTAGATCTTCCATCAGTGAGATAAAGAAAAACTCAGCGTCTCAAGCTGAGAGTATCAGATCGATGGAAGCTGAAATCGCACGCCTAAAAGCCGAAATGAGTGCGAGAGAAAAAGGGAAACTTCCCTCTCAACCCATACAGAATCCTGGGCATTACAATGTAAATTCCATCACAACGTTGAGATCGGGGAAAGTGCTGAACAATCATGTCGGGAAAGGTATTGATGATACTGAAAATCATATCAACACCCCGGCTGAGACCTTTCCACACACACACACTTCTCCTTCTGATCCTTCTTCTTCTACCATACCACCTTCTCGAGAGCCCATTCTCCATTTCCCTTTAGGCTCGACACCTTCTCCCAACCCTTATAGTTCTCCACAGACGGTCCCCACACCTCTTTTGGGACCTCGTCTACCCCCTCTTCCTTCTCCTATGATGGACCCTGCGCTTATTGCGAAAGCTCCTTACCCGAACCGGTTAAGGGGTAACAAAACGAGTCTTCATATGGAGAAAATTATAGAAATGTTCAAAAAGGTTAACATCAATATCCCTCTCCTAGATGCGATTCAACAAGTCCCCGCTTATGCGAAAATTTTTAAGGACTTATGCACTAGGAAGAGGAAGACTCAAGTGCCGAAAAAGGTATTTATGTCTAATAATATCAGCACTGCTTTTATTCCCCAGCTACCAAAGAAACGAAAGGACCCAGGATGTTCTACAATATCGATTTCTATTGGGGGTAAAAACATAAATCTTGCTCTTTTAGACCTTGGCGCAAGTGTTAACCTGCTCCCTTATTCTGTCTATGAGTAACTAGGGATTGGAGAGCTGAAACCTGCTCACTGCACTCTCCAGATGGCAGACCGATCTATCACCAAACCAAGGGGTGAATTAGAGGATGTGTTGATAAAGGTCGGGGAATTTGTTTTCCCTGTAGACTTCATTGTACTCGACACACATCCTGTAGCAAACCCCCGGGGCCAAATTCCGGTGATTTTGGGTCGTCCTTTCCTTGCCACTTCCAACGCTGTTATAAACTGTAGAAACGGTTCAATGAACTTATCATTTGGAAATATGACCATTGAACTAAATATCTACAAAGTTGGAAGTCAGCCATCAGAACCCTCTGCTCATATTTTAGATGTGTGCTCTGTCCATGAGATCGCTCCTGATAATTGTGGAGCTGAGGAACTTTGCTTTACTGATCTCGATGACATTACCACATCTCTGTTTGACTTTACACAAGATCTTAGTGAGGACACTTTACCTACACTTGAGTCCTGCACTTCTGACTTTTCTCCACCCGAGTCTGTATCTTTCACAGGCTCTGAGCTTCTTTGTAAATCCAAAAATCATTCAATGATCCCTCCTTCTATCATTTCTCCGCCTGAATTAGATCTCAAAATTTTACCGTCTCATCTGAAATATGCTTATTTAGGTGAGAAGGAGACTTTACCGATTATAATTTCTGCTTCTCTAGCATTAGAGCAAGAGAATGCACTTTTATCGGTATTGAGATCTAACAAAGAGGCGTTTGGTTAGAGTATGGAGGACATCAAAGGGATTAGTCCCTTGATAGTTGAACATCATATACATGTAATGGATGATGCCAGACCAACCCGAGAACCACAGAGACGGTTGAATCCCGTCATGAAGGAAGCGGTCATGAAAGAGATCGTCAAATGCTTAGATAATGGTATTATATACCCTATCTCCGATAGCCAATGGGTAAGTCCTATACATGTCGTTCCTAAGAAATCCGGCATCACTGTTATAACCAATGAGGCAAATGAGTTGATTCAGACACGCACCCAAACTGGATGGCGTGTATGTATCGATTATAGAAAACTCAACGCTGCCACGAGGAAAGACCACTTTCCTCTACCATTCATTGATCAGATGCTGGAACGCTTAGCGGGACGAGAGTATTATTGTTTTATGGACGGATACTCAGGCTACAATCAGGTCCCCATCGCCAAAAAGGATCAAGATAAAATCACTTTTACTTGTCATTTTGGTACCTGTGCTTACAGTCGCATGCCCTTCAGGCTATGCAATGCTCCCGCTACCTTTCAGCGGTGTATGATGGGGATATTCTCTGATATGGTAGAGAATTTCCTGGAGATCTTTATGGACGACTTCTCAATTTTTGGAGACTCTTTTTCCGAGTGCCTAGCGAATCTTGACGCTGTTCTTACTCGTTGCAAAGAGAAGAACTTGACTTTAAACTGGGAAAAATGCCATTTTATGGTCCAAGAAGGAATTGTCCTTGGACATGTTATTTCACAGAAAGGCATTGAGGTTGACAGAGCCAAAATAGATGTCATTCAAAACCTCCCTCATCCCAAAAGCGTCAAAGATATTCGCTCTTTCCTTGGCCATGCGGGCTTTTATAGGAGATTCATTAAGGACTTTAGCAAAATTGCTAGACCTTTAACTCTTCTCCTGGCCAAGGATACGACCTTCCATTTTGACTCGGACTGCGAGACAGCTTTCGACTCACTTAAACACTCACTCACTTCAGCCCCCGTTTTATCATCACCAAACTGGGACTACCCCTTTGAGCTGATGTGTGACGCATCTGATTTTGCAGTAGGTGCAGTCTTAGGACAGCACATCGAAAAGATGCCACGCGTAATATACTATGCAAGAAAGACCCTGAATGATGCGCAAATCAATTATACAACCACAGAAAAAGAACTCTTAGCGGTTGTATTTGCACTAGAAAAATTCATGCCTTACTTAATTGGCTCACCTATAGTTGTGTATACTGACCATTCTGCTTTAAAACATCTTCTGGCGAAGAAAGATGCAAAAGGTCGACTAATACGTTGGATCCTACTGTTACAAGAATTTGATCTTGTTATCAAAGATAAGAAAGGATGTGAAAACGTATAGCCGACCATCTTTCACGCATCATTTCTTCCCCTGTGACCCTGCCGATCAATGACTCGTTTCCTGACGAGCAACTCTTGAGCGTATCCAATGAACCATGGTTCAGGGATATTGTGAACTATTATGCCACGGGACTGATACCCAGCGATTGGTCGAAACAGGACAAATACAGCTTTCTATCCCAAGTAAAACACTATTACTGGGACGAGCCCTATTTGTTTAAATATTGTCCTGATCAGATCATTCGCCGGCGCGTCCCGAATGAAGAATTCAAGAGTGTTCTTTCTTTTTGTCATGATCAGGCCTGTGGGGGTCACTTTGGTCCTAGAAAGACAACGGAAAAGGTTTTGCAATGTGGATTTTATTGGCCGACCTTATTCAAGGACGCATTTGAGCATTGCAAAACCTGTACACAATGTCAGTATACGGGTAGAATCTCCCAGAGGAATGAAATGCCTCAGCAATCCATCTTGGTTGTTGAAATGTTCGATGTTTGGGGCATAGATTTTATGGGTCATTTTCCCAACTCCTTTGGGAATTTGTACATACTGCTGGCGGTTGATTATGTCTCAAAGTGGGTAGAAGCCATTCCATGTCGCACTAATGACAAGAAAGTTGTCATTAAGTTCTTAAAAGAGAATATCTTCTCGCGATTTGGACACCCACGCGCTATTATTAGCGATAATGGGACACACTTCTGCAACAGGTCTTTCGAGACTCAAGCGGAAATACTCAATCAACCACCGACTTTCTACACCCTATCACCCCCAAACAAGCGGGCAGGCTGAAATCTCAAACAGACAAATCAAACTTATCCTGGAGAAAACTGTTGCTAAAATAGAAAAGACTGGTCGACCAAACTGACGGATGCTCTTTGGGCATTCTGAACTGCATATAAGACCGACCTGGGGATGTCTCCCTATAGGATAGTGTTTGGAAAAGCATGTCATTTACCCGTCGAGATAGAACATAAAGCATTGTGGGCTATTAAAGAAATAAATTTTGATTTAAACCTTGCTTGCAACTTTCGGAAGCTGCAACTTAACGAGCTAAGCGAACTCCGCGATGAAGCTTATGATAACGCTGTAATCACAAAGAATAGGACTAAGGTTTTTCACGATAAAAACATTTTGAGGAAAACATTTTCACCTGGTCAACAAGTCCTTCTTTATGATTCACGATTACACCTTCATGCGGGTAAGCTCCGATCTCGATGGAAGGGACCTTTTGTTGTGCGGTCTGTATATCCGCACGGGGCAGTAGAAGTAGAAAATGTTAAAAACGGCACCGTTTTCAAAGTAAATGGACATAGATTAAAGCCGTATTTTTCCACTGACCCCACGGAGGAGCTCTTGTTCTTACAAGAGCCAGTTTATTTGGATTAAAATTCCTCCGTCTCACCTTCATATCCAGTATATCACTGCATCATCTTTTGAATGGAGGTGAGTAAAAAGAATAAGTTTGGGGGAAGTTCTTCACTTATATATTTTGCCCCCACTAATAATTCCTCCCAGATTTACAGGTTTTTGTAGATATAGCTGTCGGCAACAGTGAGGACACTGTTGAAAACAAGTTTGGGGGAGGTTTGTGCTTATTTTCGCATCATTTGCATATCATCTGCATAAGCACAAAACATTTCTTTTAAAAATCTATAAAAATTGAAAAAATTTCAAAACCCATAAAAATTTTAAAAAAAAAATTTCAAGTATAAAAATAATTTTAATATTTACACTTTTTTGTATATAAATAAGATAATGAAAGTTTAGATAGTGAACAATTACATACATGAGATTAGAAAAATTTTAGAAAACTAAGAAAATTAGAAGTTTTCTTATACGAACTAGTAATAAGTAGTTATGAGCCGTTGTCCCAAGGGTTAGTAAGATGATGGACGTCACTAATCTGAGGATAAAAATAAGTCTGAAAAATAGTTTCTATTCTGGAAGCCAAACATTTTAAACGTTGCTACCCTGCTATTCGCACTTACACACGTCTTAAAGCTTGGGATAGTAGAGGATACCTTGAAATGCTCTTGTCTTAAAGCCAAAAGTATGAAGGAAATAAAAAAAAAGTGAATAAAGAAAATATAAAGTGGTGAGAAAAATGGACACTGGTTTTGTTATCACCGAGGGCAATAAAAAATGTATGGCGAGGGTGCTTCTTCACCTAGTGCCCTAAGGCCAACTGGTCTGGGAGTCACTGCTATGCCTGAGGTGGTGCAAGACGAGGAAAATACACCAAGTAAGCAAGCACAGGAGTAATCGGTCGGTTAGTACCTCAAGAAGTATTAACGGTCGCATGAAAGTGTGTGAGCAATCTCATCTAAATATTCATTAATTAAAAAGTACTGAGGCTGATGGGCAAGAGTATGATAGCTTGAATTGAATTCTCCGGGTGTAGGGATGTTTATTACACACACGCAGGGTTATATGATCGATGTTTGGAAAACAGATAGGAATGAAAAATAAGACGATGTTTTATTGAGGGAGGACGTGATTTCTGACATCTTTTCATGACCATTAAGATAGGGCTCATGACAACCGAAAAGCTAGCCTAGTTGGAAACCCTAATTTTCAAGGCTTTTCTTTTACAATTCTTTTATTTAAATGTAATATTCATGATGTTTCTTTTATTATTGGATTTTGTGGGTGCAATCCGCTGAAAACCCTCAGGAGACAACACTCCACCTACTAGGGACACCTAAAGGTTTAAAGGCTTGTTGCACGTGCTCAGTGCAATCGTGTTGCCTACGAAAGTGTGCTAGTTAGTTTTTCTCTTTCTTTATTTTCTCCTTCTCTTTTTAATAAAACAGTTCGCTCGAGACGATCGAAACTAAGTTTGGGGGAATTTGATTAGTAGTAAATATTGCATATTTTAACCGGCAATTTCCTCATCATTTGCATTCATATAGAAGTGTTCGGCATTCATATTTTACATATTAGCAAAACTGTCGCAAAATATCAGATTACATGTATTAGACTCTAAAACCGACACTATAATGGAAATTGACCACAATTCATGGTATCGCATCATCCCTACATTTGCGCAACACTTGTTTTGAGATCTGTGCAGGAAAATCCAGCAGAAAGGCCAAAATTTACAGGGTACAGCTAAAACGTTACACCAACTCAATGATTTCAGTTCTGGTATCAATCCAAAGGGACAAACAAAAATCAACATATCAGAAGAAGCCCCAAATACCATCACAAGACCACACCAAAGAGCCCAAGCCATCAAGCCTCCACTTGGCCGCGGAACCGCGGCGCAAGCCGGCTTAGGCCGCGGTTCCGCGGCCGTCTTGCCACGTCAGCCCTAAATATTTAGTGCAAATCTCTTACCTCACTTCCAGAAGCTCAGAAAGACATGACAACTTCCAGAAAACTCCAGAGACTTCTGCCAGATCAGAAAACCCTTGTTTCTACACTAAACTAGCCTATCATTCTAGAACATTCTCCTTAAACCCTAGCTTAAACCCTAAGCTAAGCCTAACAAACTCTTTCTAGAAGTTCCTCAAGAAACTTTTGGAGGGAACTCAAAGGCTTAGGGTTTGGGTGTTCTATAAATAAGACCTTAGGCTCATTGTAAAAGGATCCAATTATTCAATCTTGATTCATCTTGGAATCAACCCTATTCTAGTTCATTTTGAGAGCCATTCTATCTCTCTCTCTTCATCTTCTTCTTCCACAAATCTAGTGAGAGGATTTGTGTGAAACCCTAACCCTAATTCCATTCAAAAGCCAAGATCCCGAGTACCCATTCAAGTAAGAAGCCTTGCAACCTTTTAGGAGCCGAGCCGGTCTTTAACGGAGCAAGTGGTCCAAGCCGATCCGCGACTCACGGAGCCGAGCGAAGCCAAGTCGACAATTTAATTCTTCCTCTTGTAGTTCTTGAGCGACTGTAATCAAATTGTTGATATAAATAAAAGGTGAAATTCTTTTATCTTGTTTTCTTTAAATTCTTGCATCATGAGTCAATCTAAATTTCTAGTTATAATTCTTGTTGTGATGCTTGAGTAATACTCCGCTCGTCGAGGAGTCGAGACGGTCAATAGAATGATGATGTAATATACATCTTAAATCGATTCTTGATTCCTACGAGTTTTGTAAACCCTAGCAAATTCAAGAACCGACGACCCATTTCGTTGCGATGCTTTCTTGATTGATATCGCTCGCGATTGGGGAGTTACGATCGTTTCTTGAAATTGCTAGAGGCTAGAATGCGAATGAAATCAACAAAAGAACAAGGGTTAAAAGATGAAACCCTAGTTTCATCAAGAAAGCCCTAACTCTCGTCGATCATCATCGATCTAGTATCAATCCTTCGAAGGACAAGAACACGAAATCTTGAGGTTACATCACGTCTATAGATCCGATCGATTCCTATGAGCCTCATTAGATTCTTGACTTTTTGTTTGGAAATATTATCGAAACCTAATTCTTGATTGTTTATCAGTTTCTTGATTCTTGATTAAACATCGTGACACCTGAATCAATTGATAAATTCTTGAATCATGTTTTCTTTTCTTTTCAATTAACTTTTCAATTCAAACGAAGCAAATATAAAAACGAATCGCACAATCCCTGTGGACGATCCGCACTCACTTACAAACTACATCCGACACCGTAGTTGATTGCGGTCAAATAATTCTTTGATTGTGATTCTATACATTTTCTAAAACGACACACAAAGAAATGAGCAATCACGACGCGTCGGGGTAGTTTCATTCGCGTAATCACACGTTTTAGCGTATCGCGCACACGCGCGCTTGGTTTGCGACGCGGGTTTCTAGTTTGACATTAATATCACGTTTTTGTGGATTTGAGCTTATGTGTGATATATTGTGTGATTCTAGGTTCACAGGCGAGTGAGACGGACGCTGCGAAGAAGGGGAAGCAAGTCGTCGGCTACACTTAGCGTGAGACTTCGGTGAGTAGATTTAACATCTACGGGGATATCACCCGCATGGCGTTATGCGTCAGGGCTGATAGGACCTTATAGCTATATGTTGCATTTACCCCATTGACTGTCATGGATACTGTTGTGGCATACTGCATTCCCTGCTATATGTATGTAAACTTAGAATTGATAGAACACCGCACTATTACTAACGGTTCATGTTGCACAAGCACTGATTTGCATGTTACACACACCGTTAGTAATTGTCATGACACACTCACTGTAAAATTGCCATGATTATTATGCTGTAGTACATTTCACATATGATTTGATATGATTTTCATAGAAGTTGGGAGCCTCATGATGTCTTTAAAAACTGAAACTATTTTAAAAAGCGGTTTCCCCTTGTACCTAAATTATGGCTGGATGTACATAGCACATCGCATTTGATTTACTTATTGGTGTTGGATTTTCATGTGATTTCTGGTTTTGAGGACCGTGGGATTATTTAAGAAAAGATGCACTATTTGAAAAATCCGATTCCTCGTGATATGATATTTTGGTGCGTCCACCACGCGTTTTCTCGGTGCTGAGACGTGTTCTTGTAACCCGATTTGAGGTGTTGGATGATCCGTTTGCGGGTTCGTGGTGGACCCGGTATGGTTCCCCTTGGTAAGATGATCGATGGACTTTGCCGATTGAGCCTGGAGGTGGGCGAGTACCTACCGGTGATTGGTTGGACCTGGCGGTTATCCGGAGGATACCGACCAGAGTCGAGAGATGGACGCGGGATGATCCGTACTGCCGGGGCCGAGGGCCGATACCGCAGACGGAGCCCGTGGGCTGATCCGGATTTACGGAGCCCGATATATGAGGATTTGCGTGTCGATGCTGGACACGAGTATTTTATGATATTTTATGTGCCGATGTTGGGCACTCGTGATTCTCAGAGATTTACAGGATTTGAGGGCCGAGGAGAGTGCCGGCACCTGAGTTTATTTGGGATTTGGGGTGCAGTTTTGGGCACCGATTATCTTTCCACGTTGATATTCCGTGTAGATGTTATTTATCCCATGCTCAGCATTGATTATCATGTATCTCATCCTGTAGTTATTTAACCTGACAGAGCACTTGCATGATTATTGCACCTACTGCTTGTCGCATATAGATCTTACTTGCTGGCATATGATAGAGTAGCGTAGTACGTGCATGCTCGCGATTACCTTTATATGTTATCTCTATTCATGAGTTGGAAACTCACCCCCGTTGTGCTACAGTATTTGCAGGTTTCCCCTCAGAGTAGTCGCGGCAGGCTGCCTTTTGCATCTTTTAGCTACAGATACCACTACAGTTGGTGCGAGAGCTCTTTTTATTTTAGGTGGGTCGTGGTATCTGATTACTTTTATTGTACCCTTTTGTATCTAGTATTCTCCATCTACCATATATGTATTGGACTTAGATACAGTATGAGGACGATGATGTATATTTTTGTATTCTGGTATCGAGCTCGTGGGAGCCGACTGTTTATATATGCAGTTTATTATTCTGTGGTGTTTACTTATTGCTCATTCTTCTCTACGGCGTCGTATATTACTCTTATGGTGATGGTTTCCGCCGTTGGGCGTGATTGCTCCCGTTTGGGAATGCTTTGTTTCATTATATCTCATTTTCACTCATATCCTGTTTTATACCCGATTTCGGGGTTACTTTTACAAAGGAAATGCTTCCAAAATTATTTAAATGATGACGTAACTTTAAAAGAACTTATTTAACTATATAAGGTTTTTTTTTTCTAAATGTTTTAACTAAATTTTTTCAACACTCGCTACTTTTAAATGGTTTTGATTTCTGGATTCGGCTTACTTAGTCGCGTTACGCCTGTAGACGTTGCGTGGTTAAGTGCCGGTCATGGGTCGAAATATTCGGGTCGTGACACAGACTATCATCTTGAGTAAGACTGTCCTACCGGTATAGGTCCTCCCTCAATCATTGCAATCACGTGCTTGTGATCCAATAATTGACTCTAAGGGCACTATATCCAACAATGCCTTGACAAGGTCAACAAACACAACACGAATACTAAGTAGGTTTTATCTGAAATGACGGAGGGCTACGACAGGTTTTTCTGAAAACCTATTGCGTAATGAACTTGATATCGTTGTAGAAACAAGTAATTTTGAAAAGGAGTGTTTTTGAGGCTTTTGTAGTTTCGCTAAAGAGGTCACTCCCGGTGAAGGGATCTCGGCTCTTGTTCATATCAGATTTTTGCATTTTTATACCGCCCAATTTTTATCACATTGCATATCGGTAGGTACTCTTGAGCCGTGTTTGCTAGTCAATTGCAGGATACAGGTTCTCGGCTCTAAACGGTGAAATTCATGGAAAAAACACGACAAAACCCGGGTTCCTGCCAACCACAGATAAAACACGGGTCTCCGCTCTCTATCCGTATGTTGCCGCACACCAGTTTAAAAGACAAAATGGCAAATCAATGTCATTTTCATGCACAAGGCTCAATGGCAACACAAGATCCAAGAAATCTACGCGGAGCTCAAGAAAATCATGACAAAAAGATCCATATCCAATCACCTTTTGATTAACAGAAATTCTGGAAAAATCGTGAAGAAATTCTGAGAAAACTCATATACCAGACTACAGGGCACTGTAAAATAGGAAAAGCCACCAAAAATGAGGATCCAACTCCTCTAAAGTGCCGCGGTTCCGCGGCATTAGCAGGCTTATGCCGCGGAACCGCGGCCGTACGGCCTCCTCAGTCGACAATATTTCAGGGTTATTTTGGTCTTTTCATGTAGAGGCAGAATTTTGCCCTAGATTTCCATTTCCCTGCCTATAAATAGCCCAGAACCTTGTGAAGCCAAGGATGCTTAATCTTGTATTTTAGGTTTTAGAACACTTGTTGTTCTTCTTCCTCTTCTCATCTCTTCTCCATTAAAACTTGTAGTGAGCTTTTGTGAGTGAAGAATGATGAATAAAGAAGTTCTTTTTACTTATCATGCTTGTCTTGTTCTCTAGTTAAATTATTATTGCTTGTAATTTTCATTTGTTAACTTAGTTGTTGTTATTTGTGTTTGTTTGTTTCTTTTCTCTTTTTCTTTATCCTTAAACAACCATGATGCTTACGCTTGATCCTTGCTGAGGTGAGGTCGCAAATAGCTAGTTGTTATCTTCTAATCTCCTTCTTTCTATCTTCCTCTTTTGTTTTATTTTCTTTTCGTTATGATGTGTGAGTAGTTTCATACTTGTTAGGGTAGGATAAGGGAAGTTTGAGAGAAGGAAATCTCTCTCACTCTTTCCTTGCCCAACATCTTAATTCGACTCCCGTTAATTGAACCACAATCCGCTCCCTACGGCACCCTATCCTATATGATAGCGGTGATTCCGTAGTGAGACCGGTTGTGGTTGAATTAACCGGAGGTTATGGCTAAGAGCCAAGAATGGACGGACAAGCACCAAAAGGAAGAACTTAAGCGTTGGAAAGCCTAGCTTATATTCGCAAGTTCCTTCCTAGTCGTGCTAATCCCCATTGTTGCCGATTACCGTAACACCGATATTAAGAGTGGCAACGAAAGAAGTGAGCGACTCCTCACTCAAACTAACCTAATCCTAACCCTAACACGCTCTCTTTACATATCATTTTAACACTTAGTTAATCACAAACAAATCTGGAAAATTGGACTTAACTCGTTAAAGCACATAGAAAAAGATTCCCATCTCCTTGCGGACGACCCGTACTCAACCGGCTAGCTACAAGCGAAACCGTTTTGATTGCGGTAATTAACTAAACTTGAACACGTAGAATCTCTACCAATCAAATGGCGCCGTTGCCGGGGAGACGGTAGTTTATTTCTTTGTGTAATTTCGGGTTAATTTGTGAATATAAAGCTAACCGAAAAAACAAAAAAAAAATATACGTTGTAAAAAACCATCTTGTTATTTTTGATTAGTTTTTGTGCAAGTGTGCAGGATAATACGAAGTTTGAGTTCAGTGCCAAAGACATAGGAAGATAGACCCATATTTCGCGGCTACACCGCAACGGATCAAAACGAAGCAAACGGTCTACTATCAAAATCTGGAGCAGATACAGTGAGCAAATAAAAATTCGGAAAATCCAAACAAGCAGAGGACACCCACAAGAGCACACACCTGAAAAATGAAATCCCAACTCTCCATTCCTGCCGCGGAACCGCGGCATAAGCAAGCTTAGGCCGCGGAACCGCGGCACTTGGTGGCCTCCTCAACTCAAAATCACTGTGAGTACTTCTTGTCTTCTCCCCACTTCTCTGGACTCCAATAAACTGTGTTTTCTGCAGAATTCTTTGCGCAAATTCTCTCCCTTCTTCCAATAAACTGTTTTTGTGCAGGATTCTTTGCGCCGCGCTAAAATAAAAATTGTTTGCAGTTGATTTGTTACTGCTTTGCATTTATTAATACGGACTTAAGGGGCTTGAAACCAATTCAGATTGGGTGGGGATTTCATCACCCTTCTCAGGACCCCAGAAATCACAAAAGCATATGCATTGACCATTGTTAATTAAAAAATACTAGACTCGGCCCTAAGGACTTCGCGCTCAATAGGACAGAGGACTAGTTACAGGCATCGGCCGTTTATCCTATCTGACTTTTGCGGTGTCTAGGCAAGTGTGTCGAAGGCAAGTGGTTATTTAATTAAGAAACTTCGCGAAAGCGTTGGAAAACCTCCCACTTACCTGGCACTTACCTGGCCGCAATTGACGGAGAAGAGGCGGTTTGAGGTCCTATTTCTAGCCCTATGGAACAGTTAGGAGCTGTCTAGCAGACCTAGGTGACCCTAGATATAGGTGTGATTGTGCATATCTTGTTTGTGATTGCTTAAAACCGTAAGTCCGTACATATTTCTGTAAAGCTCTTTCTAAAAGGAAAAAAAGAAAAAAATCAAAAACTTTTATAAAAACTTGCCTTTTGTCGCCAGAATCCATTTTTCACCCACCACCCATCGCATTTCTCCATTGACGTTTTCTTACCCTCACCTTCTCCGCTTTGACTATACTAAACTCGTTTAGTGTATGTCCGCTTGGACTCGGGACACTAGCGCCCGCCTAGTCCGCGTTACGTTAGTCGCGACCGACTACGCGATCGACTCAGACGTCGAAACTCCGTCCACGCCTCTTTCACCCTTAGCTTTGCCGGCCAACTCCGACGTTGACCAGAATTCTGTTCATACATCTTCACCTTCACCATCACCAACCTCTTCTTCCGCGATGTCAGGATTTAATCCAAACATCTCTTTGACTACCCCTGGATTGGCTCCACCTCCTACGGAGACCAATAACCCACCACCACCGCCTGTTGTAGTGCCGCAGCGAATCGCGCTCCACGATCGTTTCTATCCCACCCGTTCTGCACTTCCCACCCTCCTTTCTCTTCCACCGGCCAATGGGGATAATTTTGAAATTAAGCCCCACTTCATCAACATGCTTCCGCGATTTCATGGGCTTGAATCTGAAGATGCCTATATCTTCATCAATAAATTTCAAAACGTTTGTGCCATGATGAAAACCACCCAGCTGTCGGACGATGCTATACGTCTACGGGTCATTCCGTTCACTTTATGCGATCTTGCTGAAAAATGGCTGTATAGCACCGCTTCCCACTCCATAACCAGTTGGGATGAGTTTGTTAAAGAGTTTCTCAAAAAATTCTATCCGAATCATAAAACCGCAAGGATCCGTAACGAAATCAACCAATTCTCTCAGCTTCCTTCTGAACCCTTCTGGAAGTGCTTTGACCGGTATAAAGACCTTTTTGTTCAGTGTCCTCACCACGGTATAAAGAAATGGCAACTTTGCCAAACCTTATACGAGGGCCTGAACCCAGCAACCAAGCAGTTGTTGGAAACCATTTGTCAGGGCCACTTCCTATCGAAATCCTACGAGAAAGCGTGGCAATTCTTCGACGACCTTGCGGAACAGACGCTACAATGGGAGAGCACCAGACCAACTTCTTCTTCTTCTACCTCCACTTCTACCGGTCAGTCTAGGGTAGGAATTCACCAACTTGATATCTCTATTGCGATGAAAGCTGAAATGGCTGCAATAACGAGAAAGCTTGAAGCAATAGAGAGCAAATTTTCTTCTCCTGCTCCTGCCCCTGTTCTTCCCCTTCGTACCATTTGCGCTTGTTGTTCCGATCCTTCTCACTTAACCGAAGAGTGTCCTTACAATCCACCATCGCAAGGACAGGATCAGGTTAATGCTGCATTTCAGCAAAGACCGAGGAATGATCCATACTCTTCCACCTACAATCCCGGTTGGAGGAACCATCCCAATTTCGCCTGGAATCAGAATCAGAATCAATTCCAAGGCAACAATTTCCAGAGGCCCCCTCCTCTGCAACAACAAGCGCAACAACAAACTTAACATCAGTTTCAGCAGCCCTTCCAACCCCAACCTTTTCAAAATTAGACGAACAACTTTGCACCCAACAATTTTTTTCCACCAAACAACTTTGTTCCGTCAAACAACGATAAGGTTTCCTCGCTCGAACGAAGTTTGGAGGTGTTCGTTAAACAATCAACTCAGTCCACCGCCAACATCCAGTCTTCCATTCAGTCCTTAGTACAACACACTGCCACTCACGGGCAAAGCATCAAGACCATCGAGGCCCAGATTGCACAGCTGAATGCGGCCTTAAGAGAGCGAGAGAAGGGGAAGCTCCCGTCCCAGCCACTCCCAAATCCCGGTCACCCACATAATGTACATGTTGCTCTTGAACAACAGAACCATAATGTGAGTGCCGTGACCACATTGAGATCGGGAAGGATGCTGCAAAACAACATCGGCACACGGCCCAACAATGACACCCCGACCACTTCTTCTTCTTCTTCTTCTCCTGCTTCTTCGTCTTCTGAGCCTATTCTCCGCTCTTCAACAGGCTCTCCTTCCTCTTCTTCTGCTCTGAACGGACCCACTTCTCACTCCACGAAAACACCTGTTCTGGGATCCGTTCCAACTCCACAATCTCCTCCTCCAGCATTGGACTCAACCAATTTTAAAAACGTTCCATTTCCAAACCGGTTGAAGTCCACCAAACAAAATCCACAAATGGAGAAGATTCTGGAGTTATTTAAGCAGGTTAACATTAACATTCCTCTTTTAGATGCTGTCCAATAAGTCCCGTCCTACGCGAAAATCTTAAAGGACTTGTGCACGAAAATGAGGAAGTCTTAGGTACCCAAGAAAGTTTTTTTGGCTAGTGCTGTGAGTGATGCCCTTACCCAATCTTTACCACAAAAACGGAAGGACCCTGACTGTCCTACGATTTCTATTACCATTGGGGATAAGAACATCAACCGCGCACTATTAGATCTTAGTGCCAGTGTTAACCTGCTTCCGTACTCGGTATACGAGAAATTAGGCGTAGGAGAGCTGAAACCCACGCACTGTACTCTCCAAATGGCCGACCGATCGATCACCCATCCTAGGGGTGAGCTAGAGGATGTGTTAATCAAAGTCGGGGACTTCATATTCCCCGTTGACTTCATTGTATTAGACACACAGCCTGTAGCTAACCCCCGGAATCAAATTCCGGTGATACTCGGTCGCCCATTCCTTGCAACCTTAAATGCTGTGATCAATTGTCGCAATGGTTCGATGAACCTCTCTTTTGGAAACATGACAATTGAACTCAACATTTTTAGGTTGGGGAATCAGCCCTCCGAACCTAATGCTCATATACTGGACGTTTGCTCGATCCAGGAGATCACCCCAGAAGAGTGTGAATTCGAGGAGTTTTTGTTCGATCACGATAACCTTAACGCCATTAGTGCATTCCTCTTCGAACCTGTTGCTGTTTCTGCGCCCAACAACGACTACGAGTGTTTCACATTCTCGAACGATCTTGACCGCTCACAACCCGAGTTTGAATCCTTCGAATTTCCGGATGAGTTACCTGAACCATCCAACTCGGTCGCTTACACTCGTTTTGAACCTTTGCTGGAGTCCTTTGAGTTCGAGACCTCTTCACCAATCTTGCCTTCCATCGTTTCACCTCCAACGCTCGAACTCAAGCCTTTGCCGTCTCACCTTAAGTACGCTTACTTAGGTGAGAACGAGACCCTCCCTGTCATCATCTCGGCTTCTCTAGCTCCAGAGCAAGAGAAAGCCCTTCTTGCGGTCTTGCACAGTAATAGGCAAGCTTTTGGCTGGTCCATGGCGGACATCAAGGGGATTAGTCCCCTGATCGTTGAACATCACATTCATCTGATGGATGATGCCAAACCAGCCAGGGATCCACAAAGACGTCTCAACCCAGTCATGAAAGAGGCTGTGAAGAAGGAGATCGTAAAATGTCTAGATAGTGGTATCATTTACCCTATCTCTGATAGCCAGTGGGTTAGCCCCATTCACGTTGTCCCCAAGAAATCAGGTATAACGGTCATAACCAACGAGGCGAACGAGTTAATCCCTACTCGCACCCAAACTGGGTGGCGAGTATGCATTGATTACAGAAAACTCAACGCCGCAACGCGGAAAGACCACTTTCCGCTACCTTTCATTGACCAAATGCTTGAACGATTGGCCGGACACGAGTACTACTGCTTTCTTGATGGCTACTCCGGCTATAATCAAATTCCCATCGTCGAAAAATACCAGGACAAGACCACATTCACTTGTCCTTTCGGCACGTTCGCATATCGTCGCATGCCCTTTGGGTTATGCAATGCGCCCGCTACCTTCCAGCGGTGTATGATGGGAATCTTCTCAGACATGGTGGAAAAATTTCTGGAGATCTTCATGGATGATTTCTCCATCTTCGGCGATTCCTTCAACGAGTGTTTGCTGCATCTTGACGCTGTCCTTACCCGATGTAAGGACAAGAACCTCACTTTGAATTGGGAGAAGTGCCACTTCATGGTGCGCGAAGGTATTGTCTTAGGACATATCATTTCGCAAAATGGCATAGAGGTTGACAAAGCGAAGATTGAGGTCATTTCCAATCTCCCTCCTCCCAGATGCGTCAGAGACATCCGAGCCTTCCTTGGCCATGCCGGTTTTTATAGATGGTTCATCAAGAACTTTAGCAAGATTGCTAGGCCCTTGACTCTTTTGCTGGCCAAGGACACGCCATTCGACTTCAACTCGAGCTGTGTGACTGCATTCGAGTCATTGAAAAGCTCACTCACTTCTGCTCCCGTTCTTTCTTCACCTGACTGGACGCACCCATTCGAGATTATGTGCGATGCATCCGACTTTGCCATTGGTGATGTCCTTGGACAACACATCAACAAGATGCCGCACGTAATCTATTATGCGAGCCGAACCCTGAACGACGCCCAACTCAATTATACAACAACTGAGAAGGAATTCTTGGCTGTTGTATTTGCTTTAGAAAAGTTCAGGCCCTACCTCATCGGCTCTCCAGTCATTGTCTACACAGACCATTCTGCTCTGCGCCATCTTTTTGCGAAGAAAGATGCAAAATCTCGGTTAATACGTTGGATCCTCTTGCTTCAAGAGTTTGACCTTGTCATTAAGGACAAATGAGGATGTGAAAACGTAGTTGCCGACCATCTCTCACGACTTCCTTCTTCGCCTTCGCTTCAAATTCCGATCAACGACGTTTTCCCGGATGAACAGCTCTTGACAGTATCTTGCGAACCCTGGTTCGCAGATATTGTGAACTATTTGGCCACAGGATTACTACCGACTGAATGGTCAAGTCAGGACAGACTTCGCTTCTTATCCCAAGTAAAACACTTTTACTGGGATGAACCCTATCTGTTCAAGTACTGTAAGGACCAGATTATTCGTCGGTGTGTCCCTGACGAGGAATTCAAGAGTGTGCTGTCATTTTGCCACGATCAAGCATGTGGCGGGCACTTTGGCCCTAGAAAGACAGCTGAGAAGATCTTGCAATCTGGTTTCTACTGGCCACAACTCTTCAAAGACGCTCATGACTATTGCAAGACTTGCTCCCGGTGCCAACACATGGGCCGGATATCCCGGAGGAACGAGATGCCGCTCCAACCAATCTTGGTTGTGGAGATTTTCGATGTTTGGGGGATAGATTTCATGGGGCCGTTTCCCAGCTCTTTTGGGAACTTGTACATCCTTCTTGCTATTGATTACGTCTCTAAATGGGTCGAGGCTGTGCCCAGCCAGACTAACGACAACAAGGTTGTCGTTAGGTTTCTTAGAGAAAACATTTTCTCCCGTTTTGGGCACCCCCGAGCGATCATTAGCGACAATGGAAGTCATTTCTGCAATAAGACTTTCGAGGCATTGATGCGGAAATATTACATTAATCATAAGCTATCTACGCCCTACCACCCCCAAACCTGTGGGCAGGCCGAAGTTTCAAATCGGCAAATCAAGCAGATACTGGAGAAGACGGTTTCCAAGAACCGAAAAGATTGGTCGCTGAAACTCACTGATGCCCTTTGGGAATTTCAAACCGCTTATAAGATCGATCTTGGCATGTCTCCCTATCGGCTTGTGTACGGAAAGGCTTTCCACCTACCTGTCGAAATAGAGCCTCGCGCATTTTGGGCGATAAAGGAGCTGAATCTGTCTCTCGAAGATGCGGGCAGCCATCGGAAGCTGTAGTTGAACGAATTAAGCGAGCTTAACGCGGTTGTCGTTAAGAACCGAATGAAGGTGCTTCACGATAAACACCTTTTGCGCAAAACTTTCGTACCTGGTCAACAGGTATTGCTTTACGACACCCGGCTACACTTCCATCCAGGAAAGCTCAGATCTCGCTGGAAAGGGCTGTATTTTGTGCGGAATGTGTATCCGCATGGCGTTGTGGATTTGGAGAATCCAAAGGACAGTTCATTTTTCAAAGTAAATGGACACCGACTCAAACCGTACCTTAGCGCCGAACCAACAGAGGAGCTCGTGTTCTTACAGGAGCCGGTTTACCCTGCATAATCTTCCTCTGCCTACTTCCAAACTTCGGTTATCCAGCCAAGAACAAGTGGACACTGTTCCAAATAAGTTTGGGGGTATGTATATACTATTTTGTACATTTTTGTGGATATTCTTTTCCTTTCTTTTAAAAAAAAATGTGTATAGCTAACCGACAATTTTGACCCTTCAAATAATCTCTTCATGGAATGACAGTGAGGACACTGTCCAGTTTAAGTTTGGGGGTACGCTCGGTACGCATTTCTAACCTTCGCATTCATATGTATATTTTGTATCTGCATATTAAAATCCATAAAATCCATAAAAATCTGAAAATTTTCTAAAAACATAAAAACTTTTCTGTCAAGTTAGCTAGTGGGAGGACTCTGATTCAACATTTCGACGGTTTTGTTTGATAAAATAAGAATAACTAAATCTTATGTTTAGATTTTGAAAACCTGAAAGATAACTCTCCTTTGAAGTTAACTATAGCTGATATACGTCTTTACATCACACTACACGTGTCGTGAGTTTTGGAAATTAGATGACAAGTCTTTTATGTTTAAAAACTTTTAAATAGATAAATGATTTTCTGAGGATCAAATAGGTTTGTTCTGAAATAAGTAATTCCAATAATAGTTTATGAAGTGAAGCGAATATGAAGGAATGTTATTGATGCTTTAATTGGAACTAAGTCTGAAAAATAACCTATCTGGAACTTGATTGGAATGATTACACACCGAACCCACTAAACACGTCTTTTATCTAAAAAAAATAATTGAACTGCCGCTTGTATCTCCGTTCGTATTAAATCATCATGATTTTCACGCCAAACTGTCTTTTGTTTTTGGACCTAGGTAACTTGAGTAATTAAGTCCGCTGGGGTGTTTCTACACCTGATGCCCTAAAATCAACTGGTTGGGTGCATTGGCCCAAAACTCGCTAAGAAACCTAGAAAGTGCAGATTAAAACAAAGTCAAGCAAGTGTTCTCTCCAAGTTAAAATTCCTAACGGTTCTTTGTGTGAGAATAATCTTGATAAAAGACAGGCTTTTATAAAAAAAATAATTTAGCGGAGATATGAAGGTTTTATTCTATGATAAAGACTATTGCACGTTCACAGAGGTGTGTATGAAATGAAAACAAGAAAAAGATGGAGTGAAAAATAAGACCTAGTTTCCTGTTAAGGAAGATAGAAATTCTGAAGTTGAAACCTTACTGGAAAACGAAACTTGAAAAATGCTTAACCCTTTATAAAACTTATGTGATCCTTTCAAAATTCTTATCCGGGCTTTATTGTGTAACATGAGGACTTTATTCGACCTTTCTGGAACTTAACGACACTATTTGCACTACACGTAAAGACATATAAATTCTGTAGTTAAATAAGAAGCGAGGTGTGAAAAATAAGGGTTTGATAGTCTAGACTTAGGATAATAGAATTGTTATTTTCTGAAACAAAACTTTAGGGTTTGAATCATAGTTATTTTGCAAAACTAGCTTGACCGGATTTTGTAGGTAGTATCCGCTGAAAATCCTCAGGAGACAACACTCCTCCTACTGGGGACACCTAGAGGTTTAACGGCTTGTTGCACATGCTCAGTGCAATCGCGTTCCCTGCGAAAGTGAGGTTAGGAAATTTTTTGTGAATAAATTGGCTTTGCTCGGGACGAGTAAATGATAAGTTTGGGGGTATTTGTTCATATCAGATTTTTGCATTTTTATACCACCCAATTTTTATCACATTGCATATCGGTAGGTACTCTTGAGCCGTGTTTGCTAGTCAATTGCAGGATACAGGTTCTCGGCTCTAAACGGTGAAATTCATGGAAAAAACACGACAAAACCGGGGTTCCTGCCAACAACAGATAAAACACGGGTCTCCGCTCTCTATCCGTATGTTGCCGCACACCAGTTTAAAAGACAAAATGGCAAATCAATGTCATTTTCATGCACAAGGCTCAATGGCAACACAAGATCCAAGAAATCTACGCGGAGCTCAAGAAAATCATGACAAAAAGATCCATATCCAATCACCTTTTGATCAACAGAAATTCTGGAAAAATCGTGAAGAAATTCTGAGAAAAATCATATACCAGACTACAGGGCACTGCAAAATAGGAAAAGCCACCAAAAATGAGTATCCAACTCCTCTAAAGTGCCGCGGTTCCGCGGCATTAGCAGGCTTATGCCGCGGAACCGCGGCCGTACGGCCTCCTCAGTCGACAATATTTCAGGGTTATTTTGGTCTTTTCATGTAGAGGCATAATTTTGCCCTAGATTTCCATTTCCCTGCCTATAAATAGCCCAGAACCTTGTGAAGCCAATGGTGCTTAATCTTGTATTTTAGGTTTTAGAACACTTGTTGTTCTTCTTCCTCTTCTCATCTCTTCTCCATTAAAACTTGTAGTGAGCTTTTGTGAGTGAAGAATGATGAATAAAGAAGTTCTTTTTACTTATCATGCTTGTCTTGTTCTCTAGTTAAATTATTATTGCTTGTAATTTTCATTTGTTAACTTAGTTGTTGTTATTTGTGTTTGTTTGTTTCTTTTCTCTTTTCTTTTATCCTTAAACAACCATGATGCTTACGCTTGATCCTTGCTGAGGTGAGGTCGCAAATAGCTAGTTGTTATCTTCTAATCTCCTTCTTTCTATCTTCCTCTTTTGTTTTATTTTCTTTTCGTTATGATGTGTGAGTAGTTTCATACTTGTTAGGGTAGGATAAGGGAAGTCTGAGAGAAGGAAATCTCTCTCACTCTTTCCTTGCCCAACATCTTAATTCGACTCCCGTTAGTTGAACCACAATCCGCTTCCTACGGCACCCTATCCTACATGATAGCGGTGATTCCGTAGTGAGACCGGTTGTGGTTGAATTAACCGGAGGTTATGGTTAAGAGACAAGAACGGACGGACAAGCACCAAAAGGAAGAACTTAAGCGTTGGAAAGCCTAGCTTATACTCGCAAGTTCCTTCCTAGTCGTGCTAATCCCCGTTGTTGCCGATTACCGTAACACCGATATTAAGAGTGGCAACGAAAGAAGTGAGCGACTTCTAACTCAAACTAACCTAATCCTAACCCTAACAAGCTCTCTTTACATATCATTTTAACACTTAGTTAATCACAAACAAATCTGGAAAATTGGACTTAACTCGTTAAAGCACATAGAAAAAGATTTCCATCTCCCTGCGGACGACCTGTACTCAACCGGCTAGCTACAAGCGAAACCGTTTTGATTGCGGTAATTAACTAAAGTTGAACACGCAGAATCTCTACCAATCAGCTCTTTCCTCATCGAATAAGGTGCAGGGTATATCATATATACCGCTGTGCAAAGCAAGAACTATAGAAGCTGTCAAAAACTAAACCGCGAGTTTGTAGCATCTGCCAGTTTTGCTAAAGAGGTCACTCCCGGTGAAGGGATCTCGGCTCTTTCTATATCGAATAAGGTGCAGGGTATATCATATATACCGCTATGCAAAGCAAAACTGTAGCTACCCTTTTTGATTCTACAACATCTTTTAGGTTTCTTTTCTTTTATTAATCTCATTAATAAAACCCATCAGTTAATGCTTCTTAAGCATCACAGAAGAAACAAAAGTAGTAATATTTATATATCAACATACATATATATATATATATATATATATAGTATAAGGATTCGTCTCATGGAAGTAATATGATCCCATCACCGAAAATAGCAGCAGAAGATAACATATGAAATATTGGATATACTAGGATGTCCGTGATTTATTTCGAGCCTGTATAAAACACGGATTCCACGGTCGCGATGAATACCAAGACCCACATCCCTAGACCCCTACGAGAGCGGCAAGCAACACTATCAATTCTAGGGTTAGGAGACCCGGTCTCGACTCCTCGAGATGGCCTCCCATTGGACCCTAGAACCCGGTTACTTGTGCTCCCCTCCTTGGGTCTACCTAATGCGGAAAAGTAAATAATATACAAAGGTGACATCAACATCAACCCGGAAGTGCCCCAATAAAAGAATATTACATACAAATGAATTTTACATGAATGAAAATTAAAACCCTCATCTCACATAAAACCCCCGGCTATTCAGAACACGATGATCCAATACAACATATCACAGCAACACATAATATCTCATATCATCAACGTAAGCAAGTATGCATATCCCGATTGTCGTTGATGTATAGCAACGAAGCCGGCGATACACCACATACTACGCTTACGGTCACAGAAAAAAAAGTGTAAAACTACAACATTTGGAATCCACAAACACTTTAGACATCTTAAATCCGAAATATCACATACTTCGCATTTCATGCCTAACAAAATGAATTCCACATATTGTATCACATACCAGATAAATAGACAATATTAAACTTTCCGATCGAATAATCAAATACCCATGATTTCCTAAATAGCTCAACACATGAGCGGAGTTTAAAAAATCCCAGAACATGTCACAGCCCCAATGAACCAGCCGTAGAAGGGTCAAACCAACGCCTCACATATGGAAACGCTAAACTATCACAAACCCAAGGGTTCAGTGGCAGTTTTGACGGTCACATAATCGAGTTAAGATTACGTTCTTTTAGAGGGTCCACAGATATGCTTGCATGTTTTTCCAAATGTTTTAAACTCAAGAAAAATTCAACACTTGAAAGTTTTTCGTGTCAGGAAAAAAATGAGTTATTGATATCCGTTCGAACATTTTAACACGTTCTAAATTATTCGGAAAACTAAACGAAGTCAAACTTTCCGATCGAATCAACGAATACAAACGATCTCCAGAAAACTCAACACTTGAGTAAAATTAAAAATTCCCAGAAGCATGTAGTAATACCTACGGACATTACCTAAAAATACGTGTCCCTAACACCCAAGTACGGCCGCGGAACCGCAACGCAAACCATGTTCCTGCCGCGGTTCCGCGGCGACTTCAGGGTATTAGGGTTTCGTATTTTAGAGTAATCCTTAGAATTCCCTGCTTAATTTTCTGAGTATTTTTAATACGGAAAAAACCAAATTTTTAGAAAATTTCCAGAGAGGGGTCAAAAACAACGTTTCGGGGTTCAATCTGACTTTTAACTTCGTATACATGTCGCTTAATGCTCTAGCTTGGCTCTGATACTACTGTAGGGTTACTAGGCACTGTCACAAGGGTCTATAAGGCATCAACCATGCCCGATTTAAAATTTAGAAGTGCCGAACAACCTTAAGAGAGGATCTTTGCTAGATAATGAGGATTAACAAAACATGTAAACATCTTTACATCTAACAGAGAGGGATTGCAACCTTTATAGTTCGCTCCTTCGCTTCATAAGCTCCGAGTAGTAGTCCCTTCGCCACGATCCATGATCTCCCGGACTCAAGAGAGTCTTCACAAGCCGAACGATCCATGCTTGCTTGTAGTCTTCCTTTTCGAAGATGATCTACCTTGAAGAATCTTTAACTCAAGATCTTACTTCTCTAATCAAGTATTAGAGAAGTGAACACCCGAATCTAAGTGTCTAGAATAGATGAGCATGATGAAGTAGGAATTTAGCTCTCTTTTAATTTCAAATTCTCATACTAATTCATCACAAAATCAAAAGCTAGAAAGCTTTTTTTGGAGGAAGAAGAAGATGAAGTCTTTTGTGATGAATAATGAATTGTTGCTTTTAATTACAATTGCAACCCATGGTTAATCATGAAAGGGCTAACCATTGTATAGATTTAACTAGGGTAAAGGGTTTGGGTTGGGTTAGAAAATCTCCAAAATATCAACACATAATATCTTTGCTTAAAACAAAACAAAAGCTTCTAGAAGCTTCAAGAAAGAGCTAACCCAAATCAAACCCTAACCATTTTTAATCTCCACTAATCATGTTGCATTTATAATCATAACTTGTTACAATATTATATATCACATATATAATACATTTTTGTAACAAAAGAAAATAATACAATTAACATATATCACATATATATCAATGTATTATCCGGTGAGAAAATAAAATAATTAAGCGAGCTAATATTAGATAATGTAATGTAATATATCGCATATATAATTATACATTAAATTATCGAATCAACACTTGATCCGACAATCCGGCTATTTCTCAAATAACCGACTAATATAATCTGTATCAGTTCATCGAATCAACACTTGATCCGATGACCCGGCTATATCACATATACCCGGCCGATATCTAATAAGACGATAATAGAATACGGTATCTCATATCGTATTATTCTCGGTCCGACACATATCACATATGTGCTCCTACTCCGTTTTGCCTGAGTCAAGAAACCTCTGTGTAGGGCTCTAAAGAATCGTCAATACGCCGGCAGTAGGTGATGATCATATCAAACACCCACAAGATGCAAGCGGTCAGCTAAACATAACAGCCACCCAGGTATTGAGCGATCAGAAGATCAACAAGCAAGCCTGTACATTCTCCTGTGAATCCAATCAGTAACACTCCCGTACAGTCCGGTCTCTTCGTCTGATATGTTGCATATCTAGTCTAGGGGTGGTATACGTCAGACCCCATTAACCGATAAGTCGTGTCGATGTGAGGCTCATAACGAGGCGAGAAACTACTGGTAACACTTACTAGTAAATCTCTGAATCAGCCCTGGCCAGGGACATCCAGTTATGGCCAATCGAACATAGCACAACATCAACTCCCTATACCGAGAGAGACGAATCCCCTCCTATCGCTCATTGCCTTCATGTGATTCGGGACTGCACCCAAAAGCCACCATTTTGCACGCCCTCTTGGACGTGGTAAGGTTGAAATCAAAGCACAGTGGGAATCACACAAGACTCTATTACGATCTCGGGTCTACAGACTAACCTGTACCAGTGTTACCGGAGAACTGCCATCTGACGTGAGGTATAATACCATCTGGGAGTTCTCGGCGAGTCCGTCCAGTGTACCTAGTCTCCACTGAGCACCCGTACACCATCTTTGATATCAAACACCGATGGATATGGGATCATCCATCGCCCATCATATGGGTCAAGATGCGTATACGCTAGTCTACTCTGGTGTATCGATGCCCTGTCTCGACACACCCTCGACTAGGAACATTTAGAAGATGTACTCGTTGACTACCCTGGCCCCACTAGTATGATCTCATCATAGTCCCAGTAGTCGAGTACATATCCTAAGGGCTTTATCAACATGTGAGAGTAAGACAACAAACCAATATAAGTCAACATGTTAAGATAAAGAGAAACCAAATAGCATACTATCATGTCGAGCAAGAAAGTCCTCTCTATATATATCCAAGCATCCACTATAATATACATCATATGTACAACAATGGCCTCTAGGGCATATATATAACTAACAACGGCATACCGGGGCGGGACTAGCGCGGATGCAAAACATAAGCAACGTTTATTATATATCATAAATATAATAATAAAGCATTCGTCTCACGCATATAGAATGATCACATCACAGTATATCAGCAGCAGAAGATAACATATGAAATATTGGATATACTAGGAGATCCGTGTCTTATTTTGAGCCTGTATAAAACACGGATTCCACGGTCGCGATGAATAGCCAAACCCACATCCTTAGACCCCTACGAGAGCGGTAAGCAACCCTACCAATTCTAGGGTTATGAGACCCGGTCTCGACTCCTCGAGATGGCCTCCCACTGGACCCTAGAACCCGGTTACTTGTGCTCCCCTACTTGGGTCTATCCTAATGCGGAAAAGTAAATAATATACAATGGTGACATCATCCTCAACCCGGAAATGCCCCAATAAAAGAATATTACATACAATGAATTTTACATGAATGAAAATAGAAACCCTCATCTCACATAAAAACCCCGGCTATTCAAAACACGATGATCCATTATAACATATCACAGCAACACATAACACCACATGTCATCAATGTAAGTAAATATGCGTATCCCAATTGTCGTTGATGTATAGCAATGAAACCGGCGATACACCACATATTACACTTACGGTTGCAGAAAAGAAAGTGAAAAACTACAACATTTGTAATCCACAATCACTTTAGACATCGTAAACCCGAAATATCACATATTACGGATTTCATGCCTAACTATATGAATTCCACATATTGTATCACATTACAGAAAAATCTAGACGACATTAAACATTCCGATCAAATCAACAAACACCCAAAAATTCCCAAAAGCTCAACACTTAGTTTAAAAATACTCATTACATGCCACAGTACCAATGAACCATCCGTAGAATGGTCAACCAATGCTTCACATATGGCACCGCTGAACTACCACAAACCCTAGGGTTTAGTGGCGGTTTTGACGGTCACATAATCGAGTTAAGGTTTCGTTCTTCTAGAGGGTCCACCGAATCACTTGCACGATATTTGAATGTTCTTTAACTAAGGAAAATTCCAACACTTGAAAATTTTCCTGCAAGGGTGAAAGTGGGTGTTTGATATCCGATCGAACCTTTTAACACCATCTAAAATAACCGAAACAAAACCTAGAATTACGAATACGAAACACTCCGAAATGTTTTTGCTAAAAGATAACATCACATGCAAAATTAGCAAAAACAAACAACACCTAAAGTACCAAAACCCAGAGCCATGAACACTAAAAATTTCAAACCCTTCGAGGCCGATCTGGCCGGTTTTGGTAGTATTGTGCTCGGCCATTTTCCAAGGGAATGGGGTGAATTGAACCCTATTAGATATGGTGCGCTATATGATGAGCACTGATGAGTTGCCTATTTCCTTCTAGGGATATGCACTGGAAACAGCTGCGGACCTATTGAATATGGTTCCCACCAAATCTGTGCCATCCACTCCATATGAGATATGGAAAGGAAAGGGATCATATCTTAATTACGTTAAGATATCGGGTTGTCCGGCATATGTAAAAACACAGAATCTGGACAAGCTCGGGGCAAGGTCTTTTCTGTGTAAGTTTATTGGATATCCTAAACATTCACGCGGGTATATCTTCTACCATACCGAGGAACAAAAGGTGTTTGTATCTCGGCTGTAACACTTTAGATTGTGTTTGCAGCTAATTATATTTTAATATATGGTTTTTAATAAAATGTTTACCAAATTAGTTTTAAATTATTGTATCCTATTTAATGAATATTTTATTAGATTTCTCCTAGGCTTGCACACACTTGTGCATGATAACTAGGTTGTTAAGTGTGGTTTAACCATTTCTATAATCTAGTTTTATGTTTTATATTAAGTGTTTTGGGTTTAATAGTGTATGGTTGTTCTTTTAAAAAGAAAATGAAAAATGAATTTAAAGAGGGTTTTAAATTCAAATGTTGACTTTGTGAGAGAGAGAGAGAGAGGGCATGGGAGCATGGTGTGAACCATGACTCATTAATGAGGAAAGAGAGTGAGAAGGGGGAGGGGTCTTGGTTGTTCTCTCATTCTCCCTCTCATTTTCTTATCTCATTCTTTCTCACTCTCTCTCACAAACACACACACACAAGCTTCAGCAGCAGCAGCCCCAGAAGCAGCTTCAGCAACAACAGAAACAACAACAGCTCCATAAGCAGACAGCATCATCAGTAGCAGCAGAAACTATAGCAGCAGCAGCCCCCAGCAACTTGCAGCAGCTCTCCCTCCTCCTTTCACTCATTCTCCTGGTTCTTAGGGTCCCTTTAGGGTATATTTTTCTGAACTCTTTTCCCTAGTTACTGAGCTTATGTGTTAGTTTAGCGTCGCTTTGGGTTAATTGGTGAGTTTAGTTCTAATTATGGTAAATTGAGTGGACTTGTGGCAAAGTGATGATTGTGTTGGTAAACCCTACTTATTTAAGTGTTGTTAGGGTCACTTTAACTGAGAATTTCCCTGGATTACACTAAAATACCATAGGGTTTCCTTTTTAGCGCAAATTGGTGTTTTTAAGCGATATTTGTGACATTCTGTGATCTGCTATTGACCCAGACACTTCAGGATAAAATTAAGCAAACTGGAGTATGTACAATAGGTCTAGACTACACCACCTGAGCATGAAACCCTAATTCCAAACAGTGGCCTCCGGTTTATTAGTTCTGGCCGCAAATTGCGGCCAGGTTAGGGGCTGGGGTGTCGGGGTTTTTCCTATGGTAGTATGCTGTGTTGTCTAGTGTTTTGGCATGTCTAGTTTTGTAATATTTGGCCTGTAGGAAAATCTGGGACAGTATATCGTTTTGCATGTCCGTTGTGTTTGTGCGATACGCGTGATACGTGAGTGGGTCCTGCGATCCAGCGTGTCGCGGCGTGTCGTGGTAGTTTTAGACATGTATACACACGATTTAGCGTATCGTGCACACGCGTGTTTAGTTCGCGACGCGAGTTTCTCGTTTTGGTTCGATATCGCGTTTTGCAGAATATTTGGCTTATATATGATTTCCATGTCTAAATTGCAGGTTTGCAGGATGGGACTACGGAACCTGCTACAGGGGGGAGCAGATGGTAGGATTCACCTATCATGGAGCGTAGGTTAGTAGATTTAACATCTACAGGGGAATCGCCCGCATGGCGTTATGCGTCTGGGCTAGGATTCTAATACTTGTCGCATATTCTACGTCATTGTTAGAATTGCGCCTTTACCCTATTTATTTAGATATAGTTGTACTGTGACTAGTAGCCATAGGGCACTGCACATATTATTGACGGTTCATGTTGCACGAGCACGGATTGTATGCTACACACACACCGTCAATAATTGCCATGTCACACACCAACCATTATAGATACTATATTGCTTATCACACATGACATCTAGCTTATCGGTATACCTATAGTGTATCATACCATTAGTGATAGATACATATACACCTTACTATACAGCTACAGGTATACCTTGCTCATGTTTTATTTATACCCAGGGGGTATCTTACATATTCTACTTATACCCAGGGGGGTATACGACATCAGTTCTTATAGGTAGATACCTATACATTGCTACACATGTATGTTACACACATATTCAGTTGCAGTTACATATTACCCTTACTGATGTTACTTAGCTGTACCTTGTTGGTTTCGCATACATCTGGTTTCAACTACATATTCTCATTTATATGCTCGCATTTCAGATATATCGCATATATTTATTCCTGGATTTGCGCATTGTTATTTGGATTTCACATGATGATTTCTGGATTCGGGAACCGCGGGAGTTCATGAAATTATGCATACATTGAAAAACCCGGTTTTCTTGATATGATATTTGCGCAGCCACCATGAGATTTATCGGTTCTGATTATATACTCCATAAGAGGTGTGGTTGCCGTATGAGGGTACATGGTGGGGCCCGGTATGGTTCCCCTCGGCAAGAAGATCGATGGATGTTGCCGATTGAGCCAGGAGGCGGGCTAGTACCTACCGGTGACAGTACTGATGACTCGGCGGGGATCATGGAGATACCGTTGGGAGTCATGCACGTATGCATACGACGACAGGCGAGGGTCAGAGCTAGGCACTCGTGCTTTCGGGACAGCGTATGATACGTACCTATCAGGATTTCTGTGTCGATGCTTGGCACATTGTTTTCATCATATTTCTTTTAAACACCTTTGTATATATAACAGGGGATTTAGCCGTTGTTATATATACCCTTACACCAATATTAGTGGAATGGGACGCTAATATATGTTTATTGACCCCCATCATATTTATTTCTGTATATATATATAATATATATATATATATAAATATATATATATATATATTTAGGATGCTAGAATCTCACTTGGGACATTGACTTGGGATATCAGGTGATTCATTGAGATTGGACATACATATGGGATTATTGATTTGTACATTCGGGATATAGGAGATTACTCGATATTGTACATTGAGGAGACGTGAGACTTATATGATGTGAGAGCCTAACATGGGGGCTGATTTGAGGAATTGGGATTTGAGTATCTTGATGGATTGTGATTCTACCACGATGACAGGATTCCATGGGATGACATATTCCACTCCATACCTCATACATTTTCACTTATGCACTGTTCCAAGTATTAGGAGTACCTGTTAGTGTACCCTTCATGATTGCTACATATTTGCATTCTCATATCCCTATTGTATAGTTATTGCATACTATTGTCATGTTATTATTGCTTCACATATTGATTGTACCAGCTGTAAGTCGATGTACAACACCCCATGACTTGCGGGGAGGCGGAATAATGAAAAACGATCTTGTTTTAGGCGTAAACATCGACTAACCGAGAATCTTTGCATAAACAATAACTAACAAGAAACTATAGAAGAGTTAACTACTATGATAAGTGATTATACCTAAAGAACCGAGTCCTCCGTCTTGTCGTTATCCGCATCCTCTCCGGCCTTCTCTATATAGTAGAAGATCCACCCGAGAGCTTTAGTACAAGCTTCACCTCTAACTTGAGGTAACTAGGTTTCTTAAATCGCTAATCTAAGTAACCTAGGTGATATAGAGAATGGTTAAGGATTAAGTAGTCTACTCTAATCTTTGGCCTCAACACATGAGAGGGGAGGATTAGGGTTTGAAGAGGGAGAGCTTGAGGATAGAGAAAGTGACCAAGAGAATGAGATGAGAAAATGAGCTATCATAATATATATCAAGCATTATGATTTTTCCAAATAAAAGAACATAAATAATTAATCGTCATGCTTAATAAATATAAGAGGGTGATTCATCTCCATGAGTCATTAAGCATTTATGATGCATTAATGACTTGGATGAATCACTCAAATGATTCACTAATCTCATTTAATGCATATGCCACCTTAACCCCCAAGTCACCATCTTCTAGAAGCTTCTCGCGCAATTACGAGAACGCCCCTCCTATCCGTGAAAACACGGAAAAATTTTAGACTGTATAAATCCAACAACCGGAGACTAGAAACTGGCTTAAACCAAAGTCGACTAGTAAAAACTGTCCGGATGTCGTACGTGCGTAAACACACGTATGCGTCCGAACCATTGTCGTAAAACTATACGACCTCTATATCGTTTCACCTAGAGTAGGGAACCTCTCTGTGTGGGACTCTAGAGACTCTACTACTACGCTGGCAGTGGGTTTAACCACAGACCGCAAGCGGCACTAGCTGTACGTAACGGTCCCCGGGTAGATGTCGATAAGAAGGCCAATGAGGAAACCCATCCGAACTCCTACTGAGTCTGATGTGACAATCTCCGTACAGTCCGGTCTGTTCTTCTAAGACTATCGCATATCGGGCCTAGGGGGGCGGCAAGCGTCAGTCCTCTAATAGTGGTATAAGTCGTGTCGGAGCGAAGCCCATTACACCCTGAGAAACTACTGGAACCTACCAGCAAATCTCGCTTGCCCAGGCCAGGGACTTTGAATAATGGCTCTCTGACACAGCGCGATATCAACCCCCAATACCGGGAGAGACGAATCCTGTCTAACCGCTACTGCCTCCAAGTGCTCAGGACTGCACCCAACTGCTACCTGTTTGCACGACTCCTTTGAGCCGTGGTTGGGTAGCAATCTAAGAACAGTAGGACACACTCGAGGCGAAGTAGCAGTGTCAAGTCTGCGGACTATGCTGTACTCATGTCACCTGGGAACTGTTCACTGACGACTGGTATAAAACCAACCAACAGTTCCTTGTGAGTCCTGTCCGGTGTACCCGTAACCTAACGAGCACCTACATACTATCTCCAGTGCGACGTACTGACGGCTGTGGGACAGACCATCTCCCCAACTAGGATGAGAAACGTACACACTAGTCTACTCCGGAGTATCGATGCCCTGTCTCGATAATCCTACGTCTAGGGACCTGAATAAGGATGTGCTTGTAGACTACCCAGCCCCCACTAGTTTGACTGCCATCACAACGCTGGTAGTCAAGCAAGATCCTAAGAGCTCTATCAATACGTATACTCACATATTAAGATAGAAAAACCAAGTAGCATACAACCATGTTTAGCAAGACTGTTATATACATGTGAATATCCCAAGCTTCCATTAAGTAATATACAAACTAGTATGATACAATAATGGCCCCTAGGGCATATACACTAACAATCTCCCACTTGCACTAAGGCCATGTACTGGCATATCGAAGACTGATGATCTCGAGTAGCCTCTCGAACTGAATATGAGGTAGGGCCTTTGTGAATGGATCAGCAATCTTCTCTTCAGTAGCAACTCTCCGAACCTCGATCTCCCGACGATCAGTGATCTCCCTGATCAGGTGATACCGCCTTAAGATGTGTCTGGACTTCTGATGGGACCTTGGTTCCTTCGCTAAAGCTATAGCTCCGTTGTTGTCGCAATACAGAGGTATTGGATCAACAATGGTAGGAACCACCTGAAGTTCTGTTAGGAACTTCTTCATCCAAATCGCTTCTTTTGCGGCATCGCAAGCAGCTATATACTCCGCTTCTATCGTCGTGTCAGCAACGGTGTCCTGCTTGGAGCTCTTCCAGCACACCGCCCCTCCATTGAGGGTAAAGACATAACCTAACATGGACTTAGAATCGTCCTTATCACTCTGGAAGCCAGAATCAGCATAGGCCTCCATCCTGAGGTCTTTTCCGCCGTAAACCAAGAACATCTCCTTAGTCCTCCTCAGGTACTTGAGAATGTTCTTTACTGCTATCCAGTGTTTCTCCCCTGGGTCTGACTGATACCGGCTTACCACGCTCAGTGCGTAAGCTACATCTGGTCTGGTGCACAACATCGCATACATTATAGAGCCTACCGCAGAAGCGTAGGGTATAATAGACATGCGTTCCCTTTCCAAATCAGTCTTGGGAGACATCTCTTTGGATAGGGTGATTCCGTGACAAGCCGGTAGATTACCGCGCTTAGAATCTTCCATACTGAATCTTTTCAGTACAGTATCGATATACCTGGACTGCGAAAGTCCTAACATCCTCTTGGATCTATCACGATAGATCCGGATCCCCAGAATGTAAGAGGCATCACCCAGGTCTTTCATGGAGAACCTGTGTGACAAGAATCCTTTGACAGATTGTAGCATAGGAATGTCATTTCCTATCAATAGAATGTCATCCACGTACAAGACGAGGAATACGACAGTTCTTGCTACAACTTTACTATATATGCACGGTTCATCTGGATTTTTTATAAAGTCATATTCTTTGACTGTTTCATCAAAACAGATGTTCCAACTCCACGATGCCTGCTTCAGTCTATAAATGGACTTAAGCAACATGCATACTTTCCCGCTGCTCCCACTCTGATTGAAACCCTCTGGTTGATCCATATAGACACATTCTTCTAAATTACAATTCAGAAAAGCCGTCTTTACGTCCATCTGCCAGATTTCATAATCATGGAAGGCAGCAATAGCAAGAAGGACCCGAATGGATTTGAGCATAGCCACTGGAGAAAAAGTTTCGTCATAGTCCAAACCAGGTCTTTGACGAAAACCCTTTGCAACAAGTCTAGCCTTATAGGTTTCCACCTATCCATCTACACCAATCTTTTTCTTGAAGATCCATTTGCATCCTATGGGTTTTACCCCATCTGGAGCAAAGTCCAAAGTCCATACTTTGTTGGTGTACATGGACTCCATTTCGGTCCGCATTGCATCTAGCCATCGTACCGAGTGGCCGCTCTGGATGGCCTACTGGAAGCCAGTAGGTTCATCATCATCTATGATGCAATCCTCTCTATCCCCATCTATGAGAAAACCGTAGTATCTCTCAGACGGATGAGACGGCCTACTACTCCTGCGGAGGGGTGCGGGAATGTCCTGTTCTTCTTGAACTACTTGTTCTACCAAACTTTCAGTATTAGTTTGTGGTTCTGGAATTTCTTCCAGTTTTATTTCGCTCCCACTTATTTCCTTTTCTAAAAACTGTTGTTCCAGAAAATGGGCATTACGAGAAACAAAAACCTTTTGTTTCTCTGCGTAATAGAAATAATATCCCTTGGAGTTCTTTGGATATCCCACAAACTTACATTTTACTGATCGTGCCTCGAGCTTGTCCACATGCTGTTTTTTAACAAAAGCTGGACATCCCCAAATCTTCATATGCTGAAGATGGGGTTTCTTTCCACTCCACATCTGATATGGGGTGGTAGGCACAGTCTTGGTAGGAGCCCTATTCAGAAGATATGCCGCTGAATCTAGCGCATAACCCCAAAAAGATCGCGGTAACTCAGCATTACTCATCATAGAACGTACCTTATCCAATAGGGTTCGATTCCGTCTCTCCGATACACCGTTATGCTGTGGAGTGTATGGAGGAGTAAGCTGAGAGAGAATTCCTTTCTCTTTTAGGTAACCTAGGAACTCGGCACTCAAGTATTCACCACCTCGATCAGATCTTAGTGTCTTGATACTTTTGCCGGTTTGGTTTTCTACTTCATTCTTAAACTCTTGGAATTTCTCAAAAGCCTCGGATTTATGTTTCATCAGATAAATGAATCCGTACCTTGAGTAATCATCCGTGAAAGTAATGAAATAGGAAAAGCCACCTCTTTCATGTGTAGACATTGGACCATATACATCGCTGTGTATGAGTCCTAAGAGCTCGCTCGCTCTTACTCCATGTCCAGTAAATGAAGTCTTTGTCATCTTTCCTTTGAGACAAGATTGACAAGAGTCATAAGTTTGATATTGGAACGAGTCCAAATATCCTTCTCTATGAAACTTAGTCAACCTTCTCTCATTGATGTGACCCAGTCTACAATGTCATAAGAAAGCTTTATTTAAATCTGGAGACTTTCTTTTTAGTGTGTTCTGGATATTGAAAATTTGGAGTTGGTTTAACACATATATACCGTTTTCCAGTGTACCGGACCCAATCAAACTATGATTAAGGTGGATGTTAACAACACCACTTCCAAACGTGAAATCATAACCTTTATTTGATAACAAGGAAACAGATATGATATTACACGTTAAGCTGGGTACACAAAAACAGTTATGTAAAACCAAAATGTGTCCACTCGCCAATCCCAGGTGATAATCCCCTACGGACACAGCTCCCACGCTAGCTCCGTTAGCAACCATCAGGGTCATATCACCTTCCTTCAGCACTCTACGGTTTCTCAGTGCCTGCAATGAATTGTAAATATGAGATCATGATCCGGTATCCAATACCCAGGAAGTAGAGTTGATTGACAGACAATTCTCAATTACAAACATACCTGAAGTCGAAGCCACGGCTTGCTTCGGTTCCTGGTTCTTGGCGTTCCATGCCTTGCAATCATTTTTCCAGTGCCCTTTCCTGTGACAATGGAAGCACTCATCCTGGCCCACTACCGGTACCGCAAACTTTTTCTTTCCCTTCCCTCCCACCTTACTTACACCTCCTCTAGGTCTGGGGGCGGCCTTCTTTTTCCTTCCTTTGGCCCTAGCCTTGGACCCGGAAGAAGAAGCACCGCTAACAAACATAGTGGGTGTTTCCCTTGCCTTCTGCAAGGTGCCCTCTGCACTCCTTAACATGTTCAGGAGTTCCAGAAGTTCAACTTCTTTTCTTTGAATGTTGAAGTTCAGGATAAATTGGGCGTAGGTGGAAGGAAAGGACTGGAGAATAAGGTCTGTATAGAGCTCATTATCCAAAGTCGTCCCAAGGTCTACAAGCTCTTCTATATAGCCGATCATCTTTAGGACATGTTCTCCTACCGATGACCCGACAGCCAACCTCGCTCGAAAAAATTCTTAGAGGTCTCGTATCTTGCTATACGAGATTGCTCTCCATAAAGTTCCTTTGTATGGATAAATATGGCATCAAGTTCCATATCCTCGTGCCTCCTTTGATGTTCATTGTTCATCAAGGCAAGCACGATGCACTTGGCTTTCGCGCAATCGAAATCCCAGGTTTTGCGGATTTCCTTATCCGAATTATTGGATTTGGGACCAGGGACAGCAGGTGCCTTAGCGGTGAGGACGTACCCCAATTTGTTATAGGTCAAAGCCATTTTGACATTCCGCAGCCAATCTTTATAGTTTGGCCCTGTCAGTATATTTTTCTCCAAAAGTAACTTAAGTCCAGTCATTTTCAGGGTCGCTGCAATTAGGAGAGAGAGAAGAAAACTCTTTAGCATGATGCTCTTGCAAGTTTAGATTGGTTTTTAATTTATCTAAACTGGATGGCTCCCACTGTTTCTCGAATCCTTCCTCAAACCATAAAAGAAGAATTAGCCAGGACTATTCTCACTGTATAATACTGGCTTAACCGTTCAGCCAGGCTGGTGTCGGTACTTCGAAGGAGGTTTTCCAACACTTTCGCGAAGTTCCTTAATTAAATAACCTCTTTTCTCTGGGGGCGTAACCCCGCTGACACCTTTCTTGACACCTACTTGGTTTATAGCTTGATCGTTAAGTGACGAATATCCTAATGAGTAGCATATACTCACAGTAGGATCGGGATCCAAATATCATCGTATGATAATGTTGAAGGAATCCTTCCAACATTCATCAAACTCCAAATGGTATGCATCTCTTTGCAAATTTCAGTTTCTTTAGAAATTCCCGATATAAGTTTTTGCCCCATGCTCTTATGACCTTGGCTTTGGTCAAAATGTCATAAGTCACATGTCAAGTTCTACCCGTCATTATCTTGTCAATTTGAACCCATCCGTACACACCCTTGACTTTGGTCAAATGATAATACGACTGTCCCAAACTAACTCATCTATCTATGCAACAAATGAATACCCAGCAGCTACCAAACACTATGCCTTGACATTGGCCAAAATGCATAGCTTGAATACTACTGAATACCCAAATGAAATGACGGAGGGTTACGAATGGTTTTGGTGAAACCGTGAACGCAGTGAACTTGATATGACCGAAGGAACCTGATAGCTTTTAAAAGGAGTGGTTAAAGCTCCGCAATTAAAAATATCATCTGTTTTAAAATAACCGATTGGTTTCTTTTAAATTGTTCCAACGATTCAACTTTATGGTTTATTTTCTTTGCATTATAAATAATGCGTCCTATCATTAACCTATCATTGCAGAAAACAACGAAAATACAACGTCCTCTTATGCCATCCGCATTCGCCACTGGGTCCCGTCATCACCCGTTAGGTTACTTAACTAACGACAGAGCGGGGGCTGGGCTAGCGCGGGTGTAAAACATAAGTGACTTCTAAATAGCTATCATATATAGATATTGTACATTCGTCAGACGCAATAATAGGCATTCCAGATCTCATATGAACTTTATTGGATTTGCAAGCAATCCGCATTTGTTTAGAGCCTGCAACAAAAGACGGATTACACAGTTGTGATGAATAGCCATTACCCCACCCTAGACCCCTACGGGTACGGCAAGCTACCCGTTAAATACCCGAAGTGAAGCGGTCTCCCTCAACAAAGTGAGTAGGCCACTAAACACTTCAAAATACCATGTAGTTTGTGCACCCCACCTTGGGTCTATCCTAGGAGCAAAAACAGTAAAATGAAATAATACAACGGTGGCTACAACCGCAACCTGGATGTGCCTCGCAAAATAATATTACAACATATTACAATTACATTGAATGAATGAATATAACAACCTATCTCAAACCCCGGCTAATCATTACAACAGTCCAATACAGTTCACAACCACAAACAGTAAAAACCATTACAGAAATGTGCAACCCCCAGCCAACCGACATACTAGCAGCTAGGGGAGGTTTACGAACACATTATAAAAACACAGATATAATCATATTAGCAAACATCGTAAAATTTCGATCGAGCAAACACTTTAGATTCTACTCCCAAAACTTCTCTGTGCACCTGAGACTTGAGCAGAAAATAAAATATCCCAGAAACATCAATATTAACACAGGAGAGTTACTGAAGGAATTTGGGCTGACTCGGCCCCAACTCGGCCGCGGATCCGCGGCGGATCGCATGGATCCGCCGCGGTTCCGTGGTGAGTTGGCCGAGTTAGGAGTCCAAATTTCTTCTGTAGCCATATTATTCTATGCATGTTATTCTGAAGGTCCCTGAAAAAGTTTTAGGGCCTGTTTTAAATTAGACAGAAACTGTGATAATTCGATGATGTTTCAGGTTCTTTTTGCGTTTGAAATTCTTACGACTTTGCTAATGAGTTAATTATTGTTTAGCGAGGCTCTGATACCACTGTAAGTCTATGTACAACACCCCACGACTTGCGGGGAGGCGGAATAATGAAAAACGATCTTGTTTTAGGCGTAAACATCGACTAACCGAGAATCTTTGCATAAACAATAACTAACAAGAAACCATAGAAGAGTTAACTACTATGATAAGTGAGTATACCTAAAGAACCGAGTCCTTCGTCTTGTCGTTCTCCACATCCTCTCCGGCCTTCTCTATGTAGTAGAAGATCCACAGGAGAGCTTTACTACAAGCTTCACCTCTAACTTGAGGTAACTAGGTTTCTTAAATCGCTAATCTAAGTAACCTAGGTGATATAGAGAATGGTTAAGGATTAAGTAGTCTACTCTAATCCTTGGTCTCAACACATGAGAGGGGAGGATTAGGGTTTGAAGAGGGAGAGCTTGAGGATAGAGAAAGTGAGCAAGAGAATGAGATGAGAAAATGAGCTATCATAATATATATCAAGCATTATGATTTATCCAAATAAAAGAAAATAAATGATTAATCATCATGCTTATTAAATATAAGAGGGTGATTCATCTCCATGAGTCATTAAGCATTTATGATGCATTAATGACTTGGATGAATCACTCAAATGATTCACTAATCTCTTTTAATGCATATGCCACCTTAACCCCCAAGTCACCATCTTCTAGAAGCTTCTCGCGTAATTACGAGAACGCCCCTCCTATCCGTGAAAACACGGAAAAACTTTAGACTGTATAAATCCAATAACCGGATACTAGAAACTGGCTTAAACCAAAGCCGACAAGTAAAAACTGTCCGGATGTCGTACGTGCGTAAACACACGTATGCGTCCGAATCCTTGTCGTAAAACCATACGACCTCTATATCGTTTCGCCTGGAGTAGGGAAACACTCTGTGTGGGACTCTAGAGACTCGACTACTACGCTGGCAGTGGGTTTAACCACAGACCGCAAGCGGCACTAGCTGTACGTAACGGTCCCCAGGTAGATGTCGATAAGAAGGCCGATGAGGAAACCCATCCGAACTCCTACTGAGTCTGATGTGACAATCTCCGTACAGTCCGGTCTGTTCGTCTAAGACTATCGCATATCGGGCCTAGGGGGCGGCAAGTGTCAGTCCCCTAATAGCGGTATAAGTCGTGTCGGAGCGAAGCCCATTACACCCTGAGAAACTACTGGAACCTACCAGCAAATCTCGCTTGCCCTGGCCAGGGACTTTGTGTAATGGCTCTCTGACACAGCGCGATATCAACCCCCAATACCGGGAGAGACGAATCCTGTCTAACCGCTACTGCCTCCAAGTGCTCGGGACTGCACCCAACTGCTACCTGTTTGCACGACTCCTTTGAGTCGTGGTAGGGTAGCAATCTAAGAACAGTTGGACACACTCGAGGCGAGGTAGCAGTGTCAAGTTTGTGGACTATGCTGTACTCATGTCACGTGGGAACTATTCACTGACGACTGGTATAAAACCAACCAACAGTTCCCTGTGAGTCATGTCCGGTGTATCCGTAACCTAACGAGCACCTGCATACAATCTCCAGTACGACGTACTGACGGCTGTGGGACAGACCATCTCCCCAACTGGGATGAGAAGCGCACACACTAGTCTACTCCGGAGTATCGATGCCCAGTCTCGATAATCTTATGACTAGGGACCTGAATAAGGATGTGCTTGTATACTACCCAGCCCCTTCTAGTGTGACTGCCATCACAACGCTGGAAGTCAAGAAAGATCCTAAGAGCTCTATCATTACGTATACTCACATATTAAGATAGAAAAACCAAGTAGTATACTACCATGTTTAGCAAGACTGTTATATACATGTGAATATCCCAAGCTTTCATTAAGTAATATACAAACTAGTATGATACAATAATGGCCCCTAGGGCATATACACTAACACCTGCTAGTGTACTTTCCATTATTCGGCATTTACATGACATGTTATTACTGTAATCGCATATCTTAGATTCATGTTGTGCGTACATTCCTGCGATTACCTGCATATGTTATCTACTATTCACGAGTTGGCAACTCACCCCCGTTGTGCCACAGGTGTTTCAGGTTGTTCCTAGAGTAGTCGAGGCAGGCTATTCAGCTATTCATCTATCATCTTTTGCTACAGATGCCGCATCGGCTCACAATATACTATTTTGCTTAGGTGGGTTTTGGTGGTTATCTGTATTTTGTATTGTACATTCGTTGTATCTTTTACTCTCCATCTACTATCATGATGTTGACCTAGAGACTTGGTGAGGACGATATTGTATATTATTGGTGGATTTGTTGTCTTTTATATACATCTTTCTCTCTATTGTCTTTATTTCTTCGTTACGGTGTCGTATATTTGTGTTGTATTCATCTTGGCTAGTTTTTACAAAAGGGGGTGTTGCCAAAATTTTAAAGAAAGAAAGTAAGACTTTTAAAGAATTTGGGTTGTGATTTCAAATGTTTCAAAATACTTTTATTATCTTTTCCGTATTTTTATGGTTTAGATTTCTGGGTTTTGGCTTTATTTTACTGCGTTACGTCTTTAGGCGTTGCGTAGCATTAGGGCCGTCACGTGCCAATTTCGGGTCTTGAAAAAGTTGGTATCAGAGCGTTAGGTTTTACCTTTCGGAGTGTTGGATGACCTTAGTATGATGGAGTAGGTAGCTTAAGCAAAGTAACGTAGTGTGTGTATGTCTGCAGCATACCCACGATGCGGTACTTCGCCTTAAGTGACCTAAGTACAAGTTGCTTGAAATTCCTTCCTTGATGATTCATATCCTTGAGATTCGATTCCTTATTCTCATCGAATCTTATATCTATTTATCGCCTTGCCGCCGATGACTATGGGGACTCAGAGTGATGTAGCGAGGGCCGAGGTCAGAGTTGGCTCGGGTGAGACGAGTACTGACCAGGATGGCACTCTAGTTGCACAGGTGCAGACGGATCAGCCTACGACATATACTATTGATATGCTTTTGGCAGAGATGCAGGAATTCCGCCAGACTATGAGTTCATTGGTTGACGTCGTTCGGGAGCTACGACAGGAGGTTGTCGTCCCTGTTACTCAGTTGTCACTTACGATCAACATGCAGCAGTCCGTCACCTACATAGCACCAGTGGTTGCAGCTCCAGTTGACGAAGTGCATATTCCAGAGGCTCAGAGAGTTCCAGGACAGTGGAGGACTCGTACCAGTGTACCAGCCCAGAGACAGAGGTTTGGTCATCGAGACGGATTTCGTGGCCGTCATGGGAGCAGCAGAGGTTTAGGACGAGGACAGTCGTTCAGCACTCATTCCCAGGAGGGTCGGCAGTCAGCGCGTGGATGTTTTCGATGCGGGAGCCTTTAGCACTTCATCAAGGATTGTTCCTTAGCACCTCGTCATGATCGTTTTCAGAGAGGCCGTGGACGTGGAAGGTTCACTCAGAAGGTGTTCAGCCAGTTGCGGGTAAAGGGCAGACACAGGAGTTTGCTCCTACTCATCGGGACGCGCAGGCGTCCAATGTGGAGTTTTCAGGTATCCTTAATTTATATGTTCTTTTGGTGTACTCGTTTGCTTTCCACACCTTGTACCGTGGTTGGGTAGATTAGTCGTAGTTGTGTTAACTTCTGTCAGCGATTCTTTTGTTACGCGACACGTATTCAGTTGTGTGCCAATCGGATAGGAGATAGAGATTCGTCCGTCGTTTTGATCCTTCTAGAGATGTTGGATTTGAAGTTCTCCTGGGCACGGACTGTTTAGCTACGTGTTAGGCGTTTGTGGACTGCCGTGAGGAAACAGTCAGGAATTGTTTTCCCGGCGAGTCAGTTCTTGTTGTGCAGGTGGATAGTTGTGCCGCCTCTCACAGCTTGAATTCAGCCTTTTTCGCTAGTCGGCTTTTGAGGAGATGTCGTGGATTCTTGGCGTTCATTCGTGATACCGTAGCCACAGAGGGTTGTTGGACCGGTGTTCCTTTCGTGCGAGAGTTTTTCCGACGTTGTTCCGGATGACACGGCGATGCTTGGGAGCTAAAGGATCAGCTGCAGAGTTGCAGTTTGGGGAGTTTTGTGCGTCTGAGTGTTTCGCTTTTGGAAGCTCCTATTTCTGTTCGTCAGAGAGAAAGACGGCAGTTTGGGGTTGTGAATCGATAAATCCTTAATTGAACCGGCTTACGGTGCGGATAGTTATCCTTCACCTCGCCGTAACGATTTCTTCGATCAGCTCCACAGTGCGAGACATCTTTTAAGTTTGTTTGGGATCAGGTCATCATTATTGCGGATTCGGAGTGATGGCATTCCGAAGACTGCCTTATGCGTGCGACGGGCTTTGTGTGTTTTGTGAGTCGTTGGATTCACTAATGCCCTAGCAGCATTCGTAGATGTGATGAACCAGATTTCTTCAGGCCGTTCCTCGACCAGTTTTTGTTGTGTTATTTACAACATTCTGGTCTATTTAATGTGTCTTGAGGGACAGTAGTAGCACTTGAGGATTTGTTATGCAGATACTGGGAGAGCACCAACAGTTTGCTAAATTCTCGGAGTGTTTCTTCAGGCTTATTTTGTGTTGACTCCTAGGTCTCGTAGTCACGGGGACAGTTTCGTATGGTTCCGAGGGAGATCGTGGCCGTACAGCTTAGGCCCAGACTTGTGTGCAGGACGGAGATCCGCAGATTTTTGGGCTTAGCAGGTTTTTACCGCCGTTTCATGCAGGATTGCTAGAGTAGTGCTGCACCGTCGACTGAATGGACCGGAAGGGAGGTGTCTTTTCTGTGGACTGAGGCATGTGTGCGGAGTTTTCGGCAGTTGAAGATTCAGTTAACAACTGCATCAGTTCTTTCTTTGCTTTTTGGTTCGGGCGACCTTGTTGTTTAACAGTAATGTTTCTTGAATGGGGCTCGGGTGTGTACTAAGGTGACACTATAGAGTTATCGCTTTTGCTTCCCTACATTTGGAGGAAGTACGAGAAGGATATTCCACTCATGATCTGGAGATGGCCGCGGTGGTTTTGCTTTGGAGATTTGGAGACACTACTTGTTCGAGAGTCGTGTAAGATTTTCCATGGACCACCAGAGCTTAATGTACATCTTCCTGCAGCGGATATTGATTGTTGTGATAGTCTTCTGCAGATTTACAGTTCTTGTGTGATCGTTGAGTACAGCTTAAGTTCGTCTCTACGGAGGGGACAGCTTGCTCATGTCCGCGCCCGACCACTTTCCTTAAATCGCTTTCGCGAGACACTGCCCGCCGATGCTCGTTCGTCAGAGATACTTGAGCATACTCGGCTGGGTAATGATTCGGAGTCCTTGATTTGTGACAATGGTGTGCTAAGTTAGGGACGCGTTTGTGTACCTGATATTATCAGGTAGAGACGTGAAATCCTAGAACAGGCACATCAGTCAACTCTCTGTTTCCATTCAAGTTCCACCAACATTGACGTGACTTGTGAGATGGTTATGGGTGGACAAGGGTGTAAAGAGAAGTTCAGGTTTCATTTCAAGGTGTGTCTTTTGTGTGTTTGGGTTGAGTATCTGAGGCCGGCTGGAGAGTTGCAACCTTTAACCGTTCCGAAGTAGGAGTGGGAGCAGATCTCCATGAATTTCATTATGGTGTCTACCCAGGGTTAGTCAAGGTGTGACTCCATTTGGATTCTTGTCGTCCGGTTATACTCAGTTATCTCAGTTGTTCTTTGTTAAGTTGTGTGTTGGTGTTAATTGTCATCAGCGGTTGGGATCGTCACTCGCCATCGTTAGGGTTCTCCTTCGATAGCTATTATCAAGATACACTCCAGTTGTCCACCATTAGGCTTAGGGGTTAGGTCGTGTCGATCACCAGTCTGTTGTTTTTCTGACTCTGCGTAAGTAGGATTTTGGACCCCAGCTATGTCTAGAGACTTCGGAGATGGTCCAGTGGTGTTAGGTCAGGATGGAAATTGTCCATTGCGAACTGAGGTCTTATGCCGACTGTGTTGGTCATAGACTCGAGTTCGCAGGGAAAGATCATGTATTCCTACGGACTTTTCCGATGAATTGACATGTTGGATTTTGGGAAGCTTGTCCCAGGATTTAGGTCCTTCTGAGATCCTGTAAGCGAGTTAGCTTCGTTGCCTTTAATTTAGCAATTCCGCCCAGATTATTGAGTTTTCACCCTGTATTCCTTGTGATGATACTTTACAATTACCATCATGACCTTTCTCACATGTTTTGGCACCAAACTATGTAGCTTGGACGCGATCCTTCTTTCACCAGCAGCCATGTGTGTTAATGGCCTGGCAAGTGGAGAAACGTCGGTCAAGGGTCTTGCCATCTGTGAAGGGTTTTCTTGGGCGTAGCCATATAGTGAGGTAATCACTTGGGAGGCTGCGAGCGAGATTTGAGGGTTGTAATCTTCTCTTTGAAGGTACGCTTAGTATATTTTTAAATTCGGGGACGAATTTCTTTTAAGGGGGGAGATTGTAACACCTTAGATTGTGTTTGTAGCTAATTATATTTTAATATATGGTTTTTAATAAAAAGTTTACCAAATTGGTTTTTAATTATTTTATCCTATTTAATGAATATTTTATTAGATTTTTCCTAGGCTTGCACAAACTTGTGCATGATAACTAGGTTGTTAAGTGTGGTTTAACCATTTCTATAATCTAGTTTTATGTTTTATATTAAGTGTTTTGGGTTTAATAGTGTAAGGTTGTTCTTTTAAAAAGAAAATGAAAAATGAATTTAAAAGGGTTTTAAATTCAAATGTTGACTTTGTGAGAGAGAGAGAGGGCATGGGAGCATGGTGTGAACCATGCCTCATTAATGAGGAAAGAGAGTGAGAAGGGGGAGAGGCCTTGGTTGTTCTCTCATTCTCCCTCTCATTTTCTTATCTCATTCTTTCTCACTCTCTCTCACAAACACACACACACACACACACACAAGCTTCAGCAGCAGCAGCCCCAGAAGCAGCTTCAGCAACAACAGAAACAACAGCAGCTCCATAAGCAGACAGCATCATCAGTAGCAGCAGAAGCTGTAGCAGCAGCAGCCCTCAGCAACTTGCAACAGCTCTCCCTCCTCCTTTCACTCATTCTCCTGCTTCTTAGGGTCCCTTTAGGGTATATTTTTCTGAACTCTTTTCCCTAGTTACTGAGCTTATGTGTTAGTTTAGTGTCGGTTTGGGTTAATTAGTGAGTTTAGTGCTAATTATGGTAAATTGAGTGGACTTGTGGCAAAGTGATGATTGTGTTAGTAAACCCTACTTATTTAAGTGTTGTTAGGGTCACTTTAACTGAGAATTTCCCGGGATTACACTAAAATACCATAGGGTTTCCTTTTTAGTGCAAATTGGTGTTTTTAAGCGATATTTGTGACATTCTGTGATCATCTATTGACCCAGACACTTCAGGATAAAATTAAGCAAACTGGAGCATGTACACTAGGTCTAGACTACACCACCTGAGCACGAAACCCTAATTCCAAACAGTGGCCGCTGGTTTATTAGTTCTGGCCGCAAATTGCGGCCAGGTTAGGGGCTGGGGTGTCGGGGTTTTTCCTATGGTAGTATGCTGTGTTGTCTAGTGTTTTGGCATGTCTAGTTTTGTAATATTTGGCCAGTAGGAAAATCTGGGACAATATATCGTTTTGCATGTCCGTTGTGTTTGCGCGATATGCGCGATACGTGAGTGGGTCCTGCGATCCAGTGTGTCGCGGCGTGTCGCGGTAGTTTTAGACGCGTATACACATGTTTTAGCGTATCGTGCACACGCGTATTTAGTTCGCGACGCGAGTTTCTCGTTTTGGTTCGATATCGCGTTTTGCAGAATACTTGGCTTATATATGATTTCCATGTCTAAATTGCAGGTTTGCAGGCTGGGACTACGGACCCTGCTACAGGGGGGAGCAGTTGGTAGGATTCACCTAGCGTGGAGCGTAGGTGAGTAGATTTAACATCTACAGGGGAATCGCCCGCATTGAGTTATGGGTCTGGGCTAGGATTCTAATACTTGTCGCATATTCTACGTCATTGTTAGAATTGTGCCTTTACCCTATTTATTTAGATATAGTTGTACTGTGACTAGTAGTCGTTGGGCACTGCACATATTATTGACGGTTCATGTTGCACGAGCACGGATTGTATGCTACACACACACCGTCAATAATTGCCATGTCACACACCAACCATTATAGATACTATATTGCTTATCACACATGACATCTAGCTTATCGGTATACCTATAGTGTATCATACCATTAGTGATAGATACATATACACCTTACGATACTGCTACAGGTATACCTTGCTCATATTTTATTTATACCCGGGGGGGTATCTTACATATTCTACTTATACCCACGGGGGTATACGACATCAGTTCTTATAGGTAGATACCTATACATTGCTACACCTGTATGTTACACACATATTCAGTTGCAGTTACATATTACCCTTACTGATGTTACTTAGTTGTACCTTGTTGGTTTCGCATATATCTGGTTTTAGCTACATATTCTCATTTATATGCTCGCATTTCAGATATATCGCATATATTTATTCCTGGATTTGCGCATTGTTATTTGGATTTCACATGATGATTTCTGGATTCGGGAACCGCGGGAGTTCATGAAATTATGCATACATTGAAAAACCCGGTTTCCTTGATATGATATTTGCGCAGCCACCGTGAGATTTATCGGTTCTGATTATATACTCCATACGAGGTGTGGTTTCCGTATGAGGGTACATGGTGGGGCCCGGTATGGTTCCCCTCGGCAAGAAGATCGATGGATGTTGCCGATTGAGCCTGGAGGCGGGCCAGTACCTACCGGTGACAGTACTCATGACTCGGCGGGGATCATGGAGATACCGTTGGGAGTCATGCACGTATGCATACGTCGAAAGGCGAGGGTCGGAGCTAGGCACTCGTGCTTTCGGGACAGCGTATGATACGTACCTATCAGGATTTCTGTGTCGATGCTTGGCACATTGTTTTCATGATATTTCTTTTAAACACCTTTGTATATATAACAGGGGATTTAGCCGTTGTTATATATACCCTTACACCAATATTGGTGGAATGGGACGCTAATATATGTGTATTGACCCCATCATATTTATTTTTGTATATATATATATATATATATATATATATATTTAGGATGCTAGAATCTCACTTGGGACTTTGACTTGGGATATCAGGTGATTCATTGAGATTGGACATACATATGGGATTATTGATTTGTACATTCGGGATATAGGAGATTACTCGATATTGTATATTGAGGAGACGTGAGACTTATATGATGTGAGAGCCCAACGTGGGGGCTGATTTGAAGAATTGGGATTTGAGTGTCTTGATGGATTGTGATCCTACCACGATGATAGGATTCCGTAGGATGACATATTCCACTCCTTACCTCATACCTTTTCACTTATGCACTGTTCCATGTATTAGGAGTACTTGTTAGTGTACCCTTCATGATTGCTACATATTTGCATTCTCATATCCCTATTGCATAGTTATTGTATACTATTGTCATGTTATTATTGCTTCACATATTGATTGTACCTGCTAGTATACTTTCCATTATTCTGCATTTACATGACATGTTATTATTGTAATCGCATATCTTAGATTCATGTTGTACGTACATTCCTGTGATTACCTGCATATGTTATCTACTATTCATGAGTTGGCAACTCACCCCCGTTGTGCCACAGGTGTTTCAGGTTGTTCCCCAGAGTAGTCGAGGCAGGCTATTCAGCTATTCATCTATCATCTTTTGCTACAGATACCGCATCGGCTCACAGTATACTATTTTTCTTAGGTGGGTTTTGGTGGTTATCTGTATTTTGTATTATACATTCGTTGTATCATGTACTCTCCATCTACTATCATGATGTTGACCTAGAGACTTGGTGAGGACGATATTGTATATTATTGGTGGATTTGTTTTCTTTTATATACAGCTTTCTCTGTATTGTCTTTATTTCTTCGCTACGGCGTCGTATATTTATATTGTATTCATCTTGGCTAGTTTTTACAAAAGGGGGTGTTGCCAAAATTTTAAAGAAAGAAAGTAGGACTTTTAAAGAATTTGGATTGTGATTTCAAATGTTTCAAAATACTTTTATTATCTTTTCCGTATTTTTATGGTTTAGTTTTCTGGGTTTTGGCTTTCTTTTACTGCGTTACGTCTTTAGGCGTTGTGTAGTATTAGGGCCGTCACGGGCTAATTTTGGGTCTTGACATCGGCATGCCACCTTTTTAGAAAAGGAATTTATTGAAAAAGAAATTAGTGGCAATGAGGTAGAACTGGAAGAAGTTCCAGTAATACAAACTACAACTGAAGATTTAGTGGAACCAGAGGATTTGATAGTTCCCGACGAACCCCAGCCTCTCCGTCGATCTAGTAGGGTTCCTCACCCACCTGAGAGATACTACGGTTTTCTCATAGATGGTGGAAGCGAGGATTGCATCATGGAAGATGATGACCCGTCTAGCTTTGAGCAGGCCATCACGAGTGGGGACTCTGTGAAATGGCTGGATGCAATGCGATTTGAGATGGAATCCATGTACACCAACAAAGTATGGACTTTGGAAGTTGCTCCTGAAGGGGTAAAACCCATTGGGAGCAAATGGATCTTTAAGAAGAAATTTGGTGTAGATAGAGAAGTTGAGACTTTCAAAGCTAGACTTGTTGCAAAGGGTTTTCGTCAACGACCAGGTGTGGATTATGATGAAACCTTTTCTCCAGTGGCTATGCTTAAGTCCATCGGGATCTTACTTGCCATTGTTGCATACCATGACTACGAAATCTAGCAGATGGATGTTAAGACCGCCTTTCTAAATGGTGATTTAGAGGAGTGCGTGTACATGACTCAGCCAGAGGGCTTCGTAGATAGTGGGAGCAGCGGAAAGGTGTGCAATCTTCTTAAATCCATCTACGGGTTAAAGCAGGCATCGCGAAGTTGGAACATCTGTTTTAATGTTGTAGTCAAAGAGTTTGACTTCATCAAGAACGTAGATGAACTTTGTATATACAAGAAGGTTACAGAGAGTAACGTCGTCTTCCTCGTATTGTACGTGGATGACATACTCTTGATAGGAAATGATGTTCCTATGCTGCACTCGGTCAAGCTCTTCTTATCATATAGATTCTCAATGAAAGATCTAGGTGATGCCTTCTGCGTTTTGGGAATTAAGATCTATAGAGATAGATCTAAACGGATACTGGTATTGTCCCAATCCAGGTACATTGACATCATACTAAAAAGGTTTAGTATGGAAGAATCCAAGCGTGGGAACCAACCCACGATCTATGGACTCACTCTCTCCAAAGAGATGTCTCCCAAGACTGATTTGGAAAAAGCTCGCATGCAAGGGATACCCTATGCTTCGGCAGTAGGCTCTATCATGTATGCGATACTATGTACCGACCCGATGTAGAATACTCACTAAGTGTAGTGAGTAGGTATCAAGAAGATCCAGGAGAGAGTCACTGGACAGCAGTGAAGAACATTCTCAAGTACTTGAGAAGAACTAAGGAGATGTTCTTGGTGTATGGTAACGGAGAACTCCAGGTGGAGTCCTTTACCGATTCGAGCTTCCCAAGTGATAAGGAAGACTCTAAGTCGCATTCAGGATTTGTCTTTACCCTAAATGGAGGGGCCATTTGTTGGAAGAGTTCCAAGCAAGAAACCGTGGCAGACTCGACGATGGAGGCTGAATTCATCGCTGCCAACGATGCTGCCAAAGAGGCTGTCTGGATGAAGAAGTTCATCACTGAACTTGGTGTGGTTCCTTCCATTGAGCATCCAATACCTTTGTATTGTGATAACAATGGAGCTGTGGCTTTGGCCAAGGATCCTAGGTCCCATCAGAAGTCCAGACATATTCTGAGGCGGTATCACCTGATCCGGGAGATAGTTGATCGCCACGAGATCGAGGTCAGGAGAGTTGACACGAAGGACAACACTGCGGATCCACTCACGAAGGCCATACCCCAGATACAATTTGAGAGACTCTTCGGGATGTTGGGTATGAGATACTACAACAGCTGGCTTTAGTGTAAGTGGGAGATTGTTAGTTATATATATGCCCTAGAGGCCATTGTTGTACATATGATGTATATTATAGTGGATGCTTGGATATATAGAGAGAGGACTTTCTTGCTCGACATGATAGTATGCTATTTGGTTTCACTTTATCTTAACATGTTGACTTGTATTAGTTTACTATCTTGCTCTCACATGTTGATAAAGCCCTTAGGATATGCACTCGACTACTAGGACTATGATGCAGATCATAATAGTGGGGCCAGGGTAGTCAAAGAGTACATCCTATAACTGTCCTAGTCGAGGGAGTATCGAGACAGGACATCGATACTCCAGTGTAGACTAGCGTATACGCATCTTGACCCATATGAAGGGCGATGGATGATACCATATCCATTGGTGTTTGACATCAAAGATGGTGTACGGGTGCTCAGTGGAGACTGGGTGCACTGAACGGACTCGCCGAGAACTCCTAGATGGTATTATACCAATCGTCAGATAGCAGTTCTCCGGTGACACTGGTACAGGTTTGTCTGTAGACCCGAGATCGTCATAGAGTCTTGTATGATTCCCACTGTGCTTTGATTTCCACCTTACCACGTCCAAGAGGGCATGCAAAACGGTGGCTTTTGGGTACAGTCCCGAATCACATGGAGGCAATGAGCGATAGGAGGGGTTTCGTCTCTCCCGGTATAGGGATTTGATGTTGTGCTGTGTTCGATTAGATATAACTGGAAGTCCCTGGACAGGGATGATATGGAGTGCTAATGGTAAGAGTTATCAGTAGTTTCTCGAACCGTTATGAGCCTTACATCGACACTACTTATCGGTTACTGGGGTCTGACGTTTACCACCCCTGATATGCGACATATCAGACGAAGAGATCGGACTGTACGGTAGTTTTACTGATTGGATTCACAGGAGAATGTACAGGCTTGCTTGTTGATCTTCTGATCGCTCAATACCGGGTGGCTGTTACGTTTAGCTGACCGCTTGCATCTTGTGGGTGTTTGATATGATCATCACCTACTGCCGGCGTATTGACGTATCTTTAGAGTCCTACACAGAGGTTTCCTGGCTCAGGCAAAATGGTGTAGGAGCACATATGTGATATATGCGGAACCGAGAATAATACGATATGAGATACCGTATTCTATTCTCGCAATATGAGATATCGGCCGGGTGTATGTGATATAGCCGGGTCATCGGATCAAGTGTTGATTCGATGAATTGATACATGCTATATTAGTCGGTTATATGCAATATAGCCAGATTGTCGAATCAAGTGTTGATTCGATAATTTAATGTATATTATATATGTGATATATTACATTACGTTAACTAATATAAGCTCGCTTTATTGATTCATTTTCTCACTGGATAATACATTGATGTATATGCGATATATATTAATTGTATTATTTTCTTTTGTTACAAAATATATTATATATATGATATATAATATTGTAATATGTTAGGGTTACAAATGCAACATGGATTATGAGTTTAAACCAAGATTAGGGTTAGCTTTTGGGTTAGCTTTTTGGATGAGGGTTAAGAAAGCTTCATGAAGCTTTCATTTTGTTATCTTGCTATGATATTTTGTGAAGATATTTGTTAACCCAACCCAAACCCTTAACCTTAGTTTATTCTCTACATGAGTTAAAGCCTTCATTGTTAACTCATGGTTGCAATTGTAACCACAACAATAATTCATTATTCATCACAAAAGAAAAAGCTTCATCTTCTTCTTCTTGCTCTTGAAAAAAAAAGCTTCACTAGGTTTTGTGAAAGCGGTTGTCACGAACCGAATTAGCACGCGACTGGCCCTTGAATCATATGAACTCTATAGGACCTCATCTAATTCAAGTAAGCCAAAAGCCCTGAAATCTAAAACCATTTTAAATAATAAATGAAGGAAATCTAGTTTTAAAGAAGTGAAGAAAACATGTTTTAAAAACAAGGTTTTTAAATAAGTAAGCCGAATATGCATTTTTAAAACACCAAGTCTTTTCTGAAAATTTCGGCAGAGTTTCCTTTGTAAATACTGGCCCCGAACGGGGTACAACATGAATAATATATACATCAAATAAAAGGCATCCCCAAACGGGAGCTAGCTCTTTGTCAATTGACGGTCACAACAATGCAAGCAATATAATATACAACGCCGAATGGCGAGGATCAAAACTCAAAAGGAAACTCAAAATCATTAAGAAAACCATAATACTACAATGCGCAACTCTAAGATCGAAATAATACACAATTGATTTTCTAAGTTTGAAACAATATACAAGTTTGGTTGATGGAATTACTAGATACAACTGATTAAAATAACTACAATGGCGGTCACGATGCGAGTGAACCCACCTACCAAAGAAATCACCCTGAAAGGAAGCAGTGTGCCAGAAAAGCCGCAATGAAACCTGTACAGCAAAAACATGCAAGAACTGTAGCACAACGGGGGTGAGTTGCCAACTCGTGAGTAGAAAACATCACAGAGAAGAAATCGTATGTATGACTCAATCTTAGGTCAACGATCAGTAATAATATATCCTCAATATGAATAAGTCTGAAGCATGATAAGGTGGCAAGGGTAAACATCTATATATAAGTGTAGTACCAAGTGCTCGTGCCAGTGCCTCAGGTAGCAACATATCATAAATATGAGGTATCATCAATGTAATCATCATGAAATCAGTGTCAACTATATCATGAAGTCTAAATATGTAGATATCATCCAACTATGTAATCAATGTCTGTATGTATGTGGATCTCGTCCACGTGTCACCCAATGGCACAAAACATCATGCATGTAAATATCATAAAGCATATGCATGAAAGTATGAGGATGTAAATCAACGTGTGTCCCTCACGACACATCAAAATCATGGAACCTGAGTGTCCAGCATCGACACTTGAAAACATCATTAAACCCGTGCCCAGCATCGGCACGTAAATCCTCATATATCGGGCTCCGTCAGTCCAGATCGGCCCATGGGCTCCGTCAGTCCGGATCGGCCCATATCATCTCTCGACTCCGGTTGGTATCCTCCGGATATCTGCCGAGCTCAAATACTATCACCGGTAGGTAGTGGTCCCTCTGCCAGGCTCACCGTCTACTGCACAGCAAATCCGTTCTCGCCCCGGGGTACCATACCGGGTCCACCATATACCCGCAAACGGAATCATCCGCCTCCTCGAATCGGGTTTCACATATCATACGTCTTAGAACCGAGAAAATGCATAGTGGACACACTGAAATATCATATCAAGAGAAACCAGGTTTTTAAAATAGTACATACTTTCCTTTGAACCACAGTTCTCAAATCCAGAAATATCATGGAAACAACATATCTCAATGCGTATAATCAATAAGCATGATGTATGCGACATATAATAGAAATGTAACCATATCAGTATATCATGCAACATAAAACAGTAATATGCACATATCGAGAGAAAACCGCTCCTTTAAAATGAATCCAGTTTTAAGTTATATCTTGCGGTTCCCAAATTTCTAAAATCAAGCCATAATCATCTATGTATGTGCAAGTACGTATGAATGCAAGTATGGGTGTACAATATGTATGTACGCAAATATGTCATGCAAGAAGTCATATCCTGATGCAATAGTCCTACTGTGTAGTGACATGGCAATTATCGATGATGAAGTGTGTGAGCCGGCAAGCAGGTGTACGTGGAACATACGCATCATCGATAATGGTGCTGGTGTCCTGACAACATGGGTTTAATATAACAATAAACACATTTAAACATGCAATGCGATGCGAATAGCAATAATAGGCAGAAAATGAATAATAAACACAACAGTGAAGAATCCACATCAATATATATATCTCATACAGTTTTGCCTTTTGAAATAAGACGAAGCGTGGTTTCTAGGAAAAAATAAGGGCTACGGTATTTTTTACGAAAAGTAGCGTCTTTTGAAAATATCCGTAGAATCCCTTTGCCTGTCTTTAAAATACTCATGATTCGTTAGTTTTGAAATAGGTATGACTCGGGTCTAGTCTAACATCTACTAAGTAAACTACAGATCTAACTAACAAGCTAATCGAAAGGGTACGTTAACCACCTAAATCTGAGTCGATATATATATACATATATAATAGTCGGTGATCTCTCCTCAATAGTACCGCGTACGATACAATATATCATATGACATTCTCGAGTCAAGAGTGCGGATCTATCATCAATATAAAGCTCGTACGGCACCCCAAATCTGGGTACGGGTCAAATATCACATTCATCTCATCATTTATCTGGTATCCTTATCATCAAATCTCATGAACTGGGTACTTACCTAAGTCTAGTACAAATTGATACCATCTATATGTGTGTGTGTGTGTGTGTGTGTGTGTGTGTTAGTTATATGTATGCCCTAGTAGGGACAGTGTAGTCGCCAAGTACATCCTTCAAATGTTCCTAGTCGTGGGAGTACCGAGACAGGGCATCGATACTTCAGAGTAGACTAGCGTATGCGCTTCTTGACCCATATGATGGGCGATGGATGATCCCATATCCATTGTTGTTAGACATCATAGAAGGTATACGGGTGCTCAGTGGAGACTGGGTACACTGGACGGACTCGCCGAGAACTCCCAGATGGTATTATACCTCACGTCAGATGGCAGTTCTCTGGTGACACTGGTACAGAGTAGTCTGTAGACCCGAGATCGTCATAGAGTCTTGTGTGATTCCCACAGTGCTTTGATTTCCATCATACCACGTCCAAGAGGGTGTGCAAAAAGGTGGCTTTTGGGTACAGTCCTGAATCACATGGAGTCAATGAGCGATAGGAGGGGATTCGTCTCTCCCGGTATAGGGAGTTGATGTTGCGCTGTGTTCGATTGCCTATAACTGGAAATCCCTGGCCATGGTTGCTGAGATTTACTGGTAAGTGTTATTAGTAGTTTCTCAAACTGTTATAGACCTCATATCGACACGACTTATCAAGATATTGGGGTCTAACGTTTACCACCCCTAGGCGAGATATGCGACATATCAGACGAAGAGACCGGACTATACAGGAGGGTTACTGACTGGATTCGCAGGAGAATGTACAGGCTTGCTTGTTGATCTTCTGATCGCTCAATACCTGAGTGGCTGTTACGTTTAGCTGACCACTTGCAGCTTGTGGGTGTTTGATATGATCATCACCTACTGCCGGCGTATTGACGATTCTTTAGAGTCCTACACAGAGGTTTCCTGGCTCAGGCAAAACGGAGTAGGAGCACATATATGATATGTGTGGGACCGTGAACAATACGTGTATGTGATACCGTATTAGATTCTCGCGATATGAGATATCGGCCGGGTATATGTGATATAGCCGGGTCATCGGATCAAGTGTTGATTCGATGAACTGATACAGATTATATTAGTCGGTTATTTGTGAAATATCCGGATTATTGGATCAAGAGTTGATTCGATAATTTAATGTATAATTATATATTTGATATGTTAAATTGCATTAACTAATATAAGCTCACTAAAAGATTCTTTTTCTCACTCGGGTAATACATTGATATATATGCGATATATGTTAATTGTATTATTTTATTTTGTTACAATAAATATTGTATATGTGATATATAATATTGTAACATATTAGGGTTATAAATGCAACATGTTTTGGGGAGTTTAATTGTGGTTAGGGTTTGGATTAGGGTTAAGCATGCATGAAGCTTTCAAGAAGCTTCTTGAAGCTTTGACTTTGACTTTGGATATTTTGTGTAGATATTTGCTTAACCCAACCCAACCCTTCACCATAGTTAACTCTCTACATGGGTTAAGACTTCATTCTTAACCCTTGGTTGCATTTCTAACCTCACTTGAGTTTTCATTATTCATCACAAAGAGATGGCTTCATCTTCTTCCTTCTTCTTTTGAATGGAAAAGCTTTCTAGCTTTTTCCTTAGTGATGAAAATGAGTGAGATTAAGAAAATAAATGAGAGCTAAATTCCTACTTCATCATCCTAATCTAGTCTAGCCTTTTAGATTAGGGTGTTTGCTTTGCTAATACTTGATTAGCAAAGCAAGAGCTTGGGTTTGAGTTTCTTCAAGGTAGATCATCTTTGTTATCGAAGATCGGAAGCAAGCTTGCATCTTTCTTTTGTGGAGCCTCTCTAGAGTCCAGATAGTCGATGATCGCAGCGAAGGGACCTCAACATGGAGCTTTAGAAGTGAAGGAACGGACTACAAAGGTTGTAATCCCTAACTCTTAGAAGTAAAGTTGTTTACTTGCTTTGTTTCACCTAATCTCTAGTTTAAGATCTTGGTTACGGTTGTTCGGCACGTCTAAATTTTAAATCGGGCATGGTTGATGCCTTGTAGAACCTTGTGAGAGTTCCTAGTAACCCTACAATATGCGTGTGTAAAACACACGTCCAAAGGCCCACTAAAATTTCATTTCGTATCTCATAATACGAACCACATCATATCATTGATCTCATGGCACCATGCCCAATCTCATCGACTCATCTCCAAATATCATCCACTATCCTCACCATCCAAGTGTAGGTAAACGTGTATATATATACATCGTCCCATACCTATGTGTGTGTGTATATATATATATACGCATCCCCAAATACGCACAAGTATAACAAAGTAAGCATGTGTGTGCGAGTGGCTGTAAACCTATTCTAGGGTTCGTGACTAAGAAGCTATACTAGTTCACTTCTAAAAACCCTAATCTAACCATTAAACACCAAATCATATCGAGAATATCCATGTCACACATAAAAGATATCATATATATATATATATATATATATATATATATATCATACTATACATCGAACTGCGGGGGTGCTATACGCCATCCACCCGACTTTCCCCATAGATACAATCTACTCACCTGCTCTTCACATTCCGTTGCCGACGTCGCCACGCGCTTGCTTGTCGCCTCGAAGTCTTCGTAGGGTACCTACACATCATAACGTATTGCAAATGCGTATTAAAATCACATCGGAAAATCAAAACGACACAATAAAGGCCTATAGGTTAGAACCTATGGACCACGCCTTGAAAACCACCACCAACCCTCGATATCGTCGTACAAACGTCGAATGATCGAGGTACATATTAGATACAAAAATTCAGAATGCAAAATACGCAAAACGAAACCCCGAATCAAAACAGCAACTCTTGAAAATGGTCCTAGGTTTTACGCTAGGTCAATTCAGCCAATTTTGCATATGCCAGGGGTCTAATTTACTGGAGATAAAGCCCTGGAACAAATACGAATCAATTCCAGACTGCTCTTGCTGCAAATTGCGGCCAGAATGAATTTACTTGCGGCCTAGCTAGGGGGTTAGGGGCTAGGGTTTCAGTGGGGGGTCTTAGGTTGCCTGCATGTATCACTGTCTTTGCTAAATAATTTTCAGGTCACCCGGGTGTTAGCATATTTCATTTAACACTCACAGAATCCACAATTCTTCCGATATTGGGTTTCTAAGTTCGTATTCTGGGGTTCTAGTCTCTGGTTTAGGTCTCCAATCAATCACCATAAGGGTTGTATAGAATCTACTAACCTTAATTTCACCTTTGGGTTCAACTAAAACCCTAATCCTCAACTAAAAGTTTTCAAAGTTCCCAAAACCACACAATATCGATTATAATTTAACATGGATGCTAAAGGAATGGAAATTCTACACTAAATATGGAATAATTACCTCATTTTGCACTCATGAATCTCGTAGGGCACCAAAATCAAATTTTTCTTGGTCCATAGTGTAGCTTGTGAGCTTGTGCAAAAATTTCATGAATGTGAGATAGACTTTTAATGGGTTTTATTGCATGATTGTGAGGAGGTAGAGAGGAAAGGGGAGAGAGGGGGCAGCAGTAGCAGCAAGGGTGAGGGAGAGGAGAGAAAATGGTGAAGAAATGAAGTAGGGATGGGAGCTTGGTCCAAGGTTTGACCCCTTACCCTCTCACTCTTTCTAATGCCCATCCCTCCATTCTTTATTCATATTCCTTTTCTTTTCTTTTCCTTTTCTTCTCTTCTCTTTAATTTTATAACCATGCATGATAAATAAAAATAAAGCATGAAAGAAAAATGTAACAAGTGCTAAAATGACATGTGCAAGTCATGTGCACAAAACAAGTTTAATTCGTGATTAGCGATATTTAATCACGATTAGCACTAAATAGCATATAATTAATCATAAAAACTTATAATTTGCATGATTCACATAAAACACTCTCTTTTTAGTAACTTTCATAATTTTCTAAATTTTTCCCAATTTATCGGTATTTAATTATACCGCCTTATTAAAATATTCAATATTTTATTATTTAATTATAAAAATTCCCAAAAATAGTATTTTATTTTTTTTTTGAAATGTTACAATCTTCCCCCCTTAAAAAAATTCGATCCCCGAATTTAATTTAAACCCCTTAATACTGAAAATTTCAGTAAAAGACTAAGTCGCCGGGGTCCCGAACCCATCAATACTAAAAAAACACGTCGTAGCGCAATGCGTGCGCACGAACAATAAGCAGATAACTCAAAAACAACACTCCGTCAAGCACCCCACAATCATCGAAGTCATGGTGAAGACACAAATATCAAATCCAAAACAAAACCAATATGATATACATCAAAACTATACATGTAAATATCAAATTTTACATGTAGATATCTGAAGGAAATGCATGCCAAACCTTTTTAATTTGCTGTGCGATACGCATAACACTGCACAGTGGCGGATGTCTATTGTAAGAAAATAACCATATATGTATATATCTTTTGTTTAATATGTACGTTCCGCCGTTTTGAAAAAAAATTAGAAGGGTTTCCTTGTTTTAAACGTTTCGTGTCATATCAGACACGTAGGTAAACACTGAGACTATAGCTCCCTTTTTGGAAATCCCTTCGATGACTATCAATGCATGCAAAATATATCCAGGTACTGTCCTCTGACTAGTCCTACTCAGTACGAAAACAAATAGCAAATATCATAAAAACGTGCCGCTCCATAAGAAATCAACCCCAAAGTGTGCATAAGAATGCTACATGCGTCGGGTGCGCACGAAAATCAAAATCCATATATGTGCCATACATGTGCACAAAAACAACATCTAAGTGCAACGGGTGTGCACGAAACACCTGTCAGAGGCAACATGTGTGCCTGACAATAAAATCAGGTGCATCTGATATGCATGAAGAATCCCGATTTAGTGCATCTGGTGTGCACCAAAATCGCATCTCATAACCTGCGCCCAACATGCGTGAAATCCAAATCAGGTGCATCCATCATGCTTGAATAAAATCTAGATCATGTGCATCCAATCATGCACGAAATCACGAAATCCAATATCAAGCGCCAAACGTGCGCAAAATCCAATCCAAGCGCGCCAAATATACGCAAGAATCCAAATCAAATGCACAGAGTGCACGAAATCAACATCAATATCAGAATCGAAATCGACGGTATACAATACAGCTCAATCTAAATCAGGTATACCGCGGTATATAATCTCACAACCATGTACACCGGCGTGCACAAAACACATATCAATGCACTACAAGCACATATAAGCTATACCGAGTGCAAAAACCAAATCGTGTGCATACCATGTGCACAAAATCAACTCAACTGTATAAAGCCCATGAAGTCATAAACATGTGCAGCCAAGGCACAAAACGATATCAAGTGCAATAACTGTGCACAAATCATAAATCAACACAACTGTGTACAAAGCATAACTCAAGTGTAATAACTATGCGCAAAATATAAATACCCAGTAGGTGCAACCATGGTGCACAAAAACAAATATCATGAAACTCAGTCATCAAGACTAAATCATGCGAATAGATCGCCCAAAATACCGAAATCCAAGGTGACAGATACGTGATAATCGAATCACCGAATCACAAATCATAAATACTGTCGTCGATATTTCCTCCTTCAAAGTCGAGAAGGTGTCGGTGCATCCAATGCCAGCAGAGCAAGATATCTACTTGACTCCTGTTCATGGTCTGGCGCCTGGTGCTTTTAGGCTCTTGACTCTCACTGTGAAATTGTTAGATATATAGCTTCTCGACTCAACGACTCAATATGGAATGACGACGGAAACAATCCCGCTCTGGCACATCCTCTACAGATCTCTGGCCAACTATCTCGTCGACGGTGCCGAACTCTTGCCTGCTGGGTGTGCACAATATGACCTCTCCTGGGTCCAAGTCTTCTCGTATAGTATTTCAGAAAGGTCCTGTCGAGGTCACTCCCAAATCTCGTTCTGCCGAACTGCTCGGAAGTTACCACCCTTACTAAATCAATTCCTTGTTCCGGAACGGCTGCATACTCATCATGACTCCTTCTGGAAGATATATCCATATACAACGCCTCTGCATGCGTGTCACATCTCTGATGTCGGTGGAGTGGAACGTTATCTCATCAAGATCTCATACGAACCTCTTACTCACTTTTCTCTGCTGTCGACTGCTTCGGGCTCGTCTCATCATGGCTGCATGGACTGTGCTCCAATGGCTATACTCGTATCAGGAGTCTCCCAAGAAATGAATCCCATCACATGATATCCAAAAGATGTCGACTCATTCAATCGATTCGTCAAAACCTCATAATCCCCCAAGTGATAAACATCTTGGGTACAGTTTAATAGTACTCCAGCATATGCCACAACACCTGTGGACCAACCGTGGAAGGGCAAACCCAAGCCTCACAAATGGCACCGCTGAACTACCGCAAACCCTATGGTTCAAAGGCGTTCCATGGTCATTACGTCGAGTTAGGTTTTCATTCTTCTAGAGGGACTATAGCATTACTTGCATTTGTCTCTGAATACTTTAAACTTGGAAAATGGTCTCCTGACATTCGATCGTCTCCATCGACTCTCAACGTACCTGCGTGAAGTCGTCTCTAGCTGGAATCAATCTATCTGATAGCCTCGCATCGGGGTAAGGGAACGAACCACATGTACTAGTCTTTCATCCTCGGGTGACTAGAGACCTTCTATCATATCTATAAGTACATCTCGTACTGCAATAGCTCCAACATCTGGGGCGATATCTCGTCGTTCGCAGCAACAACTGACTCATTTATCCGCACGCTGAACAGTGCCTCAATCATCAATTAATAGGTGCCTCGATGGTCATCACATTCTGGCTAGCCTCTAGCAGTAGCCTGATCCTTTGGTGCTAATCTGCACGTCCGAGAAATCCCGTAAGAGCGATCCATCAAACGCTCATGGCACGAAAACACAAAAAAACGACGCTTCTATGCAATCGTATGTCCCTGGAATCACGCCCTGGTAAGTCCTCGATCGTAACGAGCTCGTGCTGACCGCAACTCTAACCGTAGCTCTCCCTGCCCGTGTAATCGTGGCAGCAAAACCATAACCAATATCGATGATGATAGATCATAGGAAAACATATAATACTGTGCAAGGAAATGCACATCCTAAGGCTCCTTAAGCGGAGTGGCGTATCGTAAGTATGCCACGGAACATACACACGGTACGTCACTCTACTGAAGTCACCTACTCCATCAACCAAGGTCAACCTATGCGACGAAAGTTCGGGTCTAATACCCCCTCGACTAATTCTAAGTTCCGTAAGGTCAAGCCTAAGTTCCGAATATATACAAACGCTTTAGGCTCCGCATAGTCAAACTTAGACTCGAACCAAGGTTAACCTAGCGCTCTGATACCAACTTTGTCACGACCCGAAATAGCATGTGACTGGCCCTTGAATCATATGAAGTCTATAGAACCTCATCTAATTCAAGTAATCCAAAAGCCCAGAAATCTAAAACCATTTTAAATAATAAATGAAGGAAAACTAGTTTTAAAGAAGTGAAGAAAACATGTTTTAAAAACAAGGTTTTTAAATAAGTAAGCCGAATATGCAATTTTAAAACCCCAACTCTTTTCTGAAAATTTCGGCAGAGTTTCCTTTGTAAATACTGGCCCCGAACGGGGTACAACATGAATAATATATACATCAAATAAAAGGCATCCCTAAGCAGGAGCTTGCTCTTCGTCAATCGACGGTCACAACCATGCAAACAATATAATATACAACGCCGAATGGCGAGGATCAAAACTCAAAAGGATACTCAAAATCATTAAGAAAACCATAATACTACAACGCGCGACTCTATGGTCGAAATAATACACAACTGGTTTTCTAAGTCTGAAACAATAAACAAGTTTGGTTGATGGAATTACTAGATACAACTGATTAAAATAAATACAAGGGTGGTCACGATGCGAGTGAACCCACCTACCAAAGCAATCTCCCTGAAAGGAAGCAGTGTGCCAGAAAAGCCGCAATGAAACCTGTACGGAAAAATCCTGCAAGAACTGTGGCACAACGGGGTGAGTTGCCAATTCGTGAGTAGAAAACATCACAGAGAAGAAATCGTATGTATGACTCAATCTTAGGTCAACGATCAGTAATAATATATCCTCAATATGAATAAGTCTGAAGCATGATAAGGTGGAAAGGGTAAACACCTATACATAAGTGTAGTACCAAGTGCTCGTGCTAGTGCCGCAGGTAGCAACATATCATAAATATGAGGTATCATCAATGTAATCATCATGAAATCAGTGTCAACTATATCATGAAGTTTAAATATGTAGATATCATCCAACTATGTAATCAATGTCTGTATGTATGTGGATCTCGTCCACGTGTCACCCAATGGCACAAAACATCATGCATGTAAATATCATAAAGCATATGCATGGAAGTATGAGGATGTAAATCAACGTGTGTCCCTCGCGACACATCAAAATCATGGAACCTGAGTGTCCAGCATCGACACTCGAAAACATCATGAAACCCGTGCCCAGCATCGGCACGTAAATCCTCATATATCGGGCTCCGTCTGTCCGGATCGGTCCACGGGCTCCGTCAGTCCGGATCGGCCCATATCATCTCTCGACTCCGGTCGGTATCCTCCGGATATCCGCCGAGCCCAAATACTATCACCGGTAGGTAGTGGTCCCTCAGCCAGGCGCACCGTCTACTACACAGCAAATCCGTTCTCGCCTCGGATACCATACCGGGTCTACCATGTACCCGCAAACGGAATCATCCGCCTCCTCGAATCGGGTTTTACATATCACACGTCTCAGAACCGAGAAAACGCATGGTGAACGCACTGAAATATCATATCAAGAGAAACCGGGTTTTTAAAACAATACATACTTTCTTTTGAAATAACCACGGTTCTCAAATCCAGAAATATCATGGAAACAACATATCTCAATCCGTATAATCAATAAGCATGATGTATGCGACATATAATAGAAATGCAAGCATATCGGTATATCATGCAACATAAAACAGTAATATGCACATATCGAGGGAAAACCGCTCCTTTAAGATGAATCCAGTTTTAAGTTATATCTTGTGGTTCCTAAATTTCTAAAATCAAGCCATAATCATCTATGTATGTGAAAGTACGTATGCATGCAAGTATGGGCGTACAATATGTATGTACACAAATATGTCATGGAAGGAGTCATATCCTGATACAACAGTCCTACTGTGTAGAGACATGGCAATTATCGATGATGAAGTGTGTGAGCCGGCAAGCAGGTGTACGTGGAATATACGCATCATCGATAATGGTGCTGGTGTCCTGACAACATGGATTTAATATAACAATAAAAACATTTAAACTTGCAATGCGATGCGAATAGCAAGAATAGGCGGAAAATGAATAATAAACACAACAGTGAAGAATCTACATCAATATATATATATATGTCATACAGTTTTGCCATTCGAAATAAGACGAATCAGGGTTTTTAGAAAAAAATAAGGGCTACGGTGTTTTTTAAGAAAAGATGCGTCTTTTGAAAATATCCGTAGAATCCCTTTGCCTGTCTTTAAAATACTCACGATTCGTTAATTTTGAAATAGGTATGGCTCGGGTCTAGTCTAACATCTACTAAGTAAACTACAGATCTAACTAACAAGCTAATCGAAAGGGTACGGAAACCACCTAAATATGAGTCAATATATATATATATATATATATATACATATATAATAGTCAGTGATCTTGCTTCAATAGTACCGCGTACGATACAATATATCATATGACATCCTCGAGTCAAGAGTGTGGATCTATCATCAATATAAAGCTCGTACGGTAAATCCATCGTACGGCACCCCAAATCTGGGTACGGGTCAAATATCACATTTATCTCATCATTTATCTGGTATCCTTATCATCATATTTCATGAACTGGGTACTGACCTAAGTCTATTACAAACTGATACTATATATATATATATATATATATATATATATATATATATATATATATATATATATTTATATGCGTGTGTAAAACACACGTCCAAAGGCCCGCTAAAATCTCATTTCGTATTTCATAATAAGAACCACATCATATCACTGATCTCATGGCACCATGCCCAATCTCATCGACTCATCTCCAAATATCATCCACTATCCTCACCATCCAAGTGTAGGTATACGTGTATATATATACATCGTCCCATACCTATGTGTGTGTGTGTGTGTGTATACGTATCCCCAAATATGCACAAGTATAACAAAGTAAGCATGTGTGTGCGAGTGGGTGTAAACCTATTCTAGGGTTCGTGACAAAGAAGCTATACTAATTCACTTCTAAAAACCCTAATCTAACCATTGAACACCTAATCATATCTAGAATATTCATGTCACACATAAAAGATATCATATATAATATATATATATATATATATATATATATCATACTATACATCGAACTGCGGGGATGCTATACGCCATCCACCCGACTTCCCCTGTAGATATAATCTACTCACCTTCTTTTCGCTTTACCTTGCCGACGTCGCCACGCGCTTGCTTGTCGTCTCTAAGTCTTCGTAGTGTACCTATACATCATAACGTATCGCAAATGCGTATTAAAATCACATCGGAAAATCAAAACGACACGCTAAAGGCCTATAGGTTAGAACCTATGAACCACGCCTTCAAAAACACCACCAACCCTCGATATCGTCGTACAAACGTCGAATGATCGAGGCACAACACAGATACAAAAATCCAGAATGCAAAATACGCAAAACGAAACCCCGAATCAAAACAGCAACTCTTGAAAATGGTCCCAGATTTTACCCTAGGTCAAATCAGCCAATTTTGCATATGCCAGGAGTCTAATTTACTGGAGATAAAGCCCTGGAACAAAAACGAATCAATTCCATACTGCTCTGGCCACAAATTGCGGCCAGTATTTGTGGCCAGAATGAATTTATTTGCGGCCTAGGCAGGGGGTTAAGGGCCAGGGTTTCAGTGGGGGGTCCTAGGTTGCCAGCATGTATCACTGTCTTTGCTAAATAATTTTCAGGTCACCCGGGTGTTAGCAGATTTTATTTAACACTCACAGAATCCAAAATTCTTCCGATATCAAGTTTCTAAGTTCGTATTCCGTGGTTCTAGTCTCTGGTTTAGGTCTCCAATCAATCACCACAAGGGTTGTATAGCCTTTACTAACCTTAATTTCACCTTTGGGTTCAACTAAAACCCTAATCCTCAACTTAAAGTTTTCAAAGTTCCTAAAACCACACAATATCGATTCTAATTTAACATGGATGCTAAAGGAATGGAAATTCTATACTAAAGATGGAATAATTACCTCATTTTGCACTCATGAATCCCCTAGGGCACCAAAATCAAATTTTTCTTGGTCTATAGTGTAGCTTGTGAGCTTGTGCACAAATTTCGTGAATGTGAGATGGACTTTTAATGGGTTTTATTGCATGATTGTGAGGAGGTAGAGAGGAAAGGGGAGAGAGGGGGCAGCAGCAGCAGCAATGGTGAGGGAGAGGAGAGAAAATGGTGAAGAAATGAAGTAGGGATGGGAGCTCGGTCCAAGGTTTGACCCCTTACCCTCTCTCTCTCTCTTATGCTCATCCCTCCATTCTTTATTCATATTCCTTTTCTTTTCTTTTCCTTTTCTTCTCTTCTCTTTAATTTTATAACCATGCATGAAAGAAAAATGTAACAAGTGCTAAAATGACATGTGCAAGTCATGTGCACAAAACAAGTTTAATTCGCGATTAGCAATATTTAATCTCGATTAGCACTAAATAACGTATAATTAATCATAAAAACTTATAATTTGCATGATTCACATAAAACACCCTCTTTTTAGTAATTTTCATAATTTTCAAAATTTTCCCCAATTTATCGGTATTTAATTTTACCGCCTTATTAAAATATTCAATATTTTATTATTTAATTATAAAATTCCCAAAAATAATATTTTTTTTTTTTGAAATGTTACATTGGTGAATAAAAGTGAGAAATTGAAAACAAAAGAGAGCAATATTCCTACTTCATCATCCTCATCTATTCTAGCCATTTAGATTATGGCGTTCACTTCTCTAATTACTTCATTAGTGGTGTGTAAGTTTGGGTTAGAGATTCTTCAAGGTAGATCATCTTGGATCAAGAAGACTTCAAGCAAGATACATCATAAACCTCTTGGAGCCTCACGAGAGTCGGAATTCATGATGATCGCAGCGAAGGGACCTCAACCCGGAGCTTATGAAGCAAAGGAACGGACTACAAAGGTTGTAATACTTATCTCTTTACTTCTTTGTATGTGATACAAACATTGTTACCCAAGAAATTCTAGCATGATTCATAGTTTGCTTGCTTTGCACCTCTCTAAATTTTAAAGTGGCATGAGTGATGCTACCAAACCCTACACTAGGTGCAAGGGAAGCCCAACAGCGGCGTAGAAATCGGCCATCTGCTCCCATTCCCACTCTGTAACGGTTAAAGATTGCAACTCTCCAGCCGGTCTTAAATGCTCAACCTTATCTCACAACAAGACAGACACCTCGAAACGAAATCCGAAACTTTACTCTTCATCCCTGTCCACCCGTAACTATCTCACAAGTCACGCTACAAATTGGTGGAACTTGAATGAGTACTGAAAGCTGACTGAGGTGCCTGCTCTAGGATTTCGCGTCTCTACCCATCAGTATCAGGTACACACAAACACATCCCTAAACGTAGCAAACCATGGTCATAAATCAAGGACTCCGAATCTTTACCCTGCCGAACATGCTCAAGTATCACATACAACGAGCATCGGTGGGCTGTGCCTCACGAAAACGATTAAGGAAAAGTGGTCGGGCGCGGACATGAGCACGTTATTTCCCCCCTTTAGAAGAAGCGAACCAAGCTATACTCCACGATCACACAAGAACTATAAATCTGCAGAAGACTGTCTCTGAACTGCGCACAACTGGAACAATCTACCCCCGGGCCTACGACTCAAAGCATCAGCTACCACAATCGCCTTGCCACGTAAACCAAAGGATCTCACAAACACAATCCTTCACAAGCTCCATCCAACGGCGCTGTCTAAACAATCAAAACTCGCTGCAGGAAGATGTACATTAAGCTCTGGTGGTCCGTGAAAATCTGACACGACTCTCCGAACAAGTAGTGTCCTCAGATCTTCAACGCACGACCACCGCGGCCATCTCCAGATCATGAGTGGGATATCCTGCTCTTACTTCCTCCAACTGTCTGGAAGCATAAGCGATAACTCCATAGTTCCACATCAGCGTAAAATCGAGCCCTACTCGCGAAACATCACAGTTAAACAACAAAGTCGCCCGAACCAGAAAGCAAAGAAAGAACTGGTGCAGTTGTCAACCGAATCTCCAACTGCTGAAAACTCCGCACACATGCCTCATTCCAAAGAAAAGTAACTTCCTCTCCGGTCATTTTACTCAACGGTGCAGCGATACACTAGCAATCCTGCATGAAACGGCGGTAAAACCTGCTAAGCCCAAAAATCTGTGGACCTCTGTCCCGTACACAAGTCTGGGACAAAACTGTACGGCCTCGATCTTCCTCAGAACCATACAAAAATCGTCTCCCGTAACTACAAGACCTAGGAGTCAACACAATCAAGCCTGAAGGAACACTCCGAGAATCTAGCAAACAGCCGGCACTCTCCCAATGTCTGCAAAACAAATCCTCAAGTGCTACCCACATTCTTCATGACTCTTGGAAAAGACCAGAATGTCATCAATGACACAACAATAAACTGGTCGAGGAACGGCCTGAAGAAACCTGGTTCATCACATCCATGAATGCTGCTAGGGCATTGGTGAGTCCAACGACACCACCAAAACACATACTGCCCATAGCACGCACAAAAGTAGTCTTCGGAATGTCATCACTCCGAACCCGCAACCAATGATGACCTGATCCCAAACAAACTTAGAAAATGTCTCGCACTCTGGAGCTGATCGAAGAAATCGTCAATGCGAGGTAAAGGATACCAATCCGCACCGTAATCCGGTTCAATTGACGATCAATCAATACACAACCTCAAACTGCCGTCCTTCTCCCTGACGAATAGAATAGGAGCTCCCCAAAGCGAAACACTCAGACGCACAAGCCCCCAACAAACAACTCTGCAGCTGATCCTTAAGCTCCCTAAGCTCCGCCGGCTCATCTGGAACAACGTCGGAAAACTCTCGCACGAAAGGAACCCGGTCTAACAAACCCACTGTGTCTCCGGTATCACGAATGAACGCCAAGAATCCTCGACATCCTCTCCTCAAAGCCGACTAGCGAAAAAGGCTGAATTCAAGCTGTGACGGGTGGTACCACTGTCCCCTTGCACAACAAGAACTGACTCACCGAGAAACAAAACCCGATTGTTTTCTCATGGCAGTCCACAGACGCCTAGCACGTAGCTAACCAGTCCGTGCCTAGGAGAACGTCAAATCCAACAACTCTAAAAGGATCAAAACGACGGACGAATCTCTATCTCCTATCCGATTGGCACACGACCGAAATACATGTCGCGCAATAAAAGAATCGCTGACAGATGTTAACGCAACAAACGGCTGATCTAGCTAACACGACTCTCCTCGTCCCAAGCCTCCGCTACTCCCACGACGTGCCCGAAATATGTCTCGACGACTAAGCCTCAGTCTCTGGGCTAGTACACCGGTACGAGTCCTCTACGGTCCTCGAACTCCCAAAGTCTCTGGAAGACGTGCCTCGTCAACTAGGGCTGCATCCACTGGTGCTGTGTAAGTAACATAATGCTGAGTGCTAATCACAAGGAACAACTGGGTAACAGGGGTGACAACCTCCTGTCGCCGCGCTCTGCTGGCCTCAACCAAAGACCTCATCGTCTGGCGCAAGTCCTACATCTCTGCCACAAGCCCAGCGATACGATCTGTCGAAGGCGGATCCATCTGCTCCAATGCAACGAGCGTGCCATCCTGGTCAGTCCTCATCCCACACGAGTCACTCTGACCCCGACCCTCGCTGCACCTCTCTGAGTCCCCATAGTCATCGGCGGAAAAGGCTATAAATGAAAATAAGATTCGATATGAACACGGAAATCGAATCACAAGGATATGTATCATCAAGGAAGGAATTTCAAGCAATTTATACTTAGGTCACTTTAGGCGGAGTACCGTGTCGTGAGTATGCCGCGGACATACACACACTACGTCACTCTGCTTAAGCTACCTACTCCATCATACCAAGGTCATCCTACACTCCGAAAGGTAAAACCTAGCGCTCTGATACCAAACTTGTCACGACCCGAAATTGGCACGTGACGGCCCTTAAACTATGCAACGTCTACAGGCGTAACGAAATTTAAGTAAGCCGAAAACCCAACAATCTAAACCATCAAAAGTAGTAAGAAATAAGAACATTGTTAAAACCTTTGAAATCTCAACTCAAATTCTTTAAAAGTCCAACTTTATTTCCTTTAAAATTTTGGCAGCACCTCCTTTATAAAAACTAACCCCAAAAATGGGTACAACATAAATATAAAGTAAAGCATCCCAAACGGGAGCAAATCCACACCCAAAGGAGGAAAACAACCACTACCATAGATATACGACGCCGTAGTGAAGAAATAAAGACAATATAAATAAAAACTGCATAAAGACCTCCAAGTCACAAAATAAAATACAATATCGTCCTCACATCAAGTATCTAAGTCATTCAAGATAATGGTAGATGGAGAGTACATGATACAACGAATATACAATGAACATAAACGGATAACCACAAAACCCACCTAAAGCAAAACTGCACACTGTGAGCCGAAGCGGTATCCGCAGCAAAAGATGATAAGATAGATGAATAGCCTGCCTCGACTACTCTAGGGAAACAACCTGCAAAACACTATGGCACAACGGGGGTGAGTTGCCTACTCGTGAATAGTAAATAACATATGCAGGTAATCGCAAGTATGCACGTACAGCGCGAATCTAACATATGCAAGCTAATAGCAATAAATGGTCATATGTATGCAACAGTCATGAAAGGTACACTAGCAGATACAACTAATACATGAAGCAATAATATGACAATCTGTATGCAACAATCATGTAAGGTATTGTATCAGGTACTACTAATACATGAAGTAATGATATGACAATGTATATATGCAACAGTCATGAAAGGTACTCTAGCAGGTACAACTAATACATGAAGCAATGCATATAACATAAGTATGTAAATGCAACAGTCATGGAAGAAACTCTATCAAGTACTACTAATACATGAAACAGTGCATAAACAATAAATGTGGAGTATGGGATGAAACATGTCATTTCCATGGAATCCTGACCTCGTGGTAGGACCAAAATCCATCAAGACAATCCAAATCCCAATTTCCTCAAATCAGCCACCAAATTGGCTCCCATATCATGTAAGTCTCACAAATCCAATATCCAACATCAAGTCAATCTCATATATCTCCTGTATCCAATATCAAGTCAATCTCATATATCCTAAGTATTTTGCATGAATAATTATGATGATGTGTATAAATTGATATGTATACATATATATTAGCGTCCTATTCCACTAATATATATATATATATATATATATATGCATATATAACAGCGTCCCATTCCACTGTTATATATATTTAGGAGTAAAAATTTCATGAAACAAGGTGTCAAGTATCGACACCTAAATACTGATCTATCAGGTGCTGTCACCATGACTGGCATCCTGATAGGTACGTATCATACGCTATCCGAAAACTTGAGTGCCTAGCTCTGACCCTCGCCTTTCGACGTATCCATACGTAAATGACCCCGACCTGTATCCCCACGATACCCGTCGAGTCAAAGGTACTGTCACCGGCAGGTATGGTTCCCCTGTCAGGCCTCATCGGCATGTTACATCGACTATTCCTTTCTTGTCTCGGGGTACCTCCGGGCCCCACCATGTACCCTCACATAGCCCATGACGCTCCTCGCATGGGGTATATATATATATATATCAGAACCGATAAAACTCATGGTGGCTGCTGAAATATCATATCAAGAGAAACCGGGTTTTTCAAATAATGCATAATTTCATGAAACTACCACGGTCCTCAAATCCAGAAAACATCATGAAAAATCCATATCTCAATGCGAAAATCCATGAATATAATATATGCAACATAAAACTGTAATGTGAGCATATAAAGGAAAAGCCGCTATTTAACTGCAACAAGTTAATATATAAATCATGCGGCTCCTAATTTCTCCAATTCTATATAACATCAAATAAAGATAAACATGTAGCTATAGCCAGATATATATGTAAACATAAAGGTATTGCAAGGTATATGTATCTATCTATCAGTAATGATGTAATATACCCTCCAGTATAAGTGTAGTATGTATGTAAGGTATACGTGTAGCTATGTCATTATGTGTGTATGTACCTATCGTTAATGGTATAATACCCTATAGGTATATAGGTAACTAGCATGTAAGCATGTCAAGGCATATTTGTAAGCATGTAGGTATACAGGTATGCTATATGTCATATGCATAAAGAAATATGAATCAATGTCTCAATGTCCTTAACCAAACAATATCATATAGGTATGTGTGTTGTGCGTGTCATGGCAATTATTGACGGTGTGTGTGGCATACAATCAGTGCTCGTGCAACATGAGCCGTCAATAATAGTGCAGTGTCCTAAGGGTACAAGTCCAAGCACAACAAATAACTAAGCAATAAGGTGTGTGCGCAACTCTATATATGAAATAGAATATGCGACAATATCATGTCATCTCTAGCCCAGACGCATAATACCATGCGGGCGATTCCCCTGTAGATGTTAAATCCACTTACCAACCATCCTAGCTAAGTAAAGCCAACAACTCGCTTTCCCTTCTTCGCAGCGCCCGAAGTCCCCGCCTGCGATCCTAAAAACATATAACAATATAACAAGTATATATTAGCAATCGACCAATAACACATACAAACTACGTTTGACCGACGCACCAACCAAAACATACCCTCAAGTGTTCGTTAAGTGGCTAAAGCGCGTAGCGGCACTACGAAACCAACTCAAGTGCAAAAGCTACACAAAGACACGAACGACATCAGCACGACCCTAGCTAGGAACGCAAAGCGACACAACCATCAAGCCTAGACCCTGATCATACCGATCACGCATTCGAAACACAATAATAAACGTAGAATCTAATATAAATAATGCCGCAACGTCAAAAGAAACCCACGCCTAAACTTACCGAAATCTAGTAAGCAACATATATCATTTTAGCTCAAAACTACAACTTTTTACCAAACTAAAATTTACAAACATCACAATATAGCGAGATTAAACTATTCAAACCTTTACTATAATTTTAAATCTCACTTAATTATGATTAATAAAAGTTTAGTTTTTTAATTAGCTTAATTATCCAATTAGGAAAATATCATTTAACAAACTAGCAACTTGGTTTAGTTTTCATTTGTCTAAAATTAACAACTAACCATTTCACTAATCAAAACCCTAATTTAATTACAAAAAAAACCTTACTAGAATTTCTAAATATGAAATTAAAAGCTTAAATTAAACTTCTAAATATGCTAATTAAAGTATTAACACCACAAAAAGATATTAGGGTTTGGATTTATACCTTCAAAGAAACACAACTTGAAACATGAAAATCCAATGATTAGCCTCCAAAATCCTCACTTGAATGAAGAACAAAACTTGTTTTTTTGAAGAAGAAAGAATGGTATTGGTTTATATATGAATTTGTATGAGTTTATTTGGATTTTTGATGATTTTATTGAAGCAAAATGAGTTGAAAAGGGGTGGAAATGATGAAGGGCAGCAAGCTATAGGAGTGGCCGGCCAAAAGGAAGGTGCTAGGGTTTTGTGGTGAAGTGTGGAAAATTCTAGAAGGAAATTACAATAATTGCAATATAAAACAAAATAGCATTTTGTCACCATTTCCTTTTCTTTAAAATTCAATTAATCTCCACAAATATCTAGATATTTAGGTAAGAAGGTTTAAACATAATTCTAGTGATTAGTTTAGTATAGATTCAAATTAGTAGTAATTAACCCACATAAAAATTTAATTACCACTAATAAAGTGCACAAATAAAGTATTAAAATAATATTTTAATTAGGGAAAAATTCTATGTGAAGCAAAACTTCCTATTGACCCCCAAAGCCCGCGCATTAGCTTCATTCTAGCTAAACTAGGTACCGTCAAGTCTATACAGAAGTTTGATCACAATCGGGTTAAAACGGAATACACCGACTAATTTACCCTAAAAATGGAAAATTCGCAAAATGATTTCTAAAACGTTACAATCTTCCCCCCTTAAAGAAATTTGGTCCCCGAATTTAAAATTATTACTAAGTGTACCTTCAAAGGGATGAGTACAAAACTCCCAAATCTCGCTCGCAGCCTTCCATGTGATCACCTCACTATACGGCTACGCCAAAGAACCTTCACATATAGCAAGACCCTTGACCGAAGTCTCTCCACCTGCCGATCCACAATAACTATCGGCTGCTGGTGAATGAAAGATCGCGTCCAAAAGAATGGTTTAGTGCTGAATCATGTGAGAAAGGTCATGAAGGTATTTGCGAAGTATCGACACAGTCAAAACGGGTGAATACTCAATAATCTGGGCGGAAGTGCCATATTATAGGCAACGAAACTAACTCGCTCGAGGATCTCAAAAGACCAACAATCTGGGACCAAGCTTCCCAAAACTCCACACGCCATTTCATCGGAAAAATCTATAAGAATACATGATCTCCCACCGCGAACTCAAGTCTGCGACCACCACGGTCGACATAAGACTTCTGTTTGCACTGGACTTCTCTCATCCTGACCTGAATCAACCGAATCTTCTCCGTAGTCTCATGACTAGCTGGGGTCCAAAATCCTACTCTCGCAGAGTGAGAAAAATAGACTGGCGACCGACACGACCTACCAAACAAAACCTAAAGGTTGCCAATTGGAACGTTTCCTGATAACAGCTATCGAAGGAGAACCCTAACAATGGCAAGTGACGATCCCAACTGCCAACAAACACCTATTACGTACGCACAGGCATATCCTCCAGAGTCTGTATAGTTCATTCTAACTGACCACTGGCCAACGGATGGAAAGCGGAGCTAAAGCTCAACCAATACCCAAGGCTTCCTGAAGCTTCTGCCAACGACGGCTTGCGAACGGGGTGCCTCTATTAGATACAATGCATGAAGGAACTCCGTGCAAATGTACAAACTTACCGAAGAACAACAGAGCAAACTGAGCATAACCGGACAACAAACACCCAAATGGAGTCACACCCTGACTAAACCTGGGTAGACACCACAACGAAATTCATGGAGATCTGCTCCCATTCCCACTCTGGAACGGTTAAAGGTTGCAACTCTCCAGCCGGTCTCAAATGCTCAACCTTAGCTCACAACAAGACAGACACCTCGAAACGAAATCTGAAACTTCACTCTTCATCCATGCCCACCCGTAACTATCTCACAAGTCGCGCTACAAATTGGTGGAACTTGAATGAACACTGAAAGCTGACTGAGGTGCCTGCTCTAGGATTTCGCGTCTCTACCCATCAGTATCAGGTACACACAAACGCGTCCCTAAACGTAGCACACCATGGTCACAAATCAAGGACTCCGAATCTTTACCCTGCCGAACATGCTCAAGTATCACATACAACGAGCATCGGTAGGCTGTGCCTCACGAAAACGATTAAGGAAAAGTGGTCGGGCGCGGACATGAGCAAGTTATTTCCCCCCTTTAGAAGAGGCAAACCAAGCTATACGCCATGATCACACAAGAACTGTAAATCTGCAGAAGACTGTCTCTGAACTGCGCACAACTGGAACAAGCTACCCCCGGGCCTACGACTCAAAGCATTAGCTACCACAATCGCCTTGCCACGGGAACCAAAGGATCTCACAAACACAATCCTTCACAAGCTCCATCCAATGGCGCTATCTCAACAGTCAAAACTCGCTGCAGGAAGATGTATATTAAGCTCTGGTGGTCCGTGAAAATCTGACACGACTCTCCGAACAAGTAGTGTCCTCAAATCTTCAACGTACGACCACCGCGGCCATCTCCAGATCATGAGTAGGATATCCTGCTCGTACTTCCTCAAACTGTCGGGAAGCATAAGCGATAACTCCATAGTGCCACATCAGCGCAAAATCGAGCCCCACTCGCGAAACATCACAGTTAAACAACAAAGTCGCCCGAACCAGAAAGTAAACAAAGAACTGGTGCAATTGTCAACCGAATCTCCAACTGCTGAAAACTCCGCACACATGCCTTAGTCCAAAGAAAAGGAACCTCCCCTCCGGTCAGTTCAGTCAATGGTGCAGCGATACACTAGCAATTCTGCACGAAACGGCGGCAAAAACCTGCTAAGCCCAAAAATCCGCGGACCTCCATCCCGTACACAAGTCTGGAACAAAGCTGTACGGCCTCGATCTTCCTCGGAACCATACAAAAACCGTCTCCCGTAACTACAAGACCTAGGAGTCAACACAACCAAGCCTGAAGGAACACTCCGAGAATTTAGCAAACAGCTGGCGCTCTCCCAATGTCTGCAAAACAAATCCTCAAGTGCTGCCCACGTTCCTCATAACTCTTGGAAAAGAGCAGAATGTCATCAATGACACAACAATAAACTGGTCGAGGAACGGCCTGAAGAAACCCGGTTCATCACATCCATGAATGCTTCTAGGGCATTGGAGCGTCCAACGACACCACCAAAACACATACTGCCCGTAGCATGCACAAAAGCAGTCTTCGGAATGTCATCACTCCGAACCCGCAACCAATGATGACCTGATCCCAAACAAACATAGAAAATGTCTCGCACTCTGGAGCTGATCGAAGAAATCGTCAATGCGAGGTAAAGGATACTTATCCGCACCGTAAGCCGGTTAAATTGACGATCAATCAATACACAACCTCAAATGGCCGTTGTAACACCTTAGGATAAGGGTTAGTGGATAATTATAATTAAATAATGATTTTTAATAAAAAGTTTACCAAATTGTGTTTTAAATATTTTTCTTAATTTAATAAATATTTTTCCAAAATTTTCCTAAGCTTGCACACACATGTGCATGTAAACTAGGGTTTTTAAATCAAGGAAATACCACAATTATTAACCATGGTGGGTTAATTGGGGGATTAATTCTTTTGGGTTATAAGTAAGCCTATTTAGCTAATCAAAAGTTGCTTTAATTTGAATTTTAGGGTTAAGTGTTGACTTGTGAGAAAGAGAGAGAGGGCATCATGGCTAGGCCATGCTTGCATTAATGAGGTGAGAGAGAGTGAGGGGTGACTTTTGTGTGTGATGATTGTGGTAGCCTCTCATTTCTTTTGGTTTTCTCTCAACACACTCACACTCTCACACAACACACCCACTTACCTCAGAAGAAGCCCCAGCAGCAGCAGCAAGCCAAGCAACAGCACCAACTGAGCCTGAAGCAGTAGCAGCAGCAAGCACTGGCAGCAACAGAAGAAATCAGCAGCAGCACAGTGAGCAGCAGCAGCTCCAGCACCATGTGCAGCCCCTCCCCTTCACCTCTCCACCTTCCCGCAGCTCCTTAGGGTCGAGAGTGAGGTATACTTCCTATCTTATCCCCTAGTTAGCATTGATTGCGTAGTTTTGCATCGGTTATGGACTTTTGTGTGTTTTAATGCAACATGGGGGTGTTTAGTGAGAACTTGGTGCCAAGGTGGTGTGTTAGGGTTTCAGTAGCTTGTTAGTGAGTTAGTGAGACCATTGTAACCTAGTCCAATCCCTATTACGCTAAAATACCACCAGTTTTCATATTGGATGCAAATGTCGTATTTGTGCACAATTTGAGCTTTCTGGATCTGCTATTGACCCGAGGTGATTTAAATGAAATTGAGTGGACTGTGGTATAGTGGAGTGGAGATGATACCATAGGTGAAACCCGACCCCCTAACTCCCCTTCCCGGCCGCCAAAACCGCCATTCTGGCCGCAAATTGCGGCCAGACAGGGGGTGTTTTGGTAATTTTTGGTTTCTGTAGGTGTGTCTTTGTGTGTAGGGTATTTTGGTATATATATATTTTTTAGATTAGTTCTGTAGAAAAATCTGGGACCAATTACCTATTTTGCCGTTTTCTAAACCTTCGCGACACGCGTGATACGTGAGTAGGTTTGGGTTCCTGCGTATCGCGGCGCGTCGGGGTAGTTTCGTGGCGCGTGATTACACGTTTTAGCGTATCGCGCACACGCGCGACTAGTTTGCGACATGAGTTTCTAGTTTGACCGTAATGTCGCGTTTTTGGTAAAAATTGAGCTTATATGTGTGATATGTTATGTGATTTTAGGTTCGCAGGCCAGTGAGACGGACGCTGCGAAGAAGGGAAAGCAAGTCGTCGGCTACACTTAGCGCGAGACATGGTGAGTAGATTTCACATCTACGGGGATATCGCCCGCATGGCGTTATGCGTCAGGGCTGATAGGACTTTGTTATTATATATTTCATGCACCCCATAGACTGACATTGCATATTGCATTCCTTGCTATACATATATACATATTGCTTAGAACTGATAGAACTGCCATGATCCTACTATTGTATATTGTTGTAACTCATCTATATTTGATATCTATATCACGGTGGATCATTGCATTGTAGTTCTTTCTCATGTGACATGACTTGATATACACATTGATGCACCTGTCACATCGCAGTTACTTGTATTATTGTTGGGATTTCATATGATTTATGGATTTGGGAACCGTGGCCTTTTCAAATAAGTAACCATTTAAAATCCCGGTTCCCTTGATATGATAATTTGGGGCGTCGCCCCGTGTTTTCTCGGTGCTTGAGGCACGGATTGATAGAGGGCTGACCCGGACTGACGGATGCCCGATGGATTGATATAGGGCTGACCCGGACTGACGGATGCCCGATGGATTGATATAGGGCTGACCCGGACTGACGGATGCCCGATGGATTGATATAGGGCTGACCCGGACTGACGGATGCCCGATGGATTGATTGAGGGCTGACCCGGACTGACGGATGCCCGATATATATTGAGAGAGGGATGACCCGGACTGACGGATTCCCGGTACATACTTGAGAGAGGGCTGACCCGGATTGACGGAGCCCGATACAGGATGTTTTGCGTGTCGATGCTAGACACGAGTATTTATGATATTTGGGTGCCGATGTTGGGCACTCGGGATTTTCAGGGATATACAGGATATGAGGGCCGATGGAGTACCGGCGTTTGAGATGTTGGGATTTGTGGTGCATACATACTTATGTAGTCCACCTCGATACTTCATGTAGATACTATATCCCCATGCTCAGCATTCATTATCATATCTCACCCTGTAGTATATCACCTGATAGAGGACTGTCATTATTACTATGCATACTGCCACATCGCATTGATATTATCTGCTGGCATTAGTAGAGCCACGCTACATGTGCATGCTTGCGATTACCTTTATATGTTATCTCTATTCACGAGTTGGCAACTCACCCCCGTTGTGCCACAGTGCTTGAAGGTTGCCCTGGGGAGTAGTCACGGCTGGCTGTTACCGCATCTTTTGGCACAGATACCCCTTTGAGCTGAGATAGCCCTTTTGCTGTTTAGGTAGGTTTTGTACGGTATCTGTTATCTTTCTGTTGTACATTGATGTATCTAGTATTCTCCATCTACTTTTCTGTATTGACTTAGAGACAGTGGTGAGGACGATATGTATGATCTTATATTCTGGTGTCGAGCTCGCATGTGAGCCGACTTTGCTTTATGCAGTCTTATCCTTATGATATTGTCCTTGTTTTACTGTGTATTCTTCGCTACGGCGTCGTATATCATATTGTGATGCTTCATTCTTGTCACTTGTTATTTCTGCTACACCTTGTTTTGACCCGACTTTCGGGGCTAATATTTTAAAAGGGAAATGTTACCAAAATTATAAAACTTGTAACTTTGGAACTTAAAAAAAAGTTTTCTACTAAATAAATGGAAGTTTTTCGGACATGTACGATTGTTTTACAAATGTTTTAAAATCACTCTATATTTATTGGTTTTGATTTCTGGGTTCGGCTCACTTAGCCGCGTTACTCCTGTAGACGTTGCGTGGTTAAGTGCCGGTCACGAGTCGAATTCTCGGGTCGTGACAAAGTTGGTATCAGAGCTTAGGTTTTACCTTCGGAGTGTAGGATGACCCTGGTATGATGGAGTAGGTAGCTGCAGCAGGGTAGCGTAGCGTGCGTATGTTCCGCGGCATACTCACAACACGGTACTCCGCTTACGCGACCTTAGGACTTGTTGATTTGATTCCTCCTTATATTCTTGTGATTCGATTTCCGTGTTCTTATCGAATCCAAATTTTCTTTCAGCCAATATGCCGCCTAAGACTACGAGGGCACAGAGAGCGGCCGCGAGGGCCGAGATTCGAGTTGACTCGTCCGAGACGAGGACTGATCCGGGCAGTGCACCCGTTGTACCCGAGCAGGCTGTTCCTGCCGTGACAGAGCAGATCGCCACGCTAGGGGCTGGTATGCAGGAGATGCGCCAGACGGTGGGATCTAGCATGCAGGAGATGCGCCAGATGATAGGATCGCTAGTTGAGACGCTTCGAGCGCAGCGACCAGAGGTAGCTCCACCTGTTCCAGAGACCGCTATGGTACCTACCGCACAGCCAGTTGCTCCTGCAGCCACGGAGGTGATTACAGTGTCGCTATCAGAGTTCATGAGGCTGAAGCCTCCGGTTTTCACAGGCACCGATACAGCCGAGGACCCACAGTCTTTCATAGACAGGATGGCCAGGATATGCCGTTCCCTCAGATGTGCAGATGCGAGATGGGTCGAGTTCGCGAGCTTTCGCCTGGAAGGTCTTGCGCAGAAATGGTGTGATTCAGTGGAGAAGGGCAGAGCAGCAAGTCTTCCTCCTATGACCTGGACGGAGTTCGTGACTATATTTCTAGCCCGTTTCCTTCCCCGGAGTGTTAGAGATGCCCGAGCACGCAGGTTTGAGTCCTTGCGCCAGACGCCAGGGATGACAGTGGCAGAGTATGACGTACTATTTACAGAGCTAGCAGTCTACGCCCCACATCTAGTGGCCACTGAGGAGTAGCGAGTCCGGAGATTTGTTCGAGGCTTGATTTCACCAGTGTTCCTCGCGATCAGCGCGCAGCACTACGAGACCTATGCAGCAGCTGTAGACGCAGCCCTAGTGGTCGAGGAGCACCTTGTTGAGACTTCGGCACTCCCAGAGCCGAAGAGAGCTCGTGCGGGTACTTCAGCACAGAGACAGCCTTTTCGGCGCCGTGATAGACGTATTGCAGGCAGCAGAGATTCAGGGCGGGGCCGGTTATTCAGTTCTTATTCCCAGGATGGTCAGCGGCCGTCGTCGGGATGTTTTCGCTGTGGGAGTTCTTACCACCGTGTACGGGATTGTCCTGAGTTACCCCGGACCGAGGCGACAGCACCGCATGTCACATTACCACTTTCACCACCCCAGAGAGCGTTGCCTATCGTACCTACCGTTGCTCCGCGCCAGACTCATGCACAGCGAGGTCGTGGGCATGGAGGAGTTACTCAAAGAGGGCGAGGTGACCGAGGCAGAGGGCAGCCAGCCGCAGTTGGTGGACAGGCGAGGGTTTTTGCTTTGACACATCAGGACGCACAGGCGTCCAATGCAGTGGTTTCAGGTATCCTCCCTGTATGTTCGGTTGATGCACATGTACTGTTCGATCCCGGATCCACACACTCGTACGTATCCACGCACTTTGTGCCGAGTTTGGGTAGAGAGTCCGGCTTACTTGATCAGCCGCTGGTGGTGACTACTCCTGTGGGAGAGTCGTTTGTGGCTAGGCACGTGTTCCGATCCTGTATCGTCTGTATTGGCGAGAGAGAGTTGCCTGTCGACTTGATCCTTCTGGAGATGTTGGACTTCGATGTTCTTTTGGGCATGGATTGGTTAGCCACGTGCTATGCTTCTGTGGACTGCCGCGAGAAGACAGTTAGATTCTGTTTCCCCGGCGAGTCGGTCTTTGTTGTGTTGGGGGACCGTAGTACCGCCCCTCACAGTGTGATTTCTTTTTTTCGCGCTGGACAGCTTTTGAGGAAGGGATGTCAGGGATTTCTCGCTTATGTTCGCGATTCTCGCGCTACAGAGGTTCCATTGGATCAGGTTCCGGTTGTTAGCAAGTTTCCTGATGTGTTCCCTGACGAGCTTCCTGGGTTGCCGCCCGAGCGCGACATTTCTTTCTGTATTGATTTGGTTCCTGGTTCGGGGCCTATTTCTATACCGCCCTATCAGATGGCCCCGGCGGAACTTCGTGAGCTGAAGGGTCAGTTACAGGATTTGCTGGACAAGGGACTTATTCGACCCAGTGTTTCTCCTTGGGGTGCTCCAGTCCTGTTCGTCAGGAAGAAGGACGGCAGCTTACGTCTTTGTATCGACTACCGCCAGCTGAACAGGGTGACAGTGCGGAACAGGTATCCTTTGCCGCGTATCGATGATTTGTTAGACCAGCTTCAGGGGGCAGGGTACTTTTCGAGGATCGATTTACGATCGGGCTATCATCAGCTGCGGGTTCGACAGGAGGACATTCCTCGGACAGCCTTCCGTACGCGCTACGGCCATTACGAGTTCTTGGTGATGTCGTTCGGACTCACCAATGCGCCAGCAGCCTTCATGGACTTGATGAACCGCATTTTCCGGCCTTATTTGGACCTGTTCATCATAGTCTTCATTGACGATATCTTGGTGTATTCCCGGAGTAGTGAGGAGCACGAGCAGCACCTGCGGGTTACATTGTAGGCATTGAGGGAGCACCAGCTCTATGCGAAATTCTCCAAGTGTGCTTTTTGGTTAGACAGCGTGGACTTCTTGGGTCACGTGATTTCACGAGACGGTATATGTGTTGACCCGAGGAAGATCGAGGCCGTTCAGCGTTGGCCCAGACCCACATCAGTGACGGAAATTCGCAGCTTTTTGGGATTGGCCGGTTACTACAGGCGTTTTGTGCAGGACTTCTCACGTATTGCTACACCGTTGACCGGGTTGACCCGGAAAGGAGTTCCCTTCGATTGGACGGAGGAGTGCGAGCACAGTTTTCAGCAGTTACGGACACGGCTGACGACGGCACCGGTGTTATCCTTACCTTCCGGATCGGGCGGATTTGTGGTCTTTTGTGATGCTTCTCGAGTGGGATTGGGATGCGTCCTGATGCAGCATGATAGGGTGATCGCGTATGCCTCGCGACAATTGAAGAAGCACGAGCAGAACTACCCCACTCATGATTTGGAGATGGCAGCAGTAGTCTTCGCACTTAAGATCTGGCGACATTACCTATACGGCGAGTCGTGCCAGATATTTACGGATCACAAGAGTTTAAAATACATATTCCAGCAGCGGGATCTGAACCTTCGACAGCGTCGATGGATGGAGTTAGTGAAAGATTACGACTGCGAGATCTTATATCACCCGGGCAAGGCAAATGTGGTAGCGGATGCTTTGAGCAGGAGGCCCAGGAGTAGTTTATCATGTTTGAGCGCAGTGCAGGAGCAGTCATCCGCAGATTGGCAGATATTATGCGACAGTTGAGTATAGTTCGAGTTCACGCCGATTGGAGGACAGGTAGCGCATGTCCGTGCACGCCCACAGTTGATTGATCGTATACGTGAGGCACAACTCAGTGTTGACCGATGTTCGGAGATCATGGCACAGATGGGACAGGGCAGATTTTCCGAGTTCGTGATCGATGATCAGGGGATACTACGGTTTGGAGTCAGACTGTGCGTACCTGATGCTGAGGGACTGAGGCGTGAGATTCTTGGGGAGGCACATCGATCGGTATATAGCGTCCATCCCGGTTCCACCAAGATGTATCATGATATGCGAAATGTTTACTGGTGGGACGGAATGAAGAGGGACATTGCAGATTTTGTATCGAGATGCCTGACTTGTCAGCAAGTCAAGGCTGAGCACCAGAGGCCCGCGGGAGAGCTACAGCCGTTACCCATCCCGGAGTGGAAATGGGAACAGATTTCGATGGATTTCGTGGTGGGTCTACCCAGGACTAGTAGGGGGTATGACTCCATCTGGGTGATCGTGGATCGTTTGACGAAAGTGGCTCACTTCTTACCGGTGAAGACGACTTTCGGATTTACTCAGTATGCCCAGATCTATATTGACGAGATAGTGCGACTACACGGAGTCCCGACGTGCATTGTGTCCGACAGAGGCACCCAGTTTACTAGTAGGCTATGGCAGAGGCTTCAGGAGGCTTAGGGCACTCGCTTGAGTTTCAGCACGGCATTTCATCCGCAGACCGACGGACAGTCAGAGCGGACCATTCAGACTCTCGAGGACATGCTCAGAGCTTGTGTACTAGATTTTGGAGGTAGCTGGGATCATCATTTGCCCTTAGTAGAGTTTTTCTACAATAACAGCTACCAGGAGACCATTCAGATGGCACCGTTTGAGGCTCTTTACGGGAGGAGATGCAGGTCACCTACTTGTTGGACAGAGCTCAGTGAGAGCAGTATCTTAGGGCCACAGATCGTTGAGGAGACGACCGCGAAGATCCAGTTAATTCGCGATAGGATGATAGCAGCGCAGAGTAGGCAGAGGGCTTATGCAGACCGTCGACGACGCAGACTTGAGTTTTCTGTTGGTGATCATGTTTTCTTGAGGGTCTCCCCAATGAAAGGTGTGATGAGGTTTGGGAAGAGGGGGAAGCTTAGCCCTAGGTATGTGGGCCCCTTCGAGATCCTCGAGCGTGTTGGTGCAGTAGCTTACCGATTAGCCCTTCCGCCCAGCTTTCCAGACGTGCACCCCGTATTCCATGTCTCGATGCTCCGCAGATATCTTCATGATCCTTCGCATGCGATTCAGCATCCGACGATCCAGCTTGAGCGTGACCTTTCCTATGCAGAGCAGCCGGTGATGATCTTGGATCGGCAAGTGAAGAAATTGAGATCGAAGGAGATTTCATCAGTTAAAGTACTTTGGCGTGGTCAGAACCGTGAAGAGGTCACTTGGGAGACCGAAAGCGAGATGATGAAGACGTATCCCCATCTTTTTGAAGGTAAACTTAGTTAGATTTTTGAAATTCGGGGACGAATTTCTTTAAGGGGGAGAGATTGTAACACCTTAGGATAAGGGTTAGTGGATAATTATAATTAAATAATGATTTTTAATAAAAAGTTTACCAAATTGTGTTTTAAATATTTTTCTTAATTTAATAAATATTTTTCCAAAATTTTCCTAAGCTTGCACACACATGTGCATGTAAACTAGGGTTTTTAAATCAAGGAAATACCACAATTATTAACCATGGTGGGTTAATTGGGGGATTAATTCTTTTGGGTTATAAGTAAGCCTATTTAGCTAATCAAAAGTTGCTTTAATTTGAATTTTAGGGTTAAGTGTTGACTTGTGAGAAAGAGAGAGAGGGCATCATGGCTAGGCCATGCTTGCATTAATGAGGTGAGAGAGAGTGAGGGGTGACTTTTGTGTGTGATGATTGTGGTAGCCTCTCATTTCTTTTGGTTTTCTCTCAACACACTCACACTCTCACACAACACACCCACTTACCTCAGAAGAAGCCCCAGCAGCAGCAGCAAGCCAAGCAACAGCACCAACTGAGCCTGAAGCAGTAGCAGCAGCAAGCACTGGCAGCAACAGAAGAAATCAGCAGCAGCACAGTGAGCAGCAGCAGCTCCAGCACCATGTGCAGCCCCTCCCCTTCACCTCTCCACCTTCCCGCAGCTCCTTAGGGTCGAGAGTGAGGTATACTTCCTATCTTATCCCCTAGTTAGCATTGATTGCGTAGTTTTGCATCGGTTATGGACTTTTGTGTGTTTTAATGCAACATGGGGGTGTTTAGTGAGAACTTGGTGCCAAGGTGGTGTGTTAGGGTTTCAGTAGCTTGTTAGTGAGTTAGTGAGACCATTGTAACCTAGTCCAACCCCTATTACGCTAAAATACCACCAGTTTTCATATTGGATGCAAATGTCGTATTTGTGCACAATTTGAGCTTTCTGGATCTGCTATTGACCCGAGGTGATTTAAATGAAATTGAGTGGACTGTGGTATAGTGGAGTGGAGATGATACCATAGGTGAAACCCGACCCCCTAACTCCCCTTCCCGGACGCCAAAACAGCCATTCTGGCCGCAAATTGCGGCCAGACAGGGGGTGTTTTGGTAATTTTTGGTTTCTGTAGGTGTGTCTTTGTGTGTAGGGTATTTTGGTATATATATATTTTTTAGATTAGTTCTGTAGAAAAATCTGGGACCAATTACCTATTTTGCCGTTTTCTAAACCTTCGCGACACACGTGATACGTGAGTAGGTTTGGGTTCCTGCGTATCGCGGCGCGTCGGGGTAGTTTCGTGGCGCGTGATTACACGTTTTAGCGTATCGCGCACACGCGCGACTAGTTTGCGACATGAGTTTCTAGTTTGACCGTAATGTCGCGTTTTTGGTAAAAATTGAGCTTATATGTGTGATATGTTATGTGATTTTAGGTTCGCAGGCCAGTGAGACGGACGCTGCGAAGAAGGGAAAGCAAGTCGTCGGCTACACTTAGCGCGAGACACGGTGAGTAGATTTCACATCTACGGGGATATCGCCCGCATGGCGTTATGCGTCAGGGCTGATAGGACTTTGTTATTATATATTTCATGCACCCCATAGACTGACATTGCATATTGCATTCCTTGCTATACATATATACATATTGCTTAGAACTGATAGAACTGCCATGATCCTACTATTGTATATTGTTGTAACTCATCTATATTTGATATCTATATCACGGTGGATCATTGCATTGTAGTTCTTTCTCATGTGACATGACTTGATATACACATTGATGCACCTGTCACATCGCAGTTACTTGTATTATTGTTGGGATTTCATATGATTTATGGATTTGGGAACCGTGGCCTTTTCAAATAAGTAACCATTTAAAAACCCGGTTTCCTTGATATGATAATTTGGGGCGTCGCCCCGTGTTTTCTCGGTGCTTGAGGCACGGATTGATAGAGGGCTGACCCGGACTGACGGATGCCCGATGGATTGATATAGGGCTGACCCGGACTGACGGATGCCCGATGGATTGATATAGGGCTGACCCGGACTGACGGATGCCCGATGGATTGATATAGGGCTGACCCGGACTGACGGATGCCCGATGGATTGATTGAGGGCTGACCCGGACTGACGGATGCCCGATATATATTGAGAGAGGGATGACCCGGACTGACGGATTCCCGGTACATACTTGAGAGAGGGCTGACCCGGATTGACGGAGCCCGATACAGGATGTTTTGCGTGTCGATGCTAGACACGAGTATTTATGATATTTGGGTGCCGATGTTGGGCACTCGGGATTTTCAGGGATATACAGGATATGAGGGCCGATGGAGTACCGGCGTTTGAGATGTTGGGATTTGTGGTGCATACATACTTATGTAGTCCACCTCGATACTTCATGTAGATACTATATCCCCATGCTCAGCATTCATTATCACATCTCACCCTGTAGTATATCACCTGATAGAGGACTGGCATTATTACTATGCATACTGCCACATCGCATTGATATTATCTGCTGACATTAGTAGAGCCACGCTACATGTGCATGCTTGCGATTACCTTTATATGTTATCTCTATTCACGAGTTGGCAACTCACCCCCGTTGTGCCACAGTGCTTGCAGGTTGCCCTGGGGAGTAGTCACGGCTGGCTGTTACCGCATCTTTTGGCACAGATACCCCTTTGAGCTGAGATTGCCCTTTTGCTGTTTAGGTTGGTTTTGTACGGTATCTGTTATCTTTCTGTTGTACATTGATGTATCTAGTATTCTCCATCTACTTTTCTGTATTGACTTAGAGACAGTGGTGAGGACAATATGTATGATCTTATATTCTGGTGTCGAGCTCGCATGTGAGCTGACTTTGCTTTATGCAGTCTTATCCTTATGATATTGTCCTTGTTTTACTGTGTATTCTTCGCTACGGCGTCGTATATCATATTGTGATGCTTCATTCTTGTCACTTGTTATTTCTGCTACACCTTGTTTTGACCCGACTTTCGGGGCTAATGTTTTAAAAGGGAAATGTTACCAAAATTATAAAACTTGTAACTTTGGAACTTAAAAAAAAGTTTTCTACTAAATAAATGGAAGTTTTTCGGACATGTACGATTGTTTTACAAATGTTTTAAAATCACTCTATATTTATTGGTTTTGATTTCTGGGTTCGGCTCACTTAGCCGCGTTACGCCTGTAGACGTTGCGTGGTTAAGTGCCGGTCACGAGTCGAATTCTCGGGTCGTGACACCTTCTCCCTGACGAACAGAATAGGAGCTCCCTAAAGCGAAACACTCATATGCATAATCCCTCCAACAAACAACTCTGCAGCAGATCTTTAAGCTCCCTAAGCTCTGCCAGCTCATCTGGAACAACGTCAGAAAACTCTCAAACGAAAGGAACCCGGTCCAACAAACCCACTGTGGCTCCGGTATCACGAACGAACGCCAAGAATCCTCAACATCCTTTCCTCAAAGCCGACTAGCGAAAAAGGCCGAATTCAAGCTGTGACGGGCGGCACCACTGTCCCCCTGCACAACAAGAACTGACTCACCGGGAAATAAATCCCGACTGTTTACTCGCGGCAGTCCAGACGCCTAGCACGTAGCTAACTAGTCCGTGCCCAGGAGAACGTCAAATCCAACATCTCTAGAAGGATCGAAACGACGGACGAATCTCTATCTCCTATCCGATTGGCACACGACCGAAATACGTGTCGCGCAACAAAAGAATCGCTGACAGAAGTTAACACAACAAACAGCAGATCTAGCTAACACAACTCTCCTCATCCTAAGCCTCCGCTACTGCCGCGACGTGCACGAAATCTGTATCGACGACTAAGCTTCAGTCTCTGGGCTGGTACACCGGTACGAGTCCTCCACGGTCCTCGAACTCCCAAAGTCTCTGGAATACGTGCCTCGTCAAATAAGGCTGCATCCTCTGATGCTGTGTAAGTAACACCATGCTGAGTGCTAATCGCAAGGAACAACTGGGTAATAGGGGTGACAACTTCCTGTCGCTGCGCTCTGTTGGCCTCAACCAAAGACCTCATCGTCTGTCGCAAGTCCGTCATCTCTGCCACAAGCCTAGCGATACGATCTGTCGAAGGCGAATCCATCTGCTCCAGTACAACGAGCGTGCCATCCTGGTCAGTCCTCGTCCCACACGAGTCACTCTGACCTCGGCCCTCGTTGCACCTCTCTGAGTCCCCATAGTCATCGGTGGCAAAGGCTATAAATGGAAATAAGATTCAATATGAAAACGGAAATCGAATCACAAGGATATGTATCATCAAGGAGGGAATTTCAAGCAATTTTGTACTTAGGTCACTTTAGGCGGAGTACCGCGTCGTGAGTATGCCGCGGACATACACACACTATGTTACTCTGCTTAAGCTATCTACTCCATCATACCAAGGTCATCCTACACTCCGGCTCTGATACCAATTTTGTCACAACCCGAAATTGGCACGTGACGGCCTTTAAACTACGCAACGTCTACAGGCGTAACGCAATTTAAGTAAGCCAAAACCCCAGCAATCTAAACCATCAAAACTACTAAGAAATAAGAACATTGTTAAAACCTTTGAAATCTCAACCCAAATTCTTTAAAAGTCCAACTTTATTTCCTTTAAAATTTTGGAAGAACCTCCATTATAAAAACTAACCCCAAAAATGGGTACAACATAAATATAAAGTAAAGCATCCCAAACGGGAGCAAATCCACGCCCAAAGATGGAAAACAACCACCACCACAGATATACGATGCCGTAGCGAAGAAATAAAATACGATATAAATAAAAACTTCATAAAGACCTCCAAGTCACAAAATAAAATACAATATCATCCTCACATCAAGTCTCTAAGTCATACAAGATAATGGTAGATGGAGAGTACAGGATACAACGAATATACAATGAACATAAACGGATAACCACAAAACCCACCTAACGCAAAAACTGCACACTGTGAGCCGAAGCGGTATCCGCAGCAAAAGATGATAAGATGAACATATGCAGCTAATCGCAAGTATGCACGTACAACGCGAATCTAACATATGCAAGCTAATAGCAATAAATGGTCATATGTATGCAACAGTCATGAAAGGTACACTAGCAGATACAACTAATACATGAAGCAATAATATGACAATCTGTATGCAACAATCATGTAAGGTATTCTATCAGGTACTAGTAATACATGAAGTAATGATATGACAATGTATATATGCAACAGTCATGAAAGGTACTCTAGCAGGTACAACTAATACATGAAGCAATGCATATAACATAAGTATGTAAATGCAACAGTCATGGAAGAAACTCTATCAAGTACTACTAATACATGAAACAGTGCATAAACAATAAATGTGGAGTATGGGATGAAACATGTCATTTCCATGGAATCCTGACCTCGTGGTAGGACCAAAATCCATCAAGACAATCCAAATCCCAATTTCCTCAAATCAGCCACCAAATTGGCTCCCATATCATGTAAGTCTCACAAATCCAATATCCAACATCAAGTCAATCTCATATATCTCCTGTATCCAATATCAAGTCAATCTCATATATCCTAAGTATTTTGCATGAATAATTATGATGATGTGTATAAATTGATATGTATACATATATATTAGCGTTCTATTCCACTAATATATATATATATATATATGCATATATAACAGCGTCCCATTCCACTGTTATATATATTTAGGAGTAAAAATTTCACGAAACAAGGTGTCAAGTATCGACACCTAAATACTGATCTATCAGGTGCTGTCACCATGACTGGCATCCTGATAGGTACGTATCATACGCTATCCGAAAACTTGAGTGCCTAGCTCTGACCCTCGCCTTTCGACGTATCCATACGTAAATGACCCCGACCTGTATCCCCACGATACCTGTCGAGTCAAAGGTACTGTCACCGGCAGGTATGGTTCCCCTGTCAGGCCTCATCGGCATGTTACATCGACTATTCCCTTCAGGTACTACTAATACATGAAGTAATGATATGACAATGTTTATATGCAACCGTCATGAAAGGTACTCTAGCAGGTACAACTAATACATTAAGCAATGCATATAACATAAGTATGTAAATACAACAGTCATGGAAGGTACTCTATCAGGTACTACTAATACATGAAGCAGTGCATAAACAATAAATGTGGAGTATGGGATTAAACATGTCATTTCCACGGAATCCTGACCTCATGGTAGGACCAAAATCCATCAAGACAATCCAAATACCAATTTCCTCAAATCAGCCCCCAAATTGGCTCTCATATCATGTAAGTCTCACAAATCCAATATCCAACATCAAGTCAATCTCATATATCTCCTGTATCCAATTTCAAGTCAATCTCATATATCCTAAGTATATTGCATGAATAATTATGATGATGTGTATAAATTGATATGTTTACATATATATTAGCGTCCCATTCCACTAATATATATATATATATATATATGCATATATAACAACGTCCCATTCCACTGTAATATATACTTAGGAGTAAAAATATCATGACACAAGGTGTCAAGCATCGACACCTAAATACTGATCTATCAGGTGTTGTCACCACGAATGGCACCCTGATAGGTACGTATCATATGCTATCTAAAAACTCGAGTGCCTAGCTCTGACCCTCGCCTTTCGACGTATCCATACGTACATGACCCCGGCCTGTATCCCCACGAAACCCGTCGAGTCAAAGGTACTGTCACCGGCAGGTATGGTTCCCCTGTCAGGCCTCATCGGCATGTTACATCGACTATCCCTTTCTTGCCCCGGGGTACCTTCGGGCCCCACCATGTACCCTCACACTGCCCACGACGCTCCTCGCATGGGGTATATATATATCAGAACCGATAAAACTCATGATGGCTGCTGAAAAATCATATCAAGAGAACCCGGGTTTTTCAAATAATGCATAATTTCATGAAACTACCACGGTCCTCAAATCCAGAAAACATCATGAAAAATCCATATCTCAATGCGAAAATCCATGAATATAATATATGCAACATAAAACTGTAATGTGAGCGTATAAAGGAAAAGCCGCTATTTAACTGCAACAAGTTAATATATAAATCATGCGGTTCCTAATTTCTCCAATTCTATATAACATCAAATAAAGGTAAACATGTAGCTATAGCCAGATATATGTGTAAACATAAAGGTATAGCAAGCTATATGTATCTACCTATCAGTAATGATGTAATATACCCTCCGGTATAAGTGAAGTATGTATGCAAGATTTACATGTAGCTATGTCGTTATGTGTGTATGTACCTATCGCTAATGGTACAATACCCTATAGGTATACAGGTAACTAGCATATAAGCATGTCAAGGCATATGTGTAAGCATGTAGGTATACAGGTATGTTATATGTCATATGCATAAAGAAATATGAATCAATGTCTAAATGTCCTTAACCAAACAATATCATATAGGTATGTGTGTTGTGCGTGTCATGGCAATTATTGACGGTGTGTGTGGCATACAATCAGTGCTCGTGCAACATGAGCCGTCAATAATAGTGCAGTGTCCTAAGGGTACAAGTCCAAGCACAACAAATAACTAAGTAATAAGGTGTATGCGCAACTCTATATATGAAATAGAATATGCGACAATATCATGTCTTCTCTAGCCCAGATGCATAACGCCATGCGGGTGATTCCCCTGTAAATGTTAAATCTACTCACCAACCATCCTGGCTAAGTAAAGCCAACAACCCGCTTTCCTTTCTTCGCAGCGCCCGAAGTCCCCGCCTGCGATCCCGAAAACATATAACAATATAACAAGTATATATTAGCAATCAACCAATAACACGTACAAACTACGTTTGACCGACGCACCAACCAAAACATAACCTCAAGTGTCCGTTAAGTGGCTAACGCGCGTAGCGACACTACGAAACTAACTCAAGAGCAAAACCTACACAAAGACACGAACGACATAGGCACGACCCTAGCTAGGAACGCAAAGCAACACAACCATCAAGCCTAGACCATGATCGTACCGACCGCGCATTCGAAACACAATAATAAACGTGGAATCTATTATAAATAACGCCGCAACGTCAAAAGAAATCCACGCCTAAACATACCGAAATCTAGTAAGTAACATATATCATTTTAGCTCAAAACTACAACTTTTTACCAAACTAGAATTTACAAACATCACAATATAGCACGATCAAACCATTCAAACCTTTATTATAATTTTAAATCTCTCTTAATTATGATTAGTAAAAGTTTAGTTTGCTAATTAGCTTAATTATCCAATTAGGAAAATATCATTTAACAAACTAGCAACTTGGTTTAGTTTTCATTTATCTAAAATTAACTAACCATTTCACTAATCAAAACCCTAATTTAATTACAAAAAAAAACCTTACTAGAATTTCTAAATATGAAATTAAAAGCTTAAATTAAACATCTAAATAAGCTAATTAAAGTATTAACACCACAAAAAGAGATTAGGATTTGGATTTATACCTTCAAAGAAACACAACTTGAAACATGAAAATCCAATGATTAGCCTCCAAAATCCTCACTTGAATGAAGAACAAAACTTGTTTTGTGAAGAAGAAAAAAGGGTATTGGTTTATATATGAATTTTTATGAATTTATTTGGAATTTTGATGATTTTTTTGAAGCAAAATGAGTTGAAAAGGGGTGGAAATGATGAAGGGCATCAAGCTATAGGAGTGGCCGGTGAAAAGGATGGTGCTAGGGTTTTGTGGTGAAGTGTGGAAAATTCTAGAAGGAAATTACAATAATTGCAATATAAAACAAAATAGCATTTTGTCACCATTTCCTTTTCTTTAAAATTCAATTAATCTCCACAAATATCTAGATATTTAGGTGAGAAGGTTTAAACATAATTCTAGTGATTAGTTTAGCATAGATTCACATTAGTAGTAATTAACCCACATAAAAATTTAATTACCACTAATAAAGTGCACAAATAAAACATTAAAATAATATTTCAATTAGGGAAAAATTCTATGTGAACCAAAACTTCCCATTGACCCCCAAAACCCGCGCACTAGCTTCATTCTAGCTAAAGTAGGTGCCGACAAGACTATACAGAAGTTTGATCACAATAGGGCTAAAACGGAAAACACCGACTAATTTACCCTAAAAACGGAAAATTCGCAAAACGATTTCTAAAATGTTACAGTATATCTTCCTCTCTTTTTAATTTAATCAATTCTGTCCAATATCAGTTTTGTTAAGAAAAACAGAAAACATGAACTTTTGTGATATTTTGTACACTGAAACTGAATCTGGAACTTGTTAGTGTATATGCCCTAGGGGGCAATATTGTATCATACTAGATTGTATATTACTTAATGGAAGCTTGGGATATTCATATTTATATAACAGTCTTGCTAAACATGGTAGTATGCTACTTGGTTGTGTCTACTTTAATATATGCATATGTTTCTTATAACGTATCACTTATACATATTAGTAGAGCCCATAGGATCTTTGCTTGATTACCAGCGTTGGAATGGCAGTTACACTAGTGAGGGCTGGGTAGTCTATAAGCAACATCCTATACAGGTCCCTGGTCATTGGATTATCGAGACAGGGCATCGATATTCCGTAGTAGACTAGTGTGTACGCTTCTCATCCCAGTTGGGGAGATGGTATGTCCCACAGCCATCAGTACGTCGTACTGGAGATAGTATACAGGTGCTCGTTGGGTTACGGGTACACCGGACATGACTCGCAGGGGAATTGTTGGTTGGTATTATACCCATCGTCAGTTAACAGTTCCCAGGTGACATGAGTACAACATAGTCCGCAGACTTGATACTGCTACTTCGCCTCGAGTGTGTCCCACTGTTCTTAGATTGCTACCCTACCACGGCTCAAAGGAGTCGTGCAAACAGGTAGCAGTTGGGTGCAGTCCCGAGCACTTGGAGGCAGTGGCGGTTAGATAGGATTCGTCTCTCCCGGTATTGGGAGTTAATATCGCGCTGTGTTAGAGAGCCATTACGCAAAGTCTCTGGCCAGGGCAAGCGAGATTTACTGGTAGGTTCCAGTAGTTTCTCAGGGTGTGATGGGTTACGCTCCAACACGACTTATACCACTATTAGGGGACTGACGCTTGCCGCCCCCTAAGCTCGATATGCGATAGTCTTAGACGAACAGACCGGACTGTACGGAGATTGTCACATCAGGCTCAGTAGGAGTTCAGATGGGTTTCCTCATCGACCTTCTTATCGACATCTACCTGGGGACCGTTATGTACAGCTAGTGCCGATTGCGGTCTGTGGTTAAACCCACTGCCAGCGTAGTGTCGAGTCTTTAGAGTCCCACACAGAGAGTTTCTCTGCTCCAGGCGAAACGATACAGAGGTCGTATGGTTTTACGACAAGGGTTTGGACGCATACGTGTTTAAACGCACGCACGACGTTCGGAAAATTTTTACTAGTCGGCTTTGGTTTAAGCCAGATTCTAGAATCAGGTTATTGGATTTATACAGTCTAAAGTTTTTCCGTGTTTTCATGGATTGGAGGGGCGTTCTCGTAATTTTCCGGGAAGCTTCTAGAAGCATGGTGACTTGGGGTTTAAGGTGGCATAAGCATTAATTGCTTAATGACTCATTTGTGTGATTTATCCTTGGTATTAATTGATGCATTAATTAGTTAATGAGTCATATGATGAATCACACAAGGTGAATGCATCAACCATGATGATTAATCATTTATATTATTTATTTGATAAATTGTTATGATTGTTATATTCTAATGAGCTCATTATTCATATTCATTCTTATCATCACCTTCTCTCTCCTCAAGCTCTCTCATTCTTGAAACCCTAACCCTAACCTCTCATGTGTTGAGATCAAGGGTTAGCTAGACTAATACATCCTTAACCTCACTCTATATCCCCTAGGTAGCTTAGATTAGCACTTTGAGCAACCTAGTTATCTCAAGTTAGAGATCAAGCTTGGAGAAGGAGCTTTCGGGTGGATCGTCTTTGACTCGAGGAGGCCGTTGAGGTGCCGATGTTCCAAGGAGCTTACGAGGAGTGGAGGACATCGATGAAGACCCGAAGGACATGTAACGTGAGGTATAACTTCGAATCCGAGTAGTTAAACCTCTCGTAGTTTGCTAGTAACGGTTTAGACACGATTCATGCGCTCAAGTCCGTGTTACGAAGGTTTGATAATCGTTTTTCATATATTCCGCCTCCCTGCAAGTTCATGGGGTGCGTGACATGGACTTACAGTGGTATCAGAGCCAATTAAACCATTACTAGCTTGTTAGCAAATAATTAGAACTTAGATTGACGGATAAAAGCCAAAACAAAACCCTAACCCTAACAGTTTCTGTAAATTTTAAACGTGTCGAATTTTTTTTTTATATGCCTTAAAATTCACAGTAGGGAAATATAAGAATACTGGGAAAATACGAGCTCTTAACTCGGCAAGATGGCCGCGGATCCACGGCAAGATGGTGCTTTTGGCCGCGGAACCGCGGCGGAGTCAACTCCGAGTTGACTCGGATTTTCACTGAAATTCATATTTTTTGGTTTTTTTTCCTGTATATTCTGTTTCTGCCCAGGTTACTTCGGTGCTGGTTTGCTTTTGGGGTTGACACGGAAAATGGTGGTCGATCGATGTTCTAAGATATTTGCTAATTGGGTTTTTATCTGTAATGTTTAATGTGTTCGTAAACCTCCCCTAACTGCTAGTATGTCGGTTGGCAGGGGGTTGCACATTTCTGTAATGTTTACTGTTTGCGTATATGGACTTGAATGGAATGCTGTGATGCTTAGCCGGGGTTTGAGATGTGTTTTATATTCATTCATTCGATGTAATTGTAATATGATGTAATATTCTTTTGCGGGGCGCATCCAGGTTAAGGTTGTAGCTACCGTTGTATTATTTCATTTTTACTGTTTTTGCTCCTAGGATAGACCCAAGGTGGGGTGTACAAACTACCGGGTACTTTGAAGCGTTTAGTGGCCTACTCACTTTGTTGAGGGAGACCGCTTCACTTCGGGTACTTGGAGGGTAGTTTGCCGTACCCGTAGGAGTCTAAGGTGGGGTAAAGGCTATTCATCACAACTGTGAAATCCGTCTTTTGTTGCAGGCTCAAAGCAAACGCGGATTGCTAGTATATCCAATAAAGTTCATCTGTGATCTGGAATGCTTATTATTGCGTCTGACGAATGTACAATATCTATATATGATAGGTATTAGACGTCACTTATGTTTTACACCCATGCTAGCCCAGCCCCCGCTCTATCGTTAGTTAAGTAACCTAACGGGTGATGACGGGACCCTGTGGCGAATGCGGATGGCATAAGAGGACGTGGTATTTTCGTTGTTTTCTGCAATGATAGGATAAAATGATGGGACGCATTATTATAATGCAAAGAAAATAAACCAAAGTTAAGTCGTTGGAACAAATTTAAAAGAAACCACCAGGTTATTTTAAAAGATCAGAATTTTTAATTGCGGAGCTTTAACCACTCCTTTTAAAAAGTATCAGGTTCCTTCGATTAAATCAAGTTCACTACATTCAAGGTTTTGCCAAAACCAGTCTTAGCCTTCCGTCATTTCATATAGATAGTCAATAGTATTCAAGCTGTGTTTGTTGACTAAAGTCAAGGCACAGTGTTTGGTAGCTATTGGATATTCATATGTAGCATAAATAGATGCGTTGGTTTGGGACAGTCGTATTACCTTGTTGACTAAAGTCAAGGGTATGTACGGGTGGGTTCAAATTAACCTGGATAATGACGGGTAGAACTTGACATGTGACTTATGATTTGTTGACTAAAGTCAAGGTCATAAGAGCATGGGGCAAAAACATATATCGGGAATTTCTAAAGAAACAGAAATTTGCAGAGAGAGCATACCATTTTGGAGTTTGATGAATGTTGGTAGGATTCCTTCAACATTATCTAACGATGATATTTTGGATCCCGATCCTACTGTGAGTATATACTACTTATCAAGAGATTCGTCACTTAACGATCAATGCTATAAACCAAGTAGGTGTCGAGAAAGGTGTCAGCGGGGCTAAGCCCCAAGAGAAAAGAGGTTATTTAATTAAGGAACTTCGCGAAAGCGTTGGAAAACCTCCCTCGAAGTATCGACATTGACCTGGCTGAACGGTTAAGCAAGTATTGTACAGTGAGAATAGTCCTGGCTAGTTCTTCCTTTTTGGTTTGAGGAGGGATTCGAGAAACAGTGGGAGCCATCTAGATAAATTAAAAACCACTGTAAACTTGCAAGAGCATCATGCTAAAAGTGTTTTCTTCTCTCTCTCTTAATTGCAGCGACCTTGTGACCACGACTAGGTTACATCTAGATAACAAATTGACTAAATCTGACTTATATGACTGGCAAAGGTCTGTCCAGATGTCCATTGCCTATGACAAGCTGGACCACCCTAATACTACTCAAGATCCCGCCGTCCCAGGTCCAGTTTCCACCGTCGTGGATATGGATATCCGTCAGACAAGGGAAAAGGATAAAACGAAAGCCAAATGCCTCGTGTTAGCTTCAATTGATGGTGTATACCAGAAGCAGCACGAGAAGATGGACATAGTTTCCATCTTTCTCCATAACAAAGATTTATATGGAGAGCAATCTCATATCACAAGATATGAGACCTCGAACGAATTAATTCAAGCGAGGTTGGCTGTCGGGTCATCTGTAGGGGACAACGTCCTTACAATGACTAGCTGTATTGATAAGCTTAAGGACCTGGAGACCACATTGGGAAACGAGTCAGATACTGACTTGATCCTACAATCTCTGCCTCCTACCCTGAAGGAAACCAGGGAAGTAGAAGGAAAGAGAAGGGCAAAAGTTTCGGGACTAGATGTAGTAAAAGAGGGACGATCCTATTGTTATGGGATTGGGCATTGGCAGAAAGATTGCAGGGCTTTAGAAGCCAGTAGACAGGATACGAAGCATGTTGTGGCTTCAGCCTCAAGTGTGGTTGTAATTGAGAACTGTTTGTCAATTAACTCTACTTCCTGAGTACTAGATACCGGTGCAGGATCTCATATCTATAATTCATTACATGCTTTGAGAAACCGTAGAGTTATGAAGGTAGGTGATTTGTCTCTCAGAGTTGCAAACGGAATGAGCGTGGACGCTGAATCCGTGGGAGAATATCGCCTAGGTTTGACAAGTGGGCATATATTGATTTTACGTAACTGTTTATATATACCCAGTATGACTTGTAATATCATATCAGTGTCCTCACTTTCGAGAGAGGGATATGATTTTACATTCGTAAGCGATGTAGTTAACATCCACCTAAATCAAGTTCTGATTGGGTCAGGTACATTAGATAACGGTATATACATATTGAGTCAAGCTCATGTTTTCAATTTCCAGAACACACTTAAAAGAAAGTCTCCGGAATTAAATCAGGCTTTCTTATGGCATTGTAGACTAGGCCACATCAATGAGAGAAGGTTGACTAAGTTGCATAAAGAAGGATATTTGAATCCGTTCGAATATCAATCTTATGCTACTTGTGAATCTTGTCTCATAGGAAAGATGACAAAGACTCCGTTTACTGGACACGGAGTAAGAGCAAGCGAGCTCTTAGGACTTGTACACAGTACGTATGCGGTCCAATGTCTACACATGCGCGAGGTGGTTATTCATACTTCATTACTTTTATGGATGATTTCTCTAGGTATGGATATGTCTTCTTAATGAAGCATAAATCCGAGGCCTTTGAGAAATTCCAAGAATACAAGAATGAAGTGGAAAACCAAACAGGCAAAAGTATCAAGATACTGAGATCTGATCGAGGTGGTGAATACTTAAGTGCCGAGTTCCTAGGTTACTTAAAAGAGAATGGAATTCTCTCTCAGCTTACTCCTCCATACACACCATAACATAACGGTGTATCGGAGAGACGGAACCGAACCCTATTAGATATGGTACGTTCCATGATGAGTAACGCTGAGTTACCGCGATCATTCTGGGGATATGCACTAGAATCAGCTGCATATCTTTTAAACCGAGTTCCAACCAAGACTGTGCCCACCACACTATATCAGATATGGAGTGGGAAGAAACCCTGTCTTAAGTATCTTAAGACATGGGGATGTCCAGCTTTTGTAAAAAGGCAGCATGCGGACAAGCTCGAGGCACGCTCGGTACAGTGTAAGTTTGTGGGATATCCAAAGAACACCATGGGATATTGTTTCTATTACGCAGAGGAACAAAAGGTCTTTGTTTCTCAGCATGCCCGCTTCTTGGAAACTGAATTTTTAGAAAATCAGAAGAGTGGGAGCGCAATAGAACTGGATGAAATTCCAGAACCACAAGCTATTACTGAAACCTTGGTAGAAAAAGAAGGTTCAGGAAAACCGGACATCCCAGCGCCACTCCGCAGGAGTAGTAGGCAGTCTCATCCGCTCGAGAGATACTACGGTTTTCTCATAGACGGGGATAGAGAAGATTGCACTATTGACTATGATGAGCCTACTAGCTTCCAGCACGCTGTTCACACTATAATATTGTATTATTATATTCCCCATTCTTATTCGTTTTATAAATAAACAGGTGCTTTTGACGCATGTCTGCTACATATTACAGGTTATAGGTTCTTGGACAGAAAACAGTGAAAACAATGAAAAGACGATGCAAAAGTGGACTTTGACCAACAAACAGAAGACTCTTTATCAAGCTTACATCAAAGATAAGATTCACAAAGTACAAGGCAATGCAAGGTCTAAGATTACAAAGCGAACGGTTAAAATTCCACCGCAATTATTCACTGGAGATCTGGAGGAAACATAGAAGCTATTTTAATAAAAGAACCAAATAATAAGGAAGCCCAAAGATTCAAGGCCCAATACTTCCTTTTAAAGAGACAGAGACATAAAATTTTACCAAAGCTTGAAGTCTACTTTGACTAGGTCTTCCTAAGGATATTTTGGTAAATGTAGACGTGCGAATCAATTGTAACCTAGGGTTTCCTATCCTCTATAAATAGGAACTCTAAATCATTGTAAAGGCTATGCCTCCCTTCATTAATAAATTTCAGAATTCTTTTGGAGAGCATCAAGTTGTAAGTTCTTTATTTTCTGCCCTAGGTTAATTTTCTATTCTTGCCCTAGTTATTCTTTTATTCTCTGGCCTAGATAAATGTATTTTAATTCCCTAATGAGTGAGTAGTCTCCTCGCTTGTTAGGGTTAGATCTGGGGAAGGTTTGAGAGACGAAGATCTCTCATCCCCTTTCTTGCCCGTCATATATTTTCATAGGACTCTATGCATACATGCACATACCGCTCCCTACGGCACCCTATCCCACGAGGTAGCGGTGATACCGTAGTATAAAGGCCCGGTTGTGATTGTTTTCCATAGAGGTTAGGGTAAGGATTGATAAAGGAAGGACAAGAAACTAGAGGAAGAAACATCTTTCCAAATGATTCTAATCCCTTTTATTAATAATTACCATAACACCTAATTAGATCTTCATATGGGTATAGAAAGTGGTGAGATTTATTGACTTTCCAAACTTAACCTAGACCTAATCCTAGCAAGATTTAGATATAAATTAATTTAGTTTTTAGATTTAATAATCAATCCGACCACAATCGGAATTAACTCGTTTGAGCGACTAGGAAATTCACAACATCCGTGTGGACCGACCCGTACTCACCGGCTAGCTACATGCGACGCCGTTCTTGATTGCGGTAATAGATAGTTTTTGAGATCAAATCATAAGCCATTCAGAGCGGTGACTCAGTAAAATTGCTGGATGCAATGCGGACCGAAATGGAGTCCATGTACACTAACAAAGTATAGACTTTGGACATTGCTCCAGATGGGGTAAAACCCATAGGATGCAAATGGATCTTCAGAAAGAAGATTGGTGTAGATGGACAGGTTGAAACCTATAAAGCTAAATTTGTTGCAAAGGGTTTCCGTCAAAGACCTGGTTTGGACTATGATGAAACCTTTTCTCCAGTGGCTATGCTTAAATCCATTCGGGTCCTTCTTGCTATTGTTGCCTTCCACGATTATGAAATCTGGCAAATGGACGTAAAGAAGGCCTTTCTAAATGGTAATTTGGAAGATAGCATCTATATGGATCAGCCAGAGGGATTCATTCAGAGTGGGAGCAGCGGTAAAGTATGCAAGTTTCTTAAGTCCATTTATGGACTAAAGCAGGCATCACGGAGTTGGAACATCTGTTTTGATGATACTGTCAAAGAATTTAACTTGATCAAAAATCCAGATGAACCATGAATATACAGAAAGATTGTAGGGAGAGCTGTAGTATTCCTCGTCTTGTACGTGGATGACATTCTCCTAATAGGAAATGATATTCCTATGTTACAGTCAGTCAAAAGATTCTTGTCACAGAAATTCTCCATGAAAGACCTGGGAGATGCCACCTACATTCTGGGGATCCAGATCTATCGTGATATATATAAAAGGATGTTGGGACTTTCACAGTCCAGGTACATAGACACCATATTGAAAAGATTCAGTATGGAAGATTCTAAGCGTGGTAACCTACCGGCTTGTCACGGAATCACCCTCTCCAAAGAGATGTCTCCCAAGACTGATTTGGAAAGGGATCGCATGTCGATTATACCTTACGCTTCAGCGGTAGGCTCTATAATGTATGTGATATTATGTACCAGACCAGATGTAGCATACACATTGAGTGTTGTAAGCCGATATCAGGCAAACCCAGGAGAGAATCACTGGATAGAAGTAAAGAACATTCTCAAGTACCTGAGGAGGACTAAAGATATGTTCTTGGTGTATGGAGGAAAAGACCTCCAGATTGAGGCCTTAGCCGACTCCGGCTTCCAGAGTGACAAAGATGACTCCAAGTCCATGTCGGGTTATGTCTTTACCCTCATTGGAGGGGCGGTCTGTTGGAAGAGTTCCAAACAGGAGACCGTTGCTGACTCAACGATGGAAGCGGAGTACATAGCTGCTTGCGATACCGCAAAAGAAGCTGTCTGGATGAAGAAGTTCCGTACAGAACTTCAGGTGGTTCCTACCAGTGTTGACCCAATACCTCCGTATTGTGACAACAACGGTGCTATAGCTTTATCAAAGGAACCCAGGTCCCATCAGAAGTTCAGACACATCTTAAGGCGGTATCACATGATCAGGGAGATCGTAGATTGCTGGGAGATCGAGATAAAGAGAGTAAAGACGGAGAATAACATTGTTATCCATTCACAAAGGCCATTCCTCAGACGCAGTTCGAGAGGCTATTCGAGATCATAGGTCTGCGATATGCCGGCTCATGGCCCTAGTGCAAGTGGGAGATTGTTAGTGTATATGCCCTAGGGGCCATTATTGTATCATACTAGATTGTATATTACTTAATGGAAGCTTGGGATATTCATATTTATAACAGTCTTGCTAAACATGGTAGTATGCTACTTGGTTGTGTCTACTTTAATATATGCATATGTTTCTTGTAACGTATCACTTATACATATTAGTAGAGCCCATAGGATCTTTGCTTGATTACCAGCGTTGTGATGGCAGTCACACTAGTGAGGGCTGGGTAGTCTATAAGCAACATCCTATACAGGTCCCTAGTCGTTGGATTATCGAGACAGGGCATCGATATTCTGGAGTAGACTAGTGTGTACGCTTCTCATCCCAGTTGGGGAGATGGTCTGTCCCACAGCCATCAGTACGTCGTACTGGAGATAGTATACAGGTGCTCGTTGGGTTACGGGTATACCGGACATGACTCGTAGGGGAACTGTTGGTTGGTATTATACCCGTCGTCAGTTAACAGTTCCCAGGTGACATGAGTACAGCATAGTCCGCAGACTTGACACTGCTACTTCGCTTCGAGTGTGTCCCACTGTTCTTAGATTGCTACCCTACCACGGCTCAAAGGAGTCGTGCAAACAGGTAGCAGTTGGGTGCAGTCCCGAGCACTTGGAGGCAGTGGCGGTTAGATAGGATTCGTCTCTCCCGGTATTGGGAGTTAATATCGCGCTGTGTTATTGAGCCATTACGCAAAGTCCTTGGCCAGGGCAAGCGAGATTTACTGGTAGGTTCCAGTAGTTTCTCAGGGTGTAATGGGCTACGCTCCGACACGACTTATACCGCTATTAGGGGACTGACGCTTGCCGCCTCCTAAGCTCGATATGCGATAGTCTTAAACGAACAGATCGGACTGTACGGAGATTGTCACATCAGGCTCAGTAGGAGTTCGGATGGGTTTCCTCATCGGCCTTCTTATCGACATCTACCTGGGGACCGTTAGGTACAGCTAGTGCCGCTTGCGGTCTGTGGTTAAACCCACTTCCAGTGAAGTGTCGAGTCTTTAGAGTCCCACATAGAGAGTTTCCCTGCTCCAGGCGAAATGATATAGAGGTCGTATGGTTTTACGACAAGGGTTTGGACGCATACGTGTTTAAACGCACGCACGACGTTCGGACAGTTTTTACTAGTCGGCTTTGGTTTAAGCCAGATTCTAGTATCCGGTTATTGGATTTATACAGTCTAAAGTTTTTCCGTGTTTTCACGGATTGGAGGGGCGTTCTCGTAATTTTCCGGGAAGCTTCTAGAAGCATGGTGACTTGGGGGTTAAGGTGGCATAAGCATTAATTGCTTAATGACTCATTTGTATGATTCATCCTTGGTATTAAATGATGCAATAATTAGTTAATGAGTCATATGATGAATCACACAAGGTGAATGCATCAACCATGATGATTAATTATTTATATTATTTATTTGATAAATTGTTATGGTTGTTATATTCTAATGAGCTCATTATTCATATTCATTCTTATTATCACGTTCTCTCTCCTCAAGCTCTCTCATTCTTGAAACCCTAACCCTAACCTCTCATGTGTTGAGATCAAGGGTTAGCTAGACTAATACATCTATAACCTCACTCTATATCCCCTAGGTAGCTTAGATTAGCACTTTGAGCAACCTAGTTATCTCAAGTCAGAGATCAAGCTTGGAGAAAGAGCTTTCGGGTGGATCATCTTTGACTCGAGGAGGCCGTTGAGGTGCCGATGTTCCAAGGATCCTACAAGGAATGGAGGACAGCGATGAAGACCCGAAGGACATGTAACGTGAGGTATAATTTCGAATCCGAGTAGTTACACCTCTCGTAGTTTGCTAGTAACAGTTTAGACACGATTCATGCGCTCAAGTCCGTGTTACGAAGCTTTGATAATCGTTTTTCATATATTCCGCCTCCCCGAAAGTTCGTGGGGTGCGTGACATGGACTTACAGAACTAATACGTATAATCACTAGAAAAACTAGCAAGTCCAAAAGTATAATGAGACTATTAGGAAACACCACTTAAAACCCGAGCCCTAAACTCCCTATAAAATCCGGCGACACACCAATAAAATCCGGCGACGCCGGCCACCTGGTGTCCTATTGTGTTGGTTTTTCTTCTGTGGCCTATTTTGAGTAAATTTTGGTCTCCAGTATTGTTTGGGTTATCTAAATAAGTACACAGTAAAATCTGGGAACGTTTTAAAAATGGTTTTATCAAATTTAAGATATTTACGATACAAGTTTTGCGTATTTCGTACTGCGACTGAAATATCGACGTTCGTACGTTAAATTCAGTGGCATATTGTCGTTTTTAGGTTAAGTTTACTGTAGGTTCTAACCTACGGGTGTTTTGCTTGTTGTTGTGGTTTTCGATATGATATTTATATCAATGTGATTTAAATACGAATATAGGTACGATTCGAGGATTTCCGAGACGGAGTTGGCGGTGTAGCAGCGTGGACTCAACAAACTTATTAAGTTGGTGAGTAGATTTACATCTACTGGGGAAGTCGGGTGGATGGAGTATAGCACCCCCACAACCATATAAATAGTATTATGATATCTAGTTAGTTTAGTATTTATTTAAGATAATTATATAGTATCGCATCTAGTATGTCCTTCAATTGCATATAGTTTCATGCATGGTTTTAGATGAGATACAGTAATACGATGTGAAAATGGTTTGATGGATTTGTACGGGGGATCATGCCATACTTGAGATGATACAGATATAGTGATTTGATGAGATATTATCTAAGAAATTATACGTATTGGAAATGATGAAATTCGTATGCCGAATAATGGCCAATTTACCCTTTGACTCGTAGAGTTAGATTATATTCCGTTTTAGGGTGTAATGCTTGTATGAGCTATATTCTTTTAAAAAGTACGATTCGTTTGTCTTTTAATAAAATACAAGGATGTGGTGCCAATTTCCAAAATGAATATCTATTTTAATCTAGGGCAGCTTCCTTATTTCAAACTCAACGTTTCGTTTCAATTCTAAAGATAATGGTATAGCTCATAGCAAGTAATTACAATTGTTACGCTTAGATTACTTTACATGTTTGCATTATATTATCGATGTTATCCGTTTCTACGACACGAACACTCTGATAGAACACTGCACAAATACCAATGAGTACTATGCTGCACAAGCACGTAAATATATGTTACACTACACCTCATTGGTACTGCCATGTCACTGTAGAGCCATTTTGTTATATATGTGTTAAATATAAATAGGTTGTTACACTGTAGAACACTTGCACAAATACTAATGATTGGCATGTTGCACGAGCATAGACGCGTATGCTACACTACACATCATTAGTAGTGCTATGACACAGTAAAATTGAGATCATTATGCTTATGTGATATAGTTACGTAGTCTTTCTTTATTCCTGTTGTAAATTACGAATATTAGTACTATAGATGTTGTATTTGATTCTTATAGATTTTCTGGATATTTTACTCCTGATGTTATATATCGGTGGTATGGGACACTGTTATATATGTATATATAAAATATATCATCAATATAATCTATGCAAGTATTCTTATTCATTACTTGATATTTTTGATATGATGAGTTAAACGTCCACCATGAGTTTTGTGTTTTTCTGATTTTATTCCGAACCGAGTTGGTGGTCATACGGTTGCGGATTTACAAGTTATCCAGACTGAGTCGGGGGGCATACAGTTGGATACATGGTGGACCCGGTCGGGGCCGAGGGGCAGGATAGCCGCATTATAGGCGGGGAGCCTAACGAGGATACTCGATACCGAAGATAGAGATGAGCACGGCAGATATCCAGGGGATACTGACCAGGGTTTGATTGAGCACGGCAGATATCCAGGGGATGCTGATCGTAGCCAGGATATCGGGTGGCGATCATCTGCTGAGGTGGTGTCGACGATATCTGTATTTACGTGTCGGTGATGGACACGAGGGATTTCTGGTTTTTGGGTGTCGATGCTGGACATCCATAGATATATATTGATATGTGGTTATCATGAGATACCGTAGATTATGGTTACTGTAGCCGTCCAGGACTGATCCGGGGGACAGTACCTGTATTTATTTGTACGGGTATTCATATACATAAACAGGATTTCAAACTCGAGCTATAGCCTCATTATTTTGACGTGTCTGAGATGACACTGAACTCTTTTAAACCGTAAACCTCTCAACACTATTTATTAAAATAGCAGGAAGTATATCCTAAATAAGATACCTATTATATTTCATATTATCACGTCTGCTTTATGCCGTGACATATCTATTCCACGGCTATTTTAAAGAAGAGGTGTATATATATATATATATATATATATATATATATATATATATATATATTCGGCTACATTGGGATTATACCTAGATTTATGTCATCTGCATTGATAGGTGTTACTTGGGATTGCATGATAGATGATGTTGCATTATGATTCATATGCATATCATATAGTATATTGGTACAAATTATGATAGTACTATATATATGACGTAGGTATAGTCGTGCATTTTGATTTCTACCTTTAGATGTACTTTTATTCACTGAGTTGGCAACTCATCCCCGTTGTGCCACAGTTTCTTGCAGGTTTTACCGCTTGGATTGTCAGCGGCTTTGGGCAGACTTTCTTCTCGGTGATTCATGGGTATGTGGGTTACTATTGTATCGTACTCTCACTTAATTATTCTTATATTCTTGTATCTAGTGAAAACTCTATCAACTTAGAAATGGTATATTGTGGATTTAGAAGCGAGGATTAGAGTTTATGTATGGTGGTGTCGCACTCTTTGGAGTCGACTTCTGATTTAGATTGTTGGTTGCTCCGTCGTTTGGATGTGGAGACTAGCTCCCGTTGGGATGCTAATTTATTGTTATGTTGTATCGGGTTTTACAAAGATGCAAAGGAGGTGATGTCAAGTTTCAAAACGTCATAGATGTTTTTCAAACATATTTAGTTAAACTTAGAGGTTATTTTAAATTGACTTCATCGGATGACTATTTTAAACCTCATCTCCAATGTTTTCAAAAAGGGTTTAGATTCCGGGTTTTCGGCTTACTTGGATCGCGTCGATGTCTGTAGATGTCACGTGATTTAAGTTCCAATTACGTGCCACATTTTGGTCGTGACAAAGTTGGTATCAGAGCGTTTGGTTTAACCTTTGTTCGAGTCTAGGTTGGCTATATGGGATCTGGACTTGCTTTTTTGTTACCTGGACTTACCTTATAGGACTTAGACTTGACTTTGGGGGTCTTATACCCGAATTTTCGTTATATAGGATTGCTTTTGTTGATGGAGTAGGTACTAAGTAGAGTGATGTACCGTACATATGTTCCGCGGCATATTTATGATATGATACTCCGCCTAAGTTACCTTAGGATTTATATCTTGATATCTTCTTTCTATTCTTCAGTTGATCTACCTTCGTCAGTATATGTTGATTGTTCTGTCACCATGTTTATGAGGGCAAAGAGGGTTACAGTTAGAGATACGGTCAGAGCAGACTGGTCGGGGACAAGGACTGACCAAAGTGACTTTCCGGTGATATAGAGACACGTCGTTTATTCATATTTGATCGAGCTCAAATAGTAAAGCGAGTTTCTTCGGGATCCGCACCAGATCGTAGAGTCATTGTTAGAGATCAGAGAGACTTGAGACGTGATGTTTTCCCCTCTCCGAAGATCACGGTGTTGTGTATTGTTCAGACAATGGTACCAATCCTTGCTAAGATTATCGAGATGTTGCTTCCAGAGTTCATGAAGCTAATGGTTGACGATGTTTACAAGTGTAGATAGATCAGAAGGATTCATAGCCGTTCAGAGGTGGGATGGTTAGGACTTTTAATCCGTTGTGACGCTCCGATACGAGATCGGTGAAATTGATGTACTTCTACAGATGGATCTTGCTTAGACCAGATGCAAGTCGTTCAAGAAGGAGATCGTGCAGTAAGTTTTCCTCCGAAAAATTGGGATGGGTTTTCGAAGGTGAGATTAGCCAGATTCCTCTATAGAGTATCAAAGATGACGGATTCGTGTTTCTAAGTTTGTAAGACTCCGAGTTTGGTCATTATCAAGTATGACTTGCAATTCGCGTGACTATGCAGATACGCTCCTTAAGTGATTGATATAGGGAATTTATGGGACAGAGGATTGGTGCGAAGTTTCAGTGGACAGTTACTCTACACAGTGGATAATGAAGATTTGATGACGCGTACGACTACATTTCCAGGAGGAAATAAAAAAGGAATGACAATGGTTATTAAAGGGAAAATAGGTTAAGAAATGAGTGCTAGTTCCGAGCAGGCTGGATAAATGAATTTAGCAGGAGACTTGATGGATTCTCTCCCAGAAGTTTATAATAAATAAGATTGGACTAGGATTGGTTGTTAGTACATAAGCTGAGGACAGAGATTTCCGTTATCAACCTGTTGTGTTACAAGACACTGAACTACTGATCAAGAAGTTGTGATGGGATGTATCAGCAATAAGACGAATGGTGTCGTTGCTCCTCACTGGACGATCGCATAAAGAAGCCATGGTATTAGAGATCTGCAAGAAGAGCCAGAATTCAGAGACAGAGGACGTTACAACGTGGCAGACGGCAAGTAGTAATTCTTGCTATGCCAATTCCGGTGGTATAAACACCTTCTGACGTTGAAGAGAATATGCTTCGATGTCCTTTGAGTTCGATTTACGTTTTTAAAATCTAAAACATTCATTTTCAAACATTGGATAAAGGACAACTCGACGTCCGTGATTTGGATATATGTATTTTGAGGATTTGATGATCAATTTATGTTTTGTGCACACCAGGTGCACTTGATGAGAATTCTATGTACAGTAATTTCACTTTGACTTATGTTTTGTGCACACCAGGTGCACTTGTTGAGATTTTGTGCGAGGTGAATGCACTCGATTGGAGTGTTATGTACACCAGATGCACTACACTGTTATTTCCATGCACATCAGGTGCACATGGTTAAAAGGATTTTATATATATACCCTAGATATACTTGATTTTGATTTTGTGCACTCTGATGCACTTGATTTTTGATTTGGTGCACTCTGATGCACTTGATTTTTGATTTGGTGCACCCCGATGCACTTGATACTATTTTGTACACTTTTGTTCCATGCACAGTAGATGCAGTGGATATCGTTTCATGCACGCCTGTTGCACTTAGCGCTGTTTTATTTTCATGCACACCGTGAAGTGTGGTTTGAGATTTACATGTAAACCCATTAGGGTTGATTTTGTTTTCGTGCTTTGCACTTGATAGGATATGTGATAGAGTTGATTTATATATTTTCTATTGGTCGTATGCACTGATATTGCATTGCGATTATGGTTTTGATTATGTACTGAGAATACACAATGGTTTTCGTATTTGGTAAATTTTTTGTTATAACTAGAGTAATTCTCATAGCAACCGCTGGAGTTACAGTTATGAAAGATTATATATTTTTGAGTTTTTATGCACACGGTTGTGTTGTGATGCGTTTTAGCTCGTATGGGACTTTGGAGTCTTGTTATATCGAGCAAATTTCATGTTTTAAAGCTGGACCCCGGGAAATTGTTTTGAAATAAGTTGATTGGGTTAAGAAAATGTTTTAAAAAAGAGATTTAATTTAAATTCGGGGACCGAATTTCCTTAAGAGGGAGAGACAGTAACATTTTGGAAAATTAAGAATATTTAATTATATTTTTATTATAAAAATAATAAAATTGATAAGTTTACGAAAATGATATCGCTTAAGAAATTGGTTATCGGAATCATATCCGCAAAATGTAATTATTTTGATAAACATAAATAAGTGGGTGATATCAAGAAAATGATATTTTAATTATTTTATAATGACATTGTATTTGTCATTAAGCTAATGATAATTAAGTAATAGATTTATCATTTCATATCTTTTATGTTATATGGATTTGGATTTATGATATGAAGGTTCTTACTTATTGTTATGTTTTATCATGGATGGCATATATCATTCTATGTTAACCTTCAGACAAAACACCTCATTTAAACCCTTACTTATAACCTTACACCTTCTCCTTCATACCTTTACACCTCCTTCTTCAAATCCAACACCTCCTCCTTGCATGAATCAATCATGCTTCATCAAGTGACATAGCCTCTTTCCTCTCATGACACCTCCACCTCTCATCATACACCTCATGTTTTCTCTACAAAGCTCCTCAACCTAATTACATCTAATACTTATGAAATTCAGTAGCAATTCCAACTGAAACACTACCCTCTTCATCCCTAAACCAAGAAATTTTTTTAAGTGTTCATACCAAAGAGTGAGTGCAATGAATCCCTTCATCAACATGTGCACATCATCCAAGCTTGATCCATTACCAATCCTAGATGCTTCTACATACAAATTAGGAGCTGGTGTTCTTCTATACACAATCTCCATAGGTATATCTTCCTCTCTTTTTAATTTAATCAATTATGTCCAATATCAGTTTTGTTAAGAAAAACAGAAAACATGAACTTTTGTGATATTTTGTTCACTGAAACTGAATCTGGAACTAATACATATAATCACTAGAAAAACTAGAAAGACCAAAAGTATAATGAGACTAATAGGAAACACCACTTAAACCCGAGCCCTAAACTCCCTATAAAATCCGGCGACACACCCATAAAATCCGGCGACGCCGGCCACCTGGTGTCCTATTGTGTTGGTTTTTCATCTGTGGCCTATTTTGAGTAAATTTTGGTCTCTAGTATTGTTTGGGTTATCTAAATATGTACACAGTAAAATCTGGGAACGTTTTAGAAATGGTTTTATCAAATTTCAGATATTTACGATACGAGTTTTGCGTATTTCGTACTACGACTGAAATATCGACGTTCGTACGTTAAATTCAGTGGCATATTGTCGTTTTTGGGTTAAGTTTACTGTAGGTTCTAACCTACGGGTGGTTTGCTTGTTGTTGTGGTTTTCGATATGATATTTACATCAATGCGATTTAAATACGAATATAGGTACGATTCGAGGATTTCCGAGACAGAGTTGGCGGTGTAGCAGCGTGGATTCAGCAAACTTATTAAGTTGGTGAGTGGATTTACATCTACTGGGGAAGTCGGGTGGATGGAGTATAGCACCCCCGCAACCTTATAAATAGTATTATAATATCTAGTTAGTTTAATATTTATTTAAGACAATTATATAGTATCGCATCTAGTATGTCCTTCAATTGCATATAGTTTCATGCATGGTTTTAAATGAGATACAGTAATACGATGTGAAGATGGTTTGATGGATTTGTACGGGGGATCATGCCATACTTGAGATGATACAGATACAGTGATTTGATGAGATATTATATAAGAAATTTTACGTATTGGAAATGATGAAATTCGTATGCCGAATAATGGCCAATTTACCCTTTGACTCGTAGAGTTAGATTATATTCCGGTTTAGGGTGTAAAGCTTGTATGAGCTAGATTCTTTTAAAAACTACGATTCGTTTGTCTTTTAATAAAATACAAGGATGCGGTGCCAATTTCCAAAATGAATATCTATTTTAATCTAGGGCAGCTTCCTTATTTCAAACTCAATGTTTTGTTTCAATTCTAAAGATAATGGTATAGCTCATAGCAAGTAATTACAATAGTTATGCTTAGATTACTTTACATGTTTGCATTATATTATCGATGTTATCCGTTTCTGCGATACGAACACTCTGATAGAACACTGCACAAATACCAATGAGTACTATGCTGCACAAGAACATAAATATATGTCACACTACACCTCATCGGTACTGCCATGTCACTGTAAAGCCATTTTGTTATATATGTGTTAAATATAAATATGTTGTTACACTGTAGAATACTTGCACGAATACTAATGATTGCCATGTTGCACGAGTATAGACGCGTATGCTACACTACACATCATTAGTAGTGCTATGACAGAGTAGAATTGAGATCATTATGCCTATGTGATATAGTTACGTAGTCTTTCTTTATTCCTGTTGTAAATTACGAATATTAGTACTATAGATGTTGTATTTGATTCTTATGGATTTTCTGGATATTTTACTCCTGATGATATATATCGGTGGTATGGGACACTGTTATATATGCATATATAATATATCATCAATATAATCTATGAAAGTATTCTTATTCCTTACTTGATATTTTTGATATGATGAGTTAAACGTCCACAATGAGTTCTGTTTTTTTCTGATTTTATTCCGAACCGAGTTGGTGGTCATACGGTTGCGGATTTACAAGTTATCCAGACTGAGTCGGGGGCATACCGTTGGATACATGGTGGACCCGGTCGGGGCCGAGGGGCAGGATAGCCGCATTATAGGCGGGGAGCCTAACGAGAATACTCGATACCGGAGATAGAGATGAGCACGGCAGACATTCAGGGGATACTGACCGAGGTTCGATTGAGCACGACAGATATCCAGGGGATACTGATCGTAGCCAGGATATCGGGTGGCGATCATCTGTTGAGGTGGTGTCGACGATATCTGTATTTACGTGTCGGTGATGGACACGAGGGATTTCTGGTTTTTGGGTGTCGATGCTATACATCCATAGATATATTTTGATATGTGGTTATCATGAGATACAATAGATTATGGTTACTGTAGCTGACCAGGACTGATCTGGGGGACAGTACCTGTATATATTTGTATTGATATTCATATACATAAACAGGATTTCAAACTCGAGCTATAGCCTCATTATTTTGACGTGTCTAAGATGACACTGAACTCTTTTAAACCGTAAACCTCTCAACACTATTTATTAAAATAGCAGGACGTATATCCTAAATAAGATACCTATTATATTTCATACTATCACGTCTGCTTTATGCCGTGACATATCTATTCCACGGCTATTTTAAAGAAGAGGTTTATATATATATTTTCGGCTACATTGGGATTATACCTAGATATAGGTCATCTGCATTGATAGGTGTTACTTGGTATTGCATGATAGATGGTGTTGCATTATAATACATGTGCATATCATATAGTATATTGGTACAGATTATGATAGTACTATATATATGACCTAGGTATAGTCGTGCATTTTGATTTCTACCTTTAGATGTACTTTTATTCACTGAGTTGGCAACTCATCCCCGTTGTTCCACAGTTTCTTGCAGGTTTTACCGCTTGGATTGTCAGCGGCTTTAGGCACGCTTTCTTCTCGGTGATTGATGGGTATGTGGGTTACTATTGTATCGTACTCACACTTGATTATTCTTATATTCTTGTATCTAGTGAAAACTCCATCAACATAGAAATGGTATATTGTGGATTTAGAAGCGAGGATTAGAGTTTATGTATGGTGGTGTCGCACTCTTTGGAGCCGACTTCCGATTTAGATTGTTGGTTGCTCCGTTGTTTGGACGTGGAGACTACCTCCCGTAGGGATGCTATTTTATTATTATGTTGTATCAGGTTATACAAAGATGCAAAGGAGGTGATGTCAAGTTTCAAAACGTCATAGATGTTTTTCAAACATATTTAGTTAAACTTAAAGGTTATTTTAAACCGACTTCATCGGATGGCTATTTTAAACCTCAACTCCAATGTTTTCAAAAAGGGTATAGATTCCGGGTTTTCGGCTTACTTGGATCGCGTCGATGTCTGTAGATGTCACATGATTTAAGTGTCAGTCACGTTCCACATTTGGGTCGTGACACTTCTCATGGGTCTTCAACTGTCTCGATGCGTAGGCTTAACCTTCCCATGCTGCATCAAAACACAGCCCAAAGTTTTCCCAGACGCGTCGCTGTGAATCACGAATCCTCCGGAACCGTCTGGTATGGTCAAAATAGGAGCGGTTATCAACCTTTATTTCAACGCCTCAAAAGCTGACGCATAACTATGCGTCCATACAACGGCACCACCTTCCGTGTAAGCTTGGTAAAAGGCTCAACCAATCGAGAAAAATTCTCCACGAATCTTCTGTAGTATCCTGCAAGTCCAAGAAAACTTCAGATCTCTCCTACGTTCCTCGGAATCGTCCAATCTTGAACTGCTGCAATCTTCTCGGGATCAACGACGATTCCATCTCCGGATACGACATGCCCCAAAAACTTCACTTCTTCAAGCCAAAACTCACACTTGCTCATCTTTGCATACAATCTTTCATGCCTCAATGTCCGCAGTGCGATCCTCGAATGTTCTGTATGCTCTTTTAGGCTCCAGAATATCATCGATGAACACCACTTTAACGCCTTAGATTTCGGTTAGTGTTAGTTTAGACGGTAATGCGGGTTAACTATAAAAAGTTTACCAATTCGGGTTCCTCACATTTTATAACATTTAATTATTATTTTAATATTATTTGTTATGGGCATGCACGCACGTGTGCACGTAAAAGTGAGGGTTTGTTTGTACTAAACTAGTATTAGCAACCATGACACTTAACCTTAATTCTAATTCCTTTGCTTTAAATCCATTCCTTGGTTAAACTTTAACCCTAATCCTCTTGATTATTGTTTGTGAGTGAGAGAGATATTTCTTTGGAAGAGAGGAGGTGGCATGGTGACATGGTGTGAATGCTTTAATGGGGGAATTAATGCATCGTGCACTCACCTCTCACTTTCACCCTACACTCACCTCCCTCTCTCATTTCCTCACTCTCTCATTCTTTCTCACTTATTTCCCTTAGCATTATTCTTTCATTTACTCAACTCAAACTGAACATTTCTTATTCCAACACAAATCCATCTCAAATCATTCACAAAATTCACAAAAGTTCACCAAAATCACAACTTTTTCTTGGATTTGCCTCTTGGATGCCTAGGAGCTTGGATAACTTAGTTCTTTGAGTTCTTTTGGTTAGGTAATGATCCCTATCTGTTCTTTTTATAGTTTTTGTGATATGTAGCTAGTTAGTTTCAGTTTAAAATGTTTAAAGTTAAGTTTTGTGCGTAATATCGTATTTTAGTGTCGATTTATGATATCTGTGACCTGCTGTGACCCCGAGATTTTACTAGAAAACCAAACAGTGTAGTTGTGTTGTACCAGTGACCATAGGAAATCACCTGGAGCACGAACCCATGGAGCTCGGACTCGGCCGGCGACGACTCGAAGGAATTCCGGCGACATCGGCCGTGGGGAGGAGCTAGGGTCTCGGTTTTTGTGGGCAGGTGTCTGCAGTGGTTTAGGTGTGTTTGGTTCTGTTTGATTTTTTAGTTTTCTCTGTATGAAAAATCTGGGATCGCATAGGTAGTTTCTAGTGATACGACTACGCGTGATACGTTATCCGACACGGTCCGTGCACTTCGTGCAGGTTTTTCTCTTGGGTTGGTTTCGTTGTATCGCTACGTTTGTTAGCCACAATACGAACACTTGGGAGTAGCTTTGGAGTTGGTGTGTCGGTAAAACGTAGTTTGTGCATGTTTTGGTCGTTTGCTAATATACACTTGTGTTATCGTTCTGTTGTTTTAGGTTCGCAGGCGGGGACTTCGGACGCTGCGACAGAGGGGAAACAGGTGGTTGGCTTTGCTTAGCCAGGATGGTTGGTGAGTAGATTTAACATCTACAGGGGAATCGCCCGCATGGCGTTATGCGTCTGGGCTAGAGATGTTGTTTTGTCGCATATTCTATTGCATATATAGAGTTGCGCTTACACCCTATTGCTTAGTTACTTGTTGTGCCTGGACTAGTATCCTTAGGACACTGCACTATTATGGACGGCTTATGTTGCTCGAACACTGATTGTATGCCACCCACACCGTCAATAATTTCCATGTCACGCACAACCCATTGATAGATATGATATTGTCTGGTTATGGACATTGAGACTTTGATTCATATTTCCTTGTGCATATGACTTATAGCATACATGTATACCTACATGCTTACACATATGCCCTGACATGCTTACATGCTAGTTACCTATATACCTATATGGTATTGTACCATTGTGATAGGTATATACACATATGAGACATGGCTATATGTACATCTGGCATATATATACATATACCTCGACGGTATTATGGATAGGTATAGACACATACCTTGCTACAGCTACTTTGACATCATACATACTTACATATGGACACACATATTTTGCTATACCGATATGGTTACGCATACCTTGTTATAGCTACATGTTCACCTGTCTATGATGTTGCATATGATTACAGGGAAATCAGGAACCGCGTGATATATTTAGTAACTTGTTGCAGTTAAATAGTTGTTTTCCTTTATATGCTCATATTACTGTTTCATGTTTCATATATTACATTCATGGATTTCATATGATGTTCTCTGATATTTTTACTCCTATGTATATATAACAGTGGAATGGGACGCTGTTATGTATGCCTATACACATATTAGTGAAATGGGACGCTAATATCTGTGTATTGATTCATGCATTCATACATATTCACTACTTGTCTGGATTTGAGTACCGTGGTAGTTTCATGGAATTATGCAAGTATTCTTATTCCTTACGTGATATTGGATGGATCCACTTGAGATTTGTATAATACCGATATGGGGATCGAGGGTGTCGATGTTTGGCACTTAAGATTCGAGGACGTATAATACCGATACGGGGATCGAGGGTGTCGGTGTTTGGCACTTAAGATTCGAGGACGTATAATACCAATACGGGGTTCGAGAGTGTCGGTGTTTGGCACTTAAGATTAAAGGACGTATAATACCGATACGAGGATCGAGAGTGTCGGTGTTTGGCACTTAAGATTCAAGGACGTATAAACATCTATTTATGTGTCGATGCTAGACACTTGTTTCATGATGTTTTTGGGGGTCGATACTGTACATTCACCTTATATGAAACTTACTTGATACTGATGTGGTACATGATATGTGAAATATACTGATGTTGTACATACTGTAAGTCCGCGTTGCCCACCCCGGTGCTTACGGGGAGGCGGAAACGGTATAAAAAATCGATTTTTAGAACTCAAGGCAACATGGACTAAAAGGAGGATCTTTGCTAAACAAAAACTAACAACCATGCTAAGAGATTTAGCTACTCGGTTAAAGGGTTATACCTAAGTCTTGAACTCCTTCTCTTCTTGCTCCTTGGAGTGGGATGAACGGGTCATCCTCATCGCCTTCTCTTGCCGAAGAAAGATCCACCCGAGGGCCTCTACCTTTGGCCCCTACCTCAACCTAGAGGTAACTAAAGTGCTTGGTGTGCTAAACCTAGAATCTTAGGATGAGTAGAGAGTAATTTTGGTGTTTTATCTCAAAAGCAAAATGGTTCTCAACTCATGAGAGGGGAGAGCTTTGAGAGAGAGGAAGAGGATGAGAGAGAATGAGCATGAGTGAATGAGGATAATATCAACCATCCTCACATATATGTTAATTATGATAATTAAATAATTAATCAAAGATAATAGTGATGGTTAACTTGAAATGACCATTATCATTTCACATTAATGAATTTTGCAAGAATCAAAGAGCATCTTTCATGTGAAATGATGATGGTCAATTTGTCAACATAGGTCAACAAGTCAACCATAGTCAAATGGTCAACAACCCTAACCATAACACAATTATAATTAATTAATATCAATAATCATATTTCACATATTCATTAGGGTTAAGAAAAAGACAACGGACATCAACCCTAATGAAAGTCCTATGCCTCTGCCTCAGTCAACTGTGCATATACACCCGTATCCATGTTCCGAGGAACACGAATACAATGAGATAAAACCAATCCCAAAACATATACTAGGATCTGGCTTAAACCAAAGCCCGCTAGTATCAACTGTCCGGACACCAAACGTGCACAAGTGCGCGGATGTGAACGAACCCCGTCGCAAAACCATGCGACCTCTACTTTTTTTTGCCCAAAGGCGGATAACCCTCTATGTGGGACTTTAAAGACTCGGCACTACGCTGGCAGTAGGTTTAACCACAGGCCTCGATCTGGAGGTCTTTTCCGCCATACACCAAGAACATCTCCTTAGTCCTTCTCAGGTACTTGAGAATGTTCTTTACCGCTATCCAGTGCTTCTCCCCAGGGTTTGACTGATACCGGCTTACCACACTCATTGCATAAGCTACATCTTGTCTGGTACACAACATTGCATACATTATAGAGCCTACCGCAGAGGCGTAGGGTATAATAGACATGCGATCCCTTTCCAAATCAGTCTTGGGAGACATCTCTTTGGAGAGGGTGATCCCGTGACAAGCCGGTAAAGTACCGCGCTTGGAATCTTCCATACCGAATCTTTTCAGTATGGTGTCGATGTACCTGGACTGTGAAAGTCCTAATATCCTCTTGGATCTATCACGATGGATCCGGATCCCCAGAATGTAAGAGGCATCACCCAGGTCTTTCATGGAGAACCTGTGTGACAAGAACCCTTTGACAGATTGTAGCATAGGAATGTCATTTCCTATCAAGAGAATGTCATCCATGTATAAAACGAGGAATACGACAGTTCGTGCTACAATTTTACTATAGATGCATGGTTCATCTGGATTTTTGATAAAGCCAAAATCTTTGACCGTCTCATCAAAACAGATGTTCCAACCCCGCGATGCCTGCTTTAGTCCATAAATGGACTTAAGCAACTTGCACACCTTTCCGCTGCTCCCACTCGGAATGAAACCCTCTGGCTGGTCCATATAGACACACTCCTCTAAATTTCCATTTAGAAAAGCGGTCTTTATGTCCATCTGCCAAATCTCATAATCGTGGAAGGCAGCAATGGCAAGAAGGATTCGAATGGATTTGAGCATAGCCACTGGAGAAAAGGTTTCGTCATAGTCCAAACCAGGTCTTTGACGGAAACCCTTTGCAACAAGTCTAGCCTTATAGGTCTCAACCTGTCCATCTACACCAATCTTCCTTTTGAAGATCCATTTGCAGCCTACGGGTTTTACCCCTTCTGGAGCAACGTCCAAAGTCAATACTTTGTTGGTGTACATGGACTCCATTTCGGTCTGCATTGCATCCAGCCATTTTATCGAGTCAACGCTCTGAATGGCTTGCTGGAAGCTAGTCGGCTCATCATTATCAATGATGCAATCCTCTCTATCCCCGTCTATGAGAAAACCGTAGTATCTCTCGGACGGATGAGACTGCCTACTACTTCTGCGGAGCGGCGCGGGAATGTCGTGTTCTTTCGAACCTTCTGGTTCTACTAAGCTTTCAGTAATAGCTTGTGGTTCTGGAATTTCTTCCAGTTCTATTGCGCTCCCACTTATCTGATTTTCCAAAAACTCAGTTTCCAAGAAGTGGGCATGACGAGAAACAAAAACCTTTTGTTCCTCTGCGCAATAGAAGAAATATCCCTTGGAGATCTTTTGATATCCCACAAACTTGCACTGTACTGAGCATGCCTCGAGTTTGTCCGCATGCTGCTTTTTGACAAAAGCTGCAGATTCCCATGTCTTAATGTTCTTAAGATAGGATTTCTTCCCACACCACATCTGATATAATGTAGCAGGCACAGTCTTAGTTGGAACTCGGTTCAAAAGGTATGCAGCTGATTCTAGCGCATATCCCCAGAATGATTGCGGTAACTCGGCGTTACTCATCATGGAACGTACCATATCCAATAGGGTTCGGTTCCGTCTCTCCGATACACCGTTATGTTATGGAGTGTATGGAGGAGTAAGCTGAGAGAGAATTCCATTCTCTTTTAAGTAATCCAGGAACTCGGCACTCAAGTATTCACCACCTCGATCAGATCTCAGTGTCTTGATACTTTTGCCTGTTTGTTTTTTCTACTTCATTCTTATATTCCTGGAATTTTCCAAAGGCTTCGGATTTATGCTTCATTAAGAAGACATATACGTACCATGAAAAGTCGTCCGTAAAAGTAATGAAGTAAGAATAACCGCTTCGCGCATGTGTAGATATTGGACCGCACACATCGCTGTGTACGAGCCCCAAGAGCTCGCTCGCTCTTACTCCGTGTCTAGTGAACGGAGTCTTTGTCGTCTTTCCTTTGAGGATTGACAAGACGCATATGATTGATATTCGAACGGATCCAAATATCCTTCTGTATGTAACTTCGTCAACCTTCTCTCATTGATGTGACCCAGTCTACAATGCCATAAGAAAGCATGATTGATTTCTGGAGACTATCTTTTGTGTGTATTCTGGACATTGAAAATCTGTGGTTGGTTTAATACGTATATACCGTTGTTTAATGTACCTGACCAATCAGAACTTGATTAAGGTGAATGTTTACAACATTGCTTACAAATGCAAATTCATAACCTTCTTTAGATATTAAAGATACAGAAATAATATTACAAGCTGCATTGGGTACAAAATAACAATTACGCAAAACCAAAACGTGTCCATCTGACAATCCCAGGTGATAGTCCCCCACGGCCTCAGCATCCATGCTAGCTCCGTTTGCAACTCTGAGGGTCATATCACCTTCCTTCAAAACCCTACGCTTTCTCAGTGCCTGCAAAGAATAACAGATATGAGATCTTGAACCGGTATCCAATACCCAGGAAGTAGAGTTTATTGATAGGATGTTTTCAATAACATACACACCTGAAGCCGAAGCCACAACTTGCTTCGGGTCCTGGTTTCTGGCCTTCCAAGCCCTGCAATCTTTCTTCCAGTGTCCACTCTTGTGACAGTAAAAGCACTCTTCCTTTCCCACAAACTTTCCCGCTACCTTTGTTGCCTTTGCCTTTCCCTTTGCTTCCACTTTATTAACACCGCCCCTTGGTTTGGTGGGGGTTTTCTTCTTCTTTCCCTTGGCTTTCGCCTTGGACTTAGAAGAGGATGGTCCTCCAACAAACAAAGTGGATGTTTCCTTACCTTTCTGTAGGGTGCCCTCTGCACTCCTCAGTATGTTGAGGAGTTCTGAAAGTTCAACTTCTTTTTCTTGCAAGTTGAAGTTCAGGATAAACTGGGCGTAAGTGGAAGGAAGGGACTGGAGAATCAAGTCAGTATAGAGCTCGTTCTCTAACGTGGTCCCAAGGTCTGCGAGCTCTTCAATATAGCCAATCATCTTAGGCACGTGTTCCGCTACTGATGATCCGACGGCCAATCTCGCCGAAAACAACTTTTTCGAGACTTCGTATCTGGCGATACGGGATTTCTCTCCATACAGTTCTTTTGTATGGAAAACTATGGATTCAAGGTCCATATTCTCGTGCCTCCTCTGATGTTCATTGTCCATAGAGGCAAGCACGAGGCACTTGGCTTTCGTGCAGTCGATTTCACAGGTCTTACGGATTTCCTTATCCGCGACGCTGGTTTTGGGACCTGGGACAGGGGGAGATTTGGTAGTAAGGAGATACCCCAACTTGTCATAAGTAATTGCCATTTTGACATTCCTGAGCCAATCTTTGTAGTTTGGCCCTATCAGTATATTTTTATCTAGTAGTAACTTCAGCCCGGTCATGATGCTTGGTTGCTGCAATTAGGAGAGAGAGAAGGAACACTTTAGCATGATGCTCTTTCAAGTTTAGAGTGGTTTTTAGTTTGTCTAAACAGGATGGCTCCCACTGTCTCTCGAATCCCTCCTCAAACCAAAAAGGAAGAATTTGTCGGGATCAATCTCACCGTACAATACTTGCTTAACCGTTCAGCCAGGCCAGTGTTGGTACTTCGAGGGAGGTTTTCCAACGCTTTCGCGACGTTCCTTAATTAAGTAACCTCTTTTCCCTGTGGGCTAGCCCCGCTAACACCTTTCTAGACACCTACTTGGTTTATAGCATTGATTGTTAAGTGAGAAAGTTTCCGAGGACCAGCATATACTCACAGTAGGATCGGGATCCAAATATCATCGTGTGATAAAACTGAAGGAATCCTACAAGAATTATCACACTCCAAATGGTATGCAGCACTAGCAAGTTTCAGTTTCTTTAGAAACTCCCAATGTGGATTTTTGCCCCATGCTCTTATGACCTTGACTTTGGCCAAGAAATCATAAGTCACATGTCAAGTTCTACCCGTCATTTTCCAGGTTAATTTAAACCCACCCGTACTTACCCTTGACTTTGGCCAACAAGGCAGTACGACTGTCCCAAACCAACGCATCTATCTATGCTACACATGAACATCCAATAGCTACCAATCACTATGCCTTGACTTTGGCCAACAAACACAGCTTGAATACTATTGACTATCCATATGAAATGACGGAGGGCTACGAATGGTTTTGGCGAAACCGTGAACGTAGTGAACTTGATATAATCGAAGGAGCAAGATAGCTTTTAAAAGGAGTGGTTTAAGCTCCGCGTTTAAAAGTTGTTTTGAAAAGAAACCGAGTGGTTTTGAAATTGTTCCAACGACTTTAACTTTGGTTTATTTTCTTGCATTAATTTAATGCGTCCCATCAATTAATCCTACCATTGCAGAAAACAACGAAAATATGACGTACGCTTATGCCATCCGCATTCGCCATGGGGTCCCGTCATCACCCGTTAGGTTACTTAACTAACGACAGAGCGGGGGATGGACTAGCGCGGATGCAAAACATAAGCAACGCATAAATAGATATCATATAGATATAAACATTCGTCAGAAGCAATGATAGCCATTCCAGATCACAGATGAAAACATTGAATATACTAGGAATCCGCGTTTCGTTCGAGCCTGTAACGAAAGACGGATTACACGGTCGCGATGAATAGCCAAACCCCACCCTAGACCCCTACGGGTGTGGCAAACTACCCGCCAAGTACCCGAAGTGAAGCAACCTCCCTCAACAACGTGAGTATGCCACTCGGCATTTCGAGGTACCCGGTAGTTTGTGCACCCCACCTTGGGTCTATCCTAGGAGCAAAAACAGTAAAAGAAATTATACAATGACGGCTACAACCCCATCCCGGTTGTGCGGCCACATAAATAATATTCATCAATTACAAATTACATGAATTGAAAGAAAAAGAAAACTCTCATCTCACAACCCCCCGGCTATTCATCCCCGACAATCCAACGAATTCATATACACAAACCATCAACATTACAGATCACAGATATGCACAACCCCACTAATCGACGTATAGCGATTAGTTGACGTTCAGTGCATATATCACATCACAGATATAACCCATTAGCTAAAGTTTATAGAACTTCGATCAAAATACGGATTTGTAACCACCCCAAACACAAATTTTTTTCTGGAAATTCTGGGCAGAAACAAACCATCCTAAAAATCCCAAAACATCATTATAAGAACACTGTAAGAAAAATGACCCATGGCCGAGTCAACTCGGCCGCGGTTCCGCGGCGCGTTGACCGAGTCACTGGATCGTTTTTCTTGGGTATTCTTTAAAAACCCTGAGCCGATTTTTAGTGTATGATTAATTATTTTTAAAGCAGGTTTAAAAATCGGCAGAAAGTTAGGTTTTTCGAACGTGTTTTGCGATTTTTCTTCGATCGAAATTCTAGATACTTTGCTAACTTGCTAGTTTATGTTTAGCTAGGCTCTGATACCACTATAAGTCCACGTTGCCCACCCCGGTGCTTACGGGGAGGCGGAAACGGTATAAAAAATCGATTTTTAGAACTCAAGGCAACATGGACTAAAAGGAGGATCTTTGCTAAACAAAAACTAACAACCATGCTAAGAGATTTAGCTACTCGGTTAAAGGGTTATACCTAATTCTTGAACTCCTTCTCTTCTTTCTCCTTGGAGTGCGATGAACGGGTCGTCCTCGTCGCCTTCTCTTGCCGAAGAAAGATCCACCCGAGGGCCTCTACCTTTGGCCCCTACCTCAACCTAGAGGTAACTAAAGTGCTTTGTGTGCTAAACTTAGAACCTTAGGATGAGTAGAGAGTAATTTTGGTGTTTTATCTCAAAAGCAAAATGGTTCTCAACTCATGAGAGGGGAGAGCTTTGAGAGAGAGGAAGAGGATGAGAGAGGAAGAGGATAATATCAACCATCCTCACATATATGTGAATTATGATAATTAAATAATTAATCAAAGATAATGGTGATGGTTAACTTGAAATGGCCATTATCATTTCACATTAATGAATTTTGCAAGAATCAAAGAGCATCTTTCATGTGAAATGATGATGGTCAATTTGTCAACATAGGTCAACAAGTCAACCATAGTCAAATGGTCAACAACCCTAACCATAACACAATTATTATTAATTAATATCAATAATCATATTTCACATATTCATTAGGGTTAAGAAAAAGACAACGGTCATCAACCCTAATGAAAGTCCTCTGTCTCTGCCTCAGTCAACTGTGCATACACACCCGTATCCATGTTCCGAGGAACACGAATACAATGAGATAAAACCAATCCCAAAACATATACTAGGATCTGGCTTAAACCAAAGCCCGCTAGTATCAACTGTCTGGACACCAAACGTGCACAAGTGCGCGGATGTGAACGAACCCCGTCGCAAAACCATGCGACCTCTACTCTGTTTTGCCCAAAGACGGATAACCCTCTATGTGGGACTCTAAAGACTCGACACTACACTGGTAGTGGGTTTAACCACAGGCCGCCAGCGGTACTAGCTATACGTAACGGTCCCCAGGTAGATGCCAATAAGAAGACTGACGAGGTGAACCCATCTGAACTCCTACTGAGCCTGAATGTGACAATCTCTGTACAGTCCGGTCTGTTCGTCTAAGAGTATCGCATGGCGGGCCTAGGGGGCGGTAAACGTCAGTCCCCTAATAGCGGTACAAGTCGTGTCGGAGTGTAGCCCAGAACACCCTGAGATAACACTGGAAACCTGCCAGTATATCTCGCTTGCCCTGGCTAGGGACTTTGTGTAATGGCTCTCCTAGACACAGCGCGATTTCAACCCCCAATACCGGGAGAGAAAAATCCTGTCTAACCGTCACTGCCTCCAAGTACTTCGGGACTGCACCCAACTACTACCTGTTTGCACGATTCCTTTGAGCCGTGGTAGGGTAGTAATCAAAGTAAAGTGGGAACACACTCGAGGCGAAGTGACAGTGTCAAGTCAGCGGACTAAGCTGTACTCATGTCACCTAGGAACTGATAACTGACGATAGGTATAGTACCAACCAACAATTCCCGATGATTCCTGTCCAGTGTACTCGTAACCGAACAAGCATCCGCATACTATCTCAAGTACGACGTACTGACGGCTGTGGGACAGACCGTCTCCCATGCTGGGATGAGAAGCGCATACGCTATTCTACTCCGGAGTATCGATGCCCTGTCTCGATAGTCCTACGACTAGGGACCTGTATAAGGATGTGCTTGTGGATTACCCAGCCCCCACTAGTGTGACTTCCATCACAACGCTGATTTGATGAACATTGGAATTTAGATTGTCTTGATGGACGTTGGTCCTGTTACGAGGTCAGGATTTCGTGATTTATGACATGTGTTATTCCATACTCCTCATTTACTTTATATGCATTGTTCATGTATTATTTGTACCTGATAGAGTACCTTACATGATTAACGCATACAGATTGTCATATTATTGATTCATGTATTATTAGTACCTGCTAGTGTGCCTTTCATGATTGATGCATTACATATGACCTATTACTGCTGATAGTTTGCATATATTAGATTCGCGCTGTACGTGCATACTTGCGATTACCTGCATATGTTATTTACTATTCACGAGTTGGCAACTCACCCCCGTTGTGCCACACTGTTTTGCAGGTGTTCCTCAGGATAGTCAGAGGCAGGGCTATTTTCTTCCATCGTATCATCTTTGCTGCGGATACTTCTTCGCCTGGCAGTGTGCAGTTTTGCTTAGGTAGGTTTTCCGGTTATCCAATGTTGCTTGTTGTATATTCGTTGTATCATGTACTCTCCATCTACCATCATTTTGTATGACTTAGAGACTTGGTGTGAGGACGATATTGTATTTCATTTTGTAACTTGGAGGTCTTTTATGAAATTTTATTTATATCGTCTCTTTCTTCGCTACGGCATCGTATATCTGTTGTGGTGGTTGTTTTCTTCCGTTGGGCGTGGATTTTGCTCCCGTTGGGATGGTTTTACTTATATATTGTTGTACTCATTTTGGGGGGCTTGTTTTACAAAGGAGGTGCTGCCAAAATTTTAAAGAATAAGAGTTGGACTTTAAATAATTTGGATTGAGATTCAATGGTTTTGAAAATGCTATTATCACTTTCTTACTACTTTTGATGGTTTAGATTGCTGGGTTTTCGGCTTACTTAAATTGCGTTACGCCTGTAGACGTTGCGTAGTTTAAGGGCCATCACGTGCCATTTCGGGTCGTGACAAAGTTGGTATCAGAGCGTTAGGTTTTACCTTTCGGAGTGTAGGATGACCCTGGTATGATGGAGTAGGTAGCTTAAGCAGAGTAACGTAGTGTGTGTATGTCCGCGGCATACTCACAACGTGGTACTCCGCCTAAAGTGACCTGAGTACAAATTGCTTGAAATTCCTTCCTTGATGATACATATCCTTGTGATTCGATTTCCGTGTTCATATCGAATCATTCTTCCATTTATAGCCTTTGCCGCCGATGACTATGAGGACTCAGAGTGATGCAGCGAGGGCCGAGGTCAGAGTTGACTTGTGTGGGACGAAGACTGACCAGGATGGCACGCTCGTTGCATCGGAGCAGATGGATCCGCCTTCGATAGATCATATTGATAGGCTTATGGCAGAGATGCAGGACTTGTGCCAGACGATGAGGTCTTTAGTTAAGGCCAGTAGAGCGCGGCGACAGGAGGTTGTCATCCCTGTTACCCAGTTGTTCCTTGCAGTCAGCACTCGGCCTTATGTTAAATTTACAGCACCAGTGGACGCAGCCCGCTTTGACAAGGAGCGTCTGTCAGAGACCTTGGGAGTTCCGGAGCAGTGGAGGGCTCGTACAGTTGTACCAGCCCAGAGACAGGGGCTTAGTCGTCGAGATTGATTTCGTGACCGTCGCGGAAGTAGCAGAGGCTTGGGAAGAGGACAGTCGTTCAGCTCTTATCCCCAGGATGGTCAGCAGTTTTCTTCCGGATATTTTCATGCGAGAGTTTTCCGACGTTGTTTCAGTTGAGCCGGCGGAGCTTAGGGAGCTTAAGGATCATTTGTGGAGTTGTTTGTTGGGGGACTTGTGCGTCCGAGTGTTTCTCTTGGGGAGCTCCTTTTTCTGTGCGTCAGGGAGATGACGGCAGTTTGAGGTTGGTGTTGATTAATCGTCAATTGAACCGAATTATGGTGCGGATGGGCATCCTTTACCTCGCATTGACGATTTGTTCAACTTGCTCCAGAGTGCGAGAATTTTTCTAAGTTTTTTTGAAATCAGGTCATCATTGTTGCGGGTTTGGAGTGATGGCATTCCGAAGACTGCTTTTGTGCGTGCTACGGGCTTTATGTGTTTTGGTGGTGTCGTTGGACTCACCAGTGCCCTAGCAGCAATCGTGGATATGATGAACCAGATTACTTCAGGCCGTTCCTCGACCAGTTTATTGTTGTGTCACTGATGACATACTGGTCTTTTCCAATGAGTCGTGAGGAACGTGAATACCACTTGGGGATTTGTTTTGCAGACATTGGGAGAGCCCCAGCGGTTTGCTAAATCCTCGGAGTGTTCTTTCAGGCTTGATTGTGTTGACTCCAAGGCCTAGTAGTTACGGGAGATGGTTTTCGTATAGACCCGAGGAGGATCGATGCCGTACAGCTTTGACCCATACTTATATCCAGGACAGAGGTCCGCAGATTTGGGCTTAGCAGGGTTTTACCGCCGTTTCATGCAGGATTGCTTGTGTATCGCTGCACCGTTGACTGAACTGACCGGAAAGGAGGTTCCTTTTCTTTGGACTGAGGCCTGTGTGCGGATTTTTCAGCAGTTGGAGATTCGGTTGACAACTGCACTAGTTCTTCTTGCTTGCTGGTTCGGGCGACTTTTTTGTTTTACTATGATGTTTCGCGAGTGGGGCTCGATTTTGCGTTGATGTGGCATTATAGAGTTATCTCTTATGCTTCCCGATAGTTGGAGGAAGTACGAGCAGGATATCCTACTCATGATCTGGAGATGGCTGCGGTGGTCGTGCATTGAAGATCCGAGGACACTACTTGTGTGGAGAGTCGTGTCAGATTTTAACGGACCACCAGAGCTTAATGTACATCTTCCTGCAGCGAGTTTTGATTGTTGAGACTGCGCCGTTGGATGGAGCTTATGGAGGATTGTGTTTGTGAGATCCTTTGGTTACCCGTGGCAAGGCGATTATGGTAGCTGATGCTTGAGTCGTAGGCCCGGGGATAGCTTGTTCCAGTTGTGCGCAGTTCAGAGACAGTCTTCTGTAGATTTACAGTTCTTGTGTGATCGTGGAGTACAGCTAGGTTCACCTCTACTGAGGTGACAGCTTGCTCAGGTCCGTGCTCGACCACTTTTCTTAAATCATTTTCGTGAGGCACATCCCACCGATGCTCGTTGTCTGTGATACTTGAGCATGTTCGGCAGGGTAAAGATTCAGAATCCTTGATTTGTGACCAGGATATGCTACGTTTAGGGACGCATTTGTAAGTACCTATTACTGTTAGGTAGAGACGCTAAATCATAGAGCAGGCACATTAGTCAGTTTTCTGTGTTCATTCAAGTTCCACCAATTTATGACGTGACTTGTGAAATAGTTACGGGTGGGCAGGATGAAAAGTGAAGTTTTGGATTTCGTTCAAGGTGTCTGTCTGGTTGTGAGATAAGGTGAGCATTTGAGACCGGCTGGTGAGTTGCAATCTTTAACCGTTCCGGAGAGGGAATGGGAGCAGATCTCCATGTTTTTCGTTGTGGTGTCTACCCAGGTTTAGTCAGGATGTGACTGCATTTGGGTGTTTGTTTTCCGGTTTTGCTCAGTTTGCTCAGTTTGCTCAGTTGTTCTTTGTTAAGTTTGTGCGTTGCACGGAGTTCCTTCTTGTGTTGTATCCAATGGAGGCACCCTGTTCGCTTGCCGTGTTGGGCAGAAGCTTCTGGGAGCCTTGGGTACTGGTTGAGCTTTAGCTCCGCTTTTCCATCTGTGGGACGATGGTCAGTTGAGCGGACTATACAGACTCTGGAGGATATGCTGGTGCATACATACTTGTTGCTTTTGGAAGTTGGGATCGTCACTTTCCATTGTTAGGGTTCTCCTTCTATAGCTGTTATCAGGAGACACTCCAATTGGCAACCTTTAGGTGTTATTGTTAGGTTGTGTCGATCGCCGTTCTGTTTTTCTGACTCTGCGTGAATAGGATTTTTAGACCCCAGCTAGTATAGAGACTTCGAAGATGATCCAGTTGGTTCAGGTCAGGATGAGGAGATCCCAGTGCAGACAGAGGTCTTATATCGATCGTGGTGGTCGCAGACTTGAGTTCGCAGTGGGAGATCATGTATTCCTAAGGATTATTCGATGAATGACGTGTTGAGTTTTGGGAATCTTATCCCAGGATTGTAGGTCCTTTTGAGATCCTCAAGCGAGTTAGTTTCGTTGCCTTTAATTTGGCACTTCCGCCCAGATTATTGAGTTTTCACCCTGTTTTCCTTGTGTCGATACTTTGCAAATACCTTCATGACCTTTCTCACATGATTTAGCATCAGGCCGTTAGCTTGGACGCGATTTTTTCGTTCACCGGCAGCTAATTGTGTTAGTGGCTCGGCAGATGAAGAAACTTTGGTCAAGGGTCTTGCCATCTGTGGAGGATTTTCTTGGACGTAGCCGTATAGTGAGGTGGTCACTTGGGAGGCTACGAGCGAGATTTGAGAGTTGTGTACTCATCTCTTTGAAGGTACGCTTAGTGAGAATTTTAAATTCAGGGAAGAATTTTAAATTCGGGGACGAATTTTTATAAGGGGGGAGATTGTAACGCCTTAGATTTCGGTTAGTGTTAGTTTAGACAGTAATGCGGATTTACTGTAAAAAGTTTACCAATTCGGTTTCCTCACATTTTATAACATTTAATTATTATTTTAATATTATTTTTTATGGACATGCACGCACGTGTGCACGTAAAAGTGAGGGTTTGTTTGTACTAAACTAGTATTAGCAACCATGACACTTAACCTTAATTCTAATTCCTTTGCTTTAAATCCATTCCTTGCTTAAACTTTAACCCTAATCCTCTTGATTATTGTTTGTGAGTGAGAGAGATATTTCTTTGGAAAATAGGATGTGGCATGATGATATGGTGTGAATGCTTTAATGGGGGAATTAATGCATGGTGCACTCACCCCTCACTTTCACCCTACACTCACCTCCCTCTCTCATTTCCTCACACTCTCTCATTCTTTATCACTTATTTCCCTTAGCATTATTCTTTCATTTCCTCAACTCAAACTGAACACTTCTTATTCCAACACAAATCCATCTCAAATCATTCACAAAATTCACAAAAGTTCACCAAAATCACAACTTTTTCTTGGATTTGCCTCTTGGATGCCTAGGAGCTTGGATAACTTAGTTCTTTGAGTTCTTTTGGTTAGGTAATGATCCCTATCTGTTCTTTTTATAGTTTTTGTGATATGTAGCTAGTTAGTTTCAGTTTAAAATGTTTAAATTTATGTTTTGTGCGTAATATCGTATTTTAGTGTCGATTTGTGATATTTGTGACCAGTTGTGACCCCGAGATTTTACTAGAAAACCAAAAAGTGTAGTTGTGTTATACCAGTGACTATAGGACATCACCTGGAGCACGAACCCATGGAGCTCAGACTCGGCCGGCGACGACTCGACGGAATTCTGGCGACATCGGCCGTGGGGAGGAGTTAGGGTTTGGGTTTTTGTGGGTAGGTGTCTGCAGTGGTTTAGGTGTGTTTGGTTCTGTTTGATTGTTTAGTTTTCTCTGTATGAAAAATCTGGGATCACATAGGTAGTTTCTATTGATACGACTACGCGCGATACGTTATCCGACACGTTCCGTGCACTTCGTGCTAGTTTTTCTCTTGGGTTGGTTTCGTCGTGTCGCTACGTTCGTTAGCCACGATATGAACACTTGGGAGTAGGTTTGGAGTTGGTGTGTCGATAAAACGTAGTTTGTGCATGTTTTTGGTCGTTTGCTAATATACACTTGTGTTATCGTTCTGTTGTTTTAGGTTCGCAGGCAGGGGCTTCGGACGCTGCGACAGAGGGGAAACAGGTGGTTGTCTCTGCTTAGCCAGGATGGTTGGTGAGTAGATTTAACATCTACAGGGGAATCACCCGCATGGCGTTATGTGTCTAGGCTAGGGATGTTGTTTTGTCGCATATTCTATTGCATATATAGAGTTGCGCTTACACCCTATTGCTTAGTTACTTGTTGTGCCTGGACTAGGATCCTTAGGACACTGCACTATTATTGACGGATTATGTTGCACGAGCACTGATTGTATGCCACCCACACCGTCAATAATTGCCATGTCACGCACAACCCATTGATAGATATGATATTGTCTGGTTAGGGACATTGAGACATTGATTCATATTTCCTTGTGCATATGACTTATAGCATACCTGTATACCTACATGCTTACACATATGCCCTGACATACTTACATGCTAGTTACCCATATACCTATATGGTATTGTGCCATTGTGATAGTTATATACACATATGAGACATAGCTACATGTACATCTGGCATATATATACATATACCTGGAGGGTATTATGGATAGGTATAGACACATACCTTGCTACAGCTACTTTGACATCATACATACTTACATATGGACACACTTATTTTGCTATACCAATATGGTTACGCATACCTTGTTATAGCTACATGTTCACCTGTCTATGATGTTGCATTTGATTTCAGGGAAATCAGGAACCGCGTGATATATTTAGTAACTTGTTGCATTTAAATAGCTGTTTTCCTTTATATGCTCATATTACTGTTTCATGTTGCATATATTACATTCATGGATTTCATATGATGTTCTCTGATATTTTTACTCCTATGTATATATAACAGTGGAATGGGACGTATGCCTATACACATACATTAGTGGAATAGGATGTTAATATCTGTGTATTGATTCATGCATTCATACATATTCACCGCTTGATGTTTTCTGGATTTGAGGACCGTGGTGGTTTCATGGAATTATGCAAGTATTCTTATTCCTTACGTGATATTAGATGGATCCACTTGAGATTTGTATAATACCGATACGGGGATCGAGGGTGTCGGTGTTTGGCACTTAAGATTCGAGGACGTATAATACCGATACGGGGATCGAAGGTGTTGGTGTTTGGCACTTAAGATTCGAGGACGTATAAACATGTATTTATGTGTCGATGCTAGACACTTGTTTCATGATGTTTTTTGGGGTCGATACTGTACATTCACCTTATATGAAACTTACTTGATACTGATGTGATACATACAAGATATGTGAAATATACTGATGTTGTACATACGGGATATGTGAGATATATTGATGTCGTACATACGGGATATGTGAGTGTCACAACCCACCCCCAAACACAGATGGTATTGTCCGCTCTGGCCGAAACGCACGGTTTTGTCCCTTTGAATGAACCCGGAGCTACTTCCCAGTATGTCACTCATCCCAGAATTTCTCTGGCTCAAGCATGCTTAACTACAGAGTTTTTCAAACTCCAGAGTTCCGATTCATCCAAAAGGCGCCTCTGTATTGAAGAGCGGTATCATTCCATTTATAGCACAGAACTGTCCTCTTTCAGAATGTATTCCGAAGATTCCCCATTGATTTACAGTGGGTCCCCATGCTGATCTGGTGTAAATGGGTATACCAGATAATACATAAGGTAGTCACGACCCGAAATTGGCACGTGACGGCCCTAATACTACGCAACGTCTACAGGTTTAACGCAGTAAAAGAAAGCCAAAACCCAGAAATCTAAACCATTAAAAGACAAGAAAAGATAAGAAACATTGTTTAAACTTTTAAAAAAAATCTCAAGTATAAATTCTTTAAGTCCAATTTTCTTTCTTGAAAATTTCGGCAGCACCTCCTTTATAAAAAACAACCCCAAAAATGGGTACAACATAAATATAAAGTAAAGCATCCCCAACGCGAGCAAATCCACGCCCAAAGGCGGAAAATAACCACAACAACAAATATACGATGCCGTAGCGAAGAAATAGAATACGATAGAAAGTAAACTGTATAAAAGACAACAAGTCACAACATAATATACAACATCGTCCTCACCAAGTCTCTAAGTCAATATGAAAATAGTAGATGGAGAGTACAGGGATACAACGAATATACAATACAACGAATAACCACAAAACCCACCTAAGCAAACTACACACTGTGAGCTGATGCGGTATCCGTAGCAAAAGATGATAAGATGCGTGATAATAGCCTGCCTCTGACTATCCTGAGGAACACATGCAAACACTGTGGCACAACGGGGGTGAGTTGCCAACTCGTGAATAGTAAATAACATATGCAGGTAATCGCGAGTATGCACATACAGCGTGAATCTAACTTAACCATCTAAGTAATGAATGGTCATATGTAATGCAATAATCATGAAAAAGTACACTAGCATGTACAATTTATACATGAAGCAATAATAATATGACAATCTGTATGTACAATCATGTAAGGTACTATATCGATACTACTAATACATGAAGAAATGATATGAATAAAGGTATGTAAATGCAACAGTCATGGAAGGTACTCTAACAGGTACACTAATGCATGAAGCAGTGCATAAACAGTAAATGTAGAGTATGGAATGAAACATGTCATTTCCACGGAATCCTGACATCATGGTCGGATCAAAATCAATCAAGACAATCTAAATCCCAATTTCCACAAATCAGCCCCCAATTTGGCTATCATATCAAGTAAGTCTCACATATCCTTAATGTACAGAATCAAGTAGATCTCACATATCCCGTATGTACAATATCAAGTATATCTCGTATACCCCGAATGTACAACATCATGTAGATCTCACATATATCATGTAATCAATATCAAATGAATTCTCAAATGTCCTAAATCCAATGTCAATGAGTCCTTTACATTCTAGGTATATTTGCATGAATAAATATGATGATGTATATAAATTAATGTCAATACACATATAATAGCGTCCCATTCCACTAATATTGGTGTAAGGGCATATATAACAGCGGCGTAATCCCCTGTTATATATACAAAGGAGTAAAAAGAAATATCATGAAACCAATGTGTCAAGCATCGACACAGAAATGCTGATCTATCAGGTGCTGTCACCATGACTGGCCCCCTGATAGGTACGTATCATACGCTATCCCGAAAGCACGAGTGCCTAGCTCCGACCCTCGCCTCTCGACGAATCTATACGTACATGACTCCCGTCGGTATCCACATGATAACCGCTGAGTCATTGGTAATGTCACTGGTAGGTACTTGCCCACCTTCCAGGCTCAATCGGCATGGACCGTCTATCAACTTGCCGAGGGGAACCGTATCGGGCCCCACCATGTACCCTCATACGGCACCACTCCTCGTATGGAGTATATAATCAGAACCGATAAATCTCATGGTGGATGCTGAAATGTCATATCAAGGGAAACCGGGTTTTTCAAATAATGCATAATTTCATCAACTCCCACGGTCCCTAAATCCAGAAAACATCATGAAAAATCCATATCTCAATGTGAAAATCCATGAATATAATATACGCATCATAAATCTGAAATGCGAGCATATAAAGGAAAAGCAGCAATTAACTGTAACAAGTTATTATAATATCATGCGGTTCCTAATCTCTCCAATTCTAAAATAACATCAAGTAAAGGTAACATGTAGCTATAACCAGATATATGTGCAACATAAAGGTATAGCAAGATATATGTATCTACCTATAAGTAATGATGTAGTATACTCCCTGGGAATAAGTGAAGTATATGTGCAAAGTATACCTGTAGCTATGACATAAAGTGTGTATGTACCTATCACTAATGGTACGATACTCTATAGGTATACAGGAATCTAACACGTAAATATGTGAAGGCATATGTGTAAGCATGTGGATATACAGGTATGCTAAATGTCATATGCGATAAGAAATATGAATCATTGTCTCAATGTTCCTAACCAACAATAGCATTTCTATATGTGGGTTGTGCGTGACATGGCAATTATTGACAGTGTGTGTAGCATACAATCAGTGCTCGTGCAACATGAATCGTCAATAATATGTGCAGTGTCCTAAGGATACTAGTCCAAGCACAACAATAACTAAGCAGTAGGGTGAATGCGCAAATTCTAAATCTGACATAGAATATGCGACAAAAGTAACATCTCTAGCCCAGACGCATAACGCCATGCGGGCGATCCCCTGTAGATGTTAAATCTACTCACCAACGCTCCTGGCTAAGTGAAGCCTACCACATGTTTTCCCTTGTCGTAGCGTCCGAAGTCCCCGCTTGCGAACCTAAAATTTCACAAACACATCACATAAGCAAATATCCTACATCGACGAAAAGACATCGAAACGCAAGAATAATGCCCTGAAAATTGGACTGCGCACTTAGCGCATCTAACGCGCACGGCATCGGCCAAAAACCCTAACTAGGGTCGCTAAACTACGAAACACTAAGTCTAGACTCCGATCGTCCCGATCGCGCGACACAACAAATTAAAATGCAAGGAATATAATAGATATAATCTCGCAACGACCAATCGAACCCACGTCGGAAAAACCTCGAAACCTAGTAAGCAACTTATCGCAATATTTCGCACTTGTTTCAAGCTAACACATATCTAGCGATTACAAACACCTTATAATATATTAACTAAGCTATCTAAACCATTTCTAAATTTTTAACACTTGCTAATTAAATTTTAGCAGAAACCTAGTAAGAAAAATTGCATAATTAAACAAAGTATTCATTAGCAATAATTATCATTTTCTACTAGGTCAAGCTTTTCCAAATCACAAATTAACACTTCACTAAAACATTAAACACATAAATCAAGTTTTACCCTAACTAGATTATCATAAAAATCAAGTCTTGAATTTCAAACATGAAATTAAAAGCTTAAATAAACAATTAATATGCTAATTAGAAATTTAGAAACAACAAAAAGGATTAGGGTTAGGGTTTTATACCTCCACAAAAGATCAAAACCAAGAAACTAAACTCATCATCTTTTCCTCCAAAATGATGTTTTGAATGAAGATCCAAGCTAGCTTTGAGTTCAAGAATGAAGGAAAATGAATATATTTGAGTTTGTATGAATTAATTTGGATTTTTCATGATTTATTTGATGCAAAATGAGTTGAAAATGGGTTGAAATGATGGAGGGCAGCAAGGGGAAGGGAAGGGCCAGCCAAGGGAAGTGAGGGGGTATTTTTGTGAATTTTTTTTGAAGAAATTGCTAGTAAAAAAGAGTAATAAATGCTAATAAATGCTATATGCCACCATTACACCTTTTCTTTTCTTTTTAAAAATAAATCCTTTTGCACTCCAAAAATATCTAGATATTTAAAAAAAAAATCCAAAATTTTCTAGTGACAAAAATTAATTTATTCACAAGAGAAAAATTTCCTGATTTACGTGCACAAAATACCGCTTAAAATAATATTTTATTTGGGAAAAATTCTATCTGAACCAAAACCTCCCAAATACCCCTAAAGTTCGTACACAACCTTTATTTTAACTAAAAAAAAGGTGCCGGTAAGTTTCTACGGAAGTTTGGTCGAAATCGGGTTAAAACAGAAAATACCGACAATTTTGCCCTAAAACGGAAAACTTCGCAAAACGATTTCTGAAACGTTACAGTGAGATATATTGATGTTGTACATACGGTATATGTGAGATATATTGATGTTGTATATACAGGATATACGTGATTTACTTGATATGGGAGCCAATTTGGGGGCTGATTTGAGGAACTTTGGAATTTAGATTGTTTTGATGGACGTTAGTCCTGTCACGAGGTCAGGATTCCGTGATTTATGACATGTGTTATTCCATACTCCTCATTTACTTTATATGCATTGTTCATGTATTATTTGTACCTGATAGAGTAGCTTACATGATTATCGCATACAGATTGTCATATTATTGCTTCATGTATTAGTAGTACCTGCTAGTGTACCTTTTATGACTGATGCATTACATATGACCTATTACTGTTGATAGTTTGCATATGTTAGATTCGCGCTGTACGTGCATACTTACGATTACCTGCATATGTTATTTACTATTCACGAGTTGGCAACTCACCCCCGTTGTGCCTTAGTGTTTTGCAGGTGTTCCTCAGGATAGTCAGAGGCAGGGCTATTTTCTTCCATCGTATCATCTTTGCTGCGGATACCGCTTCGCCTGGCAGTACGCAGTTTTGCTTAGGTAGGTTTTGCGGTTAACCGATGTTGCTTGTTGTATATTCGTTGTATCATGTACTCTCCATCTACCATCATTTTTTATGACTTAGAGACTTGGTGTGAGGACGATATTGTATTTCATTTTGTGACTTGGAGGACTTTTATGAAACTTTATTTATATCGTCTCTTTCTTTGCTACGGCGTCGTATATCTGTTGTGGTGGTTGTTTTCCGCCGTTGGGCATGGATTTTGCTCCCGTTGGGATGGTTTTATTTATATATTGTTGTACTCATTTTTGGGGGCTTGTTTTACAAAGGAGGTGCTGCCAAAATTTTAAAGAATAAGAGTTGGACTTTAAAGAATTTGGATTAAGATTTCAATGGTTTTGAAAATGCTATTATCACTTTCTTACTACTTTTGATGGTTTAGATTGCTGGGTTTTCGGCTTACTTAAATTGCGTTACGCCCGTAGACATTGCGTAGTTTAAGGGCCATCACGTGCCATTTCGGGTCATGACAACCACTATAAACTGGTCCAAGAACGGTGAAAATATTCGGTTCATCAAGTCCATAAATATTGCCGGTGCATTCGTGACTCCGAATGGCATCACTAAATACTCGTAATGTCCATATCGAGTTCGGAACGCGGTCTTGCAAATATCCTGTGATTTAACTCGGACCTGATGTTATCCGGATCGCAAATCCAGCTTCGAGAATACCCTCGCGCCACTGAGTTTCTCGAATAATTCACCAATACGAGGGATCGGGTGCTTGTTCTTAATAGTCACCCGGTTTAATTCTCGTAATCGATGCATATCCTCCTTGTGCCATCTTTCTTCTTGACTAGAAGAACTGGAGCTCTCCACGGTGAACTGCTGCTGTGAATCCAACTCTTCTCTAGCAATTCGTTAACCTGCTTCTTCACTTCTTCTAACTCCACCGGTGCCATCGGATAATATGCCTTTGAGATTGGTGCTGCACCAGGAAAGAGATCGATCACGAATTCCACATCTCTTTTGGCGATAAACCCGAGATGTCCTCGAACAGGTCCATGAACTCTCGAACTACAGCTGGCGCTTCCTCCTTATCAACTTCCCTCGACGAATGAACACTGTTTGTCGGCCTAGCCCTAAACTCGACTAGCCCGATAGAACTGCTACCTCCAGCAAAAACAAACTCCGATTGTCCGGGAATCTGGAAAATCACTTTCTTTGCCCTACAATCAATATGAGCGTGGAAAGTGCCGAGAAAATCCATTCCCAAGACAACATCAAAACTGCCGATATTGATCACCAGGAAATCTGCAAATAACTCTCGTCCGTAGATAACAACAGAATAAACTTTACACTCACTACTAGATATGATCTTCCCGTTCCCAGTGTGTATGTCCCAACAACTAGACAGAGCCGTGCAATAAATCGAATGTGCAGCAATAAACTTGGACGACATAAAACAATAGGATGCACCAGAATTGAATAATGCTAATGCGGGAAAATCATGAACATGTAGGATACCAAAAACGACTTCATCTGATGCCAAGACACTGAAGAAGATAAGCACGGTAAACAAGATTCAAGCTTGCGATAAAACATGAACTGGTAAGCAATGAAACCGAGAGAAGCAAGGTAATAAGGACCATAAAACAAGGAAATGAATCAAGACTAGGACTCCAAGTTACTTAAATAGAGCACCGCATTGTAACCATGCTGCAGTTAATAGTTACAATCACATAACTCTCTTCAAGTCGCCCAAATCCTAGTATCAGAATCAAATGAATAGGAAATGATAAACAATAAGGAACAAAAGGATTTCAAGCCGAGATGCAAAATTGTTTGCATATCGTCAAGACAAGGGTCAAGAGAAAGATATAATTCATGAATCACGATAACAATGTGGCAGAACATGTTCCTAATTACGGGTTTTCTGATTCGTGTATTGGGTCCAATACCCAACTACAAAAGAATCAAACCCGATTAACCTAAATCCTTTGTCTCTGATACCAAACAAACCCTGTCACTCCCCGCTTCCCAGAGTGCGCTAAGATCGGCACGTGACAGAGCCAACCATGCTACCTATGGCTAGGAAACATCCCTCCACAGTCACATTACGGCTGTCTATAAGATATCAAGAATGGTAGAAATAAAATAAACTATCTAGTACATGTCTATCTGCCAGAATAAATGAGTCAAGAAATAATATGCGAAAGCAATAAAATCAATAAACAATAACATCTGGAAAGTACGTCCCAAATACGGGCTCATATCAGGAAATGAAAGTACGGAAAGAAATTAAACTAAACTGGATACTAACAGGATCCTCACTGCTCGGCCTGTCGGCTGAAATACTCCTGATCAACCTGCTAAAGAGATAAAGGATCTGGGCCATGCAAAACCCAGACGTCAGTGCGTCATAATATCAATAATAATAAGCAACCAGGATACATGAGATATGCAGGCATGAATTATAAATAGTAACATGAATGTAATAAGTAAACACGGATATATAACAGTGAAGTGTATCAGTATATGTGATGTGCAGTGATCAATCTAAACTGTGCTACTGGGTTATCTATTCTAAAGTTTGTTTGAAATCTATTAGTGTACTCCTCCATATAACTCAAAAGAATATGTCCCGTTATCCCCCGGGACCATGGATCAGGCAGTGAGAGTCACGAATGACTCTATCCCGTTATCCCCCAGGACAACGGATCAAGTAAGAATCACGAATGATTCTGTCTCGTTATCCCCCGGGACCACGGATCAAGTAATAACCTTTTAAGCTACACTTCAGTTACACTTTTGATTTTCCCATACCCCCAAGGTTATGTGTTCAAGTCGGGTATTGATAATCTGGAACTAATGACAACAAAGGATCAAGAAGGTACAGGTTTGTCTATGTAGACAACAGGATACGTCCGTCAGGACGACAAGTCAGGATTGTCGGCATTAGGAATAGGATCAGGTATCAAGTCAAGCAGTGGTATAACAGGTCATGTTAGGTAGTGCACAATATATCAACGGATGCTCATAATAAAACTGTAGAAAGTACGGATGCACGATAAAAGTACGGATGCACGGTAAAACACGGATGCACAAATATCTATCAAGGATTACATCTACAACTCCATAACTACGTAGGATGCATGTTATCAAGTATGGGGTGCTAATATAACAGTAATATGAAATAATATGATATGGCATGCAGCTAGATATGCAATAAATGATACGGATGCGAACGGATATCGGAATGATGGTAAAACTGTAGCATGGATGCACAATACAATGAACATGTAATACTATTATTAATATGGATGCAAATATAATAACATAGCATGTAGCAAGATAAACTTGCCTGATCGGATCTCACGACGGGATGCGTACGCTGCGTTCGACGTCGGGTAAACGTCGCAAAGCACACACGGCACAGAACTGAACCAGGCAAAGCAAGAACGCGACCACGCTAGCTGTGGACGTCCACTAGGTCTCCCGGATAGTCGGTGACGGTCATGGCTCTGGCGACGATCGGAATCAAGAATTCAAGAAAGAGAAAAGAGAAGGAAAAGTTGAAGAAGAAGAAGAAGAAGGAGAAGAGTGTTGCTGTAGTGTTGGATCGGGGTATCTTGGACAGAGGAGAAGGAGAGGGAGACGTGACGACGAGTCGTGAGTTTTCCGGCGAGGTTTCACGGCCAAGGCAGTGGGTTCTTGAAGTTAAGGATTAGGGTCGGTTCTGTGCAGGGAAAGGCTCGGGCCCTGGGGAAGAGGAAGTGATGGAGGTGGTGGTCGTGGGTTGCCGAGGGTGAGGGGGTGCAGCCGAGGGTGGTGACGACTGGTCGTAGGGTCATCGGCGATGGAGACGATGGGTTACGGGTGTGCAGGCTCAGGGTTGGTCGGGGAAAGAAGAGAGATGCTCGAAGGAGGAGAGGAGAGGAGTTCGATAGAATGGTGATGAGGCCGATGAGGTGATCGGCGGCGTCGGGCGAGCACAGGGCGTGCAGGTGGGGTTAAGGTTTGTGGGGTTCGTCGTCAGGGTTTGGAGCGGTGAAAGAGAGGGAGAAGGTGTTGTCGGTGATGAGGGGATGTCGACGACGATGAGGGTGAAGCAGTGACGCCAGCGCGAGCGTGGGTTCTCGCGAAGTGAAGAAGGCGGGAACTGAGGAAGAAGGAGAAGAGAGAGAGAGGAAAAGTGGCTGAATATATAAGTATATATATAGGGTAAAGAGAGAGAGTCACGAGAGGAAAGAGATCCTAGGGAGTTGGTGAGGATAAAAAAGATTTTAAAAAGATATATTTCAGTTTTAAAAGATTTATATATAACGTATAAATATATATTTAAACAGTTAATTTTAAAAGAATATTTTATTAAGTGAATTTGAGTTTTCTAGCAAATACAAAAGTATTCCAAAATATGCTCGGGTTGGGTCTAAACTTACGGTTTGAAAATACGGATAATATATGTATCAACCAAACCAAAAAATAGGATATCCGGGTAACGAAAATGTATACCCCAAGAACGGATGCATGTAGCGATCCAAGCAGGTCCGTTTCACTGATCGAGACGAGAACACGATGTACGGATGCTACCACAGGGTCAGAGGTATGATGCAGGCCATGCTAAATATTTTTAAAATATTTTATTTGACTTTACTTGCTATACTAAAAAAATGCAGATGCCAGAAATAATGCCAGTATGCAGTATAAACAATATTAAAAGCGCACGGATCCTCGTAACTAGCCAGGATAAATCATAAATAGGAGTCAAGACAGGTTTCCAGCAAGAGGGTCGGGTCGGATGCACACACAGATGCCAATTATACTATTCACACCCAAACAGCAATAAATCAAGAAATAACCATAATTAAAGAAATAATCATATTCAGCATGGTATAACTGGACTAGGGTATTACATAACATATCGCTAATACATATTGATGGAGCCCTTAGGATGTTTGCTTGACTACCAGCGTTGTGATGGCGATCACATAAGTGGGGCTGGGTAGTCTATAAGCACATCCTTATACAGGTCCCTAGTCATAGGATTATCGAGACAGGGCATCAATACTCCAGAGTAGACTAGTGTATATGTTTCTCATCCCAGCAAGGGAAATGGTCTATCCCACAGCCATCAGTACGTCGTACTGGAGATAGTATGCATGTGCTTATTGGGTTATGAGCTACACTGGACGGACTCGTCGGGAACTGCTGGTTGGTATTATACCTATCGTCAGGTAGCAGTTCCAAGGTGACATGAGTACAGCTTAGTACGTTGACTTGACACTACCACTTCGTCTCAAGTGTGTTCCCACTGTTCTTAGATTGCTACCCTACCACGGCTCTATTGAGTCGTACAAACAGGTAGTAGTTGGGTGCAGTCCCGAAGCACTTGGAGGCAGTGGCGGTTAGATAGGATTCATCTCTCCCGGTATTGGGGGTTGATATCACGCTGTGTTTGGAGAGCCATTATACAAAGTCCCTGGCCAGGGCAAGTGAGATTTACTAGTAGGTTTTCCAGTAGTTTCTTCGGGTGTTCTGGGCTACACTCCGACATGACTTATACCGCTATTAGGGGTCTGATATTTACCACCCCTAGGCCCGATATGGGATACTCTTAGACGAACAGACCGGACTGTATGGAGATTGTCACAGATAGGCTCAGTAGGAGTTTGGATGAGCTTGCTCGTCGACTTTCTTATCGACAGATACCTGGGTAGCTGTTATGCACGGCTAGTGACGCTGACGTGCTTGTGGTTAAACCCACTGCCAGAGTACTGTCGAGTCTTTAGAGTCCCACACAGAGGGTTTCCCAGCTTCGGGCGAAACGAGTAGAGGTCGTATGGTTTTACGACAGGGTTCGATCACATACGTGTACTTGTGCGCATGTGGTGTTCGAGCGGACAATACTAGTAGGCTTTGGTTTAAGCCGGATCTTAGTATTTGATTATTGGATTAGCTTCGTCTCATAGTATTCGTGTTTCTAGGAACAAGGATGCGGGTATGAATATACGGATGAGAGGAGGTGAAGAAGGAGACACCTCATTAGGGTTTTGACCATTGACTTGGTTAAAACAAATATGAGGTGGAGAAAAGGTTTTATTATTTTTGGTAAATGATAATTTAGTGGCATGGCTATTTGGGTTGACATTTTGACTTGGGATGACTCTTTGACTCTAGATATTTTGATGAGATATTTTGAGACCTAGATATTTTTGTTAAGATATTATTTTCATGCAATGCTTATTGTCATATCAAGGAGCCATGCCATTTATAAATTATCATTATCACAAATACTTTCTCTTTCTTCATGCTTGCTCTCTCCTTCTTCCTCTCTCAAACCCTAGTGTATCATGTGTTGATAATCAAGGGTTAATGAGACTTAGCTACTCTAAATCACACTCTACTCACTCTAGTCTACTTAGATTAGCAAGCTATGTATTCTAGTTACCTCAACTTGGAGGTTTAGCTCAAGGTTGGAACTCTCGGGTGAATCATCATTGACACAAGGAGGCCGAAGTTCAAGCACGATCCATACTTCCATCGAGGAGCTTAAGGAGAGGATCGAAGACCCGAAGGACTTGGTTTCTTTAGGTATACTTTCTATCATAGTAGATAGAACCCTAATTTGCTACCTAGGTTTATGGTAAAGATCCGGTTTTTGTGTTATCTAGCGCCAAGTTTCTACTCATAGTAAGATTTTTGTTTCGCATTTAGCCACGGAAGTTGGCCGGGACGCTAGCGTAACCCTTCAATACGTTCACGTACTACACTACGAAACCACGAGGGTGCTATACGCCATCCACCCGACTTCTCCCGTAGATATTCATCTACTCACGTGGACGCCTCGGCTAATCTGATCCGATTCCAGCTCTGCCATTTCCGCGCCACATCCGACGCCTCAGCACCCGATTCTAGAAATGTACACAAGGAAAATAAGAGATTAAATATAAGTAGTCCCGGACACAAACAATACAAGTCAACCACGCGCATTAAATCGACGCGCATACACTTGGTGCACGAAACGCGCCGCGACAACGCCACAAACCACAACTAGGGTCACTATGCATGAAAATCCCCAAACTTAAAACCCAAATGTACTAATCGTGGTTTCACAACACACTAAATATTATATGAAATAAGTCGTAACTCATCAAAACCTCAAAATTAATCAAATCGATTTGTTTCCAAAACCTAGTAAGCCTATTTTAACCCTTTTGTTACAAATCTAGATGTTTAAACAAATCTAGTGGCCACAATGATCATTTTACATCATAATTAGGCTACCCAATCATTAACTAGATTCTTAATCTCACATCTTTTCATAAATCCTAAAATCTAGTTTGCAAAAAAAAGCTTAATTTGGACAATTTAAAGTAACAATTTGAAATTTAGAAACTATATTAGGTTTTACAAATCTTAAGATGTTAAACTATACATTGTAAATATGATCAAGTAGTAAAAACCCTAACTTGGATCCAAACCCATCTCTTGCATTTTCAAACTTGAAATTGAAACCATATTACTAACTAAATAAGTTTGATTTAAGTATTCAAACAACAAATTAACTATAGGATTAAGATTTATACCTCACAAATTGTAGATCTATCTTGCAAAATCTTAGCCTCCAAGAATGGTTTCTTTCTCCAAGATCCATGCTTGATTGAACAAAGAATAATGGGTAGGGTTTAATTAGGAGTTAGTGGGAAATTGGTGTGGATTTTTTGAAAGGTTCCTAGGCACTCTCAAGAGGTCTCACAAGGCATCAAACTTGCCAATTTCAAATTTTACGGGTGCCAAGAAACCCTTATACGGATCGTTAACTAGAAATCTAGGCGATAAACAAAACTAGTTAACATCTTAACTAAAGGAGAGAGGCTACAACCTTTGTAGATCCGTTTCTCCACTCCCTAAGCTCCACGTAGGTGTCCTCTCGCTGTCCATCACGAATCCCGAACTCAAACGTCGGCTTCATCGGAGAATTGGGCGGACTAGGTCGTCGGCTTCGTGCCGAAGATGATCTACGTCAAGGCATCACAAGTTCAAGCTCCAACTTCACAAATTTGTGAAACTTGTGAAGAAAACACCCAAGACAACTTGGCAAGAGGTAGAGGGTGAAGAAATAGGAGGTGGGTTCACTTTAGAATTGGATTTCTCACTTTAGATCTTAAGTTGCCATTGATGGCATCAAGCTTTTTCTTTGAAGAAGAAGAAGAAGATCAAGATAGAATATGATAAGTTATTTCAATAATAGAAAAGAAATCAATACTTATGATATCCTAACTAAGGTTAAGTGTAGAGAATAGACCATGGTTACTAGGATGGGTTAGGGTTAAGCATGAAGACAAGAATGGTTAAGAAGTCAAAGCTTCATGAAGCTTCAACTAGAAACAAACATAGCCACCATTCTTATCTAAATCTTTTCCAAATAAATAAACAAATAAATAAATGAAAAAGCAAAACCCTAATAATCACTTAACCATGGTTTACTTCTATACGCTTAACTAAATGATCAAGTATCATCAAACATGATACAAATATGTGCACAAAAGTATATCACATATACTTCTTGCACATCAAGTGAGAAAATCCATATAAAGTGAACCAATACTAGTTAATGCAAAGTAATATATCAAATATATAATTATACATTAAATCATTAAATCAACATTTGATTCAATGATCCGGTCATGTCGCACATAACCGACTAGTATCTAATGTATCGATTTATCGAATCAATGATTTGATAACTAGGTCATATCGCATACAACCAATCGAAACATTCATCGCGAGAATGAAATGCGGTATCACATACACGCATTATTCTCGGTCCCGCACATATCTCATATGCGCTCCTATTTCGTTTCGCTTGAGCCAGGAAACCTCTGTGTAGGACTCTAAAGACTCGTCAATACGCCGGTAGCAGATGATGATCATATCAAGCACCCACAAGCCGCAAGCGGTCTGCTAAACGTAACGGCCATCCGGGTATTGAGCGATCAGAAGATCGACGAGCTAGCCCGCTCACACTCCTGTGAATCCAACCAGTAACACTTACCATATAGTCCGGTCTGTTCGTCTGATATGTCGCATATCTTGCCTAGGGGTGGTAAACGTCAGACCCCAATAGCTCGATAAGTCATGCCGACGTAAGGTCCATAACATTCGTGAAACTACTGATAACTCTTACCAGTATATCACAGCAACCCTGGCCAGGGATTTCCTGTTATGGCCAGTCGAGCATAGCGCAACATCAACCCCGTATACCGGGAGAGACGAATCCCCTCCTATCGGTCATTGCCTCCATGTGAATCGGGACTGTACCCAAAAACCACCTGTTTGCACAACTCAGTAGAGCCGTGGTAGGGTAGAAATCAAAGCACAGTGGGAGACACACAAGACTCTATGACGATCTTGGGTCAACAGACTAAGCTGTACCAGTGTCACCAGAGAACTGCCATCTGACGTGAGGTATAATACCATCTGGGAGTTCTCGGCGAGTCTGTTCAGTGTACCCAGTCTCCACTGAGCACCCGTATACCATCTCTGATGTCAAACACCAATGGATATGGGATCATCCATCGCCCATCGCATGGGTCGAGAAGATATACGCTAGTCTACTCTGGAATATCGATGCCCCGTCTCGATATTCCCTCGACTAGGAACATTTCAAGGATGTACTCATAGACTATCCAGGCCCCACTAGTATGATCTGCATCACAGTCCTGGAAGTCGAGTACACATCCTAAGGGCTTTATTAACATGTAATCAGAGAGACAGAGAGTATACATGTTAAGATAAAGAGCAACCAGATAGCGTACTATCATGTCGAGCAAGAAAGTCCTACCTATATATGTCCCAGCATCCACTACAATATACATCCAATGTACAGTAATGGCCTCTAGGGCATACATATAACTAACAATCTCCCACTTGCACTAGGGCCATCTGTAGCAGTGGTTGCAGTATCACATACTCAACCATCCCTTAAAAAGTCTCTCTTTGGGAAAAGGCCTTCGTGAGTGGATCCGCCGTGTTGTCCTCTGAGTCTACTCTCCTAACCTCGATCAACCTGGAGATCAACTATCTCCATGATCAGGTGATACTGCCTCAGAATTTGTCTGGGTCACTGATGGGACCAGGGTTCCAGGGCCGAAGCCACACTTCCATTGTCATACAATGGCAGGAACCTAGTTCATCTTATAAACCAATATACACCCAAACTTCCTCTTTGGTAGTATCTTCAATAGCAATGTTACCAGCCTTTATCGTCTAGTTTGCCACGGTATCTAGCTTGGAACTCTTCCAACATACCGTCCCTCTACTGAGGGTAAAGACAATGCCCGTGACTGACATTCAGTCGTCTTTATCACCCTGGAACTCTTCCAGTGATTCTCCCCAGGATCGATTGATACCATCTCACTACATCTAGTGAGAATCCTAGCATCCAATTACATCTATCTCATAGATGAAAACTCAGGATTTAGGAGGTATCACTTTGATCCTATTTGGAGAATCCTTATGATAATAGGAGATTGACCGATCGTAGTATAGGAAACTCTTTTCCTATCAAGAGTATGTCATCCACGTACTCTACGAGGATTACCACCATACTCCCTACTACCTTTTTGTACATACAAGGTTCATCTTCCATTTTGATGATGTCAACTTCTTTGACTAATCCATCAAAACAGATGTTCCAACTCCGCGATGCCTGCTTTATCCTATAAAGCATCTTGCACACGTTTTCGCTGCTCCCACTGTTTACGTAGCCCTCTGGCTGTGTTCTTATAGACGCACTCTTCTAAAACATCATTTAGAAAAGCTGTCATGACACCCAACCACCAGATATCGTAGTCATGGTATATAGCCGTGGCAAGTAGGATCTGGATGGACTTAAGCATATTCCATGGAAAAGGTTTCATCATTATCCATGCCTGGTCGATGACGAAAACCTTTAACAAGTCTAGCTTTGAAAGTCTCAACCTTTCCATCTACACCAAGTAATCTTCTCAAGATATACTTGCTCCTGATGGGGATTTAACCCTTCAGATATAGCAACCAAAGTCCATACTTTGTTGGTGTACATAGATTCTATCTCAGATCACTAAGCATCCAGCCATTCTTACAGAGTCCCTACTCTCGATGGCCTGCTCGAAACTAGTTAGGTCATCATCTCATGATGCAATCCTTGCTCCCACTGTCATCGAGAAACCGAAGTATCTCTCAAGCAGGTGAGGAACCCTGCTAGATTGGCGGAGAGGCTGAGGTTCGTCGGGAACTATTGAATCCTTTGGTTCTGTCAAATCATCAGCTGCAATTTGTATAGCTGGAACATTTCCAGTTCTACATAACTGACCTTGCCTCGAGCTTGTCCGGATTTTGCATTTGACATAGGCCAGACAATCCCAAATCTTAACTAGCTTAAGACATGAGCTCTTCCCTTTCCATATCACATATGAAGCGGTAGGCAACTGATTTGATTCGAACCCAATTCAATAGATACGCAGCTTCTCAAGCGCATAACCCCAAAAGGAAATAGGTAACTCAGTAATACTCATCATAGAGAACACCATATCTAATATTGTGCGATTGCTCCGCCCTGATACACCGTTGTGCTGTGGTGTATTCAGAGGAGTAGTACGGAGAGAGAATCTCATTTTCCTTTAGAATGGTCCAGGAATGCCATGCACAAGTATTCTCCTCCCTGATCTTATCATAGGACATAATACTTATACCCGTATTTTGGTTCTCTACTTCTAACTTATATTCTGTGAATACCTGAAAAGCTTCAGACTTATGTTTCAACAGGAACATATGACTGAATCTTGAGAGATTATCAGAGAATACAATGAAGTATAAAGAACCAGTCCTGGCATGTGTAGACATGAGACTTTACATACATCATCATGTATCAGTCCCAAGAGTTTACTAACTCTTTCTCTGTTTCTAATAAACAGAGCTATGGTCATCTAATCTTTGTGACATGACTGGCAAGTTTCACAAGATGTAAATTCAAACTGATTTAAATATGCATCTAAAATGTAACTTCAGCCAGTCGGGTCGCATTGATGTGACCTAGTCTACAATGCCTCAAGAAGGATTCGTTCATTTCTGAACTTTTCTTCTTGTGTGTGTTCTATATACTAGAGAACTGTAGTTTGATTTGGAACGTCAATGCTTTTAGATAACGTGCCTGAACCGATCAACTTTTGATATAGAAAATGTTCAAAACATTATCCAACAATACAAAATTATATCATTTCTTTACTAATAAAGAGACTGATATGATTTTGTATATCATGTTCGGTATCTAATAGTATTTGTTCAGAATCAATGTATTAGTAATACAGGGTGACAGTGACCAACAGACTTGGCTGCAACACTTGCCCCGTTTTCTGCCTCATGAAACTTATCACCCGTTCTCAGTTTTTCTACCTTTTTGTAGCCCTATGTAACATATTACATATCTGGGATCTTGATCCGGTATCATATACCCAGGATGCAGAGGATACTGAGAAACAGTTCTTTGTAATGAACACACCCGAAGGAGATGCATCTCATGCACTTTCTTCATTTGGGCGGCATGGGAATCCTGGCATTCCCCTATTTCCTGCTCGGTCTTATAACAATTATAAGTTGGAGCGGGACCAACGTTCCCCAGCTCAGTATAACAAGCGGGTTCGGTCAATTATCCATATTATTATCTTGATTAAGGCATGATATGGTCGCTATCTGGATAGAGAGAGAAGAAAACACTCAGCGTGCGCTCTTGCAAGATCAGATTGGTTATTTATTTTATCTAATCAGGATGGCTCCCACTGTTTTTATCAAATCTTCCTTCAAACCTTAAAAGGAAATACTAGCCGGGATTAATTACACTCTACAAGTTTTCCAATCTTTCAGCCAGGCCAGTGTCGGTACTTTGAGGGAGGTTCCCCGTGCTTTCGCACGGACCTAATTACAGTAAACCTCGTTTTCCCAGAGGCGTAACCCCGTTGACACCTTTCTAGACACCTACTTGATCGGCTAATTGCAAAGTGCAAACCTCTCCCAGGAGTAACAATTACTCGCAGTGGGTATCAGAATCCAACTATCATATAGAAGGTATGCAATCTCATTGCAAATTTCAACACTTGAAACTCCCGATAAAGGTTTTACCCCTAGCACCTATGACCTTAACTATGGTCAACAAATCATAAGTACTAGTCAAGTTCTACCCGTCATTTCGTGATTAATTAGACCCACCCAAATAACCCTTAACTAAGGTCAACAAAGTCACGCGACTGTCCTAACTAATCGCATCATATGCGGTGTAGGAAGACATCACTTAGCTACCGTACACTGTGCCTTGACTATGGTCAACAAACACAGCACGAATACTAAGTACTCTACTTCCTAAAATGACGGAGGGTTGCGGCTGGTTTTTATGAAAACCTTTAACGCTTTGAACTTGATCTCGTTGCGGAATCAAATGGTTTTTAAATGGAATGTTTTTGAGGCTTTTCTAGTTTTGCTAAAGGGGTCACTCCCGGTGAAGGGATCGTCGGCCCTTTCCTCGTCGAATGAGGTGCGGGATATATCATATATATCACTGTGCAAAGCGTAATCTATAGAAGCGATCAAAAACAAACCGAGGGTTGTAGCATCTGCCAGTTATTGCTAAAGGAGTCACTCCCGGTGAAGGGATCTCGGTCCTTTCCTCATCGAATAAGGTGCAGGATGTTCTACATTGAACACCACGATGCAAAGCAAGAACTGTAGCTACCTGTTTTTATTTTGAAATTCGATTCCACAACATCGATTAGGTTTATTTTCTTTCATTAATCTCATTAATGAATATCCCATCATTTAATTCCACCTAAACATCACAGATAAATATAACGTACGCTTATGCCATCCGCATTCGCCTCGATGTCCCCTCTGCACCGTTAGGTTAGGTAACTAACGCCAGAGCGAGGCAGGGCTAGCGCGGGTGTAAAACATAAGCAACGTCTATATAATATATCATATATACTATATACTATATTTATCACAGAACATCACATGATCACATCACAGATAACGCAGCAGAAAAAATATCATATGAAATATTGGATATACTAGGACGTCCGTGTTTTCAATACGAGCCAGTATAAAACACGGATTCCACGGTCGTGATGAATAGCCAATCCCACACCCTTAGACCCCTACAAGAGCGGCAAGCAACCCTACCAATTCTAGGGTTAGGAGACCCGGACTCGACTCCTCGAGTTGGTCTCCTACTGAACCCCAGAACCCGGTTACTTGTGCTCCCCTCCTTGGGTCTATCCTAATGCGGAAAAGTAAATAATATACAAATGGTGACAACATCCGCAACCTGGAAGTGCCCCAATAAAAGAATATTACATACAAGTTTTTACATGAATGAAAATGAAAAAACACTCATCTCACATAAAAAACCCCCGGCTATTCAAACACGACGATCCAATATAACATATCCAGCAACACATAACATCACATGTCATCAACGTAAGTAAATATGTCCATCCTAATTGTCGTTGACATATAGCAACGAAACCGGCGATATCACATATTACACTTACGGTCACATAAAAGAAAGTGTAAAACTACAACAGTTGGAATCCGCAACCTCTTTAGACATCGCATGCCCAATCAAATGAATTCCTTAGACATCACATGCCTAACAATTATAAACCCCGCATTTCAGTCTCATTATCGAAAACACTTTTCAACATCAATTCGGGCAATTCAACAAGATTCCCAAAAAACTGATCGAATCCTCGTCGCAAACTTTAGTAGGCGGCCGCACCCCCGATACCGTCGACGAAGTGCACCAAGGCGGAACACCGCTGCCGCGAGCACCCGAACGGATGCTTTCGGCGACGGGGTTCTCCTACAGTCACTTGGTCGGGGCTATGGGGTGTAGCTGTCTATTAAGTTTACCCGGCGAGTATCCGCGTACGCTACGTGATTGCAACGGACTTTTGATCGCATCAAAATTCCGTGGCAACCGATCAAGTGAGACTAAACTGCTATGTTTATAACATTCATCAAGTCATCTCATAACTTTTTGCGAATTCCAAGTATTGTATCACATTCCGGATAAATAGAAAATGCTAAACTTTTCGATCGAACAATCGAACACCCAAGTTTTCCCGACACAGCTCAACACATGAAATAAGTCTAACAACATTCAGTTCGTGCCTCGGTACCAACGGTCCAGCCGTAGAAGGGTCAAGCCAACGCCTCACATGTGGCACGCCGTACTGCCCCAAACCCTAAGGTTCAAAGGGCAGTTCAAGACGGTCATATAATCGAGTTAAGGTTTGTTGTCTTCTAGAGGGTCCATCGCGTTACTTGCACTACTTAGAACGTCGTTAAACTACGGAAAAATCCAACAATTGGAAATTTCCCGGCAGGGGAAAAAGTGGGTATTTATATCCGGTCGAACTTTTTAACATCTTCTAAAAATACCCGGAAAAGCACACCGACAAAATTAGACAATCCGATCGATACACTGAGTTCCCAATACAACCCAGAAAATAAAACTCTGGAATAAATATTAAAATATTCCCAGGAAAACCAGCAATAAAAACTAGGAGTTACTGTGAAAATTTAAACAGATGATGGGACAACTTGGCCGCGGAACCGCCGCACAAGCCATGCTTGTGCCGCGGTTCTGCCGCACTCTAAAGGAATCATGCTATCGAATTTCACAGTAATTCTTAGAAATACCTGATGATTTTTCTGCATATTTTTAATTCACAAAAATCCACGAATTTCAAAAAAGTCCAGAGAGCATGTTAAAATCGGGGTTTCGGGTCGATCGGACTTCTAACTCCGTCTACGCATCGCCTAAGGCTCTAGCTAGGCTCTGATACCATTGAAAGGTTCCTAGGCACTCTCAAGAGGTCTCACAAGGCATCAAACATGCCAATTTCAAATTTTACGGGTGCCGAGCAACCCTTATACGGATCGTTAACTAGAAATCTAGGCGATAAACGAAACTAGTTAACATCTTAACTAAAGGATAGAGGCTACAACCTTTGTAGATCCGTTTCTCCACTTCCTAAGCTCCACGTAGGTGTCCTCTCGCTGTCCATCTCGAATCCCGAACTCAAACGTCGGCTTCATCGGAGAATTGGGCGGACTAGGTCGTCGGCTTCGTGCCGAAGATGATCTACGTCGAGGCATCACAAGTTCAAGCTCCAACTTCACAAATTTGTGAAACTTGTGAAGAAAACACCCAAGACAACTTGGCAAGAGGTAGAGGGTGAAGAAATAGGAGGTGGGTTCACTTTAGAATTGGATTTCTCACTTTAGATCTCAAGTTTCCATTGATGGCATCAAGCTTTTTCTTTGAAGAAGAAGAAGAAGATCAAGATAGAATATGATAAGTTATTTCAATAATAGAAAAGAAATCAATACTTATCATATCCTAACTAAGGTTAAGTGTAGAGAAAAGACCATGGTTACTAGGATGGGTTAGGGTTAAGCATGAAGACAAGAATGGTTAAGAAGTCAAAGCTTCATGAAGCTTCAACTAGAAACAAACATAGCCACCATTCTTATCTAAATCTTTTCCAAATAAATAAACAAATAAATAAATGAAAAAGCAAAACCCTAATGATCACTTAACCATGGTTTACTTCTATACGCTTAACTAAATGATCAAGTATCATCAAACATGATACAAATATGTGCACAAAAGTATATCACATATACTTCTTGCACATCAAGTGAGAAAATCCATATAAAGTGAACCAATACTAGTTAATGCAAAGTAATATATCAAATATATAATTATACATTAAATCATTAAATAAACATTTGATTCAATGATCCGGTCATGTCGCACATAACCGACTAGTATCTAATGTATCGATTTATCGAATCAATGATTCGATAACTAGGTCATATCGCATACAACCAATCGAAACATTCATCGCGAGAATGAAATGCGGTATCACATACACGCATTATTCTCGGTCCCGCACATATCTCATATGCGCTCCTATTTCGTTTCGTTTGAGCCAGGAAACCTCTGTGTAGGACTCTAAAGACTCGTCAATACGCCGGTAGCAGATGATGATCATATCAAGCACCCACAAGCCGCAAGCGGTCTACTAAACGTAACGGCCATCTGGGTATTGAGCGATCAGAAGATCGACGAGCTAGCCCGCTCACACTCCTGTGAATCCAACCAGTAACACTTACCGTATAGTCCGGTCTGTTCGTCTGATATGTCGCATATCTCGCCTAGGGGTGGTAAACGTCAGACCCCAATAGCTCGATAATTCATGCCGACATAAGGTCCATAACATTCGTGAAACTACTGATAACTCTTACCAGTATATCACTGCAACCCTGGTCAGGGATTTCCTGTTATGGCCAGTCGAGCATAGCGCAACATCAACCCCGTATACCGGGAGAGACGAATCCCCTCCTATCGATCATTGCCTCCATGTGAATCGGGATTGTACCCAAAAACCACCTGTTTGCACAACTCAGTAGAGCCGTGGTAGGGTGGAAATCAAAGCACAGTGGGAGACACACAAGACTCTATGACGATCTCGGGTCAACAGACTAAGCTGTACCAGTGTCACCAGAGAACTGCCATCTGACGTGAGGTATAATACCATCTGGGAGTTCTCGGCGAGTCCGTTCAGTGTACCCAGTCTCCACTGAGCACCCGTATACCATCTCTGATGTCAAACACCAATGGATATGGGATCATCCATCGCCCATCGCATGGGTCGAGAAGATATACGCTAGTCTACTCTGGAATATCGATGCCTCGTCTCGATATTCCCTCGACTAGGAACATTTCAAGGATGTACTCATAGACTATCCAGGCCCCACTAGTATGATCTGCATCACAGTCCTGGAAGTCGAGTACACATCCTAAGGGCTTTATTAACATGTAATCAGAGAGACATAGAGTATACATGTTAAGATAAAGAGCAACCAGATAGCGTACTATCATGTCGAGCAAGAAAGTCCTACCTATATATGTCCCAGCATCCACTACAATATACATCCAATGTACAGTAATGGCCTCTAGGGCATACATATAACTAACATTTTTGAGTGAACTTTGAGGCTTTTAGCTCAAGAAATGAGGAAGAACAAGGGGGGCTGCTGCTGCAGGGAATGGGGGAGGCTAGACTGAAATGTGAGAAGGGAGAGAGAGCGGATGTGTGGGTGTATGTGAGGAATTGTGCAAGTCAACATAATACCCATACCTCATTATTTAATCACCAAGCTTTCTTTTTTTTTTCTTTTTTTTTGTGAGGAATTTGTGGAATAGGGCGGCCCCTTGGCTCGGCCAGAATTAGAGAGGGGAGATAGTGTGTGTGAGGTGTGAGTGTGTGTGAGGAAACATCCCCAATTAATACACCCATTAACTCATATTCTAATTATCTTATTTTCTTAATTACCTTATTTTATTTTCCAATCTATTTTATCTCAGAATTCTCTTGACAATTCCATTTCATTACCAAAACAACATGTTACGTTTTGGTTTAATGTGTCATGATGCACAAAACTTGTATTAACCCATTTCAATTTGTAATTAGCACTAATTAAATGTATTAGTGAAAGCTTAATATAATATTTAAAATAATTAATTTGGGAAAAATATTTAAGTAAACTAACAATTATAAGTGACCAATTAAATACCAAATACTAGCAGTTACATAGCTAGAATAGGTATATTTAAGTATACGTCGAAAATTAATTATATCTTGGTTTTTACGGAAAACACCAGTTATATTACCGATTATCGGAAATTTCACCTAAACGATTTTTTTTCCAGAACGTTACAAGACGGCTCATCCAGCTCCGAATCGGGTATCACATAGCTCAGAACCGAGAAAACCCATGGTGGACGTCTCGAAATATCATATCAAGAGAAATCGCGATTTTAAAGCAACATATAGTTTCCTTTTGAAATATATTCGTGGTTCTCAAATCCAGAAATCGCATGAAATCGGTACATCAATGCATATATCTATGAAATACGATGTATGCAAACACAGAACAGTAATGTGAGTATATCAAGGGACAACCGCTCTTTTAAATATATCAAGTTTTCAAAGGTATCTTGTGGTTTCCCAAATCCACAAAATAGAAATGCGACATCTTGTGAATGTAACAAGTGACTATAGCAATGTATGTATGTATGTATGTATGCATGTATGTATGTATGATGCAATTCATATGCGAAATAGAACAAGATTTAACATCTAACTGTTAATGATAAAGAAAGCAGTACAATAAGTTATCCATGGTAATTTCTATAGTGTGCGTATCATGGCAATTACTAACGATGTATGTGTGGCATACAATTTGGTGCTCGTGCAACATGAACCGTTAGTAATTATACTGTGTCTCATTAATACTATGTCCATATACAACAGGTAATGGGATGTGCAACAATGGTACTCATGCACAATCGATATACATATATACATATAAACAATAGTCATATCATTGAATCTAACCCTCGATGCATAACGCCATACGGGCGATTCCCCCGTAGATATTAAATCTACTCACCGATGATCTCGAACTAGGTGAATCCAACCACCTCCTTCCCTTTCCTAGTAGTGCCCGATGTCCCCGCAATCGATCCTAATATCACACAAAACATAACGAGTGAAATTAGCGAACTACGATAACACACGAATACAATGGAAACAAACAAACCGACTCCCACAAGCTACCAAGTGTTCGCTTAGCGGCAAAACGCGTGCGGCGACAACCTAGACCAATTATACGGCTACCAAACATACGGAACACTTAAACAAATATCGGATAAATCCGTATCGCACGTAGCCGAAACGCTTGAATTCTAGCTAAAAAGTCCCAGATTTTGCTACACAAAGAATTAGTAAAAGTTTCAAGTTCCACGAGCATACAAATAACCCTAGAGACCCTATGACCCAGACACAACACCCAGTTCACTGATCTAGCCGAAAATTGCGGCCATAAGGAAATAAATTGCACCCAAACTTTGAGGGGGGGAGTCTCAGGCTTTTAGGGTAGTTTCTAGGTCTCCAAACGAGGTCTCTGTGATGGCAACTTTCAAAACAATAACCTGGTTCGATAGCAGATTCAACAGAGACTCAAAAATTAACCAAAATACGATATAAACACTAATTTTAAAACATTATGGTATTAATCTGAAACTATTTTGCAAAACAACTTCTCTATAGCCTATCAAAGAGTTAAAGATCACTACCTCACCAAAACTTGCGAAAAACCCTAGCTTTCTAAGCTCCAAGTCATCACAATAGGCTTTTAAGCAAGTTTAATGAAGGGTTTAGTGAGATTGATGAAGGTTTAGGGTTAGGGTTGTGATGAAAATAAATCAAGCAAAGAACTTGTGAAGGAGAAGAAGAACAAAAGAATGGGAGTAAAAATTGAGAGAGTGAGGTGAGAATGAGAGGGTAAGTGTGAGGAAATGAGAGTGTATGAGTGTGGGGTGAGTGTAAGCCTCTCTCTCTCTCTCTCTTCATTAATTAGCAACCATGCCTCCCCAAAAGTCTCCTCCAATAATTCACTCTTCTCCTCTCTACTTGTAACACCTTAGAATGTGATTTGGGGATAATTATATTTTATTGTATGGTTTTTAATAAAAATTTTACCAAATTGATTTTCAATTATTTTATCTTATTTAATGAATATTTTATTAGATTTTTCATAGGCTTGCACAGACTTGTGCATGATAATTAGGGTGTTAATTTAGGGTTTAGTCATGATTAGCAACATGGTGAACTAACCATTTCCCTAATCTAGTTTTATAAATTGTTTTAAGTGTTTTGGATTTTAAGTAGTATAGTTGTTTTAAAAGAAAAATAGAAAAAAAGGAAAAAGGATTTAAAATTTGGTTTGAATTGTTGACCTTGAGAGAGAGAGAGAGAGCATGGTGCTACATGGTTTAGGCCATGCCTCATTTAATGAGGGAAGAGAAAGAGAAGGGAGGGGTTTTGCCTTGCTCTTATTTCTCCTCCTCATTATCATTCTCTCATTCTCTCTCTCTCACACACACCTTCAGCAGAAGCAAGCAGCACCAACAGCAAAGGCAGTAGCAGCAGCATCAGTAGACAGCAACAGCAGCAGCTCCAGCAACCTGATGCAGCTCTCATCTTCTTCTTCCACTCCTTCTCCTGCTTCCTAGGGTCCCTTTAGGGTATCACTCTTAAACTCAATTCCGTTTTTGCTTAGCTTATGTGTTAATTAGCTTCGGTTTGTGTTAATTAGTGAGTTTAGTGCTTATTATGGTGATTTGTGTAGGGTTTTGGTTATGTGATGATTGTGTTGGTTAACCCTACCTATTTAAGTGTTATTAGGGTCACTTTAACTGAGTTTAACCCCAGGTTTCACTAAAATACCATAGGCTTTCCATTTGTGTGCAAATTTTTGTTTTAAGCGATATTGGGGATTTCTGTGATCTGCTTTTGACCCGGACCCTTCAGGATAAAATTGAGAAGACTGGAGCATGCTTACTAGGTCTAGAACACACCACCAGAACACGAGCCCCTATTTCGAAAACTTGGCCGCAAATTAAAGAAATCTGGCCGCAAATTGCGGCCAGGAAGAGGAGTTAGGTGTTGGGGTCTTGGCTAGGATTGTTTGCAGTGTTTTCTAGTGTTTTGGCATGTGTAGTTTTGTGAGATATGACCTGTAGGAAAATCTGGGACAATATATCTTATTTCATCTTCGTTTCGTTTGCGCGATACGCGCGATACGTGAGTGGGTTCTGCGATCTAGCGTGTCGCGGCGTATCGGATAGTTTTAGACGCATATACACACGTTTCAGCGTACCGTGCACACGCGCGTTTAGTTTGCGACGCGAGTTTCTCCTTTGGTTTCGATATCGTGTTTTGCGGAATATTTGGCTTATATCTGGATTTCTTGTCTCATTTTCAGGTTTGCAGGCAGGTACGTCGGACGCAGCAACGAAAGGGAAGCAGGTGGTCGGCTACATGTAACACGCGACCAGGTGAGTAGATTTAACATCTACAGGGGAATCGCCCGCATGGAGTTATGCGTCTGGGCTAGAAACTTTAATACTTTTCGCATATTCTACGTCATTGTTAGAATTGCGCCTTTACCCTATTACTTAGATATAGTTGTACTGTGACTAGTAGCCGTAGGACACTGCACATATTATTGACGGTTCATGTCGCACGAGCACGGATTGTATGCTACACACACCGTCAATAATTGCCATGTCACACACACAAACCACTTATAGATATTATATTGCTTGGTTAGGGACTTTGCGACATCGATTCCCATTACTCATCACATATGATATTTAGCTACAGATGTACCTTGCTCACATATTCCACTTATACCCAGGGGGCATACTACATCAGTTCTTATGGGTAGATACTTATACCTTGATACACCTGTATGTTACAGATATATCAGTTTCAGTTACATACTTACCTTTACTAATGTTACTCAGGGCTTTCTTCCTTTTATATGCTTACATTTTAGTTATGTCGCACATATTGTATTCATGGATTTGCTCATTCTTATATGGATTTTTCATGATGTTTTCTGGATTTGGGAACCGCGGAAGTTCATGAAATTATGCATACATCGAAAAATCCGGTTTCCTTGATATGATATTTGCGCATCCACCATGAGTTTTATCGGTGCTGATTTATATATATACCCCTTCGAGGAGGCGTCGATGCCGTAGAGGGTACATGGTGGGGCCCGTGTTAGTGTATATGCCCTTGAGGCCATTACTGTATCATACTAGTTTGTATATTACTTAATGGAAGCTTAGGATATTCACCTTGTATAAACAATCTTGCTCAATATAGTAGTATGCTACTTTGTTTGTTTCTACTTCAATGTGTACATGTGTTTATTTTAGTATATCACCTATACACATTAGTGGAGCCCTTAGGATCTTTGCTTGATTACCAGCGTTGTGATGACAGTCACACTAGTGGGGGCTGGGTAATCTATAAGCACATCCTTATACAGGTCCCTAGTCGCAGGACTATCGAGACAGGGCATCGATACTCCGGAGTAGACTAGCGTATGCGCTTCTCATCCCAGTGTGGGAGATGGTCTGTCCCACAGCCATCAGTACGTCGTACTGGAGATAGTATACGGGTGCTCGTTAGGTTACGAGTACACTGGACAGGACTCATCGGGAACTGACCGGTTGGTATTATACCTATCGTCAGTTATCAGTTCCCAGGTGACATGAGTACAGCTTATTCCGCTGACTTGACACTGTCACTTCGCCTCGAGTGTGTTCCCACTGTACTTTGATTACTACCCTACCACGGCTCAAAGGAGTCGTGCAAACAGGTAGTAGTTGGGTACAGTCCCGAAACACTTGGAGGCAGTGACGGTTAGACAGGATTCGTCTCTCCCGGTATTGGGGGTTGACATCGCGCTGTGTCTAGGAGAGCCATTACACGAGTAGTCCCTGGCCAGGGCAATCGAGATATACTGGTAGGCTTCCAGTGTTATCTCAGGGTGTTTTGGGCTTCACTCCGACACGACTTGTACCGCTATTAGGGGACTGACGTTTACGGCCCCCTAGGCCCGCCATGCGATGTATTAGACGAACAGACCGGACTGTACGGAGACTGTCACATTCAGACTCAGTAGGAGTTCAGATGGGGTTCACCTCGTCAGTCTTCTTATCGGCATCTACCTGGGGACCGTTACGCACAGCTAGTGCCGCTTGCGGTCTATGGTTAAACCCACTGCCAGCGTAGTGTCGAGTCTTCAGAGTCCCACACAGAGGGCTATTCGCCTTTGGGCAAAGCAGAGTAGAGGTCGCATGGTTTTGCGACAGGGTTCGTTCTCATCCGCGCACTTGTGCACGTTTGGAGTCCGGACGGATATTACTAGCGGGCTCTGGTTTGAGCCAGATACTAGTATATGTTTTGGGGTTAGTTTTATCTCATTGTGTTCATGTTCCTCGGAACAAGAATGCGGGTGTGTATGCACAGTTGATTGAGGCGGAGGAAGAGCATTTTCATTAGGGTTTCGGAACGGGTGTGTATGCACAGTTGACAGTCGTCTTTTTCCAAACCCTAATGAATTTATGATATATCAATTAATAATATTAATTAAATGAAATTGTGTCATGGTTGGGTTTGTTGACTTGTTGACCAAGGTTGACTTGCTGACCATGGTTGAAACTTTGACTATCATCATTACATATCAAAGATGCTCTTTGATTCTAGCAAAACCATTTAATGTGTGTAATGATAATTGTCACTCCAAACCATCCATCAACTATTTCATTTAGATTATTATTATTAATTTGATAATTCATTTCATATTATGTTATGGTGTAAAAAAGAGTTTCATTCTATCATAACACTTCTCTCTCCTCTCTTCTTCTTCCTCCTCCTCTAGTTCAAGGAGACTCACTCTCATGTGTTGAGAAACCCTCTCCTTGACACCCCAAAACCACTCTCTACTCACTCTAGGGTTAGAGGTCTAGCAAGCCAAAGACCCTAGTTCTCTCAAAGTTCGAGAAAGGAGCCCGAAGGTTGAACTCTCAGGTGGATCCATCTTTGACGAAAGAAGGCGACGAGGAAAGCACCATCCAAGCTCTACAAAGGTTTCAAGAAGAAGGAGTTCAAGTTAGGTATAACATCTTTTCCGAGTAGCTAACTCTCTTTAGCTTGGTAGCTAGTTTAGTTTAGAAAAGATCCCGACTTTTGTTAGTCCATGTTGCCTAATGCGCTAAAAATTTGTTTTTTATACCGTTTCCTCCTCCCCGCAAGAACCGGGGTTGGCAACGTGGACTTACAGCCCGGAGGTACCCGGGGCAAGAAAGGGATGTCGATGTACCATGCCGATGAGCCCGGCAGGGGAGCCATACCATCCGGTGACAGTACCAATGACTCGGCGGTGATCATGGGGATACCGTTGGGAGTCATGTACGTATGGATACGTCGAAAGGAGAGGGTCAGAGCTAGACACTCGTGTTTTTTGGGATAGCGTATGATACGTACCTATCAGGATGCTAGTCTTGGTGACGACATCTGATAGATTAGTATTTCTGTGTCGATGCTTGGCATATTGGTTTTCATGATATTCCTAATTACTTTGTATATATAACAGGGGATTCAGCCGTTTTTATATATACCCTTACACCAATATTAGTGGAGTGGGACGCTAATATATGTGTATTAACCCCATCATATTTATTTCTGCAAAAAATATATTTAGGATGTTAGAATTTTACTTGAGATTTGATTTGGGATATAGGTGATTCATTGAGATTGGATACTGGATATATATATATATATATATATATATATATATATATATATATATATATATATATATATATGAGATTGCTGATTGTACATTATATAGGAGATCTATTCGATATTGTACATTGAGAAGATGTGAGACTTATATGATATGAGAGCCCAACTTGGGGGACGATTTGAGGAATTGGGATTTGAGTGTCTTGATGGATTGTGATCCTACCACGATGTCAGAATTCCGTGGAAATGACATATTTCACTCCATACCTAATACCTATTTGTTTATGCACTGTTTCATATATTTGTAGTACCTGTTAGTGTACCCTTCGTGATTGTTGCATATCTACATTCTCATATCCCTATCGCATGATTATTGTATACTATTGTCATATCACTATTGCTTCATATATTGGTTGTACATGTTAGTGTACTTTCAATTATTTTGCATTCATATGACCTGTCATTACTGAAATTGTACATCTTAGATTCATGCTGTACGTACATACCTGCGATTACCTGCATATGTTATCTACTATTCACGAGTTGGCAACTCACCCCTGTTGTGCCACAGTTGTTTTGCAGGGTGTTTCCCCAGAGTAGTCGAGTCAGGCTATTCATCTATCATCTTTTGCTACAGATACCGCATCGGCTCACAGTGTGCTATTTTGCTTAGGTGGGTTTTGGTGGTTATCTGTATTTTGTATTGTATATTGATGTATCCTTGTACTCTCCATCTACTATCATGTTGTTGACTTAGAGACTTGGTGAGGACGATATTGTATGTTATTTTTGGATTTGTTGTCTTTTATACAGCTTTCTCTCTATTGTCTTTTATTTCTTCGCTACGGTGTCGTATATTTGTTGTGGTGATTGTTTTCTGCCGTTGGGCGTGTATTTGCTCCCGTTTGGGGATGCTTTATTTATATTTCTGTTGTACCTATTTTTTAGGCTAGTTTTTACAAAGGGGGTGCTGCCAAAATTTTAAAGAACGAAAGTTGGACTTTTAAAGAATTTGGGTTGCGATTTCAAATGTTTCAAACTGTTATTATCTTTTCTTGTCTTTTTTTTAATGGTTTAGATTTCTGGATTTTGGCTTTCTCTTACTGCGTTACGTCTTTAGGCGTTGCGTAGTATTAGGGCCGTCACGTGCCAATTTCGGGTCGTGACAAAGTTGGTATCAGAGCGCTAGGTTTTACCTTTTGGAGTGTAGGATGACCTTGGTATGATGGAGTAGGTAGCTTAAGCAAAGTAACGAAGTGTGTGTATGTCTGCAGCATGCCCACGATGCGGTACTTCGCCTAAAGTGACCTAAGTACAAATTGCTTGAAATTCCTTCCTTGACGATTTATATCCTTGTGATTCGATTTCCGTGTTCTTATCGAATCTTATCTCTATTTATAGCCTTGGCCCCGATGACTATGGGGACTCAGAGTAATGCAGCGAGGGCCGAGGTCAGAGTTGGTTCGGGTGAGACGAGCACTGACAGGATGGCACTCTAGTTGCACCGGTGCAGACAGATCAGCCTTCGACAGATCAGCTCGCTAGGCTGGTGGTCGAGATACAGGACTTGCGCCAGACGATGAGTTCATTTGTTAAGACCGTTCGAGCGCTACGACAGGAGGTTGTCACCCCGTTACTCAGTTGTTCCTTGGGATCAGCATGCAGCAGGCAGTCACCTACATAGCACCAGTGGATGCAGCTCCAGTTGACGATGCACATATTCCAGAGACTCTGAGGGTTCCAGGACAGAGGAGGACTCGTACCAGTGTACCAGCCCAGAGACAGAGATTTAGTCATCGAGACAGATTTCGTGGCCATCGTGGGAGTGGCAGAGGCTTGGGACGAGGACAGCCGTCCAGCTCTCATCCCCAGGAGGGTCAACAGTCAGCGCGTGGATGTTTTCGATGCGGAAGCCTTCATCATCTCGTCAGACATTGTTCCTTAGTACCACGCCAGGCTTATGTGCAGAGAGGTCGTGGACGTAGAAGGTTCGCTCTGAGGGGTCAGTCTACCAGAGGAGTTCAGCCAGTTGCGGGTAGGGGGAAGACACAGGAATTTGTTTCTACTCATCGGGACGCGCAGGCGTCCAATTTAGAGTTTTCAGGTATCCTTAATTCGCTTGTTCTTTGATGTATTTGTTTGTTTATCCACACCTTGTTCTGTGGTTGGGACGAGAGTCATGTTGGGTAGATTAGTCATTTGTTGTGTTAACTTCTGTCAGCGATTCTTTTGTTGCGCGACACGTATTTCAGTTGTGTTCCAATCGGATAAGAGATAGAGATTCGTCCGTCGTTTTGGTCCTTCTAGAAATGTTGGATTTGACGTTCTCCTGGGCACGGACTGGTTAGCTACGTGCTAGGCGTCTGCGGACTACCGTGAGAAAACAGTCAGGTCTTGTTTTTCCCGGCGAGTCAATTCTTGTTGTGCAGGTGGATAGTTGTGCCGCCTCTCACAGCTTGAATTCAGCCTTTTTCGCTAGTCGGCTTTTGAGGAGATGTCGTGGATTCTTGGTGTTCATTGGTGATACCGAGGCCACAGTGGGTTTGTAGGACCGGGTTCCTTTCGTGAGAGAGTTTTTCGACGTTGTTCCAGATGAGCCGGCGAAGCTCAGGGAGCTTAAGGATCAACTGCAGAGTAGTTTGTTGGGGGGTTTGTGCGTATGATTGTTTCGCTTTTGGAAGCTCCTATTTCTGTTCATCAAGGATAAAGACGGCAGTTGGAGGTTGTGTATCGACGGATCGTTAATTGAACCGGCTTACGGTGCGGATGGGTATCCTTTACCTCGCACTGACGATTTCTTCGATCAGTTCCAGAGTGCGAGACATTTTCTAAGTTTGTTTGGGATCAGGTTATCATTATTGCGGGTTCGGAGTGATGGCATTCCGAAGACTGCCTTGTGCGTGCTATGGGCTTGTGTGTATTAGTGAGTCATTGGATTCACTGATGCCCTGGCAGCATTCATAGCTATGATGAACCGGATTTCTTCAGGTCGTTCCTCGACCAGTTATTGTTGTGTTATTTATGACATTCTGGTCTATTTAATGTGTCTTGAGGAACAGGAGTAGCACTTGAGGATTTGTTTTGCAGATACTGGGAGAGTCCCAGCGGTTTGCTAGATTCTCGGAGTGTTCCTTCAGGCTTGTTTGTGTTGACTCCTAGGTCTTGTAGTCATGGGAGATGGTTTCGTATGGTTCCGAGGAAGATCGTGGCCGTACAGCTTAGGCCCAGACTTGTGAGCAGGACGGAGGTCCGCAGATTTTTGGGCTTAGCAGGTTTTTATCGCCGTTTCGTGCAGGATTGCTAGAGTAGTGCTGCACCGTCGACTGAATTGACCGGAAAGGAGGTTTCTTTTCTTTGGACTGAGGCGTGTGTGCTGAGTTTTCGGCAGTTGAAGATTCGGTCAACAACTGCATCAGTTCTTTCTTTGCTTCCTGGTTCGGGCGACCTTGTTGTTTAACTGTAATATTTCTTGAGTGGGACTCGAGTGTATACTGAGGTGACACTATGGAGTTATCGCTTTTGCTTCCCTACATTGGAGGAAGTACGAGAAGGATATTCCACTCATGATCTGGAGATGGCCGCGGTGGTTTTGCGTTGGGGATTTGGGAGACACTATTTGTTCGAGAGTCGTGTCAGATTTTCACGGACCACCAGGGCTTAAAGTACATCTTCCTGCAGCGGATTTAATTGCTGTGATAGTCCTCCGCAGATTTATAGTTCTTGTGCGATCATTGAGTACAGCTTAAGTTCGTCTCTACGGAGGGGACAGCTTGCTCATGTCCGCGCCCGACCACTTTTCTTTAATCGCTTTCGCGAGACACTGCCCGCCGATGCTCGTTCGTCAGAGATACTTGAGCATACTCAGCTGGGTAATGATTCGGAGTCCTTGATTTGTGACAATGGTGTGCTAAGTTAGGGACGCGTTTGGGTACCTGATATTATCGGGTAGAGACGTGAAATCCTAGAGCAAGCACATTAGTCAACTCTCTGTATTCATTCAAGTTCCACCAGCATTAACGTGGCTTGTGAGATAGTTACGGGTGGGCAGGGATGTAAAGAGAAGCTTTGGGTTTCGTTTCAAGGTGTCTGTCTTTTGTATGTTTGGGTTGAGCATCTGAGACCGGCTGGAGAGTTGCAACTTTAACCATTCCAAAGTAGGAATGGGAGAAGATCTCCATGAATTTCGTTATGGTGTCTACCCAGGTTTAGTCAGGGCGTGACTCCATTCGGTGCTTGTCATCCGGTTATACTCAGTTTGATCAGTTGTTCTTTGTTAAGTTTGTACGTATGTGTTATTGTTGTCGGCAGTTGGGGATCGTCACTCGCCATTGTTAGGATTCTTCTTCGATAGCTGTTATCAGGAGACACTTCAATTGGCAACCTTTAGGTTTAGGGGTTAGGTCATGTCGATCACCAGTCTGTTGTTTTTCTGACTCTGCGTAAGTATGATTTTGGACCCCAACTAGTCTAGAGACTTCGGAGATGATCCAGTTGATCCAGGTCAGGATGAGAGTAGCCCAGTGCGGACAGAGGTCTTATACCGACCGTGTTGGTCGTAGACTTAAGTGCGCAGTGGCAAATCATGTATTCCTGCGGACTTTTCCGAAAAATGACGTATTGAGTTTTGGGAAGTTTATCCCAAGATTGTAGGTCCTTTTGAGATCCTCTAAGCGAGTTAGTTTCATTGCCTTTAATTTGGCACTTCCACCCAGATTATTGAGTATTCACCACGTATTCCTTGTGATGATACTTTACAATTACCTTCATGACCTTTCTCACATGATTTGGCACCAGACCATTTAGCTTGGACGCGATCTTTCGTTCACCAGCAGCCAATTGTATTAATGGCTCGGCAGGTAAAGAAACTTCGGTCAAGGGTCTTGCCATCTGTGAAGGGATTTCTTGGACGTAGCCGTATAGTGAGGTAATCACTTGGGAGGCTGCGAGCGAGATTTGAGAGTTGTAATCTTCTCTTTGAAGGTACGCGTAGCAGTATATTTTTAAATTCGGGGACGAATTTCTATTAGGAGGGGGGGAGATTGTAACACCTTAGAATGTGTTTTGGGGATAATTATATTTTAATATATGGTTTTAATAAAAAGTTTACCCAATTGATTTTCAATTATTTTATCCTATTTAATGAATATTTTATTAGATTTTCCCTAGGCTTGCACACACTTGTGCATGATAACTAGGGTGTTAATTTGGGGGTTAGCCATGATTAGCAACATGGTGAACTAACCATTTCCCTAATCTAGTTTTATAAATTGTTTTAAGTGTTTTGGGTTTTAAGTAGTATGGTTGTTTTAAAAGAAAAATAGAAAAAAATGAAACAGGATTTAAAATTTGGTTTGAATTGTTGACCTTGAGAGAGAGAGAGAGAGAGCATGGTGCTACATGGTTTAAGCCATGCCTCATTTAATGAGGGAAGAGAAAGAGAAGAGAAAGAGAAGAGAGGGGTTTTGCCTTGCTCTCATTTCTCCTCCTCATTATCATTCTCTCATTCTCTCTCACACACACACACCTTCAGCAGAAGCAAGCAGTAGCACCAGAAGCAAGCAGCATCAACAGCAAAGGCAATAGAAGCAGCATCAGCAGACAGCAACAGCAGCAGCTGTAGCAGCAGCAGCTCCAGCAACCTGCAGCAGCTCTCATCTTCTTCTTCCACTCCTTCTCCTGCTTCCTAGGACCCTTTTAGGGTTTAACTCTTAAACTCAATTCCCTTTTTGCTTAGCTTATGTGTTAATTAGCTTCGGTTTGTGTTAAATAGTGAGTTTAGTGCTTATTATGGTGATTTGTGTAGGGTTTTGGTAGGTGATGATTGTGTTGGTCAACCCTACCTATTTAAGTGTTATTAGGGTCACTTTAACTGAGTTTAACCCCAGGTTTCACTAAAATACCATAGGGTTTCCATTTGTGTGCAAATTTTTTTTTAAGCGATATTGGGGATTTCTGTGATCTGCTTTTGACCCGGACCCTTCAGGATAAAATTGAGAAGACTGGAGCATGATTACTAGGTCTAGAACACACCACCAGAACACGAGCCCATATTTTCAAAACTTGGCTGCAAATTAAAGCAATCTGGCCAACAAATTGCGGCCACGAAGAGGAGTTAGGTGTTGGGGTCTTGGCTAGGATTGTCTGCAGTGTTTTCTAGTGTTTTGGCATGTGTAGTTTTGTGAGATATGACCTGTCGGAAAATCTGGGACAATATATCGTTTTTCATGTTCGTTTCGTTTGCGCGATACGCACGATACGTGAGTGGGTTTGGCGATCCAGCGTGTCGCGGCGTATCGGATAGTTTTAGACGCGTATACACACGTTTCAGCGTACCGTGCACACGCGCGTTTAGTTCGTGACGCGAGTTTCTCATTTGGTTTCGATATCGCGTTTTGCGGAATGTTTGGCTTATATATGGATTTCTTGTCTCATTTTCAGGTTTGCAGGCAGGTACGTCAGACGCAGCAACGAAAGGGAAGCAGGTGGTCGGCTACGTGTAGCACGCGACCAGGTGAGTAGATTTAACATCTACAGGGGAATCTCCCGTATGGCGTTATGCGTCTGGGCTAGAAACTTTAATACTTGTCGCATATTCTACGTCATTGTTAGAATTGCACCTTTACCCTATTACTTAGATATAGTTGTACTGTGACTAGTAGCCGTAGAACACTGCACATATTATTGACGGTTCATGTCGCACGAGCACGGATTGTATGCTACACACACCGTAAATAATTGCCATGTCATACACACAAACCACTTATTGATATTATATTGCTTGGTTAGAGACTTTGCGACATCGATTCCCATTTCTCATCACATATGACATTTAGCTACAGATGTAGCTTGCTCACATATTCCACTTATACCCAGGGGGTATACTACATCGATTCTTATAGGTAGATACCTATACCTTGATACACCTGTATGTTACAAATATATCAGTTTCAGTTACATACTTACTTTTACTGATGTTACTTAGCGCTTTCTTCGTTTTATACGCTTACATTTCAGTTATGTCGCACATATTGTATTCATGGATTTGCGCATTCTTATATGGATTTTTCATGATGTTTTCTGGATTTGGGAACCGCGGGAGTTCATGAAATTATGCATACATCGAAAAACCCGGTTTCCTTGATATGATAATTGCGCATCAACCATGAGTTTTATCAGTGCCGATTTATATATATACCCCTACGAGGAGGCCTCGAGGCCGTAGAGGGTACATGGTGGGGCCCGGAGGTACCCCGGGGCAAGAAAGGGATGTCGTTGTACCACGCCGATGAGCCCGGCAGGGGAGCCATACCATCCGGTGACAGTACCAATGACTCGGCGGTGATCATGGGGATACTATTGGGAGTCATGTACGTATGGATACGTCGAAAGGCGGAGGTCAGAGCTAGGCACTCGTGCTTTTTGGGATAGCATATGATACGTACCTATCAGGATGCTAGTCTTGATGACGGTATCTGATAGATCAGTATTTCTGTGTTGATACTTGGCACATTGGTTTTCATGATATTCCTAATTACTTTGTATATATAACAGGGGATTCAGCCGTTGTTGTATATACCCTTACACCAATATTAGTGGAGTGGGACGCTAATATATGTGTATTGACCCTATCATATTTATTTCTGCAAAATATATATTTAGGATGTTAGAATTTTACTTGAGATTTGATTTGGGATATAGGTGATTCATTGAGATTGGATACTATATATATATATATATATATATATATATATATATATATGAGATTGCTGATTGTACATTCGGGATATAGGAGATTTATTCGATATTATACATTGAGGAGATGCGAGACTTATCTGATATGAGAGCCCAACTTGGGGGCCGATTTGAGGAATTGGGATTTGAGTGTCTTGACGGATTGTGATCCTACCACGATGTCAGGATTCCGTGGAAATGACATATTCACTCCATACCTTATACCTATTTGTTTATGCACTGTTTCATGTATTAGTAGTACCTGTTAGTGTACCCTTCGTGATTGTTGCATATCTACATTCTCATATCCCTATCGCATGATTATTGCATACTATTGTCATATCACTATTGCTTCATATATTGGTTGTACCTGTTAGTGTACTTTCCATTATTCTGCATTCATATGACCTGTCATTACTGAAATTGTATATCTTAGATTCATGCTGTACGTACATACCTGCGATTACCTGCATATGTTATCTACTATTCACGAGTTCGCAACTCACTCCTATTGTGCCACAGTTGTTTTGCAGGGTGTTTCCCCAGAGTAGTCGAGGAAGGCTATTCATCTATTATCTTTTGCTACAGATACCGCATCGGCTCACAGTGTGCTATTTTGCTTAGGTGGGTTTTGGTGGTTATCTGTATTTTGTATTGTATATTGATGTATCCTTGTACTCTCCATCTACTATCATGTTGTTGAATTAGAGACATGGTAAGGACGATATTGTATGTTATTTATGGATTTGTTGTCTTTTATACAGCTTTCTCTCTATTGTCTTTTATTTCTTCTCTACGGCGTCGTATATTTGTTGTGGTGATTGTTTTCCGCCGTTGGGCGTGTATTTTCGCCTGTTTGGGGATGCTTTATTTATATTTCTGTTGTACCTATTTTTGAGGCTAGTTTTTATAAAGGGGGTGCTGCTAAAATTTTAAAGAAAGAAAATTGGACTTTTAAAGAATTTGGGTTGCGATTTCAAATGTTTCAAACTGCTATTATCTTTTCTTGTCTTTTTTTAATGGTTTAGATTTCTGGGTTTTGGCTTTCTCTTACTGCGTTACGTCTTTAGGCGTTGCATAGTATTAGGGCCGTCACGTGCCAATTTCGGGTCGTGACACTTCTCTTCTTTTCCAAAAACAAATAAAACCCTTTTTCTAAATAATTAAAATAGATATACATGTTTAAATGTAACATGACATATTAAAAAGAAATGGTTAAGTGTGCCATGGCTAGTAAAGTATGGTTAACACCTCCTTAACCCTAATTCAACATGCACATGTGTGTGCAAGTGTAAAAATAATTAAATAAATATTAATTAATTAAAAAATATGTTAAAAATAATTATTGGTTAAATTTCATTAATAACCCGCATTATCGCTTAATTAACACTAACTACATTATAAAGTGTTACAGTCACACATCAAGTTCTACTCGTCATTGTCCAGGTTAATTTGAACCCACCCGTACATACCCTTGACGAAGGCCAAAATAGTAGTACGACTGTCCCAAACCAACACATCTATCTATGCAACAGATGAATATCCAGCAGCTACCAATCACTATGCCTTGGCGAAGGTCAAAATACATAGCTTGAATACTACTGAATATTCAACTGAAATGACGGAGAGCTACGGCTGGTTTTGGAGAAACCGTGAACGTAATGAACTTGATTTAATCGAAGGAATCTGATAGGTTTTAAAGGAGTGGTTTAAGCTCCGTATTTAAAAGTCTACTGTTTTTGAAAAAACCGAGTTGTTTTAAAATTAGTTCCAATGATTCAGCTTTGGTTTGTTTGCTTTGCATTAATCTAATGCAGTCCCATCATTTAAACCTATCATTACAGAGAGAAACAAAAATAACACGTCCGCTTATGCCATCCGCATTCGTCACTGGGCCCCGTCTAACACCGTTAGGTTACTTAACTAACACCAGAGCGGGGGCTGGACTAGCGCGGATGAAAAACATAAGCAACGTGTACTATATAGCATATATATATAATAATCATTCGTCTCATGCAATAATAGGCATTCTAGATCACAGATGAACATATTGGATATACTAGGAATTCCGTGTTTCGTTTCAGCCCGTAATGAAAGACGGATTCCACGGTCGTGATGAATAGCCAAACCCCACCCAGACCCCTACGGGTGTGGCAAACTACTCGCTAAATTCCTGAAGTGAAGCAACCCCCTCAGCAAAGTGAGTAGACCACTCGGCACTTCAAAAAACCCGGTAGTTTGTGCACCCACCTTGGATCTATCCTAGAAGCAGAAAACAGAAAAAGAAATAATACAACGGTGGCTACAACCTCAACACGGATGTGCCCCACAAATAATATTACATCAAATTACAATTTACATTGAATGAAAGAAAAAAAAACTCTCCTCACATCCCCGGCTATTCATCCACGACGATCCAGTAAAGTTCATATACACAAACCAATCACAGATATGTGCAACCCCTACTAACCGACATATAGCAATTAGCGGAAGTTTAAAAACACATATAACAACACAGAAGATCCGATTAGCCAAGTACTTTAGAATTTCGATCGAAACATATTTTCCATGTCTACCCCAAGTGCAAACCAGGACAAAAAAAATACTTGGTAGAAGCCAAATATCCCAGAAAACATAGCACCAATAATAAGAACAACAGAAGAAAAATGAGCCGACTCGGCCGCGGGACGGCGGCGAAACGCACCGATTCGCCGCGGTTCCACGGTGGTCTTGGCGAGTCAGTTACTCATTTTTCTTCAGTGTTCCTAAAATACCCTGCACTTATTTTTCATACCTCTGAAATAATTTTTCTGACAGTTTTAAAAATCGACAGAAAGTTAGGGTTTTAGGGTTATGTTTTCGGGTTTTCGCGATGATCGAAGTTCTAACACTTGCTAACTAGTTAGTTATGGTTTAGTTGTCTCTGATACCACTGTAAGTCGATGCCACGCACCCCGCGGGTTCGCGGGGAGGCGGAGTTTGCAAAAAACAATTCTTATATGCTTCGTAACATCGACTAAACACCAAGATCGATACTAAACCTTAACTAACTAAATGTCTATGCGGTTTTAACTACAAAGTAAGAATGTTATACCTCAAGTAACTGGTCCTTCTTGTGCTCTCTGTCCTCCTCCTCTTTGTGAGCTCTTTGGAGCATGTACAGATCGCGCCTTCTCGTCGACCTCCTCGAGTCGAAGACGATCCACCCGAGAGTCTGTAGATCGAGCTCCTTCCTCAAATCTGAAGTAACTAGGGCACCTAGTTCGCTACAATAGATGACCTAGGTGATGTAAAGAATATAGATGGATTGATATGTCTAGCCTTATGTTTCTCAACACATGAGACAAGAAAGGCTAGAGGTAGAGGAAGAAGTGCTTGAGGAAAAGTTAGTGAGGAGTTAGCATGAAAATGGGGAGTGAACTCTCTTGTGAAAATCTGAACCAACCTTAATTCTCAATAAAATAAACCTAATAACAAATCAAGTATGGTTCATATTTCATCTTAGTGAGTCATGGCTTGAAAACCCTCAATGTGTCACCAAGAGCCATGCTCCAAATTATGCAAACTTCCACCTCATTTCCTCCACCTCTTAATGCATTAAACATTTAACCTAAAATGTTTAATACATAATATGAGGTGTCTTCTTCTAGAAGCATCTTTGAAAAAATTACGAAAATGCCCATCATCTATATATACATACCCATATTCGTATTCTGAAAAATACGAAAATAAAATAGAAGAAAATAACCCATCAGTATAATACTATGATCCGGCTTAAACCAAAGCCCACTAGTATTATCTGTCCGAATCATCATGCGTTCACAAGTACACGTACGTGATCGAACCCTGTCGTAAAACCATACGGCCTCTACATCTTTTGCCCGATGCAGGGAAACCCTCTGTGTGGGACTCTAAAGACTCGACACTATGCTGGCAGTGGGTTTAACCACAAACTGCAAGCGGTACTAGCTGCACGTAACGGCTACCCAGGTATCTGTCGATAAGAAGGCCGATGAGAATAACTCATTCGAACTCCTACTGAGCCTATCTATGATAATCTCCGTACAGTCCGGTCTGTTCGTCTAAGAGTATCGCATATCGGGCCTAGGCGGCGGTAGCCGTCAGACCTCTTATAGCGCAATAAGTCGTGCCGGGGTACAACCCAAAACACCTTGAGAAACTACTGGAGTACCTACCAATAAATCTCACTTGCCCTGGCCAGGCACTTTGTATAATTTCTTTCCGAACACAGCGCGATATCGACCCCCAATACTGGGAGAGAAGAATCCTATCTAACTGCCACCGCCTCCAAGTGCTTCGGGACTGTACCCAAATACTACCTGTTTGCATGACTCAACAGAGCCATGGTAGGGTAGTAATCTAAGAATAGTGGGAACACACTCGAGGCGAAGCTGCAGTGTCAAGTCAACGGACTATGCTGTACTCATGTCACCTGGGAACTGTTACCTGACGATAGGTATAGTACCAACCAACAGTTCCCCACGAGTCCGTCCAGTGTAACTCATAACCTAATGAGCACCTGCATACTATCTCCAGTACGACGTACTAATAGATGTAGGACAGATCTGCTGGGATGAGAAGCGTATACACTAGTCTACTCTGGAGTATCGATGCCCTGTCTCGATAATCCTACGAGTAGGGACCAGAATAAGGATTTGCTTATAGACTACCTAGCCCCCACTAGTGTGATTGTTATCATAATGCCGGTAGTCAAGCAAAGATCCTAAAGGCTCTATCAATATGTATTAGCGATATGTTAAGAGAAACATATACACATATTTATATAGAAACAAACCAACTAGCATACTGCTATGTTGAGCAAGACTGTCATAAAATCCGTGTATATCCTAAGCTTCCAAAATGGAATATACAAACTAGTAATATACTATAATAGCCTCTAGGGCATATAACACTAACACAAGTTTGCTAATCGGTCAGCCAGGCTGGTGTTGGTACTCCGAGAGAGTCTCCCCATGCTATCACACGGAACTAATTAAATAACCTTGTTTCCGTAGGGGTACAACCACGTTAACACTTTTCTAGACACCTATTGGATTAGCTAATTGTAAAGTGGAAAACTCTCCCAGGAGTAACGCTTACTCGCAGTGGTGTCACGACCCAAGTTTGGATGTGACCGGCACTTAGATTGTATCATATCTAAAGATATGCACAAGTCCAAGTAAGCCGAAAACCAAGATCAAAATACCTTTTTGCGGAATTACTTATGAAAAATTTAGTTTTTAAGTAAAAATCTCAATTTATGAAGTTAATTTATTAAACAAATAATCAAGAGTAAGTTTAGTTGTATTCCTAGTTGGAATCAACAATATTAACAATGAACATGAATATAAACATAAAGAACATCACTGTGAATCTCATAAAGAAGAAACTATGATACTGACCAACAGATTTCAACTATCCATATATATATACCATCTCTCATTTCTAAGTCAAAATACAGGTTTGATGGAGACTTTCTAGATACAAAATACAAAATCAAAAAGGAAGGTTACTACACATGTAACCTATCTAACAAAAGATGGAATACCACAGCAAAAGTAACTCTGCCTCGCAGCTACCCGTCCACTCTATCCCTGCAAGGAACTGTGGCACAACGGGGGTGAGTTGCCAACTCAGTGAATATGACTAACATATAACGGCGAACAAAGTAAATATGACAATCATGCTGCTGAATATGAATCAATATGAGATATGAGTATATGTGAAGTTCAACAATAAATCTCATGATACTTCGCAAATCAGAACTCAAATAAATCATTTCTCAGTGTCCATCAACGACACAAAACTTTCATTTCTTATAGGCATCGTTCCCCGAATGATCCTATACCCATAATATCGGTCGTTATCCTCTAGATACACGCCGTATTTTTATTACCAACTCCGGTATCGAGTAACCTCGCTAGGCTCCCCCGTCTCAATACGGCTATCCTGCCCCTCGGTCTCGATCGGGTCCACCATGTATCCAACTGTATATCTCCCCCACTCGGTATGGATAACGTAAAATCCGCGACCGTATATCTCCCCCACTCGGTCCGGAATAAAACCAAAACAGAAATCATCTCATGGTGGACATGACACATCAATCATGAAAATACTGGATTTATGTAATAGTATTCAAAACTCAAAACCATAAATCCTCAATTCTGTATCTACCTCATATACAACATAGAAATACGCATAAAGCAACAGGATGTCAATGATGCAATCTACCACTATATTTGGTATGTGAAATATGATATAAATCCATGTTAACAAGTATGATATTTAAGTGTAAGTGACATGGCAATATCGACGAGGTGTGTGTAGCATATAATATGTGCACGTGGCATGACTCGTCGATAATTGTGAAGTGTTCTAATCATCTACTCAATTTATGTGTATCTATAATGAATGCACATGATCAATTTGGCATAACAATATAAGTATCAAGTTAAGTAAAACTACGGGCGAAACACGCCATCTTTACAAAATTCCCCGGTAGATGTTTAGTCTACTCACCGGAAAAGTCGAATCTACTCCGGAATCGCTAATCCTTTCCCTTTCCTCGCGGCTTCCGTAATTCTTGTATCCGAGTCTAAATTTACAAATTAACGTATATAAGCAAAACGGCTATTCCGATATAACGGAAATGAAAACACGCTATCCCACTTACAAGTTACATACTATCTGATTATATTAAGTTATTAATCACTTAATCTTGCTGGATTTTAACCTTATTCTGTACTGTTTCAGAAATTAAAACGCGACGTGATTTAGTCGTGTCGTATTTAGTGTTTTGAATTACCCTTTCCGATATATGTTCCCAGATTTTAACTACTGTGAAACTAATTTAATTAAACAGTACCAAAATAGTCAAAATTATGTACTGTAAACTACCCAAAAGACCAAACCCACAAAGCCCTCTTCATGGCCGACGACGCCGGATTTTTGTGTATGGCCGCCGGCCCAAAACCGGCCCCCTGATGTCGTGATCTTGTGGTTTGCTCTAGTTGTTATCTATATCATTTTAACTCTGTTTAGTTCAAGTAATTACCTTCCAAACATTAGCAGATTTTAACAGACACTAATTTTAACTAAAATACGATATTATGTGACTTGATTAATTCTAAACTAACTAAGCTACAGAATCTAATCCCTACTGTGTTTAAGAGTTTTACCCTCCTATATTGCTGTAGGAATAACCCTCCAAATGGCTAAGTCCCTCCTAGCTTGATGATGAACCATCTCCAAGAATAAGTTCTTTCTTCTTCTTCTTCCTCTTGTTCTTCTTTTTCTCTCTTAATTTTTCCTTTTCTTTTAATTTTCTTTGAGTTTTGATTCTGAGTTTAAACTAAAAATTTTGTTATATAAGTGAGTGGATGAAGAGATAAGAGAAGGTGGAGGTGTCAAAGCCTAGGGTGTGCATGTTTCATGCAAGGAGGAGGTGGAGATGAGAGGTTGCATGAAAGCATGAGGTGGTTTATTCATTATCTTCCATTTTCCTTTTAATCTAAATAAAATTCTGAACTAATATAATTTCCACCCACTTTCACTTATATCCACAACAATCTTATATTTACATAAAAACTTAACTTTACAATTTAACCCCTCACAACTTAACTTATTATAAAACATACATTTTGTTAAAATGAAGCTAAATTTATCATTAAAACCCTTATAACTTATTTAAATTACGTTCTAAAATTCTAATTTAATTTGTATTACATATAACTTATGAAGATTGACGTATTTGATTTTAACCGTTTTGTGATTTATCACTTTATTTTTAATTTAATTAATTTTATTTATTTCTAACTTTTCCTAAATGTTACAATATTCCCACCTTAAGAAAATTCGGTCCCCGAATTTAAATTAATTACTAGACATAGCTATGAAAAGATGTGGAAATTTCTTTCGCATTGCGTCCTCCGTCTCTCAAGTAATCTCCTCGCGATCCTTTCCTTGCCAGAGAACCTTTACAGATGGCAGTATCCTCGATCGTAGTTGCTTTGCCTGCCTGTCCAGAATAGCGACTGGCTGCACTGTGTAGGATAAATCTGGCTCAAGCTGTAGAGTCTGATGCTGGATCGCATGAGATGGATCGTGAAGATATCTGCGAAGCATCGAAACGTGAAACACCGGATGTACGTCGGGAAAACTAGGTGGGAGTACTAACCGATAAGCTACAGCGCCCACTCTCTCTAAAATCTCTTAAGGTCCAACATATCTGGGGCTGAGCTTCCCTTTCTTCCCGAAGCGCATCACACCTTTCATTGGAGATACTCGAAGGAACACATGATCTCCCACATCAAACTCGAGTTTACGTCGTCGTCGATCTGCATATGACTTCTGTCTGCATTGAGCCGCTTTTATTCTATCTCGTATCAATTGAATTTTCTCTATAGTTTCCTGTACTATCTGCGGTCCCAATATACAACTCTCACTAAGTTCCGTCCAGCAAATGGGTGATCGACATTTCTTTCCATACAAGGCTTCAAAGGGTGCCATCTGGATCGTCTCCTGAAAACTGTTGTTGTACGAGAATTCTACCAAAGGTAGGTGACGATCCCAACTACCACCGAAATCTAGGCTACAAGCCCGAAGCATATCCTCTAGTATCTGAATGGTCCGTTCCGACTGACCGTCTGTCTGTGGGTGGAAAGCTGTACTAAAACTCAGTCGTGTACCAAGAGCGTCCTGAAGTTTCTGCCATAGCCTGCTCGTGAACTGGGTACCTCGATCTGATACTATGCATGTCGGCACTCCATGTAGACGTACAATCTCATAGATATAAACCTGTGCATACTGAGCAAATCCATATGTCGTCTTCACTGGAAGAAAATGAGCGGCTTTTGTCAATCTATCTACAATCACCCAAATGGAATCATACCCTCTGCTAGTCCTGGGTAGACCCACTACAAAATCCATGGAAATCTGTTCCCATTTCCACTCTGGAATGGGTAAGGATTGCAGCTCTCCGGCTGGCCTCTGGTGTTCTGCTTTGACTTGCGGACAAGTCAAGCATCGTGAAACAAAATCCGTAACATCCTTCTTCATTCCTTCCCACCAATAATTATCTTTTAAATCATGATACATTTTGGTGGCACCAGGATGAATACTGTATACTGATCTGTGGGCCTCCTCCAAAATCTCCCGCCTCAATCCGTCAGAATCTGGCACACAAAGACGAGTCCTAAAACGTAATACTCTATGATCATCAATCACGAACTCCGTCTCCTTGCCCTTCCTAACTTGATCCATAATCTCCATCATGCGAATATCTGTAGGCTGCGCATCTCGAATACGATCCAATAGCTGAGGTCTGGTGCGAACATGTGCTAACTGACCTCCTGCCGATGTGAACTCAAACTGTATACGACTATCACATAAGATCTGCCAGTCTGTAGAAGACTGTCTCTGCAAAATGCTCAAATGAGATAAATTACCTCCAGGCCTCCGACTCAAGGCATCTGCTACCACATTTGCTTTGCCTGGGTGGTACAAGATCTCACAGTCGTAATCTTTCACCAGTTCCATCCATCTACGCTGCCTGAAGTTCAGATCTTTCTGCTGAAAGATATACTTTAAGCTTTTATGATCTGTGAAGATTTGACACGATTCTCCATACAAGTAATGTCTCCAAATCTTCAATGCGAATACTACAGCAGCCATCTCTAGATCATGAGTGGGGTAGTTTTGTTCATGCCTTTTCAACTGTCGAGAAGCATATGCTATAACTTTGCCGTGTTGCATCAACACACAGCCTAAGCCCACTCTAGAAGCATCGCAATACACGTCAAAGCCCCCTGACCCGGAAGGTAAGGATAATACAGGTGCAGTCGTCAAGCGCGTCTTCAACTGTTGGAAACTCTGCTCACACGCATCTGTCCACTGAAATGAAACTTCCTTCCTAGTCAATCCTGTCAAAGGTGCCGCTATCCGTGAGAAATCCTGTACGAAGCGTCTGTAATAACCTGCCAGACCTAAGAAACTCCGAACCTCCGTAACTGACATAGGCCTGGGCCAGTGTTGTACCGCTTCAATCTTCTTTGGGTCTACACATATACCTTCTCTCGTAACTATGTGACCTAAGAACTCCACACTATCGAGCCAAAAAGCACACTTAGAAAATTTTGCATACAGCTGATGCTCCTTCAAGGTCTGCAATGTGATACGTAAATGCTGCTCGTGCTCCGTCTGACTCCGAGAATATACAAGAATATCATCTATGAATACTATAATAAACCGATCGATAAATGGTCTAAAGATACGGTTCATCATATCCATAAAAGCTGCTGGAGCATTGGTGAGTCCGAACGACATCACCAGAAATTCATAATGCCCATATCTCGTACGAAACGCCGTCTTTGGAATATCGTCCTTCCGAACCCTCAACTGATGATACCCCGACCTCAAGTCAATCTTTGAGAAAAACCCAGCTCCTTGCAACTGGTCGAACAAGTCATCTATACGTGGTAATGGATACCTGTTTCGTATAGTGATGCGATTCAGCTGTCGGTAGTCAATGCACATTCTCATACTACCGTCCTTCTTTTTAACAAATAAGACAGGAGCTCCCCACGGTGAAACACTGGGACGAACAAGTCCTCTATCTAACAACTCTTGCAACTGGCCTTTGAGTTCTTTCAATTCCGTCGGTGCCATTCGATAGGGTGGTATAGAAATAGGCCCCACACCCGGAATCAAGTCGATGCAAAATTCAATATCTCGATCAGGTGGCAATCCTGGTAACTCAGCAGGAAATACCTCAGGAAATTCTCGTATGATCGGGATTTGGTCCAATGGAACTTCAGCGACCCCTATGTCCTGAATAAATGCCAAGAACCCAAGACAACCCTTCTTCAAGAGCCGCCTCGCACAAAAAGCAGAAATCATGTTGACAGGGGTTAACTTGCAATCCCCCTGCACAACAAACACCGGTTCACCTGGAAAACAAAATCTAACCGCTTTTCCTCGACAATCTACATAAGCATGACAAGCGGCTAACCAATCCATCCCAAGAAGTATGTCAAAATCCAACATGTCCAGGAGAATCAGATCAACTAACGAATCTCTACTACCAATACGCACCGAACACGATCTGAATACGTGACGAGCTATAAAAGAATCTCCAACTGGAGTAATCACTACCAAAGGTAACTCTAATAATGACGACTCCTTCCCCAACAAAAGTGCGAATCGTGAAGATACATAAGAATGTGTAGAACCGGGATCAAATAAAACATGTGCCTCTAATGAGCATACTGTAAGAGTACCTGTCACGACTGCATTTGATGGTTGGGCATCCTGTGGAGTCAGCGCAAAAACCCGTGCCTGGCCCCTGCCCGCATCCTGTCGTCCTCTACCTCGATCTCCTCGACCTCTCTGAGCACGTCCTGCAAAGCCTCGACCTCGTGGTGCAACTGCCTGGCGTGTAGCGCCAACTGGGGGAGAAAGTAAAGCCATCTGTGTAGGAGGTGGAAGGGGTAAAGTAGCCTGTGGAACAACGGTCCCTCCCTGAGATCTACAATTCCGCGCAAAGTGTCCGGGAAGTCCACAACTATAACAGGTAGATGGTGGTCTCTGATCATCAGGATAAGAACTGAACATCCGGCCCTGTGTCCAACCTCGTCCGACACTGCGGCCTGGAGTATATCTGCCTGGATATGACCCACTACCTCGGCCAAACTGTCTATTTGTCGGCACTACCGGTCTACTCCTCTTTGGCTCTGGAACGACCCCTGACTCGCTCAAACGCTCCTCTACTCGAATCGCCGCATCCATGGCCTGTGCATATGTATCAAAATGCTGGGAGCCTATCGCCAGATACAACTGTGTGTCCAAACTCCTTAGGAACCTCTTCACCCGAAGCTCCTCCGTAGGTACTAAGTATGGGGCATATCGTGACAGCTGGGTGAATCGTAAGTCATAATCTGCTACTGACATACTTGCTGATTTCCTCAACGCTTCAAAACTGCTAGCTCTAGCGTCCCTCACACTCTGGGGAAGAAATCTGGAAAGAAAGACTGTAGAAAACTCGGTCCACGTCATCGGAGGAAGATTCGTAGCTCGCCCTCTTTCCATCGACTCACACCACTCCTGTGCAAGTCCCTCCAAACGAAAGCTAGTCAGCTCAACTGACCTCGCATCAGAACATCGCAATGATCTGCCAATCCTCGCCATCCTATCAAGAAAAGACTGAGGATCTTCCGCCACATCGGTCCCTGTAAATACCGGGGGTCTCAATCTCATAAACTCTGCAAGTGATACCTCCATCACTCTCATATCTACTGGCGCTACCGTCTATGTAGGCTGTACCTCGGACTCTGCTACGGTCGGTGCTGGATTTGATCTCAATACTCGAGTGGTCTCAGCTAACTGTCCTACCACTCGCTGTAATTCCAACATACCCTCCTCAATCCTAGTCATGCGATCTGGAAGAGGAGGATCAACATGCTCATGCACCGCTGGAACGTCCGGTGTACCAGTCGTCGTCACAGGTGGACTCGCCCTAGCTGCATCTCTGGCTGCGGCTCGCCTAGCCCGCGTAGCCATAGCAACTGGAATAAGAAACGAGAGTTGATAAGGTGTGGGAACAGAAGCAATCAATAACGGAGAATCAACGGAAGAATAGATCAAGATAAACATCCTAAGGTTAGTTAGGCTGAATACGATAACGTAAATATGCCGCGGAACATACGTACGGTACTGCATTCGTCCTAATTCACCTACTCCATCAAACCAAAGGTCATCCTAACTCTCGGACTTACATCAACCTATTGAAATCCCTTACTGAATTCCGTAAGGTTACTCCTAAGCTCTGATACCAACTTTGTCACGACCCAAGTTTGGATGTGACCGGCACTTAGATTGTATCATATCTAAAGATATGCACAAGTCCAAGTAAGCCGAAAACCAAGATCAAAATACCTTTTTGCGGAATTACTTATGAAAAATTTAGTTTTTAAGTAAAAATCTCAATTTATGAAGTTAATTTATTAAAAAAATAATCAAGAGTAAGTTTAGTTGTATTCCTAGTTGGAATCAACAATATTAACAATGAACATGAATATAAACATAAAGAACATCACTGTGAATCTCATAAAGAAGAAACTATGATACTGACCAACAGATTTCAACTATCCATATATATATACCATCTCTCATTTCTAAGTCAAAATACAGGTTTGATGGAGACTTTCTAGATACAAAATACAAAATCAAAAAGGAAGGTTACTACATATGTAACTTATCTAACAAAAGATGGAATACCACAGCAAAAGTAACTCTGCCTCGCAGCTACCCGTCCACTCTATCCCTGCAACGAACTGTGGCACAACGGGGGTGAGTTGCCAACTCAGTGAATATGACTAACATATAACGGCGAACAAAGTAAATATGAAAATCATGCTGCTGAATATGAATCAATATGAGATATGAGTATATGTGAAGTTCAACAATAAATCTCATGATACTTCGGAAATCAGAACTCAAATAAATCATTTCTCAGTGTCCATCAACGACACAAAACTTTCATTTCTTATAGGCATCATTCCCCGAATGATCCTATACCCATAATATCGGTCGTTATCCTCTAGATACACGCCGTATTTTTATTACCAACTCCGGTATCGAGTAACCTCGCTAGGCTCCCCCGTCTCAATACGGCTATCCTGCCCCTCGGTCTCGACCGGGTCCACCATGTATCCAACTGTATATCTCCCCCACTCGGTATGGATAACGTAAAATCCGTGACCGTATATCTCCCCCACTCGGTCCGGAATAAAACCAAAACAGAAATCATCTCATGGTGGACATGACACATCAATCATGAAAATACTGGATTTATGTAATAGTATTCAAAACTCAAAACCATAAATCCTCAATTCTGTATCTACCTCATATACAACATAGAAATACGCATAAAGCAACAGGATGTCAATGATGCAATCTACCACTATATTTGGTATGTGAAATATGATATAAATCCATGTTAACAAGTATGATATTTAAGTGTAAGTGACATGGCAATATCGACGAGGTGTGTGTAGCATATAATATGTGCACGTGGCATGACTCGTCGATAATTGTGAAGTGTTCTAATCATCTACTCAATTTATGTGTATCTATAATGGATGCACATGATCAATTTGGCATAACAATATAAGTATCAAGTTAAGTAAAACTACGGGCGAAACACGCCATCTTTACAAAATTCCCCGGTAGATGTTTAGTCTACTCACCGGAAAAGTCGAATCTACTCCGGAATCGCTAATCCTTTCCCTTTCCTCGCGGCTTCCGTAATTCATGTATCCGAGTCTAAATTTACAAATTAACGTATATAAGCAAAACGGCTATTCCGATATAACGGAAATGAAAACACGCTATCCCACTTACAAGTTACATACTATCTGATTATATTAAGTTATTAAACACTTAATCTTGCTGGATTTTAACCTTATTCTGTACTGTTTCAGAAATTAAAACGCGACGTGATTTAGTCGTGTCGTATTTAGTGTTTTGAATTACCCTTTCCGATATATGTTCCCAGATTTTAACTACTATGAAACTAATTTAATTAAACAGTACCAAAATAGTCAAAATTATGTACTGTAAACTACCCAAAAGACCAAACCCACAAAGCCCTCTTCATGGCCGGCGACGCCGGATTTTTGTGTATGGCCGCCGGCCCAAAACCGGCCCCCTGATGTCGTGGTCTTGTGGTTTGCTCTAGTTGTTATCTATATCATTTTAACTCTGTTTAGTTCAAGTAATTACCTTCCAAACATTAGCAGATTTTAACAGACACTAATTTTAACTAAAATACGATATTATGTGACTTGATTAATTCTAAACTAACTAAGCTACAGAATCTAATCCTTACTGTGTTTAAGAGTTTTACCCTCCTATATTGCTGTAGGAATAACCCTCCAAATGGCTAAGTCCCACCTAGCTTGATGATGAACCATCTCCAAGAACAAGTTCTTTCTTCTTCTTCTTCCTCTTGTTCTTCTTTTTCTCTCTTAATTTTTCCTTTTCTTTTAATTTTCTTTGAGTTTTGATTCTGAGTTTAAACTTAAAATTTTGTTATATAAGTGAGTGGATGAAGAGATAAGAGAAGGTGGTGTCAAAGCCTAGGGTGTGCATGTTTCATGCAAGGAGGAGGTGGAGATGAGAGGTTGCATGAAAGCATGAGGTGGTTTAGTCATTATCTTCCATTTTCCTTTTAATCTAAATAAAATTCTGAACTAATATAATTTCCACTCACTTTCACTTATATCCACAACAATCTTATATTTACATAAAAACTTAACTTTACAATTTAACCCCTCACAACTTAACTTATTATAAAACATACATTTTGTTAAAATGAAGCTAAATTTATCATTAAAACCCTTATAACTTATTTAAATTACATTCTAAAATTCTAATTTAATTTGTATTACATATAACTTATGAAGATTGACGTATTTGATTTTAACCGTTTTGTGATTTATCACTTTATTTTTAATTTAATTAATTTTATTTATTTCTAACTTTTCCTAAATGTTACAAGTGGGTATCGATATTCAACTATCACATAGAAGGTATGCAATCTCATTGCAAATTTCAACACTTGAAATTCCCGATAATAGTTTTTACCCCATACGGCTTATGACCTTGGCAAAGGCCAACAAATCATAAACCGCAAGTCAAGTTCAACCCGTCATTTTGTGACTGATTTAGACCCACTCGCACGACCCTTGGCAAAGGTCAACAAAGCCGTACGACTGTCCTATCCAATTGCATCAACATGAAGCAGAAAAGCATTAATTAGATACAAAACACTACGCCTCGGCAAAGGTCGACAAACGCAACACGAATACTAAACAGTGTCTATCTGAAATGACGGAGGGCTATGAATGGTTTTAAAGAAAACCTTTAATGTATTGAACTTGATATCGTTGTAGAACCTAGTGATTTGAAAATGAGTGGTTTAAGCTCCACTTTAAAAATCGAGTAGTTTTTCAAAACAAACTGAGTGGGTTATGGCTTTTGCTAGTTTTTGCTAAAGAGGTTATTCCCGGTGAAGGGATCTAGGCTCTTTTCTCATCGAATGAGGTGCTGGATATTTATAATGGAATACCACTATACAAAGCAAGAACTAGAGCTACATTTTGAAAAAGTGATTCTACAACATCTTTTAGATTTCTTTTCTTTTCATTAATCTTATTAATAAAGTCCCATCAATTATGTTTCCTAAACATCACTGAAGAAATGGAAATAAAACACACATATATACCATCCGCATTTGCCACAGAGATCCGGGTTTTCACCGTAAGATTACTTAACTTACGGCATGGCGGAGTCAGGACTAGAGTGGATGCAAAACATATATAGTGTCTACTAATATATCATATATATAAGCAGCATTCGTCTCACGCAGTTATATGATCACAGCACAGCACAACAGAAGCATGTATATGAAATATAGGATATACCAGGAGGTCCATGTTTTAGATTAAACCATTAACGAATAATATGGATTCCACGGTCGTGATGAATAGCCAAGCCCACACCCCTAGACCCCTACGAGAGCGGAAAGCAACCCTGCCAATTCTAGAGTTAGGCGGCCGGTCTCGACTCCTCGAGATGGCCTCCCACTGGACTCAAGAACCCAGTCACTTGTGCCCTCCATCCTGGGTCTATCCTAATGTGGAAAAGTAAATAATATATATCGAATGGAGACAACAAGCTCAACCCAAAAGTGTCCCAATAAAATAAAATTACATACAATTATTTACATGAACGAAAATGAAAAACTTTCATCTCATATAAAACCTCCGGCTATTCACTCACGACGATCCAATATAACATATCGATATTGCATCACAATAACATCACATGTCATCAACGTAAGTAAATATGCGAACCCCTAATATCGTTGTCGTATAGCAACTGCTAGGTTTTCGCCTGCGCCGAGGCCGTCTACCGTGGCCGATGCGGAACAATAACCGGCGTTTAAAATTTTGGCGCAAACAAAACCCGCTCAAGATCGAACCATAAACCTACACTAGCATATAACAAAGAGCTAAACTAAATGGTTAAAGGTGTTATACCGAATGAACCAAGTCCTTCGGTCTTCCATCAACTTCCTTAGCTCCTTGAGGCGTGCTCGAACAAGCTTGGCCGCCGGTCTTCCTCCGTCGAAGATGATCCATCCGAGGGATGTAGTCATGGCTCTAGCTCCACATCGAGGAATGCAAGTGTAGCAACTAGGGATTCTAGGATGCTAGTCTAGAATGCCTAGGATGTAGTGAGTGTTCTAAGAGTTAATCTATCTCATCTCACCTCCTCTCATGATTCTCAACACATGAGAGGGTTGAGAGGAGGTGGAAGATGAAGGTGGAGGAAAACCATGAAAGCTAGAGAGGGAGTGAAGCTAAATGGTGAGAAGATGAGAGCTCAAGAAAATGAACCATCTCAAAAATAATGAAGCATCCATGAGAGAGAATATCTCATGGCTAGGTATTGTAAAACATTTTTCCAATCAAAATATTCAATCCATACTTGAATAGTATGCACAAATGAATTAAAAATTCATTTGTGCACACTATGCAAGCATGGTCCTCACCATACTCCCATCATATCCATGCCACCTCATTTATCCATTTATAATAAAAGTTCAAATCCTAAAATGAGGTGTCCACCTTCTAGAATGTGTTCCGGAAAAATTACGGATTACATTCTACTGTATATACATACCTGTATTCGTACCGAAATACGAATACCTGAAGAGATAGAATAAAACAAAGAACATAATACTAGAATATACATATCGAAATATATATATGTAAATGATTAAATCAATACCTGATTTAATAATCCGGCTCAAACCCGAGATGGCTAGTATCATCAACTCTCCGATCGAAAGTCCGGGTACAAAGTATAATCGATCGATCGGAACCCTGAACGTATCCAATACGGCTAATACATCATTTCGCCAGAACCAGGGAAACCCTCTGTGTGGGACTATAAAGACTCGTAAATACACTGGCAGTGGGTTTAACAACAAGCACGTCAGCGGTAATGGTTGTACGTAACGGCTACCCAGGAATTGAGCGAAAGGAAGACCGACGAGCAAGCTCATCCAAACCCCTACTGAGCCTGTCCGTGACAATCTCCATACAGTCCGGTCTGTTCATACAAGAGTATCGCATATCGGGTCTAGGGGGTGGATAAACTCAGACCCCTAATAGGGCGATATTTCGTGTCGGTATGAAGCCCATCACCTGTTGGAGATAGTGCCCTCAGAGTCAATTATTGGATCACAGGCACATGATTGCAATGATTGAGGGAGGACCTATCCCCGTAGGACAGTCTTACTCAAGATGATAGTATGCTATCTGGTTTATCTTTATCATCGTGTACTACTTTAGGTGACCTTACAAGTCACTATTGCGCGTTTATAGAGCCCTTAGGATTCTTGCTTGACGGCCAGCAGTATGAGGGCGATCATATACGTGGGAGCTGGGGTCTATAAGCACATCCTTAAATGGTCCCTAGTCGAGGGAGTTTCGAGACAAGGCATCGATACTCCAGAGTAGACTAGTGTATACAGTCGAGACCCCGACGAGGGCGGTGGCCGGTCTCACAAGCAACTGGTGTCAGTTGGTTCACCTAAGATGTATACAAGTGCTCATGGGTTATGAGTACACCGGACAGGACTCGCCGGGAACATGCTAGTTGGTCTTATAGCTGACGTCAGATAGCAGTTCCCTGGTGACATGTGTACAGGTTAGTTCATCGACCTGAGATCGTCATTTGTCTCGTGTAAGTTCCATTATAATTTGATTACTACCATACCACGCTCAAAGGAGACGTGCAAACAGGTTTTAGTTGGGTACAGTCCCGAGCCACATGGAGGCAGTGAGCGGATCTACAGGGGTTCGTCTCTCCCGGTATTGGGGGTGAGGTCGCGCTGTGTCTAGGAGAGCCATTACACGAAGTCCTTGGCCAAGGCAGGAGATTTACTGGATGGTATTCCAGTAGTATCTCAGGGTGTTCTGGGCTACACTCCGACACGACTTGTACCGCTTTTGGGGGTCTGACTTTTACCAACCCCCTAGGCCCACCATGCGATGCTCATAGACGAACGGACCGGACTGTACGGATATTGTCACTGACAGGCTCTGTAGGGTGTCAGGATGAGTTCGCTCATCGACGTCCCTTTTGGTCAATACATGTTAGCCCGTTACGTATGGCTAATACCTCTGACGTGCTAGTGGTTAAATCCACAACCAAAGTATTGACGAGTCTTTAGAGTCCCCCACAGACTGTTTCTCAAGTTTCGGGCGAAACGCTGTAGAGGCCGTATGAAGATATGGCAGGGTTCGATCAAATACGTGCGGTATTGCACGGATCATGATCGGACGGATAATACTAGCGGGCTTTGGTTTAAGCCGGATCCTAGTATTGTACTGTGTAGATTTGTCTCATTGCATTTGTATTCGGTCGGAATACAAATGCGGGTATGTATATACAGTCGCGGGGTTTTCCTATAATTTATTACGGGATCAATTTTTTGAAGTTGCCAGTTTGCATTCCGTTTCGTCCATTTTCCTTTGTTTCTTTCCTTGGTTGAAAATTGGTGGAGGAGGGCTTATTTGCAAATGTGCAAATTAGCATTGTGGAGGGTGGTCTTTCTATATTGTTGCTTCATGATGGTTTTCATGATGAGTGTAGCTTCCATTGACTCCATGGTTCATGATTATTTAACCTTTGGTGATATGATGGGAGTAGGTTGTGATCATTGGATTCCTCATCATCACTCATCCATTTTCTCTTTCTTGATTATTTCTCACTCCCCCCCTATTTCATTCCTTATCATGGACGGCCACACATGAGAGAGGGCTGCCAAAATTTTGGAGAGTGATTTTTGTTCTCTTGATGCTTGCAAAATTCCCAAGTTCATCCAAAAAGTTTATAGTTCATTTCCTCCACCAAAAAGGCAACTTCTTACAACCCCATGAGACATAGAGTTCCACACTATTCTACAGCAATTCATGGACACGTCGACTCGCCAACTTCGTGCCCGAGTTGCCTCGGTCCAGAGGTGGGAGCCCATAAAAGAACCCGGCGATGTGGTGCCCTTCCGACGAGGAGATGAAGACCGGAGATTCCACGGGGAGATCGAGATGACGACGAGAAGACCGAATGACACAGATCGCTCGGTATATCTCTCTACCCCTTCTCTTGTATGCTAGGAGTAGGTAAATGGCCCGATCCGTGTTTTATAGTGCGCGGTGGTGCCGGTTTACAAGTTTCGTAAAAGTATTGTTTCCGCATTTTGGCCTCGGATTGACGGCCGGGGCGCCGCTGTGCACTTACACTGGTATCAAAGCCACGCCATTAACCCAGTCTAGCTTGCTCTAACGTGTTTACAAGTTTGATCGAACGGATTTTCCGAAAACCGATTTCTAATGCACAGTTTCTGTCGAAATTTTATAGTTGTCAAAAAATTATTTGGTACATTGGAAAATTACGTGCAGGGTTTTTTGAGAATTCTGTGAAAATTTGGTCGGCTGGTATTACTGTAGCGCGGCGGTTCAGCGGCCAAAACCATGTTTGGGCCGCGGATACGCCGCCATTTTGTGTCCAAACTGCACCAAATTTTTACAGTGGGCTTCTGACATGGAAATAGGGTTTCTGGTATATTCTTTTTGGGCCCAAATGTTTTTGAATGCTACAGTTGTGCTTTGGGCCCACTTCGGGAAATTTAGTCGATCGAAAATTTTAAACATGTTAGTTCACAGTATTTACATTATATCTGCGACCGTGAATGTCATTTGATCGGTAAATCCTGTCTAACTTCTATAGCCCTATTAGACGGATTTGCGAACGTGACATTCACGTTGATGTTCTGTGTTGTGCTGTGATGTTGCGGATTGTCGTGGTGGATAGCCTGGATGCAATGTTAGTACAGTTTGGTTGTATATGTACATTTGATATTGCGTGGCGAGCGTCCGACATGTGGACTGTCGTCACTGCCTGTTTGTATATTATTCTTTTGGGGCACGACCGGGCTGAGGTCGATGTACCCGTCGTATGTATATTTTATTTTCTGTACTAGGATTACCCCGCGGAGGGGTGCACGGATAGCCGGGTTCTAGAGGGCAACGGGCCCGCATCTCATGGCGTTGAGACGGAGGGGGCTTCACTCTAGAATTGGTGGGCTATTCACCGCACTCGTACGGGGTACAGGTTGACCCAAGGAGGGGTGCTCAAGTTACCGGATTCCGTGAAGTACTGGGTGGTCCATTCACGTTTTTGAAGGCGGCTGCCTCGCTTCAGGTTTTGGCGGATAACTTGCCGCGCCCGTAGGGGTCTAGGATTTCATTGCAAAGGCTATCCACACGACCAGGGGAACATCGGGTTTCAGTAGCGGCTCTATGAAACCCGGGGATCCCAGATATCTGTATTGTTCTGTGATGCTTATTACATTTCTGTGATGTTGCATTTTATCACGCCTTGAGCGAATATTATATAATGATATATATACTAGTAGATGTTGTATATGTTTTGCACCCGCACTAGTCCAGTCCCACTCTGTCGTTAGTTAAGTAACCTAACGGGTGATGACGGGACCCAGTGGCGAATGCGGGTGGCATATGCGTACATCATTATTTTCGTTCTTTATTGGTGTGATCAATTGATAGGACTGCGTTGATTCGGATCAATGCAACCTAAACAAACTTATTCTGATGTTGTTGGAACTTTTTTCAAAAATCTGTTATTGCAAGGGCGTTCTCTTTTGTTTTGCACAATGGATTCGGTTATGAATATCCAGCACCTCAGTCGACGAGCCAATGGCCGAGATCCCTTCACCGGGAGTGACCCCTTGGACAGAAGTTTGCATTAGGGCAATAACTTCACTATAGTCAATCACTTTTGCTTTGCATCATGGTATTCAGTTGGAATATCCTGCACCTCATTCTATGGGGAAAGAGCTGATATCCCTTCACCGGGAGTGACCACTTTAGCAAAGATTTTCGCCACTATATTTTTATAAAGCTATCCGGTTCCTTCAATGATATCAAGTTCATTACGTTAAAGGTTTTTCTCCAGAAACCATTCGTAGCCCTCCGTCATTTCATATGGATAGTCAATAGTATTCAAGCTGTGTTTGTTGGCCAAAGTCAAGGCACAGTATTTGGTAGCTATTGGGTATTCATATGCAGCATAGATAGGTGCGTTGGTTTGGGACAGTCGTACTGCCTTGTTGGCCAAAGTCAAGAGTAGGTACGGGTGGGTTCAAATTAACATGGAGAATGATGGGTAGAACATGACATGTGACTTATGATTTGTTGGCCAAAGTCAAGGTCATAAGAGCATGGGGTAAAAATCACATCGGGTGTTTCTAAAGAAACTGAAACTTGCCAGATATGCGCATACCTTCTGGAGTGTGATAACGTGAGCGGATTCCGTCACGTTATCATGCGATGATAGTTGGATCCCGATTCCCACTGATGAGTTGGTTTACTCCTCGGGTGATCCCGACTAATTCTTCTTTCAGGTTTGGAGGAGAGTTTGACGGTACAGTGGGAGGTTTCCAGATTAGATAAAGTGATAACCATTCTGATCTAGGTTAGAGTGCACGCTGAGTGTTTCTTTTCTCTCTCTCTTTGGCAGTGACCATGACCCGACCCTAGACTATGACTCAGTGACCAAGTTGACCGAACCTTCTTGAATACTGGCTTTTGGATTTGTCAGAGTTGCATACCTCATTGCCACTCCTACTCTAACCCTTTTCTCCAGGACACCCCGTATTACTACGAACGTCCACTTCCATTGGATAAAACCAACGTATGGTTATATACGAACTCGAAGGAATTTATTCGAGGATGGTTTCCGGTTCTGGAGAAAACGAATAGGACCATTTGTTAGTTATATGTATGCCCTAGAGGCCATTACTATACATAGGATGTATATTGTAGTGGATGCTGGGACATATATGTAGGGTTCCTGGGCATACTAACGAAGTCTCACGAGTGATCAAACATGGATAATTTATATCTTATGAGTGCCGACAAACCCTAACACGGATCGTTAACTAGATATTTAGGCGACAAAAGCAACTAGATAACAAATTAACTAACAGAACGGAAATACAACCTTTGTAGATCCGGTCCACCACCTCCATAGCTCCATGATGAAGTCCCCTTGCTGTCCAAATCCAATCCCGGGCTCTAGCGTCGGCTTCATCGGAGAAATGGGCGGGCTAGGTCATCGACAACGATGCCGAAGATAATCTACGTCGAGGCATCACAAGATCAAGCTCCCACTTCACCAAGTCATGAAACTTGTGAAGAAAACACCCTATACTACTTGGCAAGAGGTAGAGGATGAAGAAATAGGAGGTGGGTTCACTTTAGAATTGGATTTCTCACTCTTTACATCAAGTTGCCATTGATGAAGCAAGGTTTTCTTCAAGTGAAGAAGAAGAAGAAGATAAAAGATAATCATATGATAAGTGAAAAGAAAATAATACTTATCATATAATTAACCATGGTCAAGTGTAGAGAATTAACTAAGATTATGTGAATGGTTAGGGTTAAAAGAAGAAGACAAAATGGTCACTTGGTCAAAGCTTCATGAAGCTTCAACAAGTTTCATGAAAGAAAACAAAGAAAGAAACCATTTTGCTTTTCTTTTATCCATTTCTCAAAAAATAATAGATAAATAAATAAATGAATAAGTAAAAACAAAACCCTAACCATTACACAACTATGGTTTAATCTTTACACTTAGCCAATTTTGCATGCATCATCAAACATGATACAAACTAGTGCACAAAATTATATCGTATATACAATGTGCACATCCGAGTGAGAAAATCCATCTTAAGTGAACCAATACTAGTTAATGCAAAGTAATATATCAAATATATAATTATGCATTAAATCGTTAAATCAATACTTGATTTAATGATCCGGTCATATCGTATATAACCGACTAGTATCCTATGTATCGGCTTATCGAATCAATTCTTAATTCGATAACGAGATTATATCGCATATACCAATCGATACATTCATCGCGAGAATAGAATACGGTATCACATACACGCATTATTCTCGGTCCCGCACATATCTCATATGCGCTCCTATTTCGTTTCGCTTGAGCTAGGAAACCTCTGTGTAGGACTCTAAAGACTCGTCAATACGCCGGCAGCAGATGATGATCATATCAAACACCCACAAGCCGCAAGCGGTCTGCTAAACGTAACGGCCACCCGGGTATTGAGCGATCAGAAGATCGACGAGCAAGCCCGCTCACACTCCTGTGAATCCAACCAGTAACACTTACCGTACAGTCCGGTCTGTTCGTCTGATATGTCGCATATCTCGCCTAGGGGTGGTAAACGTCAGACCCCAGTAGCTTGATAAGTCATGCCGACGTGAGGTCCATAACATTTGTGAAACTACTGATAACTCTTACCAGTATATCACTGCAACCGTGGCCAGGGATTTCCTGTTATGGCCAGTCGAGCATAGCACAACATCAACCCCCAATACCGGGAGAGACGAATCCCCTCCTATCGCTCATTGCCTCCATGTGAATCGGGACTGTACCCAAAAACCACCTGTTTGCACAACTCAATAGAGCCGTGGTAGGATGGAAATCAAAGCACAATGGGAGACACAAAAGACTCTATGACGATCTCGGGTCAACAGACTAAGCTGTACCAGTGTCACTAGAGAACTGCCATCTGACGTGAGGTATAATACCATCTGGGAGTTCTCGGCGAGTCCGTTCAGTGTACCCAGTCTCCACTGAGCACCCGCATACCATCTTCGATGTCAAACACCAATGGATATGGGATCATCTATCGCCCATCACATGGGTCGAGAAGATATATGCTAGTCTACTCTGGAATATCGATGCCCCGTCTCGATATTCCCACGACTAGGAACAATGAAGGATGTACTCATTGACTACACAGGCCCCACTAGTATGATCTTCATCATAGTCCTGGAAGTCGAGTACACATCCTAAGGGCTTTATCAACATGTAATCAGAGAGACAGAAAGTATACATGTTAAGATAAAGAGCAACCAGATAGTGTACTATCATGTCGAGCAAGAAAGTCCTACCTATATATGTCCCAGCATCCACTACAATATACATCCAATGTACAGTAATGGCCTCTAGGGCATACATATAACTAACAATCTCCCACTTGCACTAGGGCCATCTGTAGCAGTGGTTGCAGTATCTAATACTCAACCATCCCATATGAGTCTCTCTCTGGGAAAAGGCCTTCGTGAGTGGATCCGCCGTGTTGTCCTCTGAGTCTACTCTCCTAACCTCGATCACCCCGGAGATCAACTATCTCCATGATCAGGTGATGCTTCCTCAGAATATGTCTGGATCACTGATGGGACCAGGGTTCCAGGGCCAAAGCCACACTTCCATTGTCATACAATGGCAGGAACCTAGTTCATCTTATGAACCAATATACACCCAAACTGCCTCTTTGGTAGTATCTTTAATAGCGATGTTACCAGCCTTTATCGTCTAGTTTGCCACGGTATCTAGCTTGGAACTCTTCCAACATACCGTCCCTTTACTGAGGGTAAAGACAATGCCTGTGACTGATATTCAGTCATCGTTATCACCCTGGAACACTTCCAGTGATTCTCCCCAGGATCAACTGATACTTTCTCACTATAGTTAGTGAGAATCCTAACATCCATTTAGATCTATCTCATAGATCCAAAACCTAGGATTTAGGAGGTATCACTTTGATCCTATATGGAGAATCTATGTGATAAAAGGAGATCGACCGATCGTAGCATAGGAAACTCTTTTCCTATCAAGAGTATGTCATCCATGTACTCTACGAGAATCATTACCATACTCCATACTACCCTTTTGTACATACAAGGTTCATCTACCATTTTGATGAAGTCAAACTCTTTGACTTTGACATCAAAACAGATGTTCCAACTCCGCGATGCCTGCTTTATCCTGTAAAGCAACTTGCACATGTTTCCGCTGCTCCCACTGTTTACGAAGCCCTCTGGCTGTGTTCTTATAGACGTTCTCTTCTAAATCAGTATTTAGAAAAGCAGTCAGGGCACCCAACTACCAGATATCGTAGTCATGGTATGTAGCAATGTTAAGTAGGATCCGGATGGACTTAAGCATAGTCACTTTGAAAAGGTTTCATCATTATCCATGTCTGGTTGATGACTAAAACCTTTAATAAGCCTAGCTTTGAAAGTCTCAACTTTTCCATCTACACCAAGTAATCTTCTCAAGATGTACTTGCTCCTGATGGAGATTTAACCCTTCAGATATAGCAACCAAAGTCCATACTTTGCTGGTGTACATGGATTCCATCTCAGATCGCTAAGCATCCAGCCATTCTTACAGAGTCCCTACTCTTGATGGCCTGCTCGAAACTAGTTGGGTCATCATCTCATGATGCATTCCTCGCTCCCACTGTCATCGAGAAACCGAGGTATCTCTCAGGCGGATGAGGAACCCTACTAGATCGGCGGAGAGGCTGAGGTTCGTCGGGAACTATAGAATCCTTTGGTTCTGTCAAATCATCAACTGCAGTTTTGTATAGCTGGAACCTTTCCAGTTCTACAGAACTGATCCTGCCTCGATCTTGTCCGGATTTTGCTTAAGACATAGGCCGAACAATCCTAAATCTTAACTTACTTAAGAGATATGTTCTTCCCATACCATATCTCATATGGAGTGGTAGGCACTGATTTGATTCGAACCTAATTCAATAGGTATGCAGCTTCTCAAGTGCATAACCCCAAAAGGAAATAGGTAACTCAGTAATACTCATCATAGAGCACGCCATATCTAATATTGTGCGATTGCTCCGCCCCGATACACCGTTGTGCTGTGGTGTATTCAGAGGAATAACACTGAGAGAGAATCTCATTCTCCTTTAGAATAGTCCAGGAATTCTATGCACAAGTATTCTCCTCCCTGATCTTATCATAGGACATAATACTTATACCCGTATTTTGGTTCTCTACTTCTAACTTATATTCTGTAAATATCTCAAAAGGCTCAGACTTATGTTTCAACAGGAACATATGTCTGAATCTTAAGAGATTATTAGAGAATGTAATGAAATACAAAGAACCAGTCTTGGCATGTGTAGACAGGAGACCTTACATACATCATCATGTATCAGTCCCAAGAGTTTACTAACTCTTTCTCTGTTTCTAATAAACAGAGCTATGGTCATCTAATCTTTTTGACATGACTGGCAAGTTTCACAAGATGCAAATTCAAACTGATTTAAATATGCATCTAAAATGTAACTTCAGCCAGTCGGGTCGCATTGATGTGACCTAGTCTACAATGCCTCAAGAAGGATTCGTTCATTTCTGAACTCTTCCTCTTGTGTGTGTTCTGTATACTAGGAACTGTAGTTTGATTTAGAACGTTAATGCTTTTAGATAACGTGCCTGAACCGATCAACTTTTGATATAGGAAATGTTCAAAACATTATCCATCAATACAAAATTTTATCATTTCTTTACTAATAAAGAGACTGATATGATTTTGTATATCAGGTTCGGTATCTAATAGCATTTGTTCAGAATCAATGTATTGGTAATACAGGGTGACAGTGACCAACAGACTTGGCTGCAACACTTGCCCCGTTTTCTGTCTCATGAAACTTATCACTCGTTCTCAGTTTTCTACCTTTCGGTAGCCCTATGTAACAGATTACATATCTGGGATCCTGATCTGGTATCAAATACTCAGGATGCAGAGAATACTGAGAAACAGTTCTTTATAATGAACATACTCGAAGGAGATGCATCATATGCACTTTCATCGTTTGGGCGGCATAGGAATTCTGGTATTCCCCTATTTCCTGCTCTGTCTTATAACAATTATAAGTTGGAGCAGGACCAATGTTCCCCAGCTCAGTATAACAAGCGGGTTCGGTCAATACATCCATATTATTATCTTGATTAAGGCGTGATATGGTCGCTACCTGGAGAGAGAGAGAAGAAAACACTCAGCGTGCGCTCTTGCAAGATCAGATTGGTTATTTATTTTATCTAATCAGGATGGCTCCCACTGTTTTTATCAAATCTTCCTTCAAACCCTAAAAGGAAAGACTAGCCGGGATTAATTACACTCTACAAGTTCGCCAATCTTTCAGTCAGGCCAGTGTCGGTACTTTGAGGGAGGTTTCCCGTGCTTTCGCACGGACCTAGTTACAGTAAACCTCGTTTTCCCAGAGGCGTAACCCCGTTGACACCTTTCTAGACACCTACTTTATCGGCTAATTGTAAAGTGCAAAACTCTCCCAGGAGTAACAATTACTCGCAGTGGGTATCGGGATCCAACTATCATATAGAAGGTATGCAATCTCATTGCAAATTTCAACACTTGAAACTCCCGATAAAGGTTTTTACCCCTAGCACCTATGACCTTAACTATGGTCAACAAATCATAAGCACTAGTCAAGTTCTACACGTCATTTCGTGATTAATTAGACCCACCCACATGACCCTTAACTAAGGTCAACAAAGTCACGCGACTGTCCCAACTAATCGCATCATATGCGGTGTAGGAAGACATCACTTAGCTACCGTACACTGTGCCTTGACTATGGTCAACAAACACAGCACGAATACTAAGTACTCTACTTCCTAAAATGACGGAGGGTTGCGAATGGTTTTTATGAAAACCATTAACGCTTTGAACTTTATCTCGTTGCGGAATCAAATGGTTTTTAAATGGAATGTTTTTGAGGCTTTTCTAGTTTTGCTAAAGGGGTCACTCCCGGTGAAGGGATCGTCGACCCTTTCCTCGTCGAATGAGGTGCGAGATATATCATATATATCACTGTGCAAAGCAGAAACTATAGAAGCAGTCAAAAGACAAACCGAGAGTTGTAGCATCTCCCAGTTATTGCTAAAGGAGTCACTCCCGGTGAAGGGATCTCTGTCCTTTCCTTATCGAATAAGGTGCAGGATGTTCTACAAGGAACACCGCGATGCAAAGCAAGAACTGTAGCTACCTGTTTTTATTTTGAAATTTGATTCCACAACATCAATTAGGTTTATTTTCTTTCATTAATCTCATTAATGAATATCCCATCATTTAAATTACCTAAACATCACAGATAAATATGACGTACACTTATGCCATCCGCATTCGCCTCGATGTCCCCTCGTGCACCGTTAGGTTAGGTAACTAACGGCAGAGCGGGGCAGGGCTAGCGCGGGTGTAAAACATAAGTAACGTCTATATAATATATCATATATACTATATATTATATCTATCACAGAACATCACATGATCACATCACAGATAACGCAGCAGAAAATATCATATGAAATATTGGATATACTAGGACGTCCGTGTTTTCAATACGAGCCAGTATAAAACACGGATTCCACGGTCGTGATGAATAGCCAATCCCACACCCCTAGACCCCTACGAGAGCGGCAAGCAACCCTACCAATTCTAGGGTTAGGAGACCCGGACTCGACTCCTCGAGTTGGTCTCCCACTGGATCCCAGAACCCGGTTACTTATGCTCCCCTCCTTGGGTCTATCCTAATGCGGAAAAGTAAATAATATACAAACGGTGACATCTTCCGCAACCTGGAAGTGCCCCAATAAAAGAATATACATACAAGTTTTTTACATGAATGAAAATGGAAAAACACTCATCTCACATAAAAAACCCCCGGCTATTCAAACACGACGATCCAATATAACATATCCAGCAACACATAACATCACATGTCATCAACGTAAGTAAATATGCATATCCCAATTGTCGTTGACATATAGCAACGAAACCGGCGATATCACATATTACACTTACGGTCACAGAAAAGAAAGTGTAAAACTACAACAGTTGGAATCCGCAAACTCTTTAGACATCGCATGCCTAAACCAATGAATTCCTTAGACATCACATGCCTAACAATTATAAACCCCTCATTTTAGTCTCGTTATCGAAAACACTTTTCAATATCAAGTCGGGCAATTCAACAAGATTCCCGAAAAACTGATCAAATGCTCGTCGCAAACTTTAGTAGGCGGCCGCACCCCCGATGCCGCCGACGAAGTGCACCAAGGCGGAACACCGCTGCCGCGAGCACCCGAACGGATGCTTTCGGCGACGGGGTTCTCCTACAGTCACTTGGTCGGGGCTATGGAGTGAGGCTGTCTATTAAGTTTACCCGGCGAGTATCCGCGTACGCTACGTGATTGCGACGGACTTTTGATCACATCAAAATTTCGTGGCAACCGATCAAGTGAGACTAAACTGCTATGTTTATAACATTCATTCAGTAATCTCATAACTAACTTGTGAATTCCAATTGTTGTATCACATTCCGGATAAACAGAAAATGTTAAACTTTCTGATTGAACAGTCAAACACCCAAGTTTTCCCGATACAACTCAACACATGAAATAAGTCTAACAACATTCAGTTCGTGCCTCAGTACCAACGGTCCAGCAGTAGAAGGGTCAAGCCAACGCCTCACATGTGGCACGTCGTACTGCCCCAAACCCTAAGGTTCAAAGGGCAGTTCAAGACGGTCACATAATCGAGTTAAGGTTTGTTGTCTTCTAGAGGGTCCATCGCGTTACTTGCACTACTTAGAACGTCGTTAAACTACGGAAAAATCCAACAATTGGAAATTTCCCGGCAGGGGAAAAATTGGGTATTTATATCCGGTCGAACTTTTTAACATATTCAAAAATGTCCGGAAAACACACAGACAAAATTAGACAATCCGATCGAAAACACCGAGTCCCCAATACAACCCAGAAAATTCAACTCTTCACTTCAAATTAAAAATTCCCAGAAAAACCAGCACTACAAACTAGGAATTACTGTGAAAATCTAATTGAATGATTGGACAATTTTGCCGTGGAACCGCCGCAATAGGCTTGCTATTGCCGCGGTTCCGCCGCTCTTCTATCGACTCATGGGTCCCGTTTTACACAGTAATTATTAGAATCTTCTACTGAGTTTTCTGCATATTTTTAATTCTCAAAAAACCACGAATTTCAAAAATGTACAGAGAGCACTTTTGGGTTTGGGTTTTGATTCGATCGGACTTCAAATTCTGGCTACGCATTGCCTAAGGCTCTAGCTAGGCTCTGATACCACTGTAGGGTTCCTAGGCACACTAACGAAGTCTCACGAGTGATCAAACATGGCTAATTTATATCTTATGAGTGACGACAAACCCTAACACGGATCGTTAACTAGATATTTAGGCGTCAAAAGCAATTAGATAACAAATTAACTAAAAGAACGGAAATACAACCTTTGTAGATCCGGTCCACCACCTCCATAGCTCCATGATGAAGTCCCCTTGCTTTCCAAATCCAATCCCGGGCTCTAGCGTCGGCTTCATCGGAGAAATGGGCGGGCTAGGTCATCGACAACGATGCCGAAGATGATCTACGTCGAGGCATCACAAGATCAAGCTCCCACTTCACCAAGTCATGAAACTTGTGAAGAAAACACCCTATACTACTTGGCAAGAGGTAGAGGATGAAGAAATAGGAGGTGGGTTCACTTTAGAATTGGATTTCTCACTCTTTACATCAAGTTGCCATTGATGAAGCAAGGTTTTCTTCAAGTGAAGAAGAAGAAGAAGATAAAAGATAATCATATGATAAGTGAAAAGAAAATAATACTTATCATATAATTAACCATGGTCAAGTGTAGAGAATTAACTAAGGTTATGTGAATGGTTAGGGTTAAAAGAAGAAGACAAAATGGTCACTTGGTCAAAGCTTCATGAAGCTTCAACAAGCTTCATGAAAGAAAACAAAGAAAGAAACCATTTTGCTTTTCTTTTATCCATTTCTCAAAAAATAATAGATAAATGAATAAGTAAAAACAAAACCCTAACCATTACACAACCATGGTTTAATCTTTACACTTAGCCAATTTTGCATGCATCATCAAACATGATACAAACTAGTGCACAAAATTATATCGTATATACAATGTGCACATCCGAGTGAGAAAATCCATCTTAAGTGAACCAATACTAGTTAATGCAAAGTAATATATCAAATATATAATTATACATTAAATTGTTAAATCAATACTTGATTTAACGATCCGGTCATATCGTATATAACCGACTAGTATCCTATGTATCGGCTTATCGAATCAATCCTTGATTCGATAACTAGGTTATATCGCATATACCAATCGATACATTCATCGCGAGAATGGAATACGGTATCACATACACGCATTATTCTCGGTCCCGCACATATCTCATATGCGCTCCTATTTCGTTTCGCTTGAGCTAGGAAACCTCTGTGTAGGACTCTAAAGACTCGTCAATACGCCGGCAGCAGATGATGATCATATCAAACACCCACAAGCCGCAAGCGGTCTGCTAAACGTAACGGCCACCCGGGTATTGAGTGATCAGAAGATCGACGAGCAAGCCCGTTCACACTCCTGTGAATCCAACCAGTAACACTTACCGTACAGTCCGGTCTGTTCGTCTGATATGTCGCATATCTCGCCTAGGGGTGGTAAACGTCAGACCCCAATAGCTTGATAAGTCAAGCCGACGTGAGGTCCATAACATTCGTGAAACTACTGATAACTCTTACCAGTATATCACTGCAACCCTGGCCAGGGATTTCCTGTTATGGCCAGTCGAGCATAGCACAACATCAACCCCCAATACCGGGAGAGACGAATCCCCTCCTATCGCTCATTACCTCCATGTGAATCGGGACTGTACCCAAAAACCACCTGTTTGCACAACTCAGTAGAGCCGTGGTAGGGTGGAAATCAAAGCACAGTGGGAGACACACAAGACTCTATGACGATCTCGGGTCAACAGACTAAGCTGTACCAGTGTCACCAGAGAACTGCCATCTGACGTGAGGTATAATACCATCTGGGAGTTCTCGGCGAGTCCGTTCAGTGTACCCAGTCTCCACTGAGCACCCGCATACCATCTTCGATGTCAAACACCAATGGATATGGGATCATCCATCGCCCATCACATGGGTCGAGAAGATATACGCTAGTCTACTCTGGAATATCGATGCCCCGTCTCGATATTCCCACGACTAGGAACAATGAAGGATGTACTCATTGACTACCCAGGCCCCACTAGTATGATCTTCATCATAGTCCTGGAAGTCGAGTACACATCCTAAGGGCTTTATCAACATGTAATCAGAGAGACAGAAAGTATACATGTTAAGATAAAGAGCAACCAGATAGCGTACTATCATGTCGAGAAAGAAAGTCCTACCTATATATGTCCCAGCATCCACTACAATATACATCCAATGTACAGTAATGGCCTTTAGGGCATACATATAACTAACAATATATAGGGAGGACTTTCTTGCTCGACATGATAGTATGCTATCTGGTTACTCTTTACCTTAACATGTATACTGATTGTCTCTCTGTTACATGTTGGTAAAGCCTTTAGGATGTGTACTTGACTACCTGGACTATGATGCGGATCATACTAGTGGGGCCATGGTAGTCCTTAAGTGCATCCTTCAAGGTCCCTAGTCGTGGGTGTATTGAGACGGGGCATCGATATACCAGAGTAGACTAGCATATACCTTCTCGACCTATACAGATGGGCGATGGATGATCCCATATCCATTGGTGTTTGACATCGGAGATGATATACGGGTGCTCAGTGGAGACTGGGTACACTGGACGGACTCGCCGAGAACTCCCAGATGGTATTATACCTCACGTCAGATGGCGGTTCTCTGGTGACACTGGTACAGAGTAGTCTGTTGACCCGAGATCGTCATAGAGTCTTGTGTGATTCCCACTGTGCTTTGATTTCCATCTTACCACGTCCAAGAGGGCGTGCAAAACGGTGGTTTTTAGGTACAGTCCCGAATCACATGGAGGCAATGAGCGATAGGAGGGGATTCGTCTCTCCCGGTATAGGGAGTTGATGCTGCGCTGTGTTCGATTGGCTATAACCGGAAATCCCTGGCCAGGGTTGCTGAGATTTACTGGTAAGTGTTACCAGTAGTTTCTCGAACTGTTATAGACCTCATATCGACACGACTTATCGAGCTACTGGGGTCTGACGTTTACCACCCCTAGGCAAGATATGCGACATATCAGATGAACAGACCGGACTGTATGGTAAGTGTTACTGGTTGGATTCATAAGAGTGTGAGCGGGCTTGCTCGTTGATCTTCTGATCGCTCAATACCCGGGTGGCCGTTACGTTTAGCAGACCGCTTGCGGCTTGTGGGTGTTTGATACGATCATCACCTGCTGCCGGTGTATTGACGAGTCTTTAGAGTCCTACACAGAGGTTTCCTGGCTCAAGAGAAACAAAATAGGAGCGCATATGAGATATGTGCGGGACCGAGAATAATACCAGTATGTGATACTGTATTCTATTCTTGCGATTTTTATCTTTGGCCGGTTATATGTGATATAGCCGGGTTACCGAATCAAATGTTGATTCGATACAATGATACACTTGATATTAGTCGGTTATATGCAATATGACCGGATCATTGAATCAAGTGTTGATTTAATGATTTAATGTATAATTATATATTTGATATATTACTTTACATTAACTAGTATTGGTTCACTTAAGATTATTTTCTCACTTGATTGTGCACATTGTATATATGATATATGTTTGTCCACTAGTTTGTATCATGTTTGATGATACATGCAAACTTGGGTGTGTATGATTAAACCATGATTAGGTTAATGGTTAGGGTTTGATTTACTTATTTATTTATTCTTTTCATTTATTTTTGGGGCAAGAAATAAAATGGTGATTCTTTTGTTTTTACTTGAAGCTTTGAAAAGCTTTGACCATTTTCTTTCTTTCCTTAACCCTAACCATTTACTTAACCCAAGTTTATTCTCTATATGTGTTTATCTAACCCATGGTTGCAATATGATAGATATCACTTCATTTTCTATTTTATTAATTGATTATTCTTTTTCTTCTTCTTCATCTTCTTTTTCAAGTGAAGAAAAGAAAAGCTTTCTAGAAAAATGTCAAGTGATGAAATCAAGTGAGAAATCCAAATCCAAAGTGAACCCACTTCCTATTTCTTCATCCTCTACCACTTGCCATGTAGTATAGGGTGTTTTCTTCACAAGTTTCATGACTTTGTGAAGATGGAGCTCGAGTTAGAGTTGCCTCGACGTAGATCATCTTCGGCATCGAAGTCAACGACCTAGCCCGATCTTTTCTCTGATGAAACCACCGCGAGAGTCCAGGATTCCGATGGTTGCAGCGGAGGCACGTCATCACGGAGCCGAGGAAGTGGAGGACCAGATCTACAAAGGTTGTATTTCCATTCACTTAGCAATAAAGTTGTTTACTTGCATATTTCGCCTTTGCCTCTAGTTAACAATCTATCATTAGGGTTGTTAGGCACATGGAAAATTTGATTTTGCCATGGTTGATCAGTTGTGGAACCTCCTTAGTATGCCTAGGAAACCTACACTATTCAGTTGTCTTTTCCTTTTACCTTCTCTCAGGTTGCGAGTACTCCTTGGTTTAGGAGATAGTACACCTATTACGCAAATTAGATAGTCTTCTTCCAAACCTTAGACTGGTGCTGAACGGTGGGGAATGAAGAAAACCAATTAGCATAACGATGGTGTACAGATGGTATTAAGTAAAGACATATCAAGGGATTACTAAGAGGGCAAAGTAAATTGCGATTGCTTTTCACGACCAAACCAAGTATTTCTTCGCCAATCCTAAATCACCTTTGTATTTCTCCAGAACACTCCGTATCACTACGAAGATCCACAGTTTATTGGATACTCCATCGTATGGTTATATACAAACTCGAAAGGAACTTGTTCCAGTTCGGGGATGGACTCTGGTTCAGAAGAAATAGGAATAAGGTTTATTCTGGTGTCTTTTATCTTTACCTTCTCTCGTGTTGCAAGTGCTCCTAGGATTAGGACAGTACACCCATTATGCTTATTGGATAGTCTTCTTCCAAACCATAAGCTGGTGCCGAACGGTAGGGAAGGAAGGAAACCATTTGGCCTAAAGGGGTGTGCAGAAGGTAACGAATAAAGACATATAAAGGGATTTGGAGAGGTGGAAAAGAAATATACGGTTACAATTGTGAATCTGGATAATGGAAGTGGCATTACTAGAAATACCCGGATACCCCTACGAAACATTTCAATGTTTCAGTTTCACTGTGTACTGTTAAAAGAAAACTGATTTCCCGATTAGTCCTTACTCCAGGGCATGTATTTACCAGGTATGATTCTCACATCTGTATGGTTTTATAGATGATGAGTGGTAGTAAGTTATTGGGAATTAAGTGATCATCCTCATTATATCGGAATTCGTTGTAATTGGTGATATTTGAGGAAATCGCCTGGGCTGTTTGCCGAACGACAAATATTTGGTTTTGAATATCCGCTGTTATGCACCAATTTCAAATTGATATATCTGTACGTCTATTTTTATAGAGTGAGATATACCTTTTTGAAATTATGTCCATGACATTTACCTATATCAGTGGATGGTTAGGTAAGGAGCATTAAACAACGGTGTAATTCTTCTTAACCATAGGTAGAGTTTTCAACCTACGATGCACATGGAATGAGTTATTAGACTCAAGGGACTTATATAGAGTATTGTATGTTGTCCAGTGTCCATTAGGACAAAGGGGTTGGTACTCGTACTATATTCTGTTTACTTGTGACTTCTCTAGTTCTTAGACATGTGTTTCGTAGAAATGCGAGGTCTGAGTTTTGAGAAGTTATAGGTATAAGGATAAAGTAGAGAACCAGGTGTTGCAAGTATCGGGATTCTTCAGGGTGATCGAAGATGTAGATACTTGTGTATGGTGCTCAGTTGATAGTAATGATTAAGAGAACTTGCATCTCTTTCAGGTTACTCATAATTGGAAGCATTCCTAAGTTGAGTAACGCCGATCGGCCTCTCTCCATTTAGTTGACATGCACTGGAGACAGCTGCATGATTTGAATCTGGTTCAATTAAATCAGTGCCTCTATTTCTGTATTGGATATAGAACAGTTCATATCTTAACGATGTTAAGGTACGGGGAGTCGTCCGGCTTATGCTTAAAACCAGACTCCGGATAACTCAAGGCACGTTTCTGTAATGGCTGTTTGTGGGTTGACCCGGGCTATGACGAGGTTTGATTTTCTACCATCTGGAAGATCAATAGTGATATTGTTCTTGACTCGCCACAGTTTTAATAAAAATGGATTTTTTCAGAAAACAGTAGAGGGAGTATGGTAGAACTGGAAGTGATTCCAGAACCGCAAACGATTACTGATGGTTTGATAAGAACCTAAAGATTCAATCTCGTTTGATATTCCATTGGCCACTCCGCAGACATGATGGGTAACTTCAGGCACCCGAGAGGTACTCCGGTAGCCTCAAGGACGGTGACAGGGAGGTTCTTGTTTACCCAGGCTTGCCTTTTGCTGTTGTTCCAGACTGTGAGACCCGGCGGGAGGATGAGTATAGCGTCATTCTAAACTAGCTTTAGAAGTGCACGTGTATATGACTCTGCCAGAGGGTTGTCGTAGTCAGTGGGAGCAGCGGAAGCATTGGTGGACAGGTGGCTTATGTCTATCTATAGACTAAAGCAAATATAGCGGAGATAGATCATTTATTTCTGATGTGACAGTCATAGGTTTGACTTCATCAGAATAGGGGATGGATCTGTTAAGAAGGTAGTAGGGTGTAATGTCCTGGTATTTGGATGACATACACAGAGTAGGAAGTGATGTTCCTATACTACGATCGGTTATACTTTGGTTGTCACACAGTGGTTTCTCCACATGGGACTTGGATATAATATCAAGACATTCTGGTTAATGGATCTATGGTTTTAGATCTAGATTTGGGTAGTTTCCCAATCTGGGTATTTAGACAGCATTCTAAAGGTGTTTTAGAATGGACGACTCCTGGCACGGTAGTATACCTGCAGATGATGGAGTCACCCTCTCTAAAGGAGTCTTACAGACTAAAGGGGAGAGGGATGTGCATGATTGGCAGATCACTTGCTTAGGAAAATGAGTTGATCATGAGATGTCAAGTACCCCGCCAGATGTTGGTTTTTTTTGCAGTAGATGCAATATGTTGATATTGATCAAATCCTGGAGAAACGAACGGAAGAAGTTTTAGAACATAAGTGGATGTTCTAGGGATATGATAACAACAGTCTCTTTTAGGAGACAGTTATCATTCCAGGCTTCCATGGTGACATGGATGACAGAGAGGTTGTCAGAGTTATAGTTTTCCTTCTGACGAGGGGCAGTGTTTTGGACAGGTGATCCAAGCAGACACTGAGGGAGGCATTACGCAGGATACTGATTGGTTTCAGTTGACGATACAGTCTAAGAAGTTTGGATTTGGAGTTCATTTATGAACTAGGTCCCATCAGATATCCAGACATACTCTAAGACAGGTATTGCTCATTTCGGGAGATGGCTTTCTACGCGAACTTGAGATAAAGAGAGACATAGAAAGAAACATCAGAGCGGATCCACTCACTGAGGCTATTCCTCGAACACAATAGTTTCGCAAACAGTCTTTGAGAGACTGATTAGTAGAGAAGTTGGGTGTTCGGTATCACACGGGCTGTGAGTATGCGACATCGCAATAATTAGCCTTGAGTGCAGGTGGGAGATTATTGGAGATAGTGCCCTCAGAGCCAATTATTGGATCACAGGCACGTGATTGCAATGATTGAGGGAGGACCTATCCCGGTAGGACAGTCTTACTCAAGATGATAGTATGCTATCTGGTTTATCTTTATCATCGTGTACTGCTTTAGGTGACCTTACAAGTCACTATTGCGCGTTGATAAAGCCCTTAGGATTCTTTCTTAACAGCCAGAAGTATGAGGGCGATCATATACGTGGGAGCTGGGGTCTATAAGCACATCTTTAAATGGTCCCTAGTCGAGGGAGTTTCGAGACAGGGCATCGATACTCCAGAGTAGACTAGTGTATGCAGTCGAGACCCCGAAGAGGGGCGGTGGCCGGTCTCACAAGAAACTGGTGTCAGTTGGTTCACCTAAGATGTATACAGGTGCTCATTGGGTTATGAGTACACCGGACAGGACTAGCCGGGAACATGCTAGTTGGTCTTATACCTGACGTCAGATAGCAGTTCCCTGGTGACATGTGTACAGGTTAGTTCATCGACCTGAGATCGTCATTTGTCTCGTGTGAGTTCCATTATATTTTGATTACTACCATACCACGCTCAAAGGAGACGTGCAAACAGGTTTTAGTTGGGTACAGTCCCGAGCCACATGGAGGCAGTGAGCGGATCTGCAGAGGTTCGTCTCTCCCGGTATTGGGGGTGAGGTCGCGCTGTGTCTAGGAGAGCCATTACACGAAGTCCTTAGCCTAGGCAGGAGATTTAATGGTAGGTATTCCAGTAGTATCTCAGGGTGTTCTGGGCTACACTCTGACACGACTTGTACCGCTTTTGGGGGTCTGACTTTTACCAACCCCCTAGGCCCGCCATGCGATGCTCATAGACGAACGGACCGGACTGTACGGATATTGTCACTGACAGGCTCTGTAGGGTGTCAGGATGAGTTCGCTCATCGACGTCCCTTTTGGTCAATACATGGTAGCCCGTTACGTATGGCTAATACCTCTGACGTGCTAGTGGTTAAATCCACAACCAAAGTATTGACGAGTCTTTAGAGTCCCCCACAGACCGTTTCTCAAGTTTCGGGCGAAACGCTGTAGAGGCCGTATGGAGATATGGCAGGGTTCGATCAGATACGTGCGGTATTGCACGGATCATGATCGGACGGATAATACTAGCGGGCTTTGGTTTAAGCCGGATCCTAGTATTGTACTGTGTAGATTTGTCTCATTGCATTTGTATTCGGTCGGAATACAAATGAGGGTATGTATATACAGTCGCGGGGATTTCCTGTAATTTATTACGGGATCAGTTTTTTGAAGTTGCCAGTTTGCATTCCGTTTCGGCCATTTTCCTTTGTTTCTTTCCTTGGCTGAAAATTGGTGGAGGAGGGTTTATTTGCAAATGTGCAAATTAGCATTGTGGAGGGTGGTCTTCTATATTGTTGCTTCATGATGGTTTTCATGATGGGTGTAGCTTCCATTGACTCCATGTTTCATGATTGTTTGACCTTTGGTGATATGATGGGAGTAGGTTGTGATCATTGGATTCCTCATCATCACTCATCCATTTTCTCTTTCTTGATTATTGATCGCTCCCCCCCATCTCATTCCTTATCATGGTCGGCCACACATGAGAGAGGGCTGCCAAAATTTTGGAGAGTGATTTTTGTTCCCTTGATGCTTGCAAAATTCCCAAGTTCATCCAAAAAGTTTATAGTTCATTTCCTCCACCAAAAAGACAACTTCTTACAACCCCATGAGACATAGAGTTCCACACTATTCTACAGCAATTCTTGGACACGTCGACTCGCCAACTTCGTGCCCGAGTTGCTTCGGTCCAGAGGTGGGAGCCCGTAAAATAACCCGGCGATGTAGTGCCCTTCCGACGAGGAGATGAAGACCGGAGATTCCGCGGGGAGATCGGGATGACGACGAGAAGACCGAATGACACGGATCGCTCGGTATATCTCTCTACCCCTTCTCTTGTTAGCTAGGAGTAGGTTAATGGCCCGATCCGGGTTTTATAGTGTGCGGTGGTGCCAGTTTACATGTTTCGTAAAAGTATCGTTTCCGCATTTTAGCCTCGGATTGACGGCCAGGGCGCCGCCGTGCACTTACATCACCCACTGTGAAACTACTGATCCAAATAAGGAAGTCTCGTCCACCGTGGCCACGGATTTCTGATGATGGCCACCCGTGCACAACGCGACATCAACCCTAATATCGGGAGAGACGAATCCCCGACGATACGCTCACTGCCTCCATGTGGCTCGGGAATGTACCCAACTAAAACCTGTTTGCATGACTCCTTTGAGCCATGGTAGGATATTAATCAAAGCACAGTGGGAACTCACATGAGGCAAATGACGATCTCAGGTCGACAGACTAACCTGTACTCATGTCACCTGGGAACTGCTATCTGACAATAAGTATAATGTTGGCTATAGTGCCCTCAAATCAATTATTGGATCACAGGCACGTGATTGCAATGATTGAGGGAGGACCTATACCGGTAGAACAGTCTTACTCGAGATGATAGTATGCTATCTGGTTTGTCTTTATCATCATATGCATGCTTCAAGTGATATTACAGATCACTATTACATGTTGATAGAGCCCATAGGATTCTTGCTTGACTACCAGCAGTAGATGGCGATCATATATGTGAGATTTGGGTAGTCTATAAACACATCCTTAAAGTGTCCCTAGTCGAGGGAGTTTCGAGACTAGGAATCGATACTCCGAGAGCAGACTAGTGTATACGGATCGAGACCCCGACAAAGGGCGATGGCCAGTTTCACAAGCCTTTGGTGTCAGTTGGTTCACCTAAGATAGTATACAGGTGCTCATTGGGTTATGAGTACACTGGACGGACTCGCCCGGAACATGCTAGTTGGTATTATACCTATTGTCAGATAGCAGCTCCCTGGTGACATGTGTACATAGTAGTTTATTGACCTGAGATCGTCATTTGTCTCGTGTAAGTTCCCACTGTGCTTTGATTACTACCCTACCACGGCTCAAAGGAGTCGTGCAAACAGGTTTTAGTTGGGTACAGTCCCGAGCCACATAGAGGCAGTGAGCGGATCGGCAAGGGATTCGTCTATCTCAGTATTGGGGGTTGATATCGCGCTGTGTTTGGAGATACATTACACAAAGTCCTCGGCCAAGGCAAGTGAGATTTACTGGTAGGTATTCCAGTAGTTTCTAAGGGTGTTCTGGGCTACACTCCGACACGACTTATACCGCTATTAGGGTTCTGACGTTTACCATCCTCCTAGGCCCGATATGCGATACTCATAGACGAACGGACCGGACTGTACGGATATTGTCACTGTCAGGCTCAGTAGGGTTTCAGGATGAGTTAGCTCGTCGGCCTCCCATTCGCTCAATACCTGGGAAGCCGTTATGTACAACTAGTGCCACTGACGTGCTTGTGGTTAAACCCACTGCCAGCGTATTGACGAGTCTTTAGAGCCCCACACGGAGAGTTTCCCAAGTTCGGGCGAAACGTTGTAGAGGCCGTATGGTTTTATGGAAGGGTTCGATCATATACGTGCACTCGTGCATGGATCATGATCGGACGGATCATACTAGTGGGCTTTGGTTTAAGACAGATCCTAGTATTAGATTGTTGGATTACTTTCGTCTAGTAGTATTCGTATTCAGTCGGAATACGGATGCGGGTATGTATATACAGATGAGGGATATTCTCGTAATTCATTACAAGATAACTTTAGTTGATGCCATTTCTTTTTGGATTAAACATTTTGGTTTAAATGTTTAATGGTGGAAAATATGAGTTCAAGTTTTGGCCTTATGCATTTATTTGATGGTGCATGCACTTGGTGACTCATGGTATTGGGTCTAGTGATCATTTATTGTGATATAGATTGTTTTTGGTGCTAGAATTATTGTATGGGATATTTGTGGGGAGAGAGGGATGCCACTATATAGCTCTTGTGATTTTTCTTTAGTTAAAAATGAGCTCTCAAAATATCACACACAATAACTCAAGCCATTTTCTTCACTAGCTTCTTTCTTGAGCTCACACTTTCCACCATGGGCATCTTCTTCAACCTCCACCCATCCCTCTCATGAGTTGAGAATCCATGGATGTTATGAGACAAAGTATACACACACTATCTCTACTTCATCTTGGGCATCTAGGATAGCAAACTTGATGTCCGAGTTGCTTCGGTTTAGAAGCGGGAGCCCGTATAAAGAATCCTCGACGCGGATCCTCTTCGATGAGAGAGACTGGAGAGCAAACTAGTTTGGGGCAGCCGCGAGGAGCTTGGGAATAGATTGAAGACCGAAGGACATGGATCGATCGATATAATCCCATAAACTCCGCTTTGCATGTTTGCTAGTATAGGGTATTTGGTTCGATCTTGTGCGGGTTTTGTTTGCGCCAAAGTTTTTAAAGTTTTTGTTCCGCATTTGGCAACGGAAAGTTGGTCGGGCGCCGGTAAAACCCAACATATAATACCAACTAGCATGTTCCCGGCGAGTTTGTCCAGTGTACTCATAACCTAATGAGCACCTGTATACTGTCTTAGGTGACTAACTGACACCAATGGCTTGAGATACCGGCCACCGCCCCTCGTCGGTGTCTCGATAAGTATACACTAGTCTACTCCGGAATATCGATGCCCAGTCTCAATACTCCCACGACTAGGGACAGTTAAGGATGTGCTTATAGACCACTAAGCTCCCACGTATATGATCACCATCATAATGCCGGTAGTCAAGCAAGAATCCTATGGGCTCTATCAACATGTAATAGTGATCTGTAATGCCACCTAATGCTATACATGATGATAAAGACAATCCAGATAGCATACAATCATCTCGAGTAAGACTGTTCTCCCTATATAGGTCCTCCCTCAATCATCACAATCGCGTGCGTAAGATTCAATAATTGACTTGAGGGCACTATAGCCAACAATCTCCCACTTTCACTTAAGGCTAATTATTGCAGTGTCGCATACTCACAGCCCGTGTGGTACCGAACACCCAGCTTCTCTACTAATCAGATTCGTAAAGCCCGTTTATGAAACTATTGCGTTCAAGAAATAGCCTCAGTGAGTGGATCCGCTCCAGTGTTTCTTTCTTTATCTCTCTATATCTCAACTTCGCGGAGAATACTATCTCCCGAAATGAGCGATACCTGTCATAGAATTTGTCTGGATATCTGAAAGGACCCAGTTCACAAATAAACTCCAAATCCAACAAACTTCTTAGACTGTATCATCCACTGAATTTAATCAGTATCCACCGCCATGCCTTCCACAGTATCCGCTTGGATCACCTGTCCAACATACTGCCCCTTAAAAAGAGGGAAAACTATAACTCTGACATCCAATCTGTCATCCAGGTCACCTTGGAAGCCTCAAATGATAACCGCCTCCCGAAGGAGGCTGTCGTTACCATATACCAAGAACATACACTTATGTTCATAACTGCTTCCCAACGTTTCTCCAGGATTGGATTAATATATGCTTATTACAGCCAGTACAAAAGCAATATCTGGTGTGGTACTTTACATTTCATGATTGACTCAATTGCCTAAGCAAGAGATATGCCAATCATGCAAATCCCTCTCCTCATCAGTCTAGAAGACATCTCTTTAGAGAGGGTGACTCCGTCATCTATGGGTACACCACCACGCCAGGAGTCATCCATTCTAGAACACTTTAGAATAGTGTCAAAGTACCCAAATTGGGACACTTCCCAAATCTAGATCTAAAACCATAGATCTAGTAACCAGAATCCATGAAATTTTATCCAGATCTTATGTGGAGAAACACCGTGTGACAACCAAAATATAACCGATCGTAGTATAGAAATATTACTTCATATCAAGGGCATGCCATCCAAATACCATGACATCACTCTCTACTACCTTCTTATCAGATCCATCTGTTATCCTGACGAAGTCAAACTCTATGACTGTCACATCAAAAAATAGATGATCTATTTCCGCTATTCCTGCTTTAGTCTATAAATAGACATAAGCAACTTGCCCACTATGCTTCCGCTGCTCCTACTGACTACAACAACCATATGGAAGAGTCATATACACATGCACTTCTAAAGCTAATTTAGAACGGCGTTATACTCATCCTCCTGCCAGATCTCATAGTCTAGAACAGCAGTAGTGGCAAGTTTGGGTAAACAAAAACCTCCATGTCACCGTCTTTGAGGAGACCGAAGTACCTCTCGGGTGGCCGAGGTTACCCACCAAATCTACGGAGTGGCTAATGGATTGTCGAATCCAATTGAATCTTTAGGTTTTACTAAATTTTCAGTAATCGTTTATGGTTCTGGAATAACTTCCAGTTCTACCATACTCCCACTAATGTTTTCTGAAAAGAATCCATTTTACTAAAACTGGCGACGAGTCAAGAACAATATAACTATTGATCTTCCAAAATTATAGAAAGTTAACCCTCGTCAATACCCGGGATAACCCACAAACTGCCATTACTAAAACGTGCCTTGAGTTTATCCATATTCTGGTTTTAAGCATAAGCCGGACAACTCCGTATACCTTAACATCGTTAAGATATGAATCCATTCTACATCCACTATAGAAACAAAGGCACTAATTTAATTAGAACCAGATTCAAAATACGTGCAGCCGTTTCCAGTGCATATCAACAAAATGGAAGGAGGCCAGGCTACATTACTCATCAAGGGATGCACCCACATATGAGTAACCTGAAAGAGAAGCAAGTTCTTAAAACTTTTACTTACAACGGAATACCTAGAACAAGTATCTATATCTTCGATCACCTTGAAGAATCTTGATACTTTGCAACATATGGTTCTCTACTTTATTCTTATACTTATAACTTCTCAAAATTAGGACCTTGTATTTCAACGAAATACTGGTCTAAAACTAGAGAAGTCATGAGTAAACATAATATAGTATGAGTACCAACCCCTTTGTCCTAATGGACACTAGATAACATACAATGCTTTGTATAAGTCCTCTGAGATTAATAACACAAACCCTGCGCGTCGTAGGTTGAAAACTGTGTTATAGTTAAGAAGAATTACACCGTTGTTGAGTGCACCTTACCTAACCATCAACTGATATAGGTAAATGTCATAGACATAATTTCAAGAAGTTATATCTCACTTTATAAAATAAACGTATAGATATATCAGTTTGAAATTGGTGAATAACGACGGATATTCAAAACCAAATATTTGTCATCTGGCAAAACCCAGGTGATTTCCTCAAATATCACCAATTACAAAGAATTCCGATATAATGAGGATATAATCACCCAATTCCCAATATATTACTCCCACTTAGCATCCATAACGCCATACAGATGTGAGAATTAAATCTGGTAAATACATACCCTGGAGTCAGAATCTAATTGGGAAAACTGCTTTCAATTAACACCGTACAGTAAAACTGAAACATGAAAAATGTTTCGAAGGGTAGCCTGGTATCCAAGTAATGCCTCCTCCACTATCCAGATTCATGACAGTAACCGTATATTTTCTTGCCCTCACTCCAATCCCTTTATAAGTCTTTACTTATTACCTTCTGTACACCTTATTTAGGCTAAATGGTTTTCTTCCTTCCCTACCTTTCAGCACCTGCCTAAGGTTTGAAAGAAGACTATCCAATAAGCGTAATAGGTGTACTCTCCTAATACTAGGAGCTCTCGCAACCTGAGAGAAGGTAAAGAGAAAATACAACTGAATAATCATAATCAATTTTTCCTGAATCGGAAACCATCCTCGAACTGAAACAAGTTTCTTCGAGTTCGTATGTAACTATACGATGGCATATCAAATAAATGTGGATCTTCGTAGTGATACGGGGTGTTCTGAAGAAATGCAAAGTAGAGGCAAGAGTAGCAATAATATACGTGGCTTCGTCGTGAATGATAGCAGTCGCAATTTCCTTTGCTCTCTTTTTAATCCCTTTATATGTCTTTACTTATTACCTTCTGTACACCACACTTAGGATAATTGGTTTTCTTCCTTCCCTACCTTTCGGCACCTGCCTATGGTTTGGAAGAAGACTATCTAATAAGCGTAATAGGTGTACTCTCCTAATACCAGGAGCCCTCGCAACCTGAGAGAAGGTAAATGGAAAAGACAACTGAATAATCCTATTCGATTTCTCCTTAACCGTAAACCATCCTCGAACTGGAACAAGTTCCTTCGAGTTCGTATGTAACTATACGATCGCGTATCCAATAAATATGGATCTTCGTAGTGATACGGAATGTTCATGAGAAATGCAAAGAAAAAGTAGGAGCGGCAATGAGTTATGCGACTTTGACAATCCAAAAGCCAAAGTGTTTTAAGAAGGTTCGGTTATCTTGGTTCATGAGTTTTAGTTTAGGTTGGGTCATGGTCGCTGTCAAAGAGAGAGAGAGAGAGAGAGAAAAGAAACACCCAGCGTGCACTCTAACCTAAATTAGATTGGTTAATTAATTTATCTAATCAGGATGTCTCCCACTGTTTCCTCGAATTCCCCTTCAAACCCTAAAAGGAGAATTAGTCGGGATCATCTAAAATCACCCGAAGAGTAAAACCTACTCATCAGTGGGAATAGGGATTCAACTATCATCGCATGATAACTTGATGGAAGCCACTCAAGTCACCACACTTCAGAAGGTATGCGCATGCCTGGCAAGTTTCCTGTATGTTTGAAACTCCCGATGTGGTTTTTACCCCTAGGACCCAAGTGACCTTAACTGAGCTAACATATCAAAGGATCCTAGTCAAGTTCAACCCGTCATTATCTTGATTTCTTTAGACCCACCCACACGAGTCCTTGACTGAGCCAAAATGACCGTATGACTGTCCTAACCAATCACATATCCATGCAACAGAAAAGTACTACATAGCTACCGAACACCATGCCTCGGCTAAGCACGACATACGTAGCACGAATACTAAGTAATACTAATCTGAAATGACGGAGGGCTACGACTAGTTTTCGGAAGAAAAAAAACCTTTAACGTAATGAACTTGATATCGTTGAAGGAACTGAGTGGTTTTACAAATGTATAGTAGCATAAACTTTTGCTAAAGAGGTCACTCCCTATGAAGGGATCTCGGCTCTTTCCTCGTCGAATGAGGTGCATGATATTCCAAACTGAATACCACGATGCAAAGCAAAAGAGTCGACTATAGTCAAGTTATTACAATGACGCAAACTTTTGCTCAAGAGGTCACTCCTGATGAAGGGATCTCTGCTCTTGCCTCGTTGAATGAGGTGCGGGATATTCTGAACCGAATACCAATGTGCAAAGCAAAAGAAAACTTCTTGTAATAACAGTTTTTGAAAATTTGGTTCCAACAACATCATTTGGGTTTATCTTTCCTTGCATTGATCAGAATCAACGCAGTCCTATCAATTAATCCATATCGCACCACAGAAAAGGAACGAAAATAAAATGCACGTATATGCCATCCGCATTTTCCACTGGGCCCCGTCATCACCCGTTAGGTTACTAAACTAACGACAGAGCGGGGGCTGGACTAGCGCGGATGCAAAACACATACAATATCTACTAGTATATATAAATATATATATAACATTCGTCCCAGGCATGATATAAGCAACATCATAGAATAACGGATAATCTAGGAGCCCCTGGTTTCCTTTGAGCCGAAAATGAAACCTGATGTTCCCCGGTCGTGTGGATAGCATGTGCAATGTAAACCTAGACCACTACGAGCGCGGAAAGTTACCCGCCAATCCCAGAAGTGAGGCAACCCCAATCAACAAAGTGAATGGGCCAGCAAACACTTCATGGAATCCTGTAACTTGAGCACCCCTCCGTGGGTTACCTATACCCCCTACGAGTGCGGCGAATAGCCCGCTAATTCTAGAGTAAGGTCCCCTCCGTATCAACGCCATGAGATGAGGACCCGTTGTCCTCTAGAACCCGGCTATTCATGCACTCCACCACGGGGTAATCCAAGTACCGAAAGAAAATTATATACAATGACGACATCGACCTCAACCCGGTCGTGCCCCAATAAAAGAATATACAAACTGGCAGAGACAGCTATCTACATGTCGAACGCTCGCCCCGCAATACTGAATATACAAATGAATCTGAACTGTAATCTACCATTGCACTACAGGTTATCCACCACGACAATCCAACCACAATATCAGCACAACACAGAATATCAATATGAATATTATGTTCGCAAACCCATCTAGTTGAACTTATAGCAACTAGTCGGGTTGTACCGCTCAATAATATTCACGGTCGCAGATATCATCACATGTTCTGATAAACACACGGTTAAAATTTTGATCGACTAAACTTTTCCAAATTGGCCCCAAATGCAAACCAGCACTTTAAACAAATCTGGGCCAAAACTAAATATCCCAAAAATCAAATTTCCTTTAAATAGAGTGCCAGAAGAAATTTGGTGCACTTTTGCCACAAGACGGCCGCAGAACCGCCGCCAATAGCCATGTATTGCCGCGGTTCCGCGGCCATTTTTATTGTTCAAATTTCTTATGCTTCTCTACAAATGCCGGCACGTATTTTTAAGATACACTGAAAGATTTTTTGAACACTTTTCAAAATCGACAACAAGCATGTGAAAACGGAACTTTGATTTGGAAAATTTGGTCGATCGATATTCTAACTTCGTGCAAACTAGCTAGTATTGGTTTATGGGTGGCTATGATACCATGCTGGGTTTTTGCCTGAGCCCAGGCCATCTACCATGGCCGATGCCGAACAAAAACCGGCGTTTAAAATTTTGGCGCAAACAAAACCCGCTCAAGATCGAACCATAAACCTATACTAGCATATAATAAAGAGTTAAACTAAAGGTTTAAAGGTGTTATACCGAATGAACCAAGTCCTTCGGTCTTCCATCAACTTCCTTAGCTCCTTGAGGCGTGCTCGAACAAGCTTGGCCGCCGGTCTTCCTCCGTCGAAGATGATCCACCCGAGGGATGTAGTCATGGCTCTAGCTCCACATCGAGGAATGCAAGTGAAGCAACTAGGGATTCTAGGATGCTAGTCTAGAACGCCTAGGATGCAGTGAATGTTCTAAGAGTTTATCTATCTTATCTCACCTCCTCTCATGATTCTCAACACATGAGAGGGTTGAGAGGAGGTGGAAGATGTAGGTGGGGGAAAACCATGAAAGCTAGAGAGGGAGTGAAGCTAAATGGTGAGAAGATGAGAGATCAATAAAATGAACCATCTCAAAAATAATGAAGTATCCATGAGAGAGAAAATCTCATGGCTAGGTTTTGTAAAACATTTTTCTAATTAAAATATACAACCCATACTTGAATAGTATGTACAAATGAATTAAAAATTCATTTGTGCACACTATGCAAGCATGGTCCTCACCATACTCCCATCATATCCATGCCACCTTATTTATACATTTATAGTAAATGATCAAACCCTAAAATGAGGTGTCCACCTTCTAGAATGTTTTCCGGAAAAATTATGGATTACATTCTACTGTATATACATACATGTATGTGTACCGAAATACGAATACCCAAAGAGATAGAATAACACAAAGAACATAATACTAGAATATACATATCGAAATATATATATATATATATATATATATATGTAAATTACTAAATCAATACCTGATTTAATAATCCGGCTCAAACCCGATCCGGCTAGTATCATCAACTGTCCGATCGAAAGTCCGGGTACAAAGTACAATCGATCGGAACTCTGCACGTATCCAATACGGCTACTACATCATTTCGCCAGAACTAGGGAAACCCTCTGTATGGGACTCTAAAGACTCGTCAATATGCTGGCAGTGGGTTTAACCACAAGCACGACAGCGGCACTAGCTATATGTAACGGCTACCCAGGTATTGAGCGAAAGGAAGGCCGACAAGCAAGCTCATCTAAACCCCTACTGAGCCTATCCATGACAATCTCCATACTATCCGGTCTGTTCGTCTAAGAGTATCTTATATCGGGTCTAGGGGTGGATAAATTCAGACCCCTAATAGTGCGATATTTTGTGTCGGTATGAAGCCCATCACCCACTGAGAAACTACTGATCAAAATCAGTAATTCTCGTCCACCGTGGCCATGGATTTCTGGTGATGTCCACCCGTGCACAACGCGATATCAACCCCCAATACCGGGAGAGACGAATCCCCGATGATCCGCTCACTGCCTCCACATGGCTCGGGACTGTACCCAACTAAAACCTGTTTGCACGCCTCCTTTGAGCCGTGGTAGGGTAGTAATCAAAGCACAGTGGGAACTCATACGGGACAAATGAGGATCTCAGGTCGACAGACTAACCTGTACTCATGTCACCTGGGAACCGCTATCGGACAATAGGTATAATACCAACTATCATGTTCCCGGCGAGTCCGTCCAGTGTACTCAAAACCCAATGAGCACCTGTATACTATCTTAAGTGACTAACTGATACTAATGGCTTATGAGACCGGCCACCGCCCCTCGTCGCGGTCTCGGTAAGTATACACTAGTCTACTCTGGAATATCGATGCCCAGTCTCGATACTCCCACGACTAGGGGCATTTAAGGATGTGTTTATAGACCACCCAGCTCCCACGTATATGTTCGCCATCATAATGCTGGTAGTCAAGCAAGAATCCTATGGGTGTAGGGTGTTTTTCGTCACCCCATTGTGATGGGAATACGCGCGCGCTTGTCAGGCGCATTACAGATTCCTCCTGCCTGGGGTATGCTGCGATTTATTGATTGTGGGGATCCGAATCTCCGGCAGCCGCGGACTAAGCTGTCGTTAATTAACCCTCGCCTTTAGAGCGAGAGAACCTCCGATTAACGGGTCAAACAGGTCATGCGAACCCAATGTGCAGTGTACGAATGTTTTGAAAAGGTTTTTGGATATATTGGGGGCCCCGCAGATTTTTACGGGGGTCCCGCTACCCGGATAGCGGGCTTGAAACGTTTTAGAAATAAATAAATAAATAAATAAAATCTTTTAGGTGAATTTTCTGATAATCGGTAAAATAAACCGTATTTTCCGTAAAACCTAATTATAATTATTTTTCTTCGTAGGCTCAAATATACCCATTTTAACTATATAATTGCCAGTATTTGGTATTTATTTAGTCATTTATAAATTGCTAGTTTAATTAAATATTTTTCTTAATTAATTATTTTAAATATTATTTTAAGCTTTCATTATACATTTATTTAGTGTAAATTACAAATTTGAATGGGTTAATTACACAAGTGTGAACCAGGACAACACAAAAGCAAGTTTGTGACATGCTCATTTTGTTTTAATGTGTCTTCATAATTCTAGACAATTCTAGGAGCAATTTTAAATAGAAAATGAAAAGAAAAAAAAATAAAAAAAAGTATTAATGAGGGGTTTTCTTGAACTTTCCACACACACACCTCACACCCTCACCTCCCTTCACTCAGGCCGAGCCCCTTGACAGCCCCATCCCTTCATGCTACTCACTTCATTTTGTCACTTAAGGAAAAAATATATTAATTAAAGACATAGTGAAAAGAGGTATTAAATTAAGATGTTCTACACTTTTCTACACATTTCTCTCTCTCTCTCTCTCTCTCTCTCTCTTTTTCCTCTCCATGTGCTGAGCCTTTCCCTGCAGCCCCCCATTCCTCAATTCATTCCACTCCAAATTAATCCACAAAATCCATCACAAATCAATGAAAAACCTAACTGATTCTCCATTTAATCCTTACCCACTATTCTTTGTTCAATCTAGCATAGATATTGGAGCATGAAACCATTCTTTTGGAGGCAAAGTTGCAATTGTGATCTCAAATTTTAAAGGTATAAATCCTAACCCCATGTTTAATTAATTGCTAATTACTTCAATCTAGCTTGTTAGGTGATTAATTGTGGTTTTAGATTGCAAGTTAGAAAAATTCAAGACAAAGGTTTCAAATAAAGTTAGGGTTTTTAGTATTTGAGTAGGGTTATAATATGTAGTTTAACATCTTAGGTTATGCAAATTCTAGTCAAGTTGTTAAATTGTAAATTGTTACATTTAATTTGTCCAAATTAGATATTTTGGTAAACTAGGTTTTTAGGTTTTAATATAAATTGGTAAGATAAAATTATTGTAATGGTTTGTATGACTTAGTTAAGGTGTTTAATGAGCATTATAGCCACTAGAATTGCTAAAATATATAGATTGGTTAAAACATCAAGTTTTGAACTAAAATGGAAATTTAAGCTTACTAGGTTTTTGGAAGTTAATCGATTTTAATTAAGTTAAGATTTCGATGACCTACAACTAAATCCCTAAGATATTTAATATGCTGTGAATGCGCAATTGATGCAATTTGGGTTTTAGGCGTGGTGTTTTTCACGTAGTGACCCTAGTTGTAGTTTGTGGCGTTGTCGCGGGAGCGTTTGTGCGCCAGATGCGTGCGCGTTTAATTAACCCACCACAGCTTGCTCACAGGTGGGTTGGAGGATTTGCTTTTTTTCCCACCGTGTATTTTTTTATTTTATTTTTTTTATCAAGTAAAATCCATCTACCCTTGTATATTGGACTAGACGGTGAGACTTGAGACTTGTATTTGTGGTTTTGGTGTCGATGCTCACTTGAGCCGACTTGTCATTTTCTTATTTTCGTACTTTCACATACTTTTTTTCGCATTTGATGATATATATATTGTATGTGGTTGTGATCCGCCTTTGGCGAAGAGCTGGCTCCCGCTTGGGGATACCTTATTCATGATATATATGTATTTCTCTTGTTTGTACCCGTTTCGGGGCCAGGATTTATAAAGGAGACTGCCAAAATTTCGGAAAATTTTGTTGTTTTAATAAAAAAGTTTAATGTGACTTAATTGGTTAAAAATTACTTTCTTTAAATAAGTCTTCTTTCACTCTATTTATTTATATTGGTTTAGATTTTTGTGCTTTGGCTTACTTAGATTACGTACGCGTTGAGTCGTTCGTAATTTAAGTGTCAGTCGCGTTCCGTACCTTCGGGTCGTGACAAAATTGGTATCAGAGCGCAGGGTTTAACCTTTCTGAGCGTAGGATGACCCTTAGTAGATGGAGTAGGTATCTTAAGCAGAGTGGCGTAGCGTGGGTATGTTCCGCGGCATTCTTACGATACGGTGCTCCGCCTAAGTGACCTTAAGATATATATTTGCTTGTATTTCCCTCCTTGATTCCGGAAATCCTTTGATTCGATTGCAACGTTCCTATCGATCCTGTCCTTGTTCCAGCCACTATGCCGTCGGAGACTACGAGGGCCAGAGGGCTGCCGCCGGAGATGATGTTAGAGTGGGCTCGTTTGAGAAGAGGACCGATCAGGGCGGTACGCCTACCCCTCAGGGACAGAGTGGTCTGCTTGTTCTAGGGCGGATGGCTAGGCTGGGGTCGAGTATTCAGGACATGCGAATGATGTCTGGATTGTTACTGATGGTTAGCCGAGCTCCGAGACCCAATGATGTCCCTCCTATTTTAGGAACTGTGTTTATACCTGATGCTCAGGCAGCTGTTTCTGTTGTTATCGAGATTCGAGAGTTTTGAGGCAGAAGCCTCCAGTTTTACTGGCATAGATGCAGTGGAGGATCCGTAGATAATCCTCGACAGGATGGCTAGAATTTGTCGTTCACAGAGATGTTCTGACGAGATATGGGTTGAGCTTGCGAATTTTCGTCTACATGATCTTGCTCAGACATGGTGTGAGTCTTTTGAGTGAGTCCGAGCTGCAGACCTACTTCTTATGACTTGGGAGGAGTTCACAGCTGTATTTCTCGCTCGTTCCCTTCTGGAGAGCGTTCGAGATGCCCGAGCTCGTAGTTTCGAGCCGTTGCGCAAAGACATCAGGGATGACAGTGTCCGAGTACGACATGTGTTGATGAGTCATTAGAGTCCCCCACAGACAGTTTCCCAAGTTCGGGCGAAACGTTGTAGAGGCCGTATGGTTTCATGGCAGGGTTCGGAAAATGCACGTGCGTTTACGCACGTGTCATATTTCGGGCAGAAAATACCGGTGGGCTTTGGTTTAAGCCGGATCCAAGTATTATACTGTGTAGATATAATATCTTTGTCTCAGTTGCATTTATATTCGGTCGTAATACAAATGCGGGTATGTTTATACTGTTACGGGGTTATCCTGAAATTCGTTTCGGGGTCGCTTTTGGAAGTTGCCAGTTTCCTGTTTTCTATCACCCGTATTTAACATTCGGTTAAATACGGATTTATCTTTTCGTCACTAGGGTGAGTCGTGGTTCTAGAAGCTTCTAGATGGTGACTGGGATGATGAGGTGTCCTTGATTCATTGGTTGCATTAATTGTTCATTTAATGATAGCATGACTAGGTTAGATGATTCATTAGTGCATTAATGATAATGCAAGGTGTCTAAATGACTCATTCTCGTTCATTAATGTTGTGGTCACCTCCTTTGTTCCGACATTCACCTCCCCCCTCATCAAAAGTGGCCGGCACATTCTAGTAAGAATGGATGGTTGTTCATTTGGGAAAAAGATATAGTTATGGTGTATGGAAATTTCATAGTTCTTTTTATTCCATCAACGATTCCAAAAGGCAACTTCATTAACCGTTCATCCATAACTTTGGATGTAACGAGACAAAGTGTTGTACTCATTCTCTACATCAATCTTGGTCATCTCTTTTAGCAAACTTGATGATCGAGTTGCCTCAGTTCAGAGGAGGGAGCCCGTTTAAAGATCCGTCGACGTGGTGCCACCTGGACGAGAAGACTGGAGATTCAGGAGATCGGAGCAGCCGCAACAAAGCGTGGGATGATGGTTGAAGAATGAAGGACTCGGATCGTTCGGTATAACATTTATACCCACTTTGTAGTTTGTTAGTTTAGCTTTAATGTCAGATCCGGGTTATAGTATACGATAGCGTCAGTTAAAAAGTTTTTGTTCCGCATTTGGCTTCTGTTAGACGGCCGGGACGCTACCGTTTACTTACATTCATTCAGGCTTGATAGTGTTGACTTCCTTAAGTCATGGGGTTATGGGAGACGGTATTCGTATGGACCCGAGGAAGATCGAGGCCGTACAGCTTTGGCCCAGACCTGTTCAGTGACTGAGGTCCGCAGCTTTGGGCTTAGCCGGTTTTTACCGCCGTTTCGTGCAGGATTTCTTGTGTATCGCTGCACCGTTGACTGGACTGACCGGGAAGGGAGTTCCTTTTCTTTCGACTGAGGCATGCAAGATGAGTTTTCAGTGGTTGAAGACTGCACCAGATCTATCTTTGCTTTCTGGATCGGGCGACTTTGTCGTTTATTGTGATGTTTCGCGAGTGGAGCTCGATTGTGTACTGATGTAGCATGATAGAGTTATTGCTTCTGCTTCCCGACAGTTGGAGGAAGTACGAGCAGGATTATCCCACTCACGATCTGGGGATGGCTACAGTGGTCTCGCGCTGAAGATTTGGAGGCACTACTTGTTCGGAGAGTCGTGTCTGATTTTCACGGACCACCAGAGCTTAGTATACATCTTCCTGCAGCGGGATCTGAAGTTGAGACAGTGTCGTTGGATGGAGCTTGTGAAGTATTGTGATTGTGAGATCCTTTATTGCCCGGGGCAAGGCGATTGTGGTAGCTGATGCTTTGAGTCATAGGCCCGGGGGTTAGCTTGTTCCAGTTGTGCGCAATTCAGTGACAGTCTTATGCAGATTTACAGTTCTTGTGCGACCTTTGAGTACAGTTAAGTTCGCCTCTACTGAGGGGACAGCTTGCTCATGTCCGCGCCCGTCCGCTTTTACTTAATCGTTTTCGTGAGGCACAGCCCGCCTATGCTCGTTTGTCTGAGATTCCTGAGCATGTTCGGCAGGGTAAAGATTCGGAGTTCTTGATTTATGACCAGGGTGTGCTACGTTTAGGGACGCATTTGTGTGTACCTGATATTGATAGGTAGAGACGCGAGGTCCTAGAGCAGGCACATCAGTCATCTTTCTGTGTTCACCCCAAGTGCCACCAAGATGTAGCGTGACTTGAGAGTTAGTTACGGGTGGGCAGGGATGAAGAGTGAAGTTTCAGATTTCGTTTCGAGGTTTCTGACTTGTTGCGAGCTAAGGTTGAGCATTGAAGACTGGCTGGAGAGTTGCAACCTTTTTACCGTTCCGGAGTGGGAATGGGAGCAGATCTCCATGAATTTCGTTGTGGTGTCTACCCAGTTCTAGGCAGGGTGTGACTCCATTTGGGTGTTTGTTGTCCGGTTATGCTCAGTTTGCTCAGTTGTTCTTCGATAAGTTTATGTGTTTGCAAGGAGTTCATTCATGCGTAGTATCCAATAGAGACACCCAGTACTCTAGCCGTCTTTGGCAGAAGCTTCAGGATGTCTTGGGTACTGGTTAAGCTTTAGCTCCGCTTTCCATCTGTAGGCCGATGGTCTGTTAGAGCGGACTATACAGACTCTGGAAAATATGCTTGTGCGTTCGTACTAATTGTTGTTGGCAGTTAGGATTGTCACTTGCCAATGATAGGGTTCTCCTTCGATAACTGTTATCAGGAGACATTCCAGTTGGCAACTTTTTAGGCCTTGTGTGGTAGGTCGTATCGATCACCAGTCTGTTTTACTAACTCTGTGAGAGTAGGATTTTGGACCCCAGCTAGTCACGAGACTACGGAGAATATCCATTTGATTCAAGTCAGGATGAGAGAAGCCCAGTGCAGACAGAAGTCTTATGCCGACCGTGGTGGTCACAGACTTGAGTTCGCGGTGGGAGATCATGTATTCCTACGGATTTTTCCGGTGAATGGCGTGTTGAGTTTTGGGAAGCTTAGTCCCAGATTGTAGGTCTTTTTGAGATCCTTGAAGCGAGTTAGTACCATTGCCTATAATTTGGCACTTCCGCCCAGATTTTTGAGTATTCACCCCGTATTCCTAGTGTTGATACTTTGCAAATACCTTCATGACCTTTCTCACATGATTTAGCACCAGACCGTTTAGATTGGGCACGATCTTTCGTTCACCGACAGCCGATGGTGTTAGTGAATCGGCAGGTGGAGAAACTTCGGTCAAAGGTCTTGCTATCTGTGAATGTTTTTTGCCAAAGCCGTCTAATGAGGAGATCACTTGAGAGGCTGCGAGCGAGATGCGGAAGGATTTGTTTTTCCCTCATTTCTTCGAAGGTACGCGTAGATAAATTTTAAATTCGGGGACCGAATATCTTTAAGGGGGAAGATTGTTACGTTTTGGAAATCGTTTAGGCGATTTTCCGGTTTTAGGGTAAAATAGTCGGTGTTTCCCGTAAAAACCTAGAAGCGATCTTTTTATAATATAGAATTCACTGCACCTAGTTTAACTAGAAAATTGCTAGTTTGCGGGTTTTTGAAGGTCACTTGTAATTTTAGAGCATTTTAATATTTTTTCCCTAATTAAAATATTATTTTAAGCTTTTAATTATGCACTTAATTAGTGGTAATTACAATTTTGTTTAGGTTAATTACTACTAAGATGAATTTATGCTAAGTTAATCACTAGTTTAAGCTTAATTCTTTCTCTCCAAAATATCTAGATATTTGTGAAATTAAAATGAATTTTTAAGAAAATAATGAGGTGGCTTGGGATATTATTTGCATTAATGAGCATTTATTGTTATTTTTAGCTAGATATTTTCACACATTTAACAAAACCCCCCTCTCTATTTACCTTGGCCGAACCCTAACCCCTTGCTGCCCACTTCATTTCCCCACTCTATTTGCACTTCTACAAGCTTCTAAAAATCATCAAAAATCCCCAATTAATCACACAAACTCATAAATAAATCCATACCCTTCATTCTTCAACTCTGTCACGACCCGAAAGAGCACGTGACTAGCCTTTGAACCATATGAAGTCTATAGGACCCCATCTGATCCAAGTAAACCAAAAGCCCAGAAATATAAAACCATTTTAAGGAGTAAATAAGGAAAACTGGCTTAAATAAGTAAAGAAATCATGTTTTGAAAATCAAAGTTTCTAAATAACTAAGCCGAAATGCATTTTAGAAATGTGTAGTTTTTTCTGAAAATTTCGGCAGAGTTTCCTTTGTAAAAACTGGCCCCAAACGGGGTACAACAAGAATAATATATATGGAATGATAAAAGGCATCCCCAAGCGGGAGCTAGCTCTTCGTCAATCGACGGTCACATCCACGCAAGCAATAATAATATACAACGCCAAGGGCGAGGATCAAAACCCAAAAAGAAACTCAAAACAGCCAGAAAACCATAATACTACAAGCGCGACTCTAAGGTCGAAATAATACATCACTGTCTCTAAGTATGAAACAATATGCAAGTTTTGGTTGATGAAATTTCTAGATACAATGAATAATACAGGAACAATGGAGGTTTTGATACAAAAGAACCCACCTACCCAAGCAAGTCACCCATATGGAAGCAGTGTGCCAGAAATGCCGCTATGGAATCTGTACGGCAAAAACCTGCAAGGACTGTGGCACAACGGGGGTGAGTTGCCAACTCGTGAATAGAAAATATCTACAAGCAGAGATCAAATGTATGACCCATCCTAGGTCAATACGATCAGATATAAATAAACATCAATATGAATAAGTCTGAAGCATGCTAAACTAGCAATGTAATCTCTATACATGAGTGTAGTGCCAAGTGCTCGTGCTAGTGCCTCAGGTAATAGCATATTACAAATGTGTGGTATAATCAATGAAATCAATTTGCATATACATGGATCCCGTCCACTCGTCACCCAATGACAATAACCATCATGCATGTAAATATCATCAGCATATGCATGAAAATATGAGGATATAAACCACCTGTGTCCCTCGCGACACGTCAAAATCATGGAACCGGAGTGTCCAGCATCGACACTCGAAAACATCATGAAAACTATGCCCAGCATCGGCACGTAAATTCTCATATATCGGGCTCCGTCAGTCCGGACCAGCCCACGGGCTCCGTCTGCGGAATCGGCCCTCGGCCCCAGCAGTACGCCCATATCTATCTATCGACTCTGGTCGGTATCCTCTGGATAACCGCCAGGTCCAACCAATCACCGGTAGGTAGTAGTCCCTCTGCCAGGCTCACCGTCTACACAGCGAAACTGTTCTCGCCCCGGGGTACCATACCGGGTCCACCACGTACCCCAATCGGCCTCATCCGCCTTCTCGAATCGGGTTTCACATGTCGCTCTCAGCACCGAGAAAACACATGGTGGACGCACTGAAATATCATATCAAGGGTAACCGGGTTTTAAAACAATTACATATTCTCTTTTTGAAATACCAACGGTTCCCAAATCCAGAAATATCATGGAAACAACATATCTCAATGCGTATAATCAAACATGATGTATGCGACATGTAAAGAAAGGTAAGCATGTCAGTAAGTCATGCAACATGGAATAATAATGTGCATATGTCAAGGGAAACCACTCTTTTTAAAATGAATCAGTTTTAAGGAATATCTTGCGGTCCTCAAATCTCTAATCAAGTCAGAATCATCTATGTATGTGTACAGGTATAAGTGTACAATATGCCATGCAAGGATCATATCAGGAATGCAACAGTACTACAGTGTAGTGGCATAACAATTATCGATGATGATGTGCGTGAGCCGGCAAATAGTGTACGTGGAACATACGCATCATCGATAATGGTGCTGGTGTCCTAACAGCATGATGGTAATATAGCAATAAGCACAAGTAATGCAATGCAAATAATATGAATATGCGCAACCGAATAATCAACGCAACAGTAAAGAATCTACCTCAATAACTATATCATGCAGCCTTGCCTTTTGAAATAAGACGAATCGGGGTTTTTGGTAAAATAAGGGCTACGGTGTTTTAAGAATAGATGCTACCTTTGAAAATATCCGTAGAATCCCTTTTTCCTATCTTTAAAATATCCCCGATTCGCTAGTTTTGAGATAGGTATGACTCGGGTCTAGTCTGCGCCTACTGTGCGAACTACGGACCGAACTATCAAGTCAATCGGCAGGGGTATGAAAACCACCTAAATCTGAGTCAATATCACATCTCAAATACGAACTCTGTCATATCGCCGATCTCACGGCCTCAAATCAAATCTCATCGACTCATCTCGATCCCACGTATCATCCTCAAATCCCGTATATGAACACATGGTCCCATACCCATGTGTAGATATACACACCTCCATATGCGCACAGATAAATGAAAGAATGTATGCAAGTATATGTGTGCGTGTATGTGTGAGTGTACCCACTACTCTAGGGTTTCGCACTACAAACCAATACATCCTTATCATCAATAATTCCATTATCACCATCAATAATTCCAACAACACATAATAAATATATGTGTGTATACGTATTCGTATACATCACCACGGACTGCGGGGGTGCTATACGCCATCCACCCGACTTCTCCCCGTAGATATAAATCTACTCACCTTGCTTCTCATGTGCCGATGCCGATGTCGCCATCTTCATATTCTTCGCCTCAACATCACGTAGGGTACCTACAAGTATATCACAACGCTAAAGCACATGAAAATCACATCGGAAACCAAAATAGCACACGCTACTCGCATAGGTAAAAACCTATCGTCTCGCATGTAAACACGTTCAATATCCACTTGTCGCTGACGTCTAAACGCCACCTGACAGAAACAAATCACCAAATACCAAAATCCATGCTAAAACAAGTCGTAAATCATACACCAACTCAAGAAAAACAACCCAGATTTTACCCTAACTGGAATCAGTCAAAACTAGACATACTCAGGGTCAAGACTACTGGAAATAGGGCCATGCACCAAAACCGAGACGGTTTCCTCCTACTCTGGCCGCAAATTGCGGTCAGAAGGAATTAATTGGCGGCCGGGGTTTGGAGTTGGGGGCTAGGGTTTGGTGTGGTGGTTCCATGGTGCCTGCACGTCTCACTGTCAACTCAGTTTTATTTTTGGGGTCTCGGGGTGATAGCAGATTCCTAAATACGATCACAGATTCACAGTTTTCCCCGATATCGATTCCGTAAATCCGTATTCTGTGTTCTAGCTTCAGGTTTGGTCCAATCTATCATCACACCAGGGGTTCTAGGGTCATCACAAGCCTCAATTTCACTTTTAATTTCAGGTCTAACCCTAAACCCTAACTTGAAGTTCACAAGTCCATCAAACGACACCATATCGACATGAAACTAGAATTGATGCAATAAGAATTGAAGTACTAAACTAGGGGTGCAGAAATTACCTTCTTTGGCAACTCAAGAAAATTCTTGAGTTGCACAAAGTCCTCAAGATCAGCCCTTGCTTAGTCCATTGTGTAGCTATTGAGCTTGGGAGCAACTTTTGTGAAATGGGGATAGGGTTTTGGTTAGGTTTTAATGGTGGATCTAAGTTGAAGAGGGAAGAGGAAGAAGAGGGAGAGGGCAGGAGCAGCAGCAGCTCTATGAAGGGGGAGAGGAAATGAGGTGGAAATGATGGAGGAAAGGGTCAAAAGTCAAAAGCAACATACTCTCTCTCTCATCATCATGCTACCTTTTTCCTTTTCTTTTCGTTTCCTTTTTCTTTTCCTTCTCACTCCATGGTGAACACTAAGCAACCATGTACCCAATACATGTAACAAGTGTAACAAGTGTAACAAGTGTGGAAAATGATATGTGCACATTTTTGCACAAATATGCCAAAAATCCGATTAGCGATTTTTAATCGCGATTAGCACTAAAATAGCATATAACTAATCATAAAAACTTAAAAATGACATAATTCCATAAAGTACCCTATTTTAGAATTTTCCATAATTTTTCCCCAGTTATTTGTATTTAATTAAACCCGAATATTAAAATATTCATTAAAATAATATTAAATTATAAAAATTCCCAAAAATCATATTTTATTATTTTGAAACGTTACAATCTACCGCCCTTAAAGAAATTCGATCCCCGAATTTAAATTTAAACCCCCAAATACTAAAATATTTCAATACAAATTCCAAGTCGTCGGGGCTCCGAATCATCAGTACATAAAACATCATAGCGCAATGCATGCGCATGAGTACTGAGCAGATAGCTCAAAAGCAATACTCCGTCAAGCATCCCGCAATCATCGGAGTCATGGGAAAGATACAAATGTCAAATCCAATACAAAATCAATATGATATAGATCAGAACTATACATGTAGACATCCAGTCTATACATGTGAATAGCTGATGTAAATGCATGCCAAATCTTTTTAAGTCGTCGTGCGATGCGCGTAACACTGCACAGTGGCGGACATTTTTCATAAGAGAATAACCATATATGTATATATCTTTTGTTTACTATGTACGTTCCGCCGTTTTGAAAACAATTTAGAAGGGTTTTCTTGTTTTTAAAACGTTTCGTGTCATATCGGACACGTAGGTATATATGCCAAGACTATAGCTCTCCTATTTTTTTTCAAAATCCCTTCGATAACTATCAATGCATGCAAAATATATCCAGGTACTGTCCTCTGAATAGTCCTGCTCAGTACAAAATGAATATCAACTATCATAAAAATGTAATACTCCTAAAGGAATAAATCCCAAAAATGCACATAACACCACCCTGTGCGTCTGGAGCGCACGGAAATCAAAATCCATATATGTGCCCTACAGGTGCACAGAACAACATCTAGGTGCAACGGGTGTGCACGAAGTATCTGTCATAGGCAACCGGTGTGCCTGATAGCAAAACCAGGTGCATCTGACATGCACGAAGAATCTCGATTTAGTGCATCTGGTGTGCACCAAAATCGTATCTCAAAACCTGCGCCCAACATGCGCGAAAATCCAAATCGGTGCATCCATCGTGCACGAATGAAAATCTAAACCCTGCGCACTCAACATGCACGGAATCATGAAATCCAATAGCAAACGCCGAACATGCGTAAGTCCAATCAAAAGCACGGAGTGCAAGAATCAATCATCAATATCAGGGTCAAAATCGACGATATAATACGGCTCAATCAAAATCAGGTGTACCGCGATGGAAAATCTCATAACCGCGTGCATCAGCGTGCATAAATCAAATCAAAACACTAAAAGTGTATGAAAACTATGCTGGAAGCGTAGATCAAATCACCGGCATAAAGTAGGCATGAAATCACAATCAATACCTCAAGAATAATAACTATGCGCAAGGTATAAATACCCAGTAAGTGCAACCATGGTGCACAAAATCAAATATCATGGAACTCAGTCATCAAGACTAAATCATGCAAATAGATCGCCCAAAATACCGAAATCCAAAGTGACGGATACGTTATAGTCAAATCACAAAATCACAAATCATAAATCACAAATACCATCGTCGGTATATCCTCCTTCAAAGTCGAGAAGGTGCCGGTACATCCAATGCTAGCGGCGCAAGATATTTACTTGCCTCTTGCTCGCGGCTGGCGTCCTCTGCCTCTGGTTCCTTATCTTCCCTGTGGATTACCAATCTCGCAATCCATCGGCTCATCGGCCCGGTCAGGTGTGCTAACAGGAACGATTCCGTTCTGGCACTTCTCTGGTCATCTCTCGGTCAATCCTCACGACCGCTCGTAAAGCAGCACATCTCTGGCGCCGACCTCTGGTCCTCTGAATGCACATCGCACATCTGCTCCTGGTGCAAATCTTATTGCAGCAGTGTACTGGAAGGAATCCTGCTCAAGGTCTCTTCTGATCTCGCCTAAGCCATACTGTACGGAGGCTGGTACTCTGGCATAATCTTTTTCTCGCTCTCTGGACATCCGCGTCCTTAGTACAACATCTACTCGGAAGCTGGTCGCATCCCATCGCCTCTGTATGCATATCCAACCTTTAATCTTAACGGAGAGTAGTAACAGCTCAACAACGTCTCGCACGTACCTCTTGTCCCGCTTGTTTGTATCATCGTCCATTTCGACGTCGCGTCTCTATCTGCGCCCTGCCATATCATCGGCTACGGTCCATCCGAAGTCTCTCACACGGACTCGAATTCACGAACTCGGTATATTCATTACTCAGTAGAAGATATCTAGCCGAACACGTCCTCAGCATGCATATCGCATCTCTGATTTCAGCGGAGTGGAACGTCATCTCGTCGAAATCTCATGCGAACTCTTTACTCCACTCTGCTTCAATATCGAATGATTCGGACTCATCTCATCGTGGCTACATGGACTGCGCTCCGACGGCTATGCTCGTATCTGGAGTCTCCCAAGCAGTGTCCCATCACATGATATCCGAATGATGTCGAATCGTCCGATCGACTCGTCAGAACCTCACAATCCCCCAAGAGCTCAACATCTCGGGTACAGTTTAATAGTATCGAGTACATACCATAGCATCGGTGGTCCAGCCGTAGAAGGGCAAACCCAAGCCTCACTAATGGCGCCGTGGAACCGCCGCAAACCCTAAGGTTCAAAGGCTTTCACACGGTCATTATGTCGAGTTAGGGTTTCATTCCTCTAGAGGGTCCATAGACTCGCTTGCATGTCTTTCCGAATACTTTAATCTTGGAAATGGTTTCCTGACATTCGATCATCTCAATCGACTCTCAACGAATCTGCGTGAAGTCGCCTCTAGCTGGAATCAATCTATCTGGTGACCTCGCATCGGGGTAGGCGAACGAACCACATGTCCTAGTCATTCATCCTCGGTGATTAGCGACTCACCAACATATCTCTAAGTATACGTTCATGCTGCAGTAGCTCCAATCATCTGGGCGATATCTCATCATTCGCAGCAACAACTGGATCATTCGTCTATACGCTAAACAGCGCCTCAATCATCATGAATAAGCGATATATCAATGGTCATCACCTCCTGGCTGGCCTCTATCAGTGGCTCAATCCTTTGGTGCCGATCAGCACAACCGGGAAATCTCGTAAAAGCGATCAATCCAATGATCATGGCGCGAAAACACAATAAGACGACGCCTCAATATGCAATCGTACGTCTCTGGAATCACGCCCTGGTCAGTCCTCGTCCACGACGAGCTCATGCTGACGCAACTTGAACCGTAGCTCACTCTGCCCGTGCAATCGTGGCAGCAAAACCATAACCAGTATCGATAAGGATAGATCATAGGAAGGAATATAATACGGTGCAAGGAAATGTACATCCTAAGGTTCCTGAAGCGGAGTGGCGTGTCGTAAGTATGCCGCGGAACATACGTACGGTACGTCCCTCTACTCAAGCTACCTACTCCATCAACCAAGGGTCATCCTATGCGACGAAAGTTCGGGTATAATACCCCCTCGACTAAGTCTAAGTTCCGTAAGGTCAAGCCTAAGTTCCGGATATAGATAACGCCCTAGGCTCCATATTGTCAAACTTAGACTCGAACCAAGGTCAACCTAGCGCTCTGATACCAAATTTATCACGACCCGAAAGAGCACGTGACTGGCCCTTGAACCATATGAAGTCTATAGGACCCTATCTGATCCATGTAAGCCAAAAGCCCAGAAATCTAAAACCATTTTAAGGAGTAAATTAGGAAAACTGGTTTTAAGAAGTAAAGAAGTCATGTTTTGAAAATCAAAGTTTCTAAATAACTAAGCCGAAATGCATTTTAAAAATGTGTAGTTTTTTCTGAAAATTTCGGCAGAGTTTCCTTTGTAAAAACTGGCCCCAAATGGGGTACAACAAGAATAATATATATGGAATGATAAAAGCCATCCCCAAGCGGGAGCTAGCTCTTCGTCAATCGACTGTCACAACCACGCAAGCAATAATAATATACAACGCCAAGGGCGAGGATCAAAACCCAAAAAGAAACTCAAAACAGCCAGAAAACCATAATACTACAAGTGCGACTCTAAGGTCGAAATAATACATCGCTGACTCTAAGTCTGAAACAATATACAAGTTTTGGTTGATGAAATTTCTGCAACCCGGTCATATCACATACGACCCGACCAAAAGCAAACCGCCAGATTAATATACGGTATCACATACACGCATTTTAACCGGGTCCACGCGCATATCTCATATGCGCACCACATCGTTTCTCCTGGACTAGGCAACTCCATTGTGGGACTCTAAGACTCGTCAATACGCCGGCAGTGGGTGATGATCATATCAAGCACCCCCAAGCCGTAAGCGGTCAGCTAAACGTAACGGCCACCCAGGTATTGAGCGATCAGAAGAAAACAAGCGAACCTGTTACAACTCTCGTCGAGCCAACCGACAACACTACCGTAAAGTCTGGTCTCTTCGTCAGATATGCTGCATATCAAGTCTAGGGATGGTAACGTCGACCCCAATAACTCAATAAGTCGTGCGGATGAATGTTCTATAACAGATCGAGAAACTACTGATAACACTTATCAGTAAATCTCAACAGCCCTGGCCAGGGACTTACTGATATAGCTAGTCGAGCACAGCACAGCATCAACTCCCAATACCGGGAAAGACGAAACCCCTCCTATCGCTCATCGCCTTCGTGTGTCTCGGGACTGTACCCAATGGCCACCTGTTTGCACGACTCAGTAGAGCCGTAGTAGGGTGGTAATCAAAGTACAATGGGAGAACACACAAGACTCTATGAAGATCCCGGGTCTACATACTAACCTGCACCAGTGTCACCTGAGAACTGCTATCCGACGATAGATATAATTCCATATAGGAGTTCTCGGTGAGTCCGTCCAGTGTACCCAGTCACCACTGAGCACCCGTATACGATCTCGATGTCAAACATCGATGAATGTGGGAACATCCATCGCCCATCATATGGGTCTAGTATCATATACGCTAGTCTACTCTGGTATATCGATGCCCCGTCTCGGTATACCTACGACTAGGGACATTTCAGGATATGCTTATAAACTACAAATGTCCCACTAGTATGATCTCCATCATATTCACAGTAGTCAAGCCTAATCCTTAGGGCTTTATCAACATGTGTGAATGAATAAAAGTATGATCAAATCAACATGTCAGATAAAGAAGAACCAGATAGCATACTATCATGTCGAGCAATAATGTACACTGAATATATATATTTATACATGTATAAATACATCCACTATCATATAATGGCCTCTAGGGCATACATATATCCAACAATCTCCCACTTGCACTAAGGCCAGTTATTGGCATATCTCATACCCAACATCTCAAAAAGTCGCTCATGCTGCGGCTGAGGGAGGGCCTTGGTGAGTGGATCCGCGGCGTTATTCTTTGTGTCTACTCTCCTAATCTCGATCTCGCGGCGATCTACAATCTCCCAGATCAAATGAAAGCGCCTCAGGATGTGTCTGGATCGCTGATGGGACCTGGGCTCCTTGGCTAACGCCATAGCCCCATTATTATCACAATACAATGGTATTGTATCAATAATGGTTAGAACTACTCCTAGCTCCGAGACGAACTTCCTCATCCAGACGGCTTCCTTGGCGGCATCATTCGCAGCAATGTACTCAGCCTCCATCGTAGAGTCTGCAACGGTATCCTGTTTGGAACTCTTCCAACTTACCGCCCCTCCATTGAGGGTAAATACAAACCCAGCGATAGATTTGTTGTCGTCCTTATCGCTCTGGAAGCTCGAATCGGTAAAGGCCTCCATTTGGAGATCTCCATTACCATACACCAAGAACAATTCTTTAGTCCTTCGTAAGTAATTAAGAATGTTCTTCACAGCTATCCAGTGATTCTCCCTTGGGTTGGATTGATACCTTCTTACAACACTAAGTGCATAAGCTACATCTGGGAGTGTACATAACATCGCATACATTATAGATCCTCCTGCCGAAGCATAGGGTATAATGCTCATGCGAGCTCTCTCTTCATCGGTCTTTGGGCAAGATTCCTTAGAGAGAGTAACCCTATGGCAAGCGGGTAAGGCACCCCGCTTGGAGTCTTCCATACTAAACCTTTTTAGGATGGTGTTGATGTACCTGGTTTGGGACAATCCCAATAACCTCTTGGATCTATCCCTATAGATCCTAATGCCCAGAATGTATGTGGCATCAGCCAGGTCCTTCATGGAGAGCCTTAGTGATAAGAAAGATTTGACCGGCTGTAGCATAGGAATATCATTTCCTATCAGAAGAATGTCATCTACGTACAATACGAGGAATGTGACAGCTCTCCCTACAGCCTTCTTATAAACACAAGGTTCATCTGGATTTTTGATGAAATCAAACTCTTTGATAACATCATCGAAACAGATGTTCCAACTACGTGATGCCTGCTTTAACCCATATATGGATTTGAGCAATCTACATGCTTTCCTGCTGCTCCCACTGTCAATGAAGCCCTCTGGCTGATCCATATAAACGCATTCTTCTAAATCTCCATTTAGAAATGTCGTTTTAACGTTCATCTGCCAGATTTCATAGTCGTAGTGAGCAGCAATAGCAAGTAGGATCCGAATGGATTTAAGCATGGCTACGGGCAAAAAAGTCTCGTCATAGTCCAAACCTGGTCTTTGACGAAAACCCTTCCCCACAAGTCTTGCCTTATAGGTCTCTACCTGCCCATCTACACCAATCTTTCTTTTAAAGATCCATTTTCACCCCACAGGTTTTACCCCAGGGGGTACAACGTCTAAAGTCCATACTTTGTTGGTGTACATAGACTCCATTTCGGATCTTATGGCATCCAGCCACTTAACAGAGTCTCCACTCGTGATAGCTTGCTGAAAACTGGTAGGATCATCATCCTCCATGATGCAGTCTTCTCTGTCACCATCAATGAGGAAACCGTAGTACCTCTCCGGTGGGTGAGAAGTCCAACCAGACCTACGGAGTGGCCGAGGTTCCTCAGTTTCTATTGCAACAGCCGGTTCAACCAAGTCGTCATTTGTAGTTTGTGTCTGTAGAACCTCTTCTAGATCCACCACATTGCCATCATCTTTATCTGTGAAAAACTCTTTTTCTAAGAATGTGGCATACTGAGAAACAAACACCTTTTGTTCCTCCTTGTGGTAGAATAGATATCCATAAGAGTTCCTTGGATATCCCACAAAGTTATACATGACCGACCGTGTCTCGAGTTTATCCGGATTCTGCTTTTTAACATAGGCCGGGCAACCCCAAATCTTAATTCTCTTAAGAGATGGTCTCTTCCCATGCCATATCTCATATGGCGTGGTATACACGGTTTTGGTTGGAACCCTGTTCAGTAGAAACGCTGCAGTCTCCAATGCATGCCCCCAAAATGAGACAGGTAACTCAGCATCACTCATCATGGAACGGACCATATCTAATAGGGTCCAATTCCGTCGTTCAGACACACCGTTGTGCTGTGGTGTGTAAGGAGGAGTGAGCTGAGAGAGAATACCATTCTCTTTTAAGAAGTTTGCAAATTCCGTACTGAGGTACTCCCTACCTCGATCTGATCGAAGCATTTTGATACTCAAGTTGGTTTGTTTTTCTACTTCGAGTTTATATTCAGTGAATTTCTCGAAAGCTTCGGATTTGTGCTTTAATAAAAATACATGATCGAATCTTGAGAATCGTCAGTGAAAGTAATGAAGTATGAAAAACCGCCTCTAGCCTGTGTAGACATCGGCCACATACATCACTATGTATGAGTCCTAGGAGCTCGGTAGCTCTTTCTCCGTGTCCGGTAAACGGAGTTTTGGTCATTTTACCCTTGATACAAGACTGGCAAGTCGCATAAGATTTATATTCAAAAGAGTTTAAATATCCATCTTTGTGTAACTTGTTTAGTCTTGTTTCGTTAATATGACCAAGTCTACAGTGCCAAAGAAAAGCTACATTTATTTCTGAAACTTTTCTTTTATTAGTGTGTTGTATGCTGAAAACTGTGTGTTGATTTAGGACGTATATCCTGTTATTAAGCGTACCATACCCAACCAACATTTGATTCAGGTGAATGTTCATAACATTGTTCTGCAATACAAAATTATATCCTTCATTGTCTAACAAAGAAGCGGATATTATATTACAAAGCATACTAGGTACAAAATAACATGGGTTCAAAACCAATATACACCCAGATGGCAACCCCAAATGATACTCTCCCACTGCGACTGTATGTACATTGGAACCATTTCCAACGCGGAGAGTATGGTCACCTGTCTTCAAAACCTTGCTATTTCTCAGCCCCTGCGTAGAATTGCAAATGTGAGAACCTGAACCGGTATCTAATACCCAGGAAGCAGAGTTTATTGAAAAACAGTTTTCTGTCATAAACACACCTGAAGCGGAACCATCCCCATGCTTCTTCTTGAGATTTAAGTACTCCGTGCAGTTGCGCTTCCAATGTCCTGTTTTGTGGCAGTGATAACATTCCCCTTTCCCCGATTCTCCAGCTTTGGACTTGTCATTCCCCTTAACCTTTTTAACTCCACCCCTAGGCTTGGTGGGCTTCTTCTTCATCTTTCCCTTGGCCTTAGCCTTTAGGCGAGAAGAAGAAGATTGCCCAACACTCAAAACGGGAGTTTTCACTGATTTCAGTGTGCTCTCTGAACTCCTTAACATATTAAGGAGTTCAGGTAGTTCCTTCTCCATGTTGTGCATGTTGAAGTTAACTATAAATTGAGTAAAGGTGGAGGGGAGGGACTGCAGAATAATATCCGTATATTGTTCATTGTCCATTGTCCATCCAAGGTCCTCAAGCTTTTCTATGAGAGCTATCATCTTCAGAACATGGTCTCCTACTGGTATGCCAGGGGCATTCGCATCTGAAACAATTTCTTTGATGCTTCGTATCGTAATACGCGGGATTGCTCTCCATACAACTCCTTTGTATGGAGGAATATGGCGTGAATGTCCATATTCTCGTGCTGCTTTTGATGTGTGTTATCCATCGATGCAAGCGCGAGGCATTTGGCCGTGGCACAGTCAGCGTCCCATGTCTTGCGGACTTCAATATCCGCAACTGAGGATTTTGGACCTGGGACGGGCGGGGCTGAAGCCGTGAGGACATATGATGCTTTATCATAAGTCAAGGCAATGTTCAGATTCCTCAGCCAGTCTTTATAATTGGTCTCATTCGGTTTATTTTTATCTAGTAGAAGCTTGAGTCCTGTCATTGGTATCTGCCATTAAGAGAGAGAAAAGAATACACTCACCGAAAGCTCTTGCAAAGATCAGATTGGTTATTATCTTGTCTAATCAATGTCTCCCACTGCTTTAATCAAGTTTTTCTTTCAAACCTTAAAAAGAAAACTAGCCAGGATTAATTACAGTCTACAACTTCGATAACCGTTCAGCCAGGCCAGCGTCGGTACTTGAAGTAGGTTCCCCGTGCTTTCGCACGGACCTAATTAAAGTAAACCTCGTCTTCCCAGAGACATAGCCCCGTTAACACCTTTCTAGACACCTAATGGGTTAGCTAATTGTAAACTGCAAAACTCTGCTGGGAGCAACTATTGCCCACAGTGGGATCGGGATCCAACCATCATATGGAAGGTATGCAATCTCATTGCAAATTTCAACTATTGAAATTCCCGATGTGGTTTTTACCCCTAGTACCTATGACCTTAACTATGGTCAACAAATCATAAGTACTAGTCAAGTTCTACCCGTCATTTCTTGATTAATTAGACCCACTCATATTACCCTTAACTATGGTCAACAAAGTCTCATGAATGTCCTAATTAATCTGCATCATATGCTGTGTAGGAAGACATCACTTAGCTACCGTACACTACGCCTTAACTATAGTCAACAAACGTAGCACGAATACTAAGTACTCTACTTCCTAAAATGACGGAGGGTTGCGGATGATTTTTAAGAAAATCTTTAACGCTTTGAACTTGATATAGTCGTAGAATCAAATGGTTTTCAAAAGGAGTGGCTTGGGCTCCGTAGTTTTGAAATGTTGCTTTTTCATAAAGAGCCGAGTGGTTTTCAAATCCGATTCTACAACATCTTTTTAGGTTTATTTTTTTACATTAATCATATTAATGTAGCCCCATCATTTAAGTCCTTAATCCAACCACAGAAAAGAAACGAAAATACAACGTACGCTTATACCATCCGCATTCGCCGCAATGTTCCGTTATGCACCGTTAGGTTACTTAACTAACGGCATACCGGGACGGGACTAGCGCGGGTGTAAAACAAAAGCAACGTCTACTATATATCTCATATATAATATATCATTCGTCTCAGATATAACATCACAGTATACATGCAGCAGAAACACAGATATAATGTGGGATATACTAGGACGCCCGTATTTAGTATTTAGCCAATAATAGAAAATACGGATTCCACAGTCACGATGAATAGCCAAGCCCACACCCCTAGACCCCTACGAGAGCGGCAAGAGACCCTACCAATTCTGGAGTTTAGGAGACCCGGTCTCGACTCCTCGAGATGGCCTCCCACTGAACCCCAGAACCCGGTCACTTGTGCTCCCCTCCTTGGGTCTATCCTAATGCGGAAAAGTAAATAATATACAACACTGGTGGCATCAACCTCAACCCGGAAGTGCCCCAAATAAAAGAATATTACATTACATTTGAATTTTACATGAATGAAAAGAAAACTCCCATCTCACATAAAAAAAAACCGGCTATTCAATCGCGACAATCCTGCACATCATATCTCAGCAACACATAATATCATATATCATCAACGTAAGTAAGTATGCGTACCCCGATTGTCGTTGATGTATAGCAACGAAACCGACGATATGCGGCATACTACACTTACGGTCACAGAAAAGAAAGTGTAAAACTACAACATTTGGAATCCACAATCACTTTAGATATCGTAAATCCGAAGTATCACATACTTCGCATTTCATGCCTAACTATATGAATTCCACATATTGTATCACATTTCAGATAAATAGACAGTATTAAACTTTACGATCGAATAATCAAATACCCAAGATTTCCTAAATAGCTCAACACTTGAGCGGAGTTCAAAAATCCCGGAACATGTCACAGTAGCAGCAGTCCAGCCGTAGAAGGGTCAAGCCAACGCCTCACATGTGGCACGCCGTACTGCCCCAAACCCTAAGGTTTAGAGGCAGTTCAGATGGTCACATAATTTAGTTAAGGTTTGTGTTCTTCTAGAGGGTCCACCAAGTTACTTGCACGTATTTCCGAAAGATTTAAGCTCGAGAAAAAATTCAACAATTGAAAATTTTTCGTGCCGAGAAAAAGTGAGTTAATGATATCCGTTCGAACTTTTTAATACTTTCTAAATTACCCGAAAACAGAACGAAATTAAATATTCCGATCGAATCAATGAATCCAAAACAATCCCCAGAACACTCAACACTTGAGTCAGATTAAAAATACCCAAAAATATATACAAGCAGATACTAACATTACGGTATAAAAACGAGGCCATATCTCTTCTGTACGGCCGCGGATCCGCGGCCCAAGCAAGGTCTGGCCGCGGTTCCGCGGCGATATGTACTACTTATTGCTTCATTTTTTACAGCATTGCTTAGATTTCCCTGCTGAATTTTTTAAGTATTTTTAATTCTGAAAAAACACAGTTTTTAAAAAATGTACAGAGAAGGGTTAAAATGGCGTATTTCAGGGTTCGATCGGAGTTTTAACTTCGCCTAAGCATCGCTTAAGGTTCTAGCTTGTCTCTGATACCATTAAGGGTCTCCTACAGCACCACTACAAGGGTTTGGAGGCAACACACATGCCATATTTCAAATTTGGAAGGTGCTAAAGAAACATTCTTAAGGATCATGCTAGAAAATTTAGGGCAACTAAACTTTAACACAAACATAATTAGAAAAAGCTAGGGTTTTGAGAGTACAACCTTTGTAGCTCCCTACGCTAGACTCCTTGGCTACTTGAGGGTTGGAAAAAGGTCCGCTTGAGATCCTATAGGTCCACGATGATCCACCCGGAGTCCTCTTTGTCCAAGCTTGAAGCTTCACAAGATCAAGAGAAGAAATGGAAGCTAACACTCTACGCTAATGGGCAAGACTAGTGTAGAATGGTGTTGTGGTTGGTTTTCTCACTTCAAAATCCTAACTTGGTCACTCTTTGGCTCACTTGAGAAAACTAGAGAGCAAGAGAGAAAGGAGGAAGAAGATGATGGCTTTCTAAAACTCAAGATAATGATAAGGTAGTAAATAAAATGAGAAAATGAAAAAATATATATATTCACTCTCTCATTCTAAACCATGGTTATAAAATATCTAGATATTTTAGTTTGGAACAAAAATGACCATGGAAAATGAATCATGGTTATGTTAGTTATATGTATGCCCTAGAGGCCATTACTGTACATTGGATGTATATTGTAGTGGATGCTGGGACATATATAGGTAGGACTTTCTTGCTCGACATGATAGTACGCTATCTGGTTGCTCTTTATCTTAACATGCACACTTTCTGTCTCTCTGATTACATGTTGATAAAGCCCTTAGGATGTGTACTCGACTTCCAGGACTATGATGCAGATCATACTAGTGGGGCCTGGGTAGTCAATGAGTACATCCTTCATTGTTCCTGGTCATGGGAATATCGAGACGTGGCATCGATATTCCAGAGTAGACTAGCGCATATCTTCTCGACCCATGCGATGGGCGATGGATGATCCCATATCCATTGGTGTTTGACATCGAAGATGGTATGCGGGTGCTCAGTGGAGACTGGGTACACTGAACGGACTCGCCGAGAACTCCCAGATGGTATTATACCTCACGTCAGATGGCAGTTCTCTGGTGACACTGGTACAGCTTAGTCTGTTGACCCGAGATCGTCATAGAGTCTTGTGTGTCTCCCACTGTGCTTTGATTTCCACCCTACCACGGCTCTACTGAGTTGTGAAAACAGGTGGTTTTTCGGTACTGTCCCGATTCACATGGAGGCAATGAGCGATAGGAGGGGATTCGTCTCTCCCGGTATTGGGGGTTGATGTTGTGCTATGCTCGACTGGCCATAACAGGAAATCCCTGGCCAGGGTTGCAGTGATATACTGGTAATAGTTATCAGTAGTTTCACACATGTCATGGACTTCACGTCGGCATGACTTATCGAGCTATTGGGGTCTGACGTTTACCACCCCTAGGCGAGATATGCGACATATCAGACGAACAGACCGGACTGTACGGTAAGTGTTACTGGTTGGATTCACAGGAGTATGAGCGGGCTTGCTCGTCGATCTTCTGATCGCTCAATACCCGGGTGGCCGTTACGTTTAGCAGACCGCTTGCTGTTCATAACAGAATACTGCATTTTATACCGCCCATTCTTACGCTCAAGTGTTTATAGGTAGGTGCTTTTAATCTGTGTTTGTTACATATTTACAGAATACAGGGTTCCAGTACAAATATTGCAAATCAAGACAAAATCTCCACAGTTACGCCAAATACAGAACATCTGTTGACAGCAGATAAAAGCCGGGTTCCGGTCATCCATATCCGTCCAGTGCCGAGTACCAGTTCCAGAGACAAGACATATGATAGTGGTCATTCGTGTCTCGGACATGCACAGAGCACGAGAGGGGCTGCATAAGAATCAATGGGTGCGCGGAGCTCGAGGGAGATAAAGTCAAAAGTGAAGAAAAGATAGCAATCTTGGACTAAGAATTCTGAAGATATTCTGGAAAGATTATCAGAAAATACATGTACAAGACAACAGGGGACAGCAGACCAGGGCCGTACAGAAAAGCCCATGCCCTGAACCCACTATAGTGCGGCGGATCCGCGGCCAATAGGGGGAATTGGCGGCGGATCCGCGGCCGTACTGGCGCCGCAGCTTGTCAACTTTTGTGGGTATTTTGGTCTTTTTATGTAGGTTCTGAATGTTGCCCTAGATTTCCAGCTCCCTGCCTATAAATACTCCAGAATTGAGCTAAGCCAAGGGTCCAATTTTGTGTCCACTCTTTTGTAGTTTTTTGTATAGTTCTTCTTCTTCTTCTTCATTCTTCCTCCATGGAAATGTAGTGAGAGCATTGAGTGGATATTAATGAAGATGAGGGTTTTGTATCATTCTCTTTTGTTTCTTCTTCCCCTTGAGATTCTTGCTTTCTCTTGATCATTCAACCTCTTCATTGAGCTTAAATGGTTAAGGGTTAGTTATTGATCTCAAGGGTCGTATTTTCTCACGGGACTAGTTCTTCACTTCATATGCGTTCTCTACCCTTCTCTTGATCTTGCAACCTCTTAATTGAGCTTGCAAGTTTAAGGGTTGGCTATTGATCACATGCTTGTCTTGAGTTCTATGTTCTTGTAATTACTTTCTTGTTCTTTTTATCGCTTTTTATTACTCGCTTATTATTATCTTGCTTTACTTTCATGCACTTAAATTCCTTGCACTTTAATTACTTGTAATCTTTTCTTTTCTTTGTTCTTTTCTTTTGCTCTCTTTTGTTCATTTTGTGAATGTTGTAATTATTGTCGTTGTTAAGAATCAATACGGTATTGTAAGTTAATATCTTCTTTCTCATTTCCTTTTCCCGTTATTTTCCATTGAACTCCGCCCAAACCATACGCAAGCGCTCCGTTAGGCACCCTATCCTAACAAGGTAACGGTGATTCCTAACCGCGACCGGTTGCGTTCGGTTTGGCCGGAGGCGAAAGCAAGAGACAAGAACGGAAGGACAAGGGTAAATAAGCCGTATTCCACGAATACCGCGCTTAAATCCCCTAATCCACGTTGTTGCCGATTGCTTTAGCTTCAATTGGTCAAGACTCGGCTCAAAGGTTTTGAGTACGGATTTCTTTAGCTTACAATCTCGTATCTTTTCTTAACAACTTTATACTTGCAAATAAACACATAGGTTAGATCAGACAAACATACAGATTCTTTATTGACTCGTCTAAGACAAGGAAGGACATAGAACCATCTCCCTGTGGATCGACCCGTGCTCAACCGGCTAGCTGCATAGCGACACCGTCCTGATCGCGGTAAACTTTAGAACTCTTAAAACTCGACACGCCAAAAGCGTGTGATCAAATGGCGCCGTTGCCGGGGAGACGGTAGCGTATTTTCTTTCTTGTTATTCGGGTTAATATTCTTTTTGTATATATTTATAATAAAAAAAAATCTTTTTGTTATTTTTGATAATTTTTGTGGGCAAGTGTGCAGATTTTTGCGTATTTGCAAACTACGATTGTGGGGAGCAAAGTGTGCATTCAAGGCAAAGGTAAGTACAGTGCCAAAGATCCGGGTAGTTTGACCCGCGCAAGCGAACCTTTCAAGCTTACCGGATTTGATTCAACGGGGGTTTACTAACCCAAAACTTAACGGTACGTATTTTACTAACACCTTCTTCTCAAATCCGACGCATCCAATATACTATTCTTTGCAGAATTCTTTACAAGTTCGCTATCAAACGCTAAAAATTGACTAACCCGTATTTGTTGCAGTGCCGCGCTTAAACTAAAAAACAATTGTTTGATTCTTTATAGAATTTTTGAATTGCGCATTGCATACATTAATACGGACTTAAGGGCAAGCGAACCCCACAACATACGGTAAAGGATTTCATCACCTTTTCCGTGGCCCACAAATCACGAACTTGAGCATAACGTTTACCCGCACAAATTTAAAAGAAATTAGACTTTAAGCCTTAAGGACTTTGCGCTCACTAGGAGAAGTTAACTGTGTTTAGAATCTCGCTTAACGGTATATTGTTTACGGGGTGTCTAGGAAAGTGTTAACGGCGAAACCGCCAAAAGAGAAAGGGTTATTTAATTTAGGAACTTCACGAAAGCGTTGGAAAACCTCCCCTTATCTCTGCACTTACCTGGCCTCGTGATCAGTGTATCTTGAGCCTGTTTCTCGACGCAGTTTTACTTCGGCAATCAAGTTCTGGAGCAGGTCTAGTTGACCTAGGTTAACCCTAGAACGATTAGGGGTGTGGTATTTTTTGTGTCGTGATTGTTTTTTATCCATATTTTTTTTGTGTATACTTCATTCTTTTGTTAATATTTAAAATAAAAAAAATTAAAAAAAATTTAAAAAAAAAGAATATCACATTTTTTCCCCCTCCTTTTCTCTACCTTTTTCTCTCTCTCTTCATATCATGGGTACTCCACCTCGCAAAACTCTTGCCGGACTTTGGTACCCACAACCAGACATTACTTCCTACGGTTCTTGTTTTGGTCGAACTTCGAACGATCCATCCATGCCAAAAATTTCTTTGAAAGATCGGATAGACGCGTCTAGGACGAACAACTGGACCCCGCAATCCACTTCGTATCAACCGTTTCAAACATTCACACCTTCTTGCGTTGATACCCCTTTTGAAAATCCAGTTGTAACCCCGAGACCTATGTCTATTGCTGAACGTATTGAACAATCTCGTAGCCGATCTTTCACTCCTTTCACCACTACAAATTCTTGGGATCAACAATTCCATTCACCTTCTTATCCCAATGTTGATCCCACTCCTGTCCAGCCATTCAATTCCTACCAGTCCTACCCAACTTTTACACCTTCCCTAGACATTGCTTCTACACAGCCTTTTGGGAGTTTTCAGTATCCAAACAACTTTGAATCTTTTACTGAAACCCCTTCACAACCTATGTCTAGTCTTGAGCGAACTTTGGAAGACTTTAGGGTAGCGTCCAGCCAACAGATGATGGATTTGAATGCGTCCATGGCCGCTCTCATACAACCTACCGACCCGATAGATAGTTTCCAACTAGCTCCTAATTTTTCAATGTGTGATGAGGCGGCAGGACAGGCTGTGAATTTGAGTGGAGAGAGTGAGCTATACCCCCTTCCGAATCAAGCCTACTCGGTTCAAATTGAATCCCACAACTCCTGTGTTGAAAGTCTATCAAGTGTCCCAAATGAATTATCAGTTGAAGATAGAATGTTTAATGAATTGTGCGACTTTGTAGTGTTTGATTTGCCCGATTGTGAAGGGACCTTGCCAAGTGAAACCACACCCAATCCTTTTGACCTCTACACCTCCATCTTAGAACCTGAATTGATTAATATCCATGCCTTGGTTGAGGTTTCAGAGAATCTTGATTTTCACTTGATTAAGGATATTGACGCTGGGAATATTTTGGATGATGAACCCGTAGATTTGGCTGAGTTTATCTCTTCAAATCATCATCCCGAGTCATTTAATGTTTTTCCCGAACCCCATATGCGTCTGGACTTTGATGAAATATGCATGGATGAGCTTAACTTTGAGGAGAATTTTGAGGATATTTTTGAGGATGAAACAGTTCTAGATGATGAGTCGGATTTTCCAATTCATCCTGTTCCTTTCACTGACTGTGTACACCCTCCAGAACCCTTAACTGATACCCTTCCTCAACCACTTTCCTCCATCCTTTCCATCGTTCCGACCTTGCAAGAACCCGTATCGATTACATTTTATATGTCTGGTTTACCAAGTTCGGCGTACCCATGGCTTCTTACGAATCTTGAGGGATTTGATCCAATCTCTCGACGGGTTAATAGATTAGCACAATCGCTGTTTACACATCGCTCATCACAAATTGTGCTAATCTATTCACTCCATTTGCACCCTCAAGTTCGTACTCCACTTCTTTTTCCCCTCCGCCATTCTTCTTCTTATATACCTAGACCGTATACCACTTCTATCTCAATACGGTCTCGCGTATTCTCCCTCTCTTTTCTCTACGCCTTCTTCCACCAACCTGTACATTATAGCGATAAAATCTTTGAATGGTTGGTGCTCACTTTTGGCCTGTGTAAGGCCTTGTATAGCTTGATACTGTTCTCTTTCCCCCCTAATCCTGAACTTCAACGCTTAACAGTGGAAACACTGTTTTACTTAAGTTTGGGGGGACACTTTTTTTGTATATATTTTTTGTTTTCCTTTTTGTCTATAATTTGTTTTTAGGGAGAGCGCCGACAATTTTGACCCTCTTGGTATAGCCTGACAGTGAGGGCACTGTCAAGTTTAAGTTTGGGGGTGTGCTCGGTAAGCTTTCTTCCTTCGCATTCATTTGTATATTTTGCATTTGCATACCTTATTAAAAACCCACAAAAATCGAAAATTTTCCAAAAATATAAAAACTTTGTCGTCAAGTTAGCTAATAGGGTAACTTAGATCTTTATTCCGAAAGATTAATTGATATGATAGAAATAACTAAATTCTAGGCTTAGGAATTGAAAACCCTAAAAATAACCCTCATTCTGTTTAAACTTGGTAAGTGTACGTCCTTACAGTTTTTTTTAGAAATAGGTAATCTTGAGTTCAGTTCTTTAGTTAAAATCAAGATGAAGGGAAAGTATTGATGCTCTACTGAAGGATAAGTCTGAAAAATAGTATCTTCTCTTGAGTTCAAATTTAGAAAGCATATACCCTACAAACTGCACATACACGCACCTTGAAACTTGGGATAGTAGAGGATACCTAGAAATACTCTTGCTTGAAAACCTAGTATGAAAGAAAAAACGGTATTTAAAGCTAAACACCAAAAGAGCATGTTGAAAAATATATCCGGTCTTGAAAAAGAAAAAGAAAAAGCAAAAGGAAAAAAAAGAATAAAGTCAAGACATGGAAACTGCTATTTACGCTTTAATGTTCACACATTCAGTAATCGGCCGTTAGTGCCTCAAGAAGCATTAATAGTCGCATGAAAGGTGTGTGAGCAAATCCGTCCATCCTTAATGAAAAGAAGTAGTATTAGGTATTAGGGTAAGGGTATTATAGCTTGAATTGAATTCTTGAGTGTAGGGGTGCAAATATACACACACGTAGGGGTATACAATCGATGTTTGAATAAAAGATAGAAATAAAGAATAAGACTTGTGTTTTCTGTAAAGTTGATAAAAATCCCTGATTTGAGGCCTCACTTTAGAAGGAAAACTCAGGAGAACCAACATCTTTCTAAACTTTTTTGGAACGTATATGATCTAAGGCTAAATAGATAAGAGGTGTGAAAATAAGGGTTGGATATTTCTAACTTAGGATGATAGAATTTCTAACATAAATACTAAACTGTAGGAGTAGCATCAATGTTAACTTATGACACTAGCTTGACGGGATTTTGTGGGTGTAATCCGCTGAAAACCCTCAGGAGACAACACTCCTCCTACTAGGGACACCTAGAGGTTTAACGGCTTGTTGAACGAGCTCAGTGCAATCGCGTTCCCTGCGAAAGTGCGGTTAGGATTTTATTTTTGTGAATAATTGGTTTTGCTCGGGACGAGCAAAAGTTAAGTTTGGGGGTATTTGTTCATAACAGAATACTGCATTTTATACCGCCCATTCTTACGCTCAAGTGTTTATAGGTAGGTGCTTTTAATCTGTGTTTGTTACATATTTACAGAATACAGGGTTTCAGTACAAATATTGCAAATCAAGACAAAATCTCCACAGTTACGCCAAATACAGAACATCTGTTGACAGCAGATAAAAGCCGGGTTCCGATCATCCATATCCGTCCAGTGCCGAGTACCAGTTCCAGAGACAAGACATATGACAGTGGTCATTCGTGTCTCGGACATGCACAGAGCACGAGAGGGGCTGCACAAGAATCAATGGGTGCACGGAGCTCGAGAGAGATAAAGTCAAAAGTGAAGAAAATATAGCAATCTTGGACTAAGAATTCTGAAGATATTCTGGAAAGATTATCAGAAAATACATGTACCAGACAACAGGGGACAGCAGACCAGGGCCGTACAGAAAAGCCCATGCCCTGAACCCACTATAGTGCGGCGGATCCGCGGCCAATAGGGGGTATTGGCGGCGGATCCGCGGCCGTACTGGCGCCGCAGCTTGTCAACTTTTGTGGGTATTTTGGTCTTTTTATGTAGGTTCTGAATGTTGCCCTAGATTTCCAGCTCCCTGCCTATAAATACTCCAGAATTGAGCTAAGCCAAGGGTCCAATTTTGTGTCCACTCTTTTGTAGTTTTTTGTATAGTTCTTCTTCTTCTTCTTCATTCTTCCTCCATGGAAATGTAGTGAGAGCATTGAGTGGATATTAATGAAGATGAGGGTTTTGTATCATTCTCTTTTGTTTCTTCTTCCCCTTGAGATTCTTGCTTTCCCTTGATCATTCAACCTCTTCATTGAGCTTGAATGGTTAAGGGTTAGTTATTGATCTCAAGGGTCGTATTTTCTCACGGGACTAGTTCTTCACTTCACATGCGTTCTCTACCCTTCTCTTGATCTTGCAATCTCTTAATTGAGCTTGCAAGTTTAAGGGTTGGCTATTGATCACATGCTTGTCTTGAGTTCTATGTTCTTGTAATTACTTTCTTGTTCTTTTTATCGCTTTTTATTACTCGCTTATTATTATCTTGCTTTACTTTCATGCACTTAAATTCCTTGCACTTTAATTACTTGTAATCTTTTCTTTTCTTTGTTCTTTTCTTTTGCTCTCTTTTGTTCATTTTGTGAATGTTGCAATTATTGTCGTTGTTAAGAATCAATACGGTATTGAAAGTTAATATCTTCTTTCTCATTTCCTTTTCCCGTTATTTTCCATTGAACTCCGCCCAAACCATACGCAAGCGCTCCGTTAGGCACCCTACCCTAACAAGGTAACGGTGATTCCTAACCGCGACCGGTTTCGTTCGGTTTGGACGGAGGCGAAAGCAAGAGACAAGAACGGAAGGACAAGGGTAAATAAGCCGTATTCCACGAATACCGCGCTTAAATCCCCTAATCCACGTTGTTGCCGATTGCTTTAGCTTCAATTGGTCAAGACTCGGCTCAAAGGTTTTGAGTACGGATTTCTTTAGCTTACAATCTCGTATCTTTTCTTAACAACTTTATACTTGCAAATAAACACATAGGTTAGATCAGACAAACATACAGATTCTTTATTGACTCGTCTAATACAAGGAAGGACATAGAACCATTTCCCTGTGGATCGACCCGTGCTCAACCGGCTAGCTGCATAGCGACACCGTCCTGATCGCGGTAAACTTTAGAACTCTTAAAACTCGACACGCCAAAAGCGTGCGATCACTTGCGGCTTGTGGGTGCTTGATATGATCATCATCTGCTTCCGGCGTATTGACGAGTCTTTAGAGTCCTACACAGAGGTTTCCTGGCTCAAGCGAAACGAAATAGGAGCGCATATGAGATATGGGCGGGACCGAGAATAATGCGTGTATGTGATACCGTATTCTATTCTCGCGATGAATGTATCGAATGGTTATATGCGATATAACCTAGTTATCGAATCAAGGATTGATTCGATAAGCCGATACATATGATACTAGTCGGTTATATCCGATATGACCGGATCGTTAAATCAAGTGTTGATTTAATGATTTAGTGCTTATTTATATATTTGATATATTACTTTGCGTTAACTAGTATTGGTTCACTTTAAAAGGATTTTCTCACTTGAATTGTACACATTGTATATGCGATATAGTTTTGTGCACATGTTTGTATCATGTTTGATGATACATGCTTACTTGGTTAAGTGTAAAGAATCAAACCATGGTTTAAGTTAATGATTAGGGTTTTGATTATTTATTGATTTATCTTTCTTATTTATTCATTTTGGAAAAGAAAAAGATAAATGAATGGTTGCATGTTTTGTTTTTAGTTGAAGTTTCTTGAAACTTTGACTAAGTCACTCTTTTGTTGTTTTGCTTAACCCTAACCATTTAACTAACCCATGTTAATTCTCTACACTTAACTATAGTTGAAAGTATGATAAGTATTGAATTATTTATCTAATTATTCAACACTTATCATATCATCTTCTTCTTCTTCATCTTCTTCTTCCATGGAAAAAGCTTGCTACTCCAATGGCAACTTGAGAAAACAAGTGAGAAATCCAATTCTAAAGTGAACCCACTTCCTATTTCTTCATCCTCTACCTCTTGCCAAGTAGTATAGGGTGTTCTCTTCACAAGTTTCATGACTTGTTGAAGTGAGAGTTTGATCTTGTGGAGCTTCGACATAGATCATCTTCGACATCGAAGCCGACGACCAATTCCGCTCTTTTTTCCGATGAAGCCGATGCTGGAGTCCGGGATTCAGTTTGGACAGCAAGGGGACTTCATCACGGAGCCTGGGAGGTGGTGGACCGGATCTACAAAGGTTGTAGCCCATTCCCTATTTCTATATTTCCGTTTACTTGCTTGCTTTGCCTAAATATCTAGTTAACGATCCGTATTAGGGTTTGTAGGCACCCGTAAAATTTGATTTTAGCGTGTTTGATCACTTGTGAGACCTCACTACAGTGCCTAGGAACCCTACAGTGGTATCAGAGCCTGGCTAGAGCTTTAGGCAAAGTCCTGACGGAGTTAGAAGTCCGATCGACCCGAAACCCCGATTTTAACATGCTCTCTGGACTTTTTTGAAATTCGTGGATTTTTGTGAATTAAAAATATGTAGAAAAATCAGCAGGAATATCTAAGACTTACTGTGAAATTCGAGCTCATGTACCCATCAAAGAGCCGCGTTTCCGCCGCATAAGCATGGCTTATGCGGCGGTTCCGCGGCCATAATGTATCCTTGTTTAATGAAATGTGCACAGTAATTCCTAGTATGTAGTGCTGGTTTTCCTGGGAATATTTTAATATTTGTTCCAGAGTTTTATTTTCTGGGTTGTATTGGGAACTCAGTGTATTCGATCGGACTGTCTAATTTTTGTCGGTGTGCTTTTCCGGGTATTTTTAGAATATGTTAAAAAGTTCGACCGGATATAAATACCCACTTTTTCCCCTGCCGGGAAATTTCCAATTGTTGGATTTTTCCGTAGTTTAACGACATTCTAAGTAGTGCAAGTAACGCGATGGACCCTCTAGAAGACAACAAACCTTAACTCGATTATGTGACCGTCTTGAACTGCCCTTTGAACCTTCGGGTTTGGGGCAGTACGGCGTGCCACATGTGAGGCGTTGGCTTGACCCTTCTACGGCTGGACCGTTGGTACTGAGGCACGAACTGAATGTTGTTAGACTTATTTCATGTGTTGAGCAGTATCGGGAAAACTTGGGTGTTCGATTGTTCGATCGAAAAATTTAGCATTTTCTGTTTATCCGGAATGTGATACAATAATTGGAATTCACAAATAGTTATGAGATAACGGAATGAATATTATAAACATAGCAGTTTAGTCTCACTTGATCGGTTGCCACGGAATTTTGATGTGATAAAAAGTCCGTCGCAATCACGTAGCGTACGCGGATACTCGCCGGGTAAACTTAATAGACAGCCTCACTCCATAGCCCCGACCAAGTGACTGTAGGAGAACCCCGTCGCCGAAAGCATCCGGTCGGGTGCTCGCGGCAGCGGTATTCCGCCTTGGTGCACTTTGTCGACGGTATCGGGGGTGCGGCCGCCTACTAAAGTTTGCGACGAGCATTCGATCAGAATGTCGGGAATCCTGTTGAATTGCCCGACTCGATATTGAAAAGTGTTTTCGATTTTGAGACTAAAATGCGGGGTTTATAATTGTTAGGCATGCGATGTCTAAGGAATTCATTTGATTGGGCATGCGATGTCTAAAGAGGTTGCGGATTCCAACTGTTGTAGTTTTACACTTTCTTTTCTGTGACCGTAAGTATAATATGTGATATCGCCGGTTTCGTTGCTATATGTCAACGACAATTGGGATGGACATATTTACTTACGTTGATGACATGTGATGTTATGTGTTGCTGGATATGTTATATTGGATCGTCGTGTTTGAATAGCCGGGGTTTTTTTATGTGAGATGAGTGTTTTTTCATTTTTCATTCATCTAAAAACTTGTATGTAATATTCTTTTATTGGGGCACTTCCTGGTTGCGGAAGTTGTCACCGTTGATGTATATTATTTACTTTTCCGCATTAGGATAGACCCAAGGAGGGGAGCACAAGTAACCGGGTTCTGGGGTCCAGTGGGAGACCAACTCGAGGAGTCGAGTCCGGGTCTCCTAACCCTAGAATTGGTAGGGTTGCTTGCCGCTCTCGTAGGGGTCTAGGGGTGTGGGATTGGCTATTCATCACGACCGTGGAATCCGTGTTTTATACTGGCTCGTATTGAAAACACGGACGTCCTAGTATACCCAATATTTCATATGATTCTTTCTGCTGCGTTATCTGTGATGTGATCATGCGATGTTCTGTGCTCTGTTCAGATAGATGTAGTATATAGTATATATGATATATTATATAGACGTTACTTATGTTTTACACCCGCGCTAGCCCTGCCCCGCTCTGCCGTTAGTTACCTAACCTAACGGTGCACGAGGGGACATCGAGGCGAATACGGATGGCATAAGTGTACGTCATATTTATCTGTGATGTTTAGGTAACTTAATTGATGGGATATTCATTAATGAGATTAATGAAAGAAAAATAAACCTAATTGATGTTGTGGAATCGAATTTCAAAATAAAACAGGTAGCTACAGTTCTTGCTTTGCATCGCGGTGTTCATTATAGAACATCCTGCACCTTATTCGATGAGGAAAGGACCGAGATCCCTTCAACGGGAGTGACTCCTTTAGCAATAACTGGCAGATGCTACAACCCTCGGTTTGTCATTTGATCGCTTCTATAGTTTCCGCTTTGCACAGTGATATATATGATATATCCCGCACCTCAATCGACGAGGAAGGGGCCGACGATCCCTTCACCGGGAGTGACCCCTTTAGCAAAACTAGAAAAGCTTGAAAAACATTCCATTTAAAAACCGTTTGATTCCGCAACGAGATCAAGTTCAAAGCGTTAAAGGTTTTCACAAAAACCAGCCGCAACCCTCCGTCATTTTAGGAAGTAGAGTACTTAGTATTCGTACTGTGTTTGTTGACCATAGTCAAGGCACAGTGTACGGTAGTTAAGTGATGTCTTCCTACACCGCATATGATGCGATTAGTTAGGACAGTCATGTGGCTTTGTTGACCTTAGCCAAGGGTCATGTGGGTGGGTTTAATTAATCACGAAATGACGGGTAGAACTTGACTAGTACCTATGATTTGTTGACCTTAGCCAAGGTCATAGGTGCTAGGGGTAAAAACCATTATCGGGAGTTTCAAGTGTTGAAATTTGCAATGAGATTGCATACCTTCTATATGATAGTTGGATCCCGATACCCACTGCGAGTAATTGTTACTCCTGGGAGAGTTTTACACTTTGCAATTAGCCGATCAAGTAGGTGTCTAGAAAGGTGTCAACGGGGTTACGCCTCTGGGAAAACGAGGTTTACTGTAATTAGGTCCGTGCGAAAGCACGGGGAACCTCCCTCAAAGTACCGACACTGGCCTGGCTGAAAGATTGGCGAACTTGTAGTGTGTAATTAATCCCGGCTAGTCTTTCCTTTTAGGGTTTGAAGGAAGATTTGATAAAAAGCTGTGGGAGCCATCCTGATTAAATAAAATAATAACCAATCTATTCTTGCAAGAGCGCACGCAGAATGTTTTCTTCTCTCTCTCTCCTGGTAGCGACCATATCACGCCTTAATCAAGATAATAAAACGGATAATTGACCGAACCCGCTTGTTATACTGAGCTGGGGAACGTTGGTCCCGCTCCAACTTATAATTGTTATAAGACAGAGCAGGAAATTGGGGATTACCAGATTTCCCGTGCCGTCCAAACGAAGAACGTGCATATGATGCATCATCTTCGGGTGTGTTCATTATACAGAACTGTTTCTCAGTATCCTCTGCATCCAGGGTATACCGGATCAGGATCCCAGATATGTAAGCTGTTACATAGGGCTACAAAAAGGTAGAAAAACTGAGAACGGGTGATAAGTTTCATGAGACAGAAACCGGGGCAAGTGTTGCAGCCAAGTCTGTTGGTCACTGTCACCCTGTATTACCAGTACATTGATTCTGAACAAATGCTATTAAATACCGAACCTGATATACAAAATCATATCAGTCTCTTTATTAGTAAAGAAATGATATAATTTTGTATTGTTGGATAATGTTTTGAACATTTCCTATATCAAAAGTTGATCGGTTCAGGCACGTTATCTAAAAGCATTAATGTTCTAAATCAAACTACAGTTCTTCGTATACATAACACACACAAGAGGAAGAGTTCAGAAATGGACGGATCCTTCTTGAGGTATTGTAGACTAGGTCATATCAATGCGACCTGACTAGCTAGAGTTACATATAGATGCATATTTAAATTAGTTTGAATTTACATCTTGTGAAACTCGCCAGTCATGTCACAAAGATAAGATGACCATAGCTCTGTTTGCTGGAAACAGAGAAAGAGTTAGTGAACTCTTGGGATGATACATGTTGATGTATGTAGGTCCCCAGTCTACACATGCCAAGACTGGTTCTTTATACTTCATTGTATTCTCTGATAATCTCTCAAGATTCAATCATATGTTCTTGTTGAAACATGAGTCCGAATCTTTTGAGATATTCACAGAATATGATTTAGAAGTAGAGAACCAAAATACGGGTAAAAGTATTATGTCCTTTGATGAGATCATGGAGGAGAATACTTGAGCACGGAAATCCTGGACTATTTTAAAGGAGAATGAGATTCTCTCTCAGCATTACTCCTCCGTATACACCATTGCACGATGGTATGTCGGGGCGGAGCAGATACACCCTATTTGATATGGTGTGCTCTATGATGAGTAATACTGAGTTACCTTTTTCCTTAGGGGGTTATGCACTTGAGAAGCCGCATACATATTGAATTAGGTTTGAATCAAATCAGTGCCTACCACTCCATATGAGATATGGTATGGGAAGAGCCCATGTCTTAAGCTAGTTAAGATTTGGGGTTGTCCGGCCTATGTTTAAAGCAAAATCCGGACAAGATCGAGGCAGGATCAGTTCAGTAGAACTGGAAAGGTTCCAGCTATACAAAACTGCAGTTGATGATTTGACAGAACCAAAGGATTCTATAGTTCCCGACGAACCTCAGCCTCTCCGCCGATCTAGTAGGGTTCCTCATCCGCCTGAGAGATACCTCGGTTTCTCGATGACAGTGGGAGCAAGGATTGCATCATGAGATGATGACCCAACTAGTTTCGAGCAGGCCATCGAGAGTAGGGACTCTGTAAAAATGGCTGGATGCTTAGCGATCTGAGATGGAATCCTTATACACCAACAAAGTATGGACTTTAGTTGCTATATCTGAAGGGTTAAATCCCCATCAGGAGCAAGTATATCTTGAGAAGATTACTTGGCGTACATGGAAAAGTTGAGACTTTCAAAGCTAGACTTGTTAAAAGTTTGCATCATTTACCAGGCGTGGATTATGATGAAACCTTTTTCAAGTAGCTATGCTTAAGTCCATCCAGATCCTACTTGCCGCGGCTACATACCATGACTACGATATCTGGTGGTTGGGTGTCATGACTGCTTTTCTAAATGATGTTTTAGAAGAGTGCGTCTGTAAGTACACAGCCAGAGGGCTTCGTAGACAGTGGGAGCAGCGAAAACGCGAGCAAGATGTTTTATATGATAAAGCAGGCATCGCGGAGTTGGAACATCTGTTTTGATGAAGTAGTCAAAGAGTTTGACATCATCAAAATGGTAGATGAACCTCGTATATACAAAAAGGTAGTAGGGAGTATGGTGGTGATCCTCGTAGAGTACGTGGATGACATACTCTTGATAAGAAAGGAGTTTCTTATGCTACGCTCGATCAATCTCCGTTTATCACAAAGATTCTCCGTGCAGGATCAAAATGATACCTCCTAAATCCTGAGTTTTGGATCTATGAGATAGATTTAATTGGATATTAGGATACTCACTAGTTGTAGTGAGATGGTATCAATCGATCCTGGGGAGAATCACTGGAAGTGTTCCAGGGTGATAAAGACGACTGAATGTCAGTCGCAGGCATTGTCTTTACCCTCAGTAAACGGACGGTATGTTGGAAAAGTTCCAAGCTAGATACCGTGACATACTAGACGATAAAGGCAGGATACATCGCTACTTAAGATGCTACCAAAGAGGCTGTTTGGGTGTATATTGGTTCATGAGATGAACTAGGTTCCTACCATTGTGTGACAATGGAAGTGTGGCTCTGGCCCGGGAACCACGGTCCCATCAGTGATCCAGACATATTCTAAGGTAGTATCACCTGATCATGGAGATGGTTGATCTCCAGGGTGATCGAGGCAAGGAGAGCAGACTTAGAGGATAACGCGGCGGATCCACTCACGAAAGGCCTTTTCCCAGAGAGAGACTCATATGGAATGGTTGAGTATTAGATACTGCGACCACTGCTACAGATGGCCCTAGTGCAAGTGGGAGATTGTTAGTTATATGTATGCCCTAGAGGCCATTACTGTACATTGGATGTATATTGTAGTGGATGCTGGGACATATATAGGTAGGACTTTCTTGCTCGACATGATAGTACGCTATCTGGTTGCTCTTTATCTTAACATGCACACTTTCTGTCTCTCTGATTACATGTTGATAAAGCCCTTAGGATGTGTACTCGACTTCTAGGACTATGATGCAGATCATACTAGTGGGGCCTGGGTAGTCAATGAGTACATCCTTCATTGTTCCTGGTCGTGGGAATATCGAGACGGGGCATCGATATTCCAGAGTAGACTAGCGCATATCTTCTCGACCCATGCGATGGGCGATGGATGATCCTATATCCATTGGTGTTTGACATCGAAGATGGTATGCGGGTGCTCAGTGGAGACTGGGTACACTGAACGGACTCGCCGAGAACTCCCAGATGGTATTATACCTCACGTCAGATGGCAGTTCTCTGGTGAAACTAGTACAGCTTAGTCTGTTGACCCGAGATCGTCATAGAGTCTTGTGTGTCTCCCACTGTGCTTTTATTTCCACCCTACCACGGCTCTACCGAGTTGTGCAAACAGGTGGTTTTTGGGTACAGTCCCGATTCACATGGAGGCAATGAGCGATAGGAGGGGATTCGTCTCTCCCGGTATTAGGGGTTGATGTTGTGCTATGCTCGACTGGCCATAACAGGAAATCCCTGGCCAGGGTTGCAGTGATATACTGGTAAGAGTTATCATTAGTTTCACACATGTCATGGACTTCACGTCGGCATGACTTATCGAGCTATTGGGGTCTGACGTTTACCACCCCTAGGCGAGATATGCGACATATCAGACGAACAGACCGGACTGTACGGTAAGTGTTACTGGTTGGATTCACAGGAGTATGAGCGGGCTTGCTCGTCGATCTTCTGATCGCTCAATACCCGGGTGGCCGTTACGTTTAGCAGACCGCTTGCGGCTTGTGGGTGCTTGATATGATCAACATCTGCTACCGGCGTATTGACGAGTCTTTAGAGTCCTACACAGAGGTTTCCTGGCTCAAGCGAAACGAAATAGGAGCGCATATGAGATATGGGCGGGACCAAGAATAATGCGTGTATGTGATTCCGTATTCTATTCTCGCGATGAATGTATCGAATGGTTATATGCGATATAACCTAGTTATCGAATCAAGGATTGATTCGATAAGCCGATACATATGATACTAGTCGGTTATATCCGATATGACCGGATCGTTAAATCAAGTGTTGATTTAATGATTTAGTGCTTATTTATATATTTGATATATTACTTTGCGTTAACTAGTATTGGTTCACTTTAAAAGGATTTTCTCACTTGAATTGTACACATTGTATATGCGATATAGTTTTGTGCACATGTTTGTATCATGTTTGATGATACATGCTTACTTTGTTAAGTGTAAAGAATCAAACCATGGTTTACGTTAATGATTAGGGTTTTGATTTTTTATTCATTTATCTTTCTTATTTATTCATTTTGGAAAAGAAAAAGATAAATGAATGGTTGCATGTTTTGTTTTTAGTTGAAGTTTCTTGAAACTTTGACTAAGTCACTCTTTTGTTGTTTTGCTTAACCCTAACCATTTAACTAACCCATGTTAATTCTCTACACTTAACTATAGTTGAAAGTATGATAAGTATTGAATTATTTATCTAATTATTCAACACTTATCATATCATCTTCTTCTTCTTCATCTTCTTCTTCCATGGAAAAAGCTTGCTACTCCAATGGCAACTTGAGAAAACAAGTGAGAAATCCAATTCTAAAGTGAACCCACTCCTATTTCTTCATCCTCTACCTCTTGCCAAGTAGTATAGGGTGTTCTTTTCACAAGTTTCATGACTTGTTGAAGTGAGAGTTTGATCTTGTGGAGCTTCGACGTAGATCATCTTCGACATCGAAGCCGACGACCAATTCCGCTCATTTTTCCGATGAAGCCGATGCTGAAGTCCGGGATTCAGTTTGGACAGCAAGAGGACTTCATCACGGAGCCTAGGAGGTGGTGGACCGGATCTACAAAGGTTGTAGCCCATTCCCTATTTCTATATTTCCGTTTACTTGCTTGCTTTGCCTAAATATCTAGTTAACGATCCGTATTAGGGTTTGTAGGCACCCGTAAAATTTGATTTTAGCGTGTTTGATCACATGTGAGACCTCACTAGAGTGCCTAGAAACCCTACAGGTTAAAACCAAGGGTTAGTGCAAGAATATAAAATTAAACTATGATAATCAATTTCCATTTCCATTTTCCTTTTTCCAAAAATTAATATCCATATATTTTACAAATGGTGTGAGTCTTATATTGCCACCATCCACTATATCTACAACCATGATAACATTATGTATGCATGTATGTGTGCATGCACATCCTATGTGCATGAATGAGAATAATGCATACATGCATGCATACAAAAAGACAAGAAAGGATTTCAAGTGAGAAACTAATTGTCCATGATAAATCAACACTTGATTTAGCAACCCGGTCATATCACATACGACCCGACCAAAAGCAAACCGCCCGATTAATATACGGTATCACATACACGCATTTTAACCGAGTCCACGCGCATATCTCATATGCGCACCACATCGTTTTGCCTGGACTAGGCAACTCCATTGTGGGACTCTAAGACTCGTCAATACACCGGCAGTGGGTGATGATCATATCAAGCACCCCAAGCCGCAAGCGATCAGCTAAACGTAACGGCCACCCGGGTATTGAGCGATCAGAAGAAAAGAAACGAACCTGTTACAACTCCCATCGAGCCATCCGGCAACACTACCGTACAGTCCGGTCTCTTCATCAGATATGCTGCATATCAAGTCTAGGGATGGTAACGTCGACCCCAATAACTCAATAAGTCGTGCCGATGAATGGTCTATAACAGATCAAGAAACTACTGATAACACTTATCAGTAAATCTCAACAGCCCTGGCCTGGGACTTACTGATATAGCTAGTCGAGCACAGCACAGCATCAACTCCCAATACCGGGAGAGACGAAACCCCTCCTATCGCTCATCGCCTTCGTGTGTCTCGAGACTGTACCTAACGGCCACCTGTTTGCACGACTCAGTAGAGCCGTGGTAGGGTGGTAATCAAAGTACAGTGGGAGAACACACAAGACTCTATGACGATCTCGAGTCTACATACTAACCTGCACCAGTGTTACCTGAGAACTGCTATCCGACGATAGATATAATTCCATATAGGAGTTCTCGGTGAGTCTGTCCAGTGTACCCAGTCACCACTGAGCACCCGTATACGATCTCGATGTCAAACATCGATGAATGTGGGAACATCCATCGCCCATCATATGGGTCTAGTATCATATACGCTAGTCTACTCTGGTATATTGATGCCCCGTCTCGATATACCTACGACTAGGGACATTTCAGGATATGCTTATAAACTACAGATGTACTACTAGTATGATCTCCATCATAATCACAGTAGTCAAGCCTATATCCTCAGGGCTTTATCAACATGTGTGAATGAATAAAAGCATGATCAAATCAACATGTCAGATAAAGAAGAACCAGATAGCATACTATCATGTCAAGCAAGAATGTACACTAAATATATATATATATATATATATACATGTATAAATACATCCACTATCATATAATGGTCTCTAGGACATACATATATCCAACAGTTTCTCAGATGGTGATGGGCATCATACCGACACTGAATATTGCGTTATTATGGGTCTGACTTTATCCACCCCCTAGACCCAATATGTGATACTCATAGACGAACGGACCGGACTGTACGGATATTGTCACTATCAGGCTCAGTAGAGTTTCAGGATGAGTTCGCCCGTCGGCCTCCCTTTCGCTCAATACCTGGGCAGCCGTTATGTACAGCTAGTGCCACTGACGTACTTGTGGTTAAACCTACTGCCAACGTAATTACGAGTCTTTAGAGACCCACATAGAGGGTTTCTCTGGTTCGGGCGAAACGTTGTAGAGGTCGTATGGTTTTATGGCAGGGTTCGATCATATACGTGCACTTGTGCACGGATCATGATCGAACGGATCATACTAGTGGGCTTTGGTTTAAGCCGGATCCTAGTATTAGATTGTTGGATTACTTTCGTCTCATTGTATTTGTATTCATTCGGAATACGGATGCGGGTATGTATATATGGATGAGGGGTAATCTTGTAATTCGTTACAAGATATCTTTAGTTGATGCCATTTCTTTTTGTGGATTAAACATTTTGGTTTAAATGTTTAATGGTGGAAATTGTGACTCATTCTTGGCATGACATGGCTTTTGTCTTAGCTAAGATACTTGTATGTGATCTAAGATATTTGCGGTGAGTGTGTGAGTGTAGAGATTTTGTATGTGTGTGTGTGTGTGTCATTTTCTCACTACAATAAATCTCAACACTCACTTAAATAAAAGAAGGCAGCCACAATATTTCTTTCTCCACTTGCTCTTTTCATTTTTCTTGAGCTTCACAATTTCCTCCATGGGCATCTTCTTCAACCTCCACCCATCCCTCTCATGAGTTGAGAATCCATGGGTGTCTTGAGACAAAGTAATCACACACTATCTCTACTTCATCTTGGGCACCTAGGCTAGCAAACTAGTTGTCCGAGTTGCTTCGGTTTTGAAGCGGGGGCCCGTATTAAGAATCCTCGACGTAGATCGTCTTTGACGAGGGAAACCGGAGAACGAACTTGTTCGGGGCAACCGCGAGGAGCTTGGGAAGAGGTTGAAGACCGAAGGACACGGATCGATCGGTATAATCTCTTAAACTCCTTTTACAGATTACTAGTATATGGTTAATGGCACGATCCGGGAATCAGGTTAAGTTAGCGCCAAGTTTTAAAAGTTTTTGTTCCGCATTTGGCCTCGGATTGGCGGTCGGGGCGCTGGAGTAGCCTCATAGGTCTATCTTGTATGGGATGTTATGCACCAAACCGGATGTAGCTTACGCACTTAGTGTGGTAAGTAGGTATCAATCAGACCCAGCGGAGAAGCACTGGATAGCTGTGAAGAATATTCTTAAGTACTTGAGAAGAACTAAAGAAATGTTCTTAGTGTATGGTAATGGAGAACTCCAAGTGGAGTCCTTTACCGATTCTAGCTTCCAGAGTACTAAGGACGACAACAAGTCTGTCTCTGGTTTTGTCTTCACCCTCAATGGAGTGGAGGTATGTTGGAAGAGTTCCAAGCTAGATACCGTAGCAAACTCGACCATAGAGGATGAATACATCGCTACCAACGATGCTGCCAAAGAGGCTGTCTGGATGAAGAAGTTCATTGCTAAACTTAGAGTGGTTGTCACGACCCGAGTATTTCGACTGATGACTGGCACTTAACCACGCTACGTCTACAGGCGTAACGCGACTAAGTAAGCCGAACCCAGAAATCAAAACCATTTAAAAAAAATAGTGAGTCTTGAAATCATTTAGTTAAAGATTTTAGAAAACCTTAAATAATTCAATAAATTCCTTTTTAAAGTTACTTAATCATTTAAATAATTTTGGCAGCATTTCCTTTGTAAAAGTAGCCCCGAGACCGGGTACAAAACAGGATATAAGTAAAATAAAATGTAATGAAAAGAAACATCCCTAAACGGGAGCAATCACGCCCAACGGCGGAAACCAACATCACAAGAGTAATATACGACGCCGTAGCGAAGAATAAGCAATAAGTAGACATCACAGAATAGAAACTGCATATAAAAACAGTCGGCTCCTACGAGCTCGACACCAGAATACAAAATATACATCATCGTCCTCACACAGTATCTAAGTCCAGTACATAAATGGTAGATGGAGAGTACTAGATACAAAAGGGATACAATAAAAGTACTCAGAATACCACAACCCACCTAAATGCAAAACAGCTCTCCCCACAACTGTGGTGGTATCTGTAGCTAAAAGATGCAAAAGACAGCCTGCCGCGACTATGCTGAGGGCAACCTGCAAATACTGTGGCACAACGGGGGTGAGTTGCCAACTCGTGAATAGAGATAACATATAAATGTAATCGCGAGCATGCACGTACTGCGCTACTCTAACAAATGCCAGCAGATAATTTCCATGCGTGATAAGCAGTATGTGCAATAATCATGCAGATGCTCTATCAGGTAAAATAACTACAGGATGAGATAAATGGTAATCAATGCTGAGCATGGGATAAACAACATCTACACGGAAAACAATCGGTGCCCACAACTGCACCCAAATCCCAAATAACTCAGGCGCCAGCACACCCATCGGCCCTCAAATCCTGTAAACCTCTGAGAAATAACGAGTGCCCAACATCGGCACCCAAAAATATCATCAAATACTCGTGTCCAACATCGACACGCAAATCCTCATATATCGGGCTCCGTCAGTCCGGATCAGCCCATGGGCTCCGTCTGCGGTATCGGCCCTCGGCCCCGGCAGTACGGATCATCCCGCATCCATCTCTCGACTCTGGTCGGTATCCTCCGGACAACCGCCAGGTCCAACCAATCACCGGTAGGTACTCGCCACCCTGCCAGGCTCATCGTCTACTCCACGAAAAACATTTCTCGCCCCGGGGAACCATACCGGGTCCACCACGAACCCGCAAATGGATCATCCATCTCCTCGAATCGGGTTTCAAGCACACGTCTCAGCACCGAGAAAACGCGTGGTGGACGCACCAAAATATCATATCACGAGGAACCGGGTTTTCAAATAGTGCATCTTTTCTTTAAAAATCCCACGGTCCTCAAAACCAGAAATCACATGAAAATCCAACACCAAGAAGTAAATCCAATGCGATGTGCTACGTACATCAGTCCATGATATAGGTATATAAGGGAAAACCGCTTTTAAAATTAGTTTCCGTTTTTAAAGAGATCCCGCGGCTCCCAAATTCTATGAAAGTCATATCGAATCATATATGAAACAAACTACACCAATATAATCATGGCAGTTCTACAGTGAGTGTGTCATGGCAATTACTAACGGTGTGTGTGTAGCATGCAGATCAGTGCTCGTGCAACATGAACCGTTAGTAATAGTGCGGTGTTCTATCAATCCTAAGCATACATACAGCAGGGAATGAAATATGCAATGACAGTACATGAGGTAAATGCAACATATAATGATAAGGTCCTATCAGCCCCTGACGCATAACGCCATGCGGGCGATATCCCCGTAGATGTTAAATCTACTCACCGAAGTCTCGCGCTAAGTGCAGCCGACGACTTGTTTTCCCTTCTTCGCAGCGTCCGTCTCACTCGCCTGCGAACCTAGAATCACATAACATATATCACACATAAGCTCAATTTCACAAAAACGTGATATTATGGTCCAACTAGAAACCCGTGTCGCAAACCAATCGCGCGTGTGCGCGATACGCTAAAACGTGAGATCACGCGCCTGAAACTACCCTGACGCGTCGCGATACGCAGAAACCCCAAATCACACACGTATCACGCGTGTCGCGAAGGTTTAGAAATACGGAAAAATAGGTATTTAGTCCCAGATTTTACTACAGAACTAAACTTACAAAAATAGATATATCACAACACCCTACACACTAGCAGACACCTATAGGACCAAACCCCAACCCAAACTCTACCCATCTGGCCGCAATTGGCGGCCAGAATGAAGAAATTGGCGGCCACAAGAAGGAATTAGGGGGTCGGGTTCTAGCTAGGGTATCAGCACCTATCCACTATACTGCAGTCAACTCAATTCCAATCTGAACTCACCGAGTGAATAGCAGTTCCCAGAAACTCAAATTTGCTTTAAAACGACGAAATGCATCAAATAGGGATCTGGTGGTTTATCAGTGCAATCGGGGTTAAAGCTAGGTTACTATGGCCTCAACAACCCACTAACAACCTACTGAAACCAATTCACACCACATTAGCACAAGGTTCCCACTAAACACATCATATCGCACTAAAACGCACCAAAAACCACTAACCGAAGCAAAACTACACTAACCAAGCTAACTAGGGAATAAGTTTAGGAAATATATCTCATACTTAACCATAGGGAGCTGGAGGAAGAAGAAGAGGTGCAGGGAAGAGGCTGTGGTTGCTGCTGCTGTGCTTGCTGCTCACTGTTGCTGCTGCTACTGCTCTCTGTTGCTGCTGCTGCTGCTGCTTCTGGCTGCTGCTGCTGCTTGCTTGCTGCTGTTGCTGTGCTGCTGGGGTTCTGGAGCTGAGAGGTAAGTGTGTGTGTGTGTATGAGAGTTGAGAGAAAAACAAAGAAATGAGAGGACACAAAACATCACCCAATGTCAACCCTCCTCTCTCTCTCTTCATTAATTGCAAGCATGGCCTAAAGCCATGATGCACTCTCTCTCTCTCTCTCACAAGTCAACACCCTAACAATTCAAATTAAAGTAACTATTACTTAACTAATTAACTTAATTTAAACCCAAATGACTTAATCCTAAAGATTAACCCACCATGGTCACTAATCATGGTAATAACCCATTTAAAAAACCCCTAGTTTACATGCACATGTGTGTGCAAGCCTAGGAAAATTTTAGAAAAATATTTATTAAATTAGGAAAAATATTTGAAACACAATTTGGTAAACTTTTCATTAAAAACCCTTTATTTAAATATAAATAGTCACTAACACATCCTAAGGTGTTATAGTGGTTCCATCCATTGAGGATCCAATACCCTTGTATTGTGATAACAATGGAGCTGTGGCTTTGGCCAAGGAACCCCGGTCCCATCTGCGATCCAGACAAATTCTGAGGCAGTATCACCTCATCCGGAAGATAGTTGATCGCCGGGAGATCGAGGTCAAGAGAGTTGATACGAAGGACAACACAGCGGATCCACTCACGAAGGCCCTCCCCCAGACACAGTTTGAGAGACTTTTTGGGATGTTGGGTATGAGATACTACAACAACTGACCTTAGTGCAAGTGGGAGATTGTTAGGAATATTTTTGCCCTAGAGGTCGTTATTGTATATTATAGTGGATGGTTGGACATATATATAGAGGACTTTCTTGCTCGACATGATAGTATCGTCACGACCCGAAAATTTAGCTCGTGACCGGCACTTAAATCACACCACGTCTACAAGCGTAACGTAATTCAAGTAAGCCGAAGCCCAGAAATCTAAACCTTTTTTAAGAAAATAAAGAGGTGAAGTTTTGAAATAAAGGTACGATGAAATCAACGTTTTCTTAAATGCATAAATGGTGGAACATGAAAAATGCAAGTGGATGTTACTAGTTGAAAACATGTTTCGTCTTTTAAAAATTTGGGCAGCACCTCCTTTATATATTTTGATCCAAAACCACATACACATGATAATATAAAAGGCATCCCCAAGCGGGAGCTAGCTCTTCGCCAATCGGCGGAATCACAACCACGCATATGTATACGACGCCCAACGACGAAGGCCAACACAAAGGAATAACGTAAATAAAGAAAGACATCAAGCTAACAAGCTAGCATATAACCTATCGCTCTAAGTCTCGCTACCACAATTCTTTCTAAGTCTTACTATTTATACAAACACTAGTTTCTGATTGATGGAGTTGACTAGATACAATAGGAATAATAATGCAAGAGGGGCATGATCCAACATTTACCACCTACCAAACAAATCATCCGAATGCAAGTTGTGTGCCAGCGATGCCGCTACTGATCCAAGCGGTCAACCTGCAAGAACTGTGGCACAACGGGGGTGAGTTGCCAACTCGTGAGTAGAAAACATCATCAGGTAGAAATCGAAATAAACAACGATTTCTAGGTCAACTATATCATAAAGGTAATACTATGATATCTAGGGTGACCGTATCTGCATATGTGCCAAAAATAATCAATGCATATATGCGTGTGGATATCATCCAACAATATAATCAATGCATGTATGCATGTGGATATCATCCAACAATATAATCAATGCATGTATGCATATGGATCACGTCCACTCGAAACATCATGAAAGCATATGCATGTAAATATATGAGGATATAAATCAACGTGTGTCCATCAATGACACATCAAATCATGGAACCTGAGTGTCCAACACCGACACTCGAAACATCATGAAACCCGTGTCCAGTATCGACACGTAAATCCTCATATCTCAGGCGCCGCATCCTCAGATCGGCCCTCAGGCGCCGCATACTCTGGTCAGCCCTCATATCCATCTCACGACTCCGGTCGGTATCCTCCGGATAACCGCCGAGTCCAAATACTATCACCGGTAGGTAGTGCTCCCATGCCAGGCTCACCGCCTAACTATGCGAGTCTTCTTGCCCCGGGGTACCTCATCGGGTCCACCATGTACCCGCAGATGGTGCCTATCGCTCCTCGAATCGGGTTTCACATGCTAATCTCAGAACCGAGAAAACACATGGTGGACATCTCGAAATATCATATCAAGAGAAACCGGGTTTTTAAAACAATACATATTTTCCATTGAAATATAACCACGGTTCTCAAATCCAGAATCTCATGAAAACAGCATCTCAATGCGTAATATCATAAAGCATGATGTATGCAAACATAGAACAGAAATGTGAGCATATCCGTATATCATGCAACATATCAAAATGATGTGAACATAGAAAGTATATCATGCAAAGAGTCATATGACGGTAGTGAACAATTAAAAGTCATAGCATGATATAGCAATTCTGCTGTGTAGTGACATAGCAATTATCGGTGATGAAAGTGTGTGAGCCGGCCAATCTGCTCCTGTTCCTCAAGACACATTAGGTAGACCAGAATGTCGTAAATAACACAACAATAACTGGTCGAGGAACGGCATATAGAAATCTGGTTCATCACATCTACGAATGCTGCTAGGGCATCAGTGAATCCAATGACTCACTAATACACACAAAGCCCGTAGCACGCACAAGGCACTCTTCAGAATGCCATCACTCCGAACCCGCAATAATGATGACCTGATCCCAAACAAACTTAGAAAATGTCTCGCACTCTGGAGCTGATCGAAGAAATCGTCAATGCGAGGTAAAGGATACCTATCCGCACCGTAAGCCGGTTCAATTAACGATCCGTCGATACACAACCTCAAGCTACCGTCTTTCTCCTTGACGAACAGAAATAGGAGCTTCCAAAAGCGAAACACTCAGAAGCACAAAACTCCCCAACAAACAACTCTGCAGCTGATCCTTAAGCTCCCTAAGCTTCGCCGGCCCATCTGGAACAACGTCGGAAAACTCTCGCACGAAAGGAACTCGGTCCAACAATCCCACTATGGCTCCGGTATCACGAATGAACACCAAGAATCCATGACATCTCCTCAAAAGCCGACTAGCGAAAAAGGATGAATTCAAGCTGTGAGAGGCGGCACAACTATCCACCTGCACAACAAGAACTGACTCGCCGGGAAAAACAAAACTTAACTGTTTTCCTCACGGTAGTCCACAGACGCCTAGCACGTAGCTGACCAGTCCATGCCCAGGAGAACGTCAAATCCAACATCTCTAGAAGGATCGAAACGACGGACGAATCTCTATCTCCTATCCGATTGGCACACAACTGAAATACGTGTCGCCAACAAAAGAATCGCTGACAGAAGTTAACACAAACAAACGGTTACTCTACCTAACACGACTCTCGTCCCAACCACGGCACAAAGTGTGGAAAACAACACATACATCAAAAGAACATGCGAATTAAGGATACCTGAAAACTCCACATTGGACGCCTGCGCGTCCCGATGAGTAGAAGCAAACTCATGTGTCTGCCCCCTACCCACAACTGGCTGAACTCCTATGGTAGACTGATCCCTCTGAGCGAACCTTCTACGTCCACGGCCTCTCCGAGTCTCTAGACTATGTGCCTTGTCAACTGGAGCTGCAACCATTGGTGCTATGTAGGTGACGGACTGCTGCATGCTGATCGCAAAGGACAACTGAGTAACATGGGTGACAACCTTCTGTCGTAGATCCCGAACGACATCAACCAATGAACTCATAGTCTGGCGGAAGTCCTGCATCTCTGCCAAAAGCCTATCGATACTATATGTCGAAGGCTGATCCGTCTGCACCTGTGCAACTAGAGTGCCATCCTGGTCAGTATTCATCTCACCCGAGCCAACTCTGATCTCGGCCCTCGCTACATCACTCTAAGTCCCCATAGTCATCGGCGGCAAGGCTATAAATAGATATAAGATTCGATAAGAATGAGGAAATCGAATCACAAGGATTTGAATCATCAAGGAAGGAATTTCAAGCTATTGTACTTAGGTCACTTAAGGCGAAGTACAGCATCGTGGGTATGCTGCAGACATACACACACTACGTCACTCTGCTTAAGCTACCTACTCCATCATACCAAGGTCATCCTACACTCCGAAAGATAAAACCTAGCGCTCTGATACCAACTTTGTCACGACCCGAAATTGGCACGTGATGGCCCTAATACTATGCAACGCCTAAAGACGTAACGCAGTAAAAGAAAGCCAAAACCCAAAAATCTAAACCATGAAAATACGGAAAAGATAATAAAAGTTTTTGAAACATTTGAAATCGCAACCCAAATTCTTTAAAAGTCCAACTTCTTTCTTTAAAATTTTAGCAACACCCCTTTTTGTAAAAACTGGCCCAAAGGCGGAAAACAAACCACTCACAAATATACGACGCCGTAGCGAAGAAATAAAGACAATCGGAAGGAAATTGTATATAAAAGACAACAAATCCATAAATAATATACAATAACGTCCTCACCAAGTCCCTAAGTCAACAACATAATAGTAGATGGAGAGTACAAGATACAACGAATATACAATACAAAATACAGATAACCACCAAAACTCACCTAAGCAAAATAGCACACTGTGAGCCGATGCGGTATCTGTAGCAAAAGATGATAGGTGAATAGCCTGCCTCGACTACTCTGGGGAACAACCCGCAACACCTGTGGCACAACGGGGGTGAGTTGCCAACTCGTGAATAGTAGATAACATATGCAAGTAATAGCAGGAATGTACGTACAACATGAATCTAAGATATACAATTTACAGTAATAACAGGTCATGTGAATGCAGAATAATGGAAAGTACACTAGCAGGTACAATCAATATATGAAGCAATAATAACATGATAGTAGTATGCAATAACCATGCAATAGGGATATGAGAATGTAGATATACAACTAACATGAAGGGTACGCTAACAGGTACTCCTAAAACATGAAACAGTGCATAAGCAAATAGGTATGAGGTATGGAGTAAAATATGTCATTCCCACGGAAACCTGACATCGTGGTAGGATCACAGTCCAATCAAGACACTCAAAATGCAATTCCTCAAATCAGCCCCAAAGTTGGGCTCTCATATCATATAAGTCTCACATCTTCTCAATGTACAATATCGAGTAGATCTCCTATATCCCGAATGTACAAATCATCAATCTCATTCATATATCCAATCTCAATGAATCACCTGATATCCCAAGTCAAAATCTCAAGTGAGATTTTAGCATCCTAAATATATATATATATATATATATATATATATATATGCAGAAATAAATATGATGGGGTCAATACACAGATATTAGCGTCCCATTCCACTAATATTGGTGTAAGGGTATATATAACAACGGCTAAATCCCCTGTTATATATACAAAGGTGTTGAAAGAAATATCATGAAAACAATGTGCCAAGTATCGACACAAAAATCCGGATCTATCAGATGCCGTCACCAAGACTAGCATCCTGATAGGTACGTATCATACGCTATCCCGAAAGCACGAGTGCCTAGCTCTGACCCTTGCCTTTTGACGTATGCATACGTGCATGACTCCCAACGGTATCTCCATGATCCCCGCCGAGTCATTGGTACTGTCACCGGTAGGTACTAGCCCGCCTCCAGGCTCAATCGGCAAAATCCATCGATCTTCTTGCCGAGGGGAACCATACTGGGCCCCACCATGTACCCTCATACGGCAACCACACCTCGTATGGAGTATATAATCAGAACCGATAAATCTCATGGTGGGTGCGCAAATATCATATCAAGGAAACCGGGTTTTTCAATGTATGCATAATTTCATGAACTCCCGCGGTTTCCAAATCCAGAAAACATCATGTAAAATCCAAATAAACAATGCGCAAATCCAGGAATAAATATATGCGATATATCTGAAATGCGAGCATATAAATGAGAATATGTAGCTGAAACCAGATGTATGTGAAATCAATAAGGTACAGCTAAGTATAGGTGTCTACCTATATGTAAATGATATGGTATACCCCACTGGGTATAAGAAAAATATGAGCAAGGTATCTATGTAGCTAAATGTCAAATGTGATAAGTAATATAAGATCTATAATGGTTTGTGTGTGACATCGCAATTATTGATGGTGTGTGTGTAGCATACAATCCGTTCTCGTGCAACATGAACCGTCAATAATATGTGCAGTGTCCTACGGCTACTAGTCACAGTACAACTATATCTAAGTGAACAGGGTAAAGGCGCATTTCTAACAATGACGTAGAATATGCGACAAGTATAAGAATTCTAGCCCAGACGCATAACGCCATGCGGGCGATTCTCCTGTAGATGTTAAATCTACTCACCTGCGCTCCACGCTAGGTGAATCCTACCACCTGTCTCCCTCTGTAGCCGTGTCCGTAGTCCCCGCATACAAACCTGAAAATGAGACAAGGAAATCATATATAAGCCAAATATTCCGCAAAACGCGATATCGAACCCAAACGAGAAACTCGCGTCGCGAACAAAACGCGCGTATGCATGATACGCTGAAACGTGTGTATACGCGTCTAAAACTACCGCGACACGCCGCGACACGCTGGATCGCAGAACCCACTCACGTATCGCACGTATCGCGCGTATCGCGCAAACACAACGAACTAGAAATACGACATATTGTTCCAGATTTTCCTACAGGTCAAATCTCACACAAATCACCATAATTTAGCACTAAACTAACTTTAAATGCAAACCGAAGCTAATTAACACAAGCTAAGACTACTAGGAAATTGGGTTTAAGAATTATACCCTATGGGATCCTAGAAAGCAGGTGAAGGTGAAGAATTGAGCTGCTACAGCTGCTGGTGATGCAGGGGCTGCAATGAAGCTGCTGCTGATGCTGATGGTGCTGTTGTTGGTGTTGCTGCTCGAGCTGCTTGCTGCTGCTGCTGCTGTAGGTGAGTGTGTGTGTGGGTGTATGAGAGAATGAGAAATGAAAATGAGAGGGAGAATGAGAATGAGAGCAAAACAAAACCCCTCACCTTCTCACTCTCTCTCATCATTAATGAGACATGGCTTGAGCCATGTAGCACCATGCCTCTTTCTCTCTCTCTCAAAGTCAACAATTCAACCCATTTAAAAAAAAACCCTTTTCAAATTCATTTTTCATTTTATTTATAAAACAACCATGCACACTTAAAACCCAAAACACTTAAACAAATTTATAAAACTAGATTAAGAAATGGTTAAACCCCAAATTAACACCCTAGTTAACTTGCACAAGTGTGTGCAAACCTAGGAAAAATCTAATAAAATATTCATTAAATAGGATAAAATAATTGAAAACCAATTTGGTAAAATTTTTATTAAAAACCATATATTAAAATATAATTAGCCACAAAATACATTCTAAGGTGTTACACATCTGTATAACGACATATCAACCAAGTCATCATATCTCATCGTATACTCTTTTCATCGCATCAATCTCTCGCATCAAGTCATTTTACATATACATTCTATCTTATGAATCTCATGTCATGCTACTCTAAATCTCATACTTAATCTCGTGCAACTACATATCTATATATCGTGATTCACATTCACCTTTCATATCCTTATATATCAATTTGAGACATCATTTCTATCATTTCACGTCAAAGAGTCATGTCCCTATAGCTTTCATCTCATCTCTCGATATATATATTCAATCATTCATATCACCTCTAACTATCTTTTTAACCATATCTATAGTTTTCTAATATAGGTTTCTCCGAATGTATTCTATATATCGGTTTCCATTCAAAATTTGTGGGGGTGCTATACGCCATCCACCCGACTTCCCCCATAGATAAAAATCTACTCACCTGCAGAACACCTTGTTCAGCCGTAGTCGATGTGCTCCGTCGTCTCGGAATCCACGCGGAGGTACCTACAATTCAACACATATCGCAATGTTATGAAAACCAAGTCCGAAAACCGATACGGCACACTGTGCGCTCATAGGTTAGAACATATAGCCTACGCTTGCAAAAACAACCAAACAACCCTCTTCGTTGACGTACAAACATCAAATGACCAAATACAATATGAAATCTCAAAACCAAGAATCCCAATACCGGAAAACATAGCCAAAACCATAACTAGGGTCGCTATTCGTGAAAACCATCAAGCCTAAAACCCAATCGTACCAATCGCTCATTCACAACACAATATATATCGTAGAAGATAATATATATATATATATATATCATCACAACGTCAATTAAAACCCACGTTTAATAATACTGAAAACCTAGTAAGCAACCCAAAGGAGTTTTGGTGCAAAACCTCGTGGATTAGCGATCTAGTGGCTACCATATTCATCTAATATCATAATTAAGCTTCACAACTCGTAACTATATTTTAAGCTCACTTATTTTCAAAGATTCCAAAAACCTTGTTTGCACAATTATACCATTTAGACAATTTCAAAGTAACAATTTGCAAACTAACAACTAGCTTAGATTTTTCATGTCTAAACATGTTAAACTACACATATAACCATATCCAATTAATCAAAACCCTCTCTTGAATTTCTAAACTTGCTAATTAACACCATATTTAAACACCCAATAAGCTAAATTAAAGTAATTAACTAACAATTAACCCTTAGGGTTAGGATTTATACCTCACAAACTTGATATCAAACTTGCAAATTTGACTCCCAAAATGGCCTCCAAAATGCTAACTTTCTCCTTGATCCAAGCTAGATTAGGCTAATGAATAATGTGTAGGGATTTGATTTGGAATTTGTGAGATTAAATGTGGATTTTTGATGGATTTTTGGAGCTTTTTGAGTTGAAAATGGAGGTGAGGAAAATTTTGGGCTGCCGCAATGAGGCTCGGCCAAGAGGAAGAGAGAGGAGAGTGTTGTGTGTGTGTGTGGAAATTCTAGATTAAGTTAACCATTAAACCATAATTAATGCACCTCACATCAATCTATCTCTAATTCATTTTCTTTTTTCTTTTTTTTTCTTTAACCCTAGAAAAGTCTAGAACCCTTAAGATATTTGGAGAAAAGAAAACAATTTGTAAACTTGTATTTAAGTTGACACGGTTCACATTTGTATATTTAATTCATTCCAATTTGTAATTACCACTAATTAAGTGTATAAATAAAAGCCTATAAAAATATTTTAATTAAGGAAAAATATTCAAGTGAACTAATAATTATAAGTAACTAAATAAATACCATATACTAGCAATTTCCTGGTTAAACTAGGTGCATTCAAGTCTATATTGAAAAATGATCATATCTTGGTTTTTACGGAAAACACAATTTATTTTACCGATTATCGGAAAATTCGCCTAGACGATTTCTAAAACGTTATAGGTATGCTATCCGGTTGCTCTTTATTTTAACATGTACACTTGTATTATTATATTGTCTCTATGATACATGTTGATAAAGTCCTTAGGATGTAGGCTTGACTACCAGGACTATGATGCAGATCATACTAGTAGGGCTTGTTCAGTCCGCAAGCACATCCTTTAACAGTTTCTAGTCGAGAGAGTATCGAGACAGGGCATCGATATTGCAGAGTAGATTAGTGTGTACGTTTCTTGACCCTGTATTGGGCGATGGTTGATCCGACAACCATTGGTGTTTGACATCAAAGATTGTGCACAGGTGCTCATTAGAGAATGGGTACACCAAACATGACTCGCCGAGAACTCTTAAATGGTACCATACCTATCGTCAGATAGCAGTTCTCTGGTGACACTTGTACAGGTTAGTCAGTAGACCCGAGATCGTCATAGAGTCTTGTGTGGTTCCTACTGTGCTTTGATTTCCTCGCTACCACGGCTCAAAGGAGTCGTGCAAACAGGTGGATTTTGGGTACAGTCCCGAGTCACATGGAGGCATTGAGCGATAGGAGGGGTTTTGTCTCTCCCAGTATTGGGAGTTGATGTTGCGATATACTCGATTAGCTATAACAGCAAGTCCCTGACCAGGGCTGATGAGATTTACTGGTAAGTGTTATCAGTAGTTTCTCGAAAGGTTATAGGCCACACAACGGCATGACTTATCAAGTTACTGGGGTCTGAAGATTCCACCCCCAGACTCGATATACGACATATCAGATAAACAGACCGAACTGTACGGTAAGTGTTGCTTATAGTCTTTATGTAAGTACACGGTAGCGCCCCGGCCGTCTAACAGACGCCAAATGCGGAAAAAAAACTTTTTCAACTGGCGCTATCGTATACTATAACCCGGATCTGCCAATAAAGCTAAACTAACAAAATACAAAGTGGGTAGAAATGTTATACCGAACGATCCGAGTCCTTCGGTCTTCAACCATCATCCCACGCTTTGTTGTGGCTGCTCCGATCTCCTGAATCTCCAATCTTCTCGTCCAGGTGGCACCACGTCGACGGATCTTTAAACGGGCTCCCGCCTCTGAACCGAGGCAACTCGATCATCAAGTTTGCTAAAAGAGATGACCAAGATGATGTAGAGAATGAGTAGAAGAATTTTTCTCACTTCGTCCAAAGCCATGGACGAACGGTTAATGAAGTTGCCTTTTGGATCGGGTGAAATGAGAAAAGAGGCTATCTAATTTCCATGAATCCAAAACTATATCAATCTTTTTTTCAAGCAACCTCTCTCTTTTCCAAAGAGGGCGCCGGCCATATAAGGTGGGGGTGAGTATAGGAACCAAAATGGTGACCATTAGCACTAAAACAAATGTATGAGTCATATAGAACACCTAGCATAATCTTTAATGAACTAATGAATCACCATTACCTAGTCATCAACTCATTAAATGCACAATCAATGCACTAATGAGTCACAAGCCACCTCATGATCCTAGTCATCATCTAGATGCTTCTAGAACCTTCCACACTCATCAAGATAAGAGAAATCCATCTTGAACCTAATGTTAAAGACGGGCGATAGAAAACTGGAAACTAGCAACTTCCAAAAGCGATCCCGAAACGAATTTCAGGATAACCCCGTAACAGTATAAACATACCCGCATTTGTATTATGACCGAATACAAATGCAACTGAGACAAAGATATTATATTTACACAGTATAATACTTGGATCCGGCTTAAACCAAAGCCTACCTGTATTATCTGCCCGAAATATGACACGTGCGTAAATGCACGTGCATTTTCCGAACCCTGCCATAAAACCATACGATCTCTACAACGTTTCTCCCGAACTTGGGAAAGTGTCTGTGGGGGACTCTAATGACTCATCAACACACTGGCACTGGGTATAACCATTAGCACGTCAGAGGTACAAGCTGACAGTTGCCTATGTATTGATTTGAAGGGAAGCTGACGATCGAACTCATCCAGAAACCCTACTGAGCCTGACAGTGACAATATCCGTACAGTCCGGTCCATTCGTCTATGAGTATCGCATATCTGCCTAGGTGGCTGGTAACGTCAGACTCCCATTAGCGGTATAAGTCGTGTCAGAGAGTAGCCCAGAACACCCTGAGATACTACTGGAGTACCTACCAGTAAATCTCCTGCCTCGGCCGAGGGCTTTGTGTAATGGCTCTCCTAGACACAGCGCGATCTCACCCCCAATACCGGGAGAGACGAATCCCCTGCCGATCCGCTCACTTGCCTCCATGTGGCTCGGGACTGTACCGAAAAAAGACTTGTTTGCACGACTCCTTTGAGCCGTGGTAGGGTAGAAATCAAAGCACAGTGTGAACTCACACGAGACAAGTGACGACCTCAGGTCGATGAACTAACCTGTACACATGTCACCAGGGAACTGCTATCTGACGCTAGGTATAATACCAACTAGTAGGTTCCCGGCGAGTCCTGTCCGGTGTACTCATAACCCAATGAGCACCTGTATACATCTTAGGTGAACCAACTGACACCAATGGCTTGTGAGACCAGCCACCGTCCCTCGTCGGGGTCTCGACTGTATACACTAGTCTATTCTGGAGTATCGATGCCCTGTCTCGAAACTCCCACGACTAGGGACGCTTTAAGGATGTGCTTACAGACCCCAGCTCCCACGTATATGATCGCCATCATACTGCTGGAAGTCAAGCAAGAATCCTGTGGGCTCTATCAACATGCAATAGCGAACTAAAGCATGTATACGATGATAAAGACAAACCAAATAGCATACTATCATCTCGAGCAAGACTGTCATATTGGTATAGGCCCTGCCTCAATCATTGCAATCACGTACCTGCGATCCAATAATTGACTTTTAGGGCACTATATCCAACAATCACCCACTTGCACTTAAGGGTAATTATTGCGATGTCGCATACTCACAGCCCGTGTGATACCGAACATCTAACTCCTCTACTAATCAGTTTCACAAATCCCGTTTGTAAAACTATTGTGTTCAAGAAATAGCCTTACTGAGTGGATCCGCCCTGATGTTTCTTTCTTTGTCTCTCTTAATCTCAAGTTCGCGGAGAATGCCATCTTCCGAATTGAGTAATACCTGTCTTAGAATATGTCTGGATATCTGATGAGACCTAGTTCATAAATGAACTTCAAATCCAAATTTCTTAGACTGTATCGTCAACTGAACCTAATCAGTAACCAGCATCATGCCTTCCACAGTATTCTCTTGGACCGCCTGTCCATAATATTGTCCCTCGTCAGAGGGAAAACTATAACTCTGACAATCTCTCTGTCATCTTTGTCTCCCTTGAAGCCTGGAATGATAACCGTCTCCCGAAGGAGGCTGCCATCATCAAATCCGTAGAACATGCACTTATGTTCTAAAACTGCTTCCTTATGTTTCTTCAGGATTGGATTAATATAAACTTATCGCATCAAGTGCAAAAACAACAACTGGTGTGGTATTTGACATCTCATGATTGACTCAATTGCCTAAGCAAGTGATCTGCCAATCATGCACATCCCTCTCCTCTTTAGTCTGTAAGACACCTTTAGAGAGGGTGACTCCATCACCTGCATGTACGCCACCATGCCAGGAGTCATCTATTCTAAAATACTATTAGAATACTGTCAAAGTACCCAGATTGGGAAACTACCCAATACTAGATCTAAAACCATACATCTAGTAACCAGAATGTCTGATATTAAATCCATATCCTTTGTGGAGAAACAACTGTGTGACAACCACAGTATAACCGATCGTAGTATAGGAATTTTACTTCCTACTCTGTGTATGTCATCCAAATACCAGGACATCACACCCTACTTCCTTCTTAACAGATCCTTCCCCTATTCTGATGAAGTCAAACCTATGACTGTCACATCAAACAAATAGATGATCTATCTCCACTATATTTGTTCAAGCCTATAAATAGACATAAGCTACTTGCCCACTATGCTTCCGCTACTCCCACTGACTGCGACAACCCTCTGGCAGAATAATATCTATGTACACTTCTAAAGCTAGTTTAGAACGACGTTATATTTATCCTCTTGCCGGGTCTCATAGTTTGGAACAACAGTAGTGTCAAGTCTGGGTAAACAAGAACCTCCCTGTCACCGTCCTTGAGGCTACCGGAGTACCTCTCGGGTGTCTGAGGTTACCCACCATATCTGCGGAGTGGCTATTGGAATGTCAAACCTGATTGAATATATAGGTCCTATTAAATTTTCCGTAATAGTTTGCGGTTCTGGAATCACTTCCAGTTCTACCATACTCCCACTACTAATTTCTGAAAAAATCCATTTTACTAAAACTGTGGCGAGTCAAGAACAATATCACTATTGATCTTTCAGATGGTAGAATATCAACCCTCGACATAGCCCAGGTCAACCCACAAACTGCCATTACAGAAACGTGGCTTGAGTTATCCAGAGTCCGGTTTTAAGCATAAGCCGGACAACTCCCCGTATCTTAACATCGTTAAGATATGAACCATTCTATATACAATATAGAAAGAGAGGCACTAAATTTATTTGGAACCAGATTCAAATCATGCAGCTGTTTCCAGTGCATATCAACTTAATGGAGAGAGGCTAATCAGCATTACTCAACATAGGAACATATATCCAATTATGAGTAACCTGAAAGAGAAACAAGTTTCTCAAAACCATTACTATCAACTGAATACCAATCATAAGTATCTACATCTTCGATCTCTTTGAAGAATCCCGATACTTGCGATACCTGGTTCTCTACTTTATTCTTATACCCACAACTTCTCAAAACTTAGACATTGTATTTCTACGAAACACTTATCTAAAAACTAGAGAAGTCGCAAGTAAACAGAACATAGTACGAGGACCTACCCCTTTGTCCTTACGGACACTGGACAACATACAATACTCTGTATAAGTCCCCTGAGTTGAATAACTCAAAACCTGTGCATCGTAGGTTGAAAACTGTCCTCAGGTGATTTCCTCAAATATCACCAATTACAACGAATTCCGATATAATGAGGATGATCTCCTAATTTCCAATAACTTACTCCCACTCAACATCTGTAAAAACAATACAGATGTGAGAATCATACCTGGTAAATACATACCCTGGAGTAAGTAACTAATCGGGAAATCAGTTTTCCTTTAACAATGCACTGAAACATGAAAATGTTTCGTAGGGGTATCCTGGTATTCATAGTAATGCCTCTTCCATAATCCAATTCATGGCTTTAACCGTATATCTCTTTGCCATCTCTCCAAATCCCTTTATTTGTCTTTAGTCGTTACCTTTTGTACACCATCGTTGGGCTATATGGTTTTCTTCCTTCCCTATCGTTCGGCACCAGCCTATGGTATGGAAGAAGACTATCCAGTAAGCATAATAGGTGTACCCTCCTAAACCAAGGAGTACTCGCAGCTTGAGAGAAGGTGATGATAAAAGACAACTGAATAATACCTTATTCTATTTCTCCCGAACTGGGAAAAAAGCAAAGGTGAAATAGGAGTGGCGATGAAGTACGCGGTTTGGTCGTGAATGATAGCAGTCGCAATTTACTTTGCCCTCTTTCTAATCCCTTTATTTTGTCTATAGTTATTACCTTTTGTACACCCTACTTAGGCTAATTTGTTTTCTTCATTCCCTACCTTTCGGCACCAGCCTATGGTTTGGAATAAGACTATCCAATAAGCGTAATAGGTGTACTCTCTTAAACTAAGGAGCCCTCGCAACCTAAGAGAAGGTGATAACAAAAGACAACTGAATAAACCAATTCTATTTCTCCTGAACCTGGATCCATCCTCGAAGAAATGCCTTCGAGTTCGTATATAACCATACGATGGATCTATCCAATGGAAGTGGATGTCTGTAGCTATACGGGGTGTTCTGAGAAATACAAAGGGTAAAAGAAGGAGCGGCAATGACTTATGCAACTTAGACAATCCAAAAGCCAGTATTTTAAGAAGGTTCGGTCAACATGGTCACTGAGTCATAGTCTAGGGTCAGTCAATGGTCGCTGCCAAAGAGAGAGAGAAAAGAAACACTCTGCGTGCACTCTAACCTAGATCAGAATGGTTATCACTTTATCTAATCAGGAAACCTCCCACTGTACTGTCAAATTCTCCTCCAAACCTAAAAGAAGAATTAGTCGAGATCACCCGAAGAGTAAACCAACTCATCAGTGGGAATCGGGATCCAACTATCATCGCATGATAACTTGATGGAAGCCACTCAAGTTATCACACTCCAGAAGGTATGCGCATGCCTGGCAAGTTTCAGTTTCTTTAGAAACTCCCGATGTGATTTTTTGCCCCATGCTCTTATGACCTTGACGAAGGTCAACAAATCATAAGTCGCATGTCAAGTTCTACCCGTCATTGTCCAGGTTAATTTGAACCCACCCATACAAGCCCTTGACGAAGGTCAACAAGGCTATACGACTGTCCCAAACCAACACATCTATCTATGCAACAAATGAATACCCCAGCAGCTACCAAGCACTATGCCTTGACGAAGGTCAACAAACATAGCTTGAATACTACTGACCATCCACAAGAAATGACGGAGGGCTACGGCTGGTTTTTGGCGAAAAACCTTTAACGTAATGAACTTGATCTCGTTGAAGTAACCTGATAGCTTTTTTATAAAAATATAGTGGCGAAAACCTTTGCTAAAGAGGTCACTCCTGGTGAAGGGATCTCGGCTCTTTCCTCGTGGAATGAGGTGCAGGATATTCCAACTAAATACCGCGATGCAAAGCAACTTGTAATCGACTATAGTGTAGTTATTACTCTGACGTAAACTTCTGCTCAAGGGGTCACTCCCGGTGAAGGGATCTCGGCCCTTGCCTCATCGAATGAGGTGCAGGATATTCTAACTGAATATCACTGTGCAAAACAAAAGGAAATATCTTTGTAATAACACATTTTAAAATTTGTTCCAACAACATCAAATATAGGTATGTTTTATCCTTGCATTGATAAGAATCAATGCAGTCCCATCAATCAATCACACCAGAAAAGAACGAAAAATAAAATTTACGTATATGCCATCCGCATTCGCCACAGGGTCCCGTCATCACCCGTTAGGTTACTTAACTAACGACAGAGCGGGGACTGGACTAGCGCGGGTGTAAAATATATACAACATCTAATAGTATATATACTAATATACAATAATCGCTCTAGGCGTGATAAAATGCAACATTATAGAAAAGTAATAAGTATCAAAGAACAATACTGATAATCTGGGATCCCCGGGTTTCACAGAGCCGCTACTGAAACCCGACATTCTCCTGGTCGTGTGGATAGCCTGTGCAATGAAACCTAGAACCCTACGGGTGTGGCAAGTTACCCGCCAAAACCTGAAGAGAGGCAGCCCCCTACAGCATAGTGAATGGACCACCCGGCACTTCACGGAATCCGGTAACTTGAGCACCCCTCCTTGGGTCAACCTGTACCCCCTACGAGTGCGGCGAATAGTCTGCCAATTCTAGAGTGAGGCCCCTTTTCCTCTCAAAGCTATGAGATACGGACACGTTGTCCTCCAGAACCCGGCTATCCGTGCACTTCGTTGCGGGGTAAACCTAGTACATAAATAAAAATATGTACAACGGGTACATCGACCTCAGCCCGGTCGTGCCCCAAAAGAATATTATACGAACAAGCAGTGACGGCAGTCCACATGTTGGACGCTCGCCCCGCAATATCAAATGTACAAATAAATTCAAACAGTACTACCATTGCACACTGCTATCCACCACGACATATCTGCAACATTACAGCACAACACAGAACATCAACGCGAATGTCACGTTCGCAAATTCGTCTAAAAGAACTATAGCAATTAGACGCAATTTACCGCTCGAATGACATTCCCGGTCGGAGATATAATGTAATTACTGCATACTAACAAGTTTAAAATTTCGATCGACATAACTTCCCGAAGTGGGCCCCACGCACATCTGTTGTACAGTAATAAAATCTGGGCCCAAAAGAATAGTACCAAAAACCACAATTTCCAATGTTAAGCTCTCTGGAAAAACTTAGAGCACTGTTCCTACAAAACGGCCGCGGTTCCGCGGTGGTAATGAGGGATCACATGCCCCAATTTTCCCAGAATTCTTAGAAAATCCTGCTCTGTTTTCTGTGATATGTAAAATTATTTTTAGACCCCTTTTAAAATCGACAGAAACTTTAGACTTGGAATTTGCGGTTTTCGAAAATCCGTTCGATCGATATTTTAAACGCGTTAGCACAAGTTAGTAAAGCTTAATTGTGAGGCTCTAATACCACTGTAAGTATACGGTAGCGCCCCGGCCGTCTAACAGACGTCAAATGCGGAACAAAAACTTTTACAACTGGCGCAATCGCATACTATAACCCGGATCTGCCATTAAAACTAAACTAACAAACTACAAAGTGGGTAGAAATGTTATACCGAACGATCCGAGTCCTTCGGTCTTCAACCATCATCCCACGCTTTGTTGTGGCTGCTCCGATCTCCTGAATCTCCAATCTTCTTGTCCAGGTGGCACCACGTCGACGGATCTTTAAATGGGCTCCCGCCTCTGAACCGAGGCAACTCGATCATCAAGTTTGCTAAAAGAGATGACCAAGATGATGTAGAGAATGAGTAGAAGACTTTGTCTCACTTCGTCCAAAGCCATGGACGAACGGTTAATGAGGTTGCCTTTTGGATCGGGTGAAATGAGAAATGAGGCTATCTAATTTCCATGAATCCAAAACTATATCAATCTTTTTTTCAAGCAACCTCTCTCTTTTCCAAAGAGGGGGCCGGCAATATAAGGTGGGGGTGAGTGTAGGAACCAAAATGGTGACCATTAGCACTAAAACAAATGTATGAGTCATATAGAACACCTAGCATAATCTTTAATGAACTAATGAATCGCCATTACCTAGTCATCAACTCATTAAATGCACAATCAATGCACTAATGAGTCACAAGCCACCTCATGATCCTAGTCATCATCTAGATGCTTCTAGAACCTTCCACACTCATCAAGAAAAGATAAATCCGTCTTTAACCGAATTTTAAAAACGGGCGATAGAAAACTGGAAACTGGCAACTTCCAAAAGCGATCCCGAATCGAATTTCAGGATAACCCCGTAACAGTATAAACATACCCGCATTTGTATTACGACCGAATACAAATGCAACTGAGACTAAGATATTATATCTATACAGTATAATACTTGGATCTGGCTTAAACTAAAGCCTACCAGTATTATCTGCCCAAAATATGACACGTGCGTAAACGCACGTGCATTTTCCGAACCCTGCCATAAAACCATACGGCCGCTACAACGTTTCGCCCGAACTTGGGAAAGTGTCTGTGGGGGACTCTAATGACTCATCAAGACACTGGCACTGGGTATAACCACTAGCACGTCAGAGGTACAAGCTGTACATAACGGTTGCCTATGTATTGATTTGAAGGGAAGCTGACGAGCGAACTCATCCAGAAACCCTACTGAGCCTGGCAGTGACAATATCCGTACAGTCTGGTCCGTTCGTCTATGAGTATCGCATATCTGCCTAGGGGGCTGGTAACGTCAGACCCCCATTAGCGGTATAAGTCATGTCAGAGAGTAGCCCAGAACACCCTGAGATACTACTAGAGTACCTACCAGTAAATCTACTGCCTCGGCCGAGAGCTTTGTGTAATGGCTCTCCTAGACACAGCGTGATCTCACCCCCAATACCGGGAGAGACAAATCCCCTGCCGATCCGCTCACTTGCCTCCATGTGGCTCGGGACTGTACCCAAAAAAGACCTGTTTGCACGACTCCTTTGAGCCGTGGTAGGGTAGAAATCAAAGCACAGTAGGAACTCACACGAGACAAATGACGACCTCACGTCGATGAACTAACCTGTACACATGTCACCAGGGAACTGCTATCTGACGCTAGGTATAATACCAACTAGCATGTTCCCGGCGAGTCCTGTCCGGTGTACTCATAACCCAATGAGCACCTGTATATATCTTAGGTGAACCAACTGACACCAATGGCTTGTGAGACCAGCCACCGCCCCTCATCTGTAACACCTTAGAATGTGTTTTGTAGCTAATTATATTTTAATATATGGTTTTTAATAAAAAGTTTACCAAATTGGGTTTTAAATATTTTATTTTATTTAGTGTGTATTTTATTGGAATTTTGTTGGGCACACACACACTTGTGCATGATAACTAGGGTTGTTTTTGTGGTTTAACCATCTCTTAATCTAGTATTAGGTTTTGTTTAAATGTTTTGTGTTTAATAGTTGCATGGTTGTAATTAGTAGTGTTGGTTTTAAAATGAAAAAGGAATTTTAAAATGAATTTAAAGAAAAAGGGATTTCTTTATGTGGTTGACTTTGAGAGAGAGTGAGCATGGGCATCATGGCTTTGCCCATGCCTCATTATGAGAGAGAGAGTAAGAAGGGGTCCTTGGGTGTGCCCATTTCTCCATTTCCTTTTCTTTCTCTCATTTCCCTCACACTCTCTCACACACACACACACTCACTGCAGAGAGAGAGAGAGAAGCAGCAGCAGCAAGCCTTGGCAGCAGCAGCAACAGAGTGAGAGAGAGAGAGGCAGCAGCAGCAACAGAGTGAGAGAGAGAGAGAGGCAGCAGCAGCAGCTGGGGGCAGCAGCAACATCATCATCATTATCATCATCATCAACACAATAACAACAACAACAACAACAGCAACTAGAGCAGCAACAATAGCAGCAACAACAGAAGCAGCATTAGCAGGCAGCAGCAACAGCAACAGGGACCCCAGTGCTCGTAGGAGCTCTTCTCCACACCTTCACCTGCCTTCTAGGGTTCTGTGGGTATATTTCCTTAACCCCATTGCATGGTTTGCTTAGTTGTGCATCGATTGATTCGATTAGTGCTAAATTAGCTAAATTAGTGCTAGTTTATGGTGTTTAAGTGGAATTGTGGTAAATTGTTGAATTGGTTAGCTACCTTAGGTTAGTTTAGTGTTAGTAAGGCCACATCAATTGAGAATCCCCAGATTACACTAAAATACCATAAGATTTCTAATTTGTGCAAAATTGGTGTTTTTATGCGATATTTGTGATATCTGGAACCTGCTATGATCCGAGATTGTTACTGGTAAATTAAACATAGTTGTAGTGTTGTGCTAGAGGACCTGGAGCACCACCTAGGAGATGGACCCCAGACCACCGGCTAGGGCCGGCGACGGCTGAAGGAGGGGCCGGCGACGCCGGCCAAGTAGAGGAGTTAGGGTTTGGGTTTTCCTGTGTAGGTGTCTGCTATGGTTTAGGCTCCTCTGGTCTTGTTTGTTTACTTAGTTTTCACAGTAGGCAAAATCTGGGATCATATGTCGGTTTTTGATGTTCGTGGTGTTTGCGCGATACGCGCGATACGTGAGTGGGTTCTGTGATCCAGCGTATCGCGGCGTGTCGCGATGGTTTTAGACGCGTACACACACGATTCAGCGTATCGTGCACACGCGCGCTTAGTTCGCGACGCAAGTTTCTCGTTTCGTTTCGATATCGCGTTTCGCGAGATATCTTGGCTTATATGTGATTTCCATGTTATATTTTCAGGTTTGCAGGCAGGAGCTACGGACACGGCTACAGGGGGAGCAGGTGATAGGATTCACCCAGCGTGGAGTTTAGGTGAGTAGATATAACATCTACAGGGGAATCGCCCGCATGGCGTTATGCGTCTGGGCTAGGATTCAATTACTTGTCGCACATTCTATGTCATTGTAGAATTGCGCCTTACTGCATTTCCTTAGATATTGTTATACTGTGACTAGTAGCCGTAGGACACTGCACACATTATTGACGGTCCATGTTGCACGAGCACAGATTGCATGCTACACACACACCGTCAATAATTGCCATGCCACACACTACCCCTTATAGCTACTATTGCTTGCCACACATGACATCTAGCCCATCGGTATACCTATAGCGTATCATACCTTTAGTGATAGGTATATTTTCACTTGCGATACAGCTACACGTATACCTCCTACATATTTTACCTATACCGGGAGGGATTTCCTACATATGTTACTTATACCCAGGGGGGTATACGACATCAGTTCCTATAGGTAGATACCTATACCTTGCTACACCTGTATGTTAGACACATATTCAGTTGCTGTCGCATATTTATATTTACTGATGTTACATAGCTGTACCTTATTTTGTTTTTCGCATACATCTGGTTCAGCTATATACATGTGTTTACCTGCTCGCATTCAGATATATTGCATACATTTATTCTTGGATTCATGCATTGTTTATCTGGATTCTATATGATGTTTTCGGGATTTGGGAACCGCGGGAGTTCATGAAATTATGCATACATGTAACAACCCGGTTTCCTTGATATGATATTTGAGCGTCCCCCATGAGTTTTATCGGTGTTGATTATCTACTCCATACGAGGTGTGGTTGCCGTATGAGAGTACATGGTGGGGCCCGGTATGGTTCCCCTCGGCAAGAAGATCGATGGGTTTGCCGATTGAGCCTGGAGGCGGGCGAGTACCTACCGGTGATTGTTTGGACCTGGCAGTAGTCCGGAGGCTACTGGCCAGAGTAGAGAGATGGATGCGGGATGACCTGTACTGTCGGGGCCGAGGGCCGACACTGCAGACGGAGCCCCATATACGAGGATTTCTGTGTCGATGCTTGGCACACGGTTTCATGATATTTCTTTAACCCCCTTTTTGTATATATAACAGGGGATTTAGCCGTTGTTATATATACCCTTACACCAATATTAGTGGAATGGGACGCTAATATATGTGTATTGCCCCCATCATATTTATTTCTGTACATATATATACCTTTAGGATGTTAGATTCTTACTTGAGATTGGACTTGGGATACTAGGTGATTCATTGGGATTGGACATTGGATATACCTATGTGATTGGTGATTGTACATTCGGGATATGGGAGATTACTCGATATTGTACATTGAGGAGATGTGAGACTTATATGATGTGAGTGCCCTATGTGGGGGCTGATTTGAGGACTTGGGATTGGAGTATCTTGATGGATTGTGATCCTACCACGACGTCAGGTTTCCGTGGGGAATGACATATTCCACCCTATACCTCACCCTTACCTACCTTATGCACAGATTCATATATTGGTAGTACTTGTAGTTTACCCTTATGATAGTTGCATATTTTCTTTCTCATATCTCTATTGCATAGTTATTGCATACTTTTATCATGTCATCATTGCTTCACATATTGATTGTACCTGCTAGTGTACTCTCTTATTTCAGCATTGCATGACATATTACTACTGTAATCGCATATCTTAGATTCATGCTGTACGTGCATTCCTGCGATTACCTGCATATGTTTTATACTATTCACGAGTTGGCAACTCACCCCCGTTGTGCCACAGGTGTTTCAGGTTGTTCCCCAGAGTAGTCGAGGCGGGCTATTTCTCTATTCAGCTATCCAGCTGTCACCTTTTGCTTCAGATACCGCATCAGCTCACAGTACCTTTTTGCTTAGGTGGGTTAGATGGTTATCTGTGTTTCTTATTGTATATTCGTTGTATTTTGTACTCTCCATCAGCTATTGTATTATTGACTTAGAGACTTGGTGAGGACGATATGTGTATTAGTGTGGATTTGAGGTCTTTTATATTTACAGCTTCTTTCTCTACTGTTACTATTTTCTGTTGTACTCATCTTTGCTGGGTTTTACAAAAAGGGGTGTTGCTAAAGTTTTAAAGAAAGAAAGAAAGTAAGACTTTTAAAGAATTTGGGTTGCGATTTCAAATGTTTCAAAACTTATATTATCTTTTCCGTTTTTTTTATGGTTTAGATTCCTGGGTTTGGCTTTCTTTTACTACGTTGCGTCTTTAGGCGTTGCGTAGTATTAGGGCCGTCACGGGCCATTTTTGGGTCGTGACATCATCGGGGTCTCGACTATATACACTAGTCTACTCTGGAGTATCGATGTCCTGTCTCGAAACTCTCATGACTAGGGATGCTTTAAGGATGTGCTTACAGACCCCAGCTCCCACGTATATGATCGCCATCATACTGCTGGCAGTCAAGCAAGAATCCTATGGGCTCTATCAACATGCAATAGCGAACTAAAGCATGTACACGATGATAATGACAAACCAGATATCATACTATCATCTCGAGCAAGACTGTCATATTGGTATAGGTCCTGCCTTAATCATTGCAATCACGTACCTGCGATCCAATAATTGACTTTTAGCGCTCTATATCCTACACTTTACAGGAGTTTGGACAAGTTTTCTTGTTGATCTTCTATTCATTCAATATCTGGGTAGACGTTACGTCCAGCTAGTACCACTAACAGCTTGCGGGTATCTGATTTGATCATTACCTACTGCTGGCGTATTTACGAGTCTTTAAAGTTCCATACAGTGGTTTCCTAGCTCAAGTGAAACGAAGTAGGGCAAATATGGAGATATGTGCGGGGCTTGATTAAATACGAGTATGTGATACTGTATTCTAATCTTCCGATATTTGATATCGATTAGGTTATATATGATATAACCGGATTATTGAATCAAGTGTTAATTCAATGATTTGATATATGTATATATTTGATATTGGCCGGTTATATATGATATGACCGGATTATTGAATCAAGTGTTGTTTTAATATCTAATATTGAATATTAGTCGGTTATATGTGTAGGGTTGCCTAGCACGGCAGCAAGGTTTCAGGAGGCATCGTCCATGCCAATTTCAAAAATTTGCCGTTCTAGCTAATCCTAACCCTAGAATCGATACTAGAAAACCCGACGAAACATAATGTAAACACTTTACATCTAAAGTGAACAAGGAATACAACCTTTGTAGATCGGTCCTTCACTTCAATAGCTCCGTGTAGTAGTCCTTTCGCTGCGATCACGAACTCCTGGACTCTAGAAAGGCTCCCATGAAGAAACGAACAAGCTTGCATCGAAGTCTTCGAGGCCGAAGATGATCTACATCAAGGAGATACTAACCCAAGCTATCTCTTCACTAATGGTAAGATTAGTGAAGAAAACACCGTAAACTAAATGGCTAATATTACAGGATGATTAAGTAGGAAGTGGGCTCACTTTGGTTTTATTTTTCTCACACTAATTCTTTTCACTTAGAAAAAATCTAATGGGCTTTTTCTTTGATGAAAAAGAAGAAGAATGAACTCATGAGAGAGTGAGGTTAGAATTGCAACCATGGGTGAGTTAGTGTCATGCCTAACTCATGTAGAGAATAAACCATAGCCTAAGGTTAATGGTTGGGTTAAGAAATATCTTAAGCAAGATAAACAAGTGGACTTGGTCAATGTTCTACAAGCTTCATCCAAGCTTGAAACATTAATCCTTTTCCAACTAATTTGTTTATCTTTAAATAAATAAAAACCCTTCACATAAACCCTAGCATGGTATAAGTCTCTTACATCCATGTTGCAAGTGTAACCTAGCATGACACATAAATATATATCACATATATATTTTGTGTGCAAAGAAAACAATACATATATCACATATATGTAAAGGGTATCATGAGTGAGAAAAAAGAAAAACTTAAGTGAGCTAATATTAGTTAATGTAATTTAATATATCAAATATATAATTCTACATTAAATTATTAAATCAACACTTGATTTAATAATCCGGCTGTAGTGTGTATAACCGACTAATATCAAATGCAACAACTTATCGAATCAACACTTGATCCGATAACCCGGCTATATCACATATAACTGACCAATGTCACAAGTCGCGAGAATAGAATGTGATATCTCATATCGCATTAAGCTCGGTCCCGCACATATCACATATGTGCTCCTACTCGGTTTCACATGAACCAGGAAACCTCTGTGTAGGACTCTAAAGACTCGTCAATACGCCGGCAGTAGGTGATGATCATGTCAAACACCCACAAGCCGCAAGCAGTCTGCTAAACGTAACGGCCACCCGGGTATTGAGCGATCAGAAGATCAACAAGCAAGCATGCTCGTACTCCTGTGAATCCAATCAGTAACACTACCGTACAGTCCGGTCTCTTCGTCAGATATATCGCATATCACAGCCTGGGGTGGTATAACGTCAGACCCCAAAAGCCTGATAAGTCATGCCGATGCAAGGTCCATAACGGTTCGAGAAACTACTGGTAACACTTACCAGTAAATCTCAGCCACCCTGGCCAGGGATTTCCTGTTATGGCCAATCAAGTATAGCGCAACATCAACTCCCAATACCGGAAGAGACGAAACCCCTCCTATCGCTCATTACCTCCATATGACTCAGGACTATACCCAAAACCCACCTTTTTGCACGATCTCTTGACCGTAGTATGGTGGAAATCAAAGCACAGTGGGAATCACACAAGACTCTATGACGATCTCGGGTTTACAGACTAACATGTACCAGTGTCACCAGAGAACGGCTATACGACGATAGGTATAATACGATCTAGGAGTTCTCGTCGAGTCCGTCCAGTGTACCCAGTCTCCACTGAGCACCCGTATACCTTCTCTGATGTCAAACACCAATGGATATGGGATCATCCATCGCCCATCATATGGGTCGAGAAGCGCATACCCTAGTCTACTCTGGAGTATCGATGCCCTGTCTCGATTCTCCCACGACTAGGAACAATCTAAGGATGTACTTACCGATTACCTCTGCCCCACTAGTATGATCTGCATCATAATCCTGGTAGTCAAGTACTCATCCTAAGGGCTTTATCAACATGTAATAGAGAGACAACAAGTGTACATGTTAAGATAAAGTACAACCAGATAGCATACTATCATGTCAAGCAAGAAAGTCCTCCCTATATATTTCCAAGCATCCACTACAATATACATCGCATGTACAGTAATGGTCTCTAAGGCATACATATAACTAACAATCTCCCACTTGCACTAAGGCCATCTGTTGCAATATCCAATACCCAACAATATAGCAGTGGTTGTAGTATCTCATACTCAACCATCTCATAGAAGTCTCTCTAGGGGTAAGGTCTTTGTGAGTAGATCCGTTGTGTTATCATTTGTGTCTACTCTCCTAACCTCGATCCCTTGGAGATCAATCATCTCCCTGATCAGGTGATACTTGCCTCAGAATATGTCTGGAACGTTGATGCGATCTGTGTTCCTAGGCCAAAGCCATAACTCCATTGTTGTCATAATAACAGTTATTGGACGCTCAATGGTAGGAACCTTGTTCATCTCATGAACAAGTAATGCCCATACAGCCATTTGGCAGCATCATTGGTAGCAATGTATTCAACCTTTATAGTCTAGTATGTCACGGTATCTAGCTTGGAACTCTTCCAACATACCGTCCCTCCACTGAGGGTAAAGACAATTCCTATGACTGACTTTCAGTCGTCCTTATCACTCTGGAAGCTCGAACTAAGAACTTTCTTTTAGTACTTCTCAAGTACTTAAGAATGTCCTCCGCAGCTTTCCAGTGATTCTCCCAATATCCGATTGATTCCTGATCACTACACCTAGTGAGTCATCTACATCTGGTCTGGTACATAACGTCGCATACTCTGATAGAGCCTACTGCCGAAGCATAGGATATCCCTTGCACGCGAGCTCTCTCCAAATCAGTCTTAAGAGATATCTTTTTGGAGAGAGTGATCCATGAGTAAGTGGACGAACCACCACGCTTAGAATCGTCCATACTAAACCCCTTTAGTACGGTGTTAATGTACCTGGATTTGGGACACTCCCAATATCCACATAGATCTATCACCATAGATCATAATCCACAAGATGTAGTAGGTATCATCCAGATTTTCTATTTAGAATCCCCGTGATAAGAGGAGCTTGACCGAGTGTAGCAAAGGAAACCATTTCCTATCAAGAGTATGTCATCTACGTACAATACGTGGAAGACAACCATACTCTCTACAACCTTCTTGTGTATACAAGGTTCATCTACCTTTTTGATGAAGTCAAACTCTTTGACTGTCACATCAAAACAGATGTTCCAACTCCACGATGCGCGCATTGATCCTGATGGACTTAAGCATAGCTTTGAAAGTCTCAAATTTTTCATTTACACCAATAATCTTCTCAAGATCCATTTTCTCCCTATGGGTTTTATCCCTTCATGTGCAACATGCAAATTCATACTTTGTTGGTGTACATGGATTCCATCATTGATCGCATAGCATCTAGCCACTTCACTGAGTCCCCACTCGTGATGTGTCACGACCCGAAATAGCACGTGACTGGAACTTGAATCATATGAAGTCTATAGGACCCCATCTAATCCAAGTAAGCCAAAAGCCCAGAAATCTAAAACCATTTTTAAGTAATAAATGAAGGGAAAACAGTTTTAAAAAGTGAAGAAAACATGTTTAAAAACAAGGTTTTTGAATAAGTAAGCCGAATATGCATTTTTAAAACCTATAGTCTTTTCTAAAAATTTCGGCAGAGTTTTCTTTGTAAATACTGGCCCCGAACGGGGTACAACAAGAATAATATATGCACAATGAATAAAGGCATCCCCAAGCGGGAGCTAGCTCTTCGTCAATCGACGGTCACAACCACGCAAGCAGTATAATATACAACGCCGAAGGGCGAGGATCCAAACTCAAAAAGGAAACTCAAATCAGCATGAAAACCATAATACTACAACGCGCGACTCTAAGGTCGAAATAATACACAATTGGTTTTCTAAGTCTGAAACAATATACAAGTTTGGTTGATGGAATTACTAGATACAAATGATAAAAATAATACAAGGGTGGTCACGATGCGAGTGAACCCACCTACCAATGCAATCACCCAGAAAGGAAGCAGTGTGCGAGAAAAGCCGCAATGAAATCTGTACGGAAAAACCTGGAAGAACTGTGGCACAACGGGGGTGAGTTGCCAACTCGTGAATAGAAAACATCACAGAGCAGAAATCGTATGTATGACTCAGTCCTAGGTCAATACGATCAAATATATATATAAACCTCAAATGAATAAGTCTGGAGTATGATAAGGTGGCAATGTAACATCTATACATGAGTGTAGTGCCAAGTGCTCGTGCCAGTGCCTCAGGTAATAACATATCATAAATTTGAGGTATGATCAATGTCGACTATATCATGAAGTCTATATGTATGTGGATCTCGTCCACGTGTCACCCAATGACAATAAGCATCATGCATGTAAATATCATAGAGCATATACATGGAAGTATGAGGATGTAAATCAACATGTGTCGCTCGCGACATATCAAAATCATGGAACCGGAGTGTCCAGCATCGACACTCGAAAACATCATGAAAGCTGTGCCCAGCATCGGCACGTACATCCTTATATATCGGGCTCCGTCAGTCTGGATTGGCCCACGGGCTCCGTCAGTCCAGATCGGCCCGTATCATCTCTCGACTCCGGTCGGTATCCTCCGGATATCCGCCGAGCCTAAATAATATCACTGGTAGGTAGTAGTCCCTCTGTCAGGCTCACCGTCTGTATACACAGCATTCCTTTCTTGCCCCGGGGTACCATACCGGGCCCCACCATATACCCACACACGGCTCACGACTCCTCCTCGCATGGGGTATATATATACATCAGAATCGATAAAACTCATGGTGGGCGCACTGAAATATCTTGCCAAGGGTAACCGGGTTTTTAAAACAATGCATACTCTCTTTTGAAATACCCACGATTCCCAAATCCAGAAATATCATGGAAATAACATATCTCAATGCGTATAATCATAAAGCATGATGTATGAGACATATAAAAGAAATGTAAGCATATCCGTATATCGTGCAAGGAGTCATATCCTGATGCGATGGTCCTACTGTGTAGTGACATGGCAATTATCGATGATGAAGTGTGTGAGCCGGCAAGCAGGTGTATGTGAAACATATGCATCATCGATAATGGTGCTGGTGTCCTAACAGCATGGTTTTGATATAACAATAAACACATTTGCACATGCAATGCGATGCGAATAGCAAGAATATGCAGAAATCGACTAATAAACACAACAGTGAAGAATCTACATCAATATAAAAATGTCATACAGTTTTGCCATTTGAAATAAGACGAATCGGGATTTTTAGTAAAATAAGGGCTACGGTGTTTTTAAGAAAAGGTGTGTCTTTTGAAAATATCCGTATAATCCCTTTGCCTGACTTTAAGATACTCCCGATTCGTTAGTTTTGAAATAGGTATGACATCGGTCTAGCCTAACATTTACTAAGCAAACTATAGATCTAACTAACAAGCTAATCGGGAGGGGTATGGAAACCACCTAAATCTGAGTCGATATATATATATATATATATATATAGATAGATAGATAGATAGATAGATAGTAGTCGGTGATCCCGCCTCAATAGTATCACGTACGATACAATATATCATATGACATCCTCGAGTCATGAGTGCAGATCTATCATCAATATAAAGCTCGTATGGTACATCCATCGTACGACATCCCAAATCAGGATACGGGTCAATATCACAATCATCTCATCAACTATCTGGTATCCTTATCGTCATATCTCAGGATCTGGGGTACTGATCTAGTCTAGTACTAACCGATACCATCTATATAGATATATGTGCGTGTATAAAAACATGCCCAAAGGCCCACTAAAATCTCATGTCATATCCCAAATACGAACCACATCATATCACCGATCTCACGGCACTATACCCAATCTCATCGACTCATCTCTAAATATCACCACTATCCTCATCATCCAGGTATAAGTATAACAAATAAGCATGTGTGTGCGTGTGGGTGTAAACCTATTCTAGGGTTCGTAACTAGGAAACTATACTAGTTTACTTCTAAACCCTAATCTAATCATAGTACACCTAATCATATCTTGAATATCCATGTCACACAATAAGCTATCATATATATATATAGTATATATAGTATACTAGATATCGAACTGCGGGGGTGCTATACGTCATCCACCCGACTTTCCCCGTAGATATAATCTACTCACCTTGCATCCTGCGTGTCGGTGTCGATGTCACCTTCATCTTCTTCATCGTATGAAGCCCTCGAGAAGGTACCTACAAGATAACACAATCGCAAATGCACCTTAAAATCACATCGAGAAAACCAAACGACGCGCTAAAGCCTATAGGTTAGAACCTATGGACTACGCTTTCAAAACCATCAAACAACCCTCGATATCGTCGTACAAACGTCAAGTGATCGAGGTAAAACACCAATACGCAAATCCAGAATTCAAAATACGAGAAACGAAACTCCGAATTAAAACAGCAACTCAGGAAAAAGGTCCCAAATTTCACCCTAGGTCAATTAGACAATTTTGCATATACCAAAGGTCTAATTTACTGGAGATGGGGCCATGGAAGAAACACGAACTAAAATGGGCCAGGTCTGGCCGCAATTTGCGGCCAGAGGGATTAAATCTGTGGCCATAGTGTGGAGGTAGGGGCTAGGGTTTTGGTGGTAGCTTCCTAGATGCCTGCATATATCACTGTCCTTGCAAAATAATTTTCAGAGTCTCGGGGTGATAGCAGATTTCATTTAACCCTCACAGAATCCACAAATTTCCGATATCGGCTTTTCTAAATCCGTATTCCGGGTTTCTAGTCTCTGGTTTAGGCCTGGATTCTAGCACTAGGGGGTTTGTGTTGCCTCTACTGAGCTCAATTTCATATCACAACTCTCAAATTCCTTTAACTCTAACTAGAATTCTTCTAAGTCCACAAAACCACTCGATATCGGTTCTAACATGGGGGTAAAAGTAATGAAAACACTAAACTTATGGTTCAGAAAATACCTCATTTGGCAACTCAAGAAAATTCTTGAGTTGCCCCAAGTGGCCAAAATTGGATTTTTCTTCATCCGATGTGTTTCCCTTGAGCTTGTGCACACTTTTTGTGAAATGGGGGTAGAGTTTTGAGGTTGTTTTGAATGTGTTTTGAGGAGTTGAAGAAGGGGAGGGAGTGAAGGAAGCAGCAGCAGCAGCACGATGATGAGAGGGGAGAGGGTTGAGTGAAGAATGAAGGGGGAAATAGCTAAGTCAAACAAATCCTCACCTTTCTCTCCCTCACCCATACCTACTACTATATTCTATTCTTTACTCATTTCTTTTTCTTTTCTTTTCTTCTCTCATTAATAGTAACCCCAAAATAACAAGCCATGCACCCAAAACATGTAGGAAAATGCAACAAGTGTTAAAGAAAAGATATGGTGCATGTTTTCACAAAATAAGCTTAAAACGCGATTAACGATTTTTAATCGCGATTAGCACTATATTAGCATATAATTAATCATAAAAACTAAAAAACTGCATAATTCACATAAAACACCTTCTTTTAGTAATTTCCATAATTTTCAAAAAATTCCCAATTTTATCGGTATTTAATTATACCGCCTTATTAAAATATTCAAAATTTTATTATTAAATTATAAAAATTCCCCAAAAATAATATTTTATTTTTTTGAAATGTTACATGATGGCCTGCCTGAACCTATTTCGGTCATCATCTTATGATGCAATCCTTGCTCCCACTGTCACCGAGAAGACCGTGGTATCTCTCAAGTGGATAAGGAACCCTACCAGATTCACGGTGTAACATTTCAGAAAAATAAAATATTATTTTTGGGAATTTTTATAATTTAATATTAATTTTTAATGAATATTTTAATATTTCGGTATAATTAAATACCGATAAATGGGAAAAAAAATTGGAAAAATTATGGAAAATTCTAACATAGGATATTTTATGGAATTATGTCATTTTCAAGTTTTTATGATGAATTAGATGTTAATTTAGTACTAATCGCGATTAAAAATCGCTAATCGGATTTTTAGCATTTTTGGTGCAAAACATGCACATATCATTTTTCCACACTTGTTACATTTTCTTACATGTTGTGGGTGTATGGTTGCCTAGGGTTACCATTGTGTGAGAAGGAAATAAAGGAAAAAGGAAAGAAAAGAAAAAGGTAAAGTATGATGAAGAGAGAGAAAGATGTAGGTCAACCCTTTTGTTTTAAGCCATCTCCATCATTTCTTCTTCTCATTCTCTCCCCTCTCCTCCCATGAGCTGTTGCTGCTCCTACTCCCCTCTCACTCCCCTCCTCTTCCATCCCCTAAAACACCATGGATCCAACCCCAAAACCCTATTTCCACTTCACAAAACTTGTTCACAAGCTCGAGAGGAACACCATGGACCAAGAAAGAATGGATTTTGAGGACTTTGAACAACTCAAGAAAATTCTGGAGTTGCCAAAGGAGATAATTTCTGCACCCTTAGAACAGTATTTCGATTTCTTGTCCATCTATACTTGTTTCATGTCGATATTGTGTCGTTTGAGGACTTTGGAAATTCCAAGTTAGGGTTTAGGGTTTGATCTGAAATCAAAGGTGAATTGAGGTGTAATTAGAGACTACAACCCTGTGGTGACTGATTGGAGACCCAAACTAGAGATTAAAACCCAGAATACGGTTTTATAGAAATGGTATCGGGGAAAACTGTAATTCTGCGAGTGTTTTTGGAAATCTGCTAACACCCGAGCCACCTGAAAATAATTTTGGTTTGACAGTAAGATATGCAGGCACCTAGGAACCACCACCCAAAGCCCTAGCCCCTACCACCATTTTCAGGCCACAAATAAATCCTTTCTAGCCGCAATTTGTGGCCAGAGCAGGTGGGTTTGGCCTCGTTTTTGTTTCAGGGCCCTATCTCCAGTAAATCTGACCTTTGGTATATGCAATTTTGGCTGATTCTACATAGGGTAGAATCTGGGGTAGTTTTCATGTGTTGGCGCATGGTTTACGACTTGTTTTAGCATGGATTTTGGTATTTGGTGATTCATTTCTGTCGGGTGGCGTTTGAACGTCAACGGCAAAGGGTTATTGATCGTGTTTGCATGCGAGACTATAGGTTTTTACCTATGAGAGTAGCGTGTGCCGTTTTGGTTTCCGAAGTGATTTTCATGTGCTTTAGCGTTTGTGATATCCTTGTAGGTACCCCACGTGACGTCGAGGCGTTGAAAATAAAGATAGCGACATCGGCATCGACACATAATAAGCAATGTGAGTAGATTTATATCTACGGGAAGAAGTCGAGTGGATGGCGTATAGCACCCCCGCAGTTCGTGGTGATGTATACGAATACATATACACACATATATTGATTATATATTGTTTAATATTATTGATGATAAAGATGGATTCTAGATGTGATTGGATTGGTTTAGTGTTGTGAAACCCTAGAGTAGTGGTTGCACCACACATACACACACACCCATACTTGCATACATTCTTCTTTCATGTGCATATGTGGGAATATATAGTTATGTGTTCACATGGGTATGGGACTATGTGTTCATATACGGACTTGAGGATAGTATTTGGGATTTGATCTGAGTCGATGAGATTTGATTTGAGACCGTGAGATCGGTGATATGGCAGGATTCGTATTTGAGATACGTCCTGAGGTTATAGCGGATTTTTGGACGATGATACCATGTGAATGGTGATATACATAGAATAGTTGACTTATGATCGAGATTGAGATAAGATATGTTAAGATATTTATAATAGGCCGCATTGGGCGATGTATACTTCTTTTTGATGATTTGTGCCAATGATATCGGTTTGTACGAGACTGTCGATCAGTAGTCAGATCATGATTATATTGATGATATTAGTATTGTACTAGACGTAGGTCAGTACCCCGGATTATGATCTTTGATAAAGAGGATACTAGATGAATAATGTGATGAATGTGATATCGACCCGTACACAGATTTGGGATGTCGTACGACAGTTTTACGTACGAGCTATATATTGATGATAGATCCGCACTCTTGACTTGGGGATATCTGATTATAGATATGGTATCGGATGTGATATTATCGAGGCGGGATCACCGACTAATATATATATATATATATGTATGTATGTATGTATGTATCGACTCAGATGTTAGGCGGTTTCCTTACCTTTCGTTCAGCATGTTAGTTCAGCCCTATAGTTTAGTGTAGTTGTTAGACCATATTAGTTATCGTTGTGTCTAGTATTCAGCTCCCGCACATTATTGTTGTTTGCTCCGCATCGCATACTTATATTGTGATTCATATACCATTATTGATAACATGCTGTTAGGACACCAGCACCATTACCGATGATGCGTATGCTCCACGTACACTTACTTGCCGGCTCACACACATCTTCATCGGTAATTGCCATGTCACGTACACTTTAGAAAATACTATTACATTGATATAGCTTGTTAGCTAATAACTTCAACATGATATTAGTGTACTTGCCTTATACACCAGTTTAGACATTGCAGTTATTATTTGCTACTTCATGCATATTGTTATTCACTGCCATGCCGCATTCATGGATTTTTATGCCTATATTCATTGTTTTACATGCCATCGATGATTTGGATTCAGATTTTCATGAGATTTCCTGGATTTGGGGGAAAACCGCAAAAACATTTATAAACTTCTTTTCTCACTCTTTTTAAATGAAAAGTACGGTTTTCCCATGATGTATCAGTCGTCCACCATGAGTTTGCTGATGGATTTCGAGATCCGATTCGAGTAGTTGGATGAACCGTTTCGGGTACATGGTGGACCCGGTAAGGTACCCCGGGGCAAGAAGCTCGAGTAGTAGACGATGAGCCTGGCAGGGGAGCACTACCGACCGGTGATTTTACCCGACGCGCCGGATATCCGGAGGATACCGTCGTGGTCTTGTGATGGATATTAGGGGCCGGTCTGGACTGACGGTGCCCTAGATAGTGAGATTGAGACACTGAGATTTTGAGATATTGAGGTACCGAGCCTGAGATTTTGAGATTGAGATTTATGTTTTGTGTCGATGCTAGACACCGTTGTTGCTGATTTCATTATGATACCTCGTTTTAAATATACAAAAAATCTCACAAAGTTATGAAAGCAGTTTCTTCGTTTTCATGTATTCTGTTTTCATGTATTCATACCTCATCCATATGATATATTGCCACTTTAGGCACTGACATGAGCACTTGGTATTACAGTTGTTTAGAGGTATACCCTAGCCATTGTTATAGGCTGCAGGTTATATATTTGAGGATATATTATGATCGTATGACCTAGGATTGTGTTGTTCATGCGAATTCTGTTCGTAGATGTTTTTCTACTCACGAGTTGGCAACTCACACCCGTTGTACAGTTTCTTGCAGGTTTTGCCGTAAAGGTTTCTTTACGGCTTTGCTGGCACTACTTTCATTTCTGGGTGATTTGCTAGTAGGTGGGTTCGCTTGTATCGTGACCATCAGTATACTTGTATATTATTATTCTGTTGTATCTAGAAGTTCCATCAACCAAATATGTATTTATTTCAGATAGAGACCGGTGATGTTTATTCTTTCGACCATAGAGTCGCGCGTTGTATTTCTTTGGATTTCATCCTGTTTTGAGTTTCCTTTTCTGTTGTGATCCTCGCCTTCTGGCGTTGTATATTATATTGCTTGCGTGGTTGTGACCGTCGATTGACGAAGAGCTAGTTCCCTCTTGGGGATGCATTTTTCATTATATATGCTTTATTAGGTTTTGTGGCCGTTTGGAGTCAGTTTTTACAAAGGAAACTCTGCCGAAATTTTTAGAAAAGACTTGTGATTTTAAAATGCATATTTTGGCGTATGTTGCAAACTACTTGATTTAAATTGGTTTTCCTTCACTCTACTACTTTTCTTGGTTTGGATTTATGGGTTTTCGGCTTACTTAGATTATGTACGCCTTGAGACGTTTCGTAGTTTAAGTGTCGGTCGTGTTCCGTACTTTCGGGTCATGACACGCGGAGAGACTGATATTCGTTGGAAACTATTGAATTCTTTGGTTTCACCAAATCATCAGCTGTTAGTTTGTCTAACTGGAACAGCTTCCAGTTCTACCTTATGTCCATAAATTTCTTCACAATAAATTCCTTTTCTAAAAAGGCGGCATGCTGAGAAACAAAACACCTTTTGCTCCTCAGTTAGGTAGAAGATATACCCTCACGAATGTTTGGGATATCCTAACAAACTTACAGAACTGACCTTGCCTCGAACTTGTCCGGATTCTGCTTTTCAACATAGGTCGGACAACTCCATATCTTAAATCGTTTAAGACATGGTCTCTTCCCATTCAATATCTCATATGTAGTGGTAGGACCTGATTTGGATGGAACCCCATTCAATAGGTATGCAGCTTCTCAAGTGTATAACGCCAAAAGGAAACAGGTAACTCAGCAATACTCATCATAGAGCGCACTATATCTTATAGGGTGCGATACCTCCGCCCCGATACTGTAAGTGCACGGCAGCGCCCCGGTCGTCAATCCGACGCCGGAATGCGGAAATGAAACTTTTTTAAAAACTAGAAATCGGCACCACCGCGCACTAAAATCCCGGATCGGGCCATTAACCTAATGCTAGAAAACTAGAAAATGGGGTAGAGAAGCTATACCGAGCGATCCGTGTCCTTCGGTCTCCGGTCTCTACTCCGATCTCCTCGCGGAACCTCCGGTCTTCATCTCCTCGTCGGAACGGGTACCACATTGCCGGGTTCTTTTACGGGCTCCCACCTCTGGACCGAGGAACTCGGGCACGAAGTTGGCGAACTGACGTGCCCAAGAAATGCTGTAGATGAAGTGTAGAAGGCTTTGTCTCTTGGGTTTTGAAGTTGCCTTTGGATGGAGGGATGAAGAATGAACCTTTTGAGAGAGGTAGAAAATGGAGCTAGTCTTTTGCAAGAATGGGAAAAAATGAGATACCAAATATTTCCCACACCAAATGAATCTCTCCCTCTCTCCAAAGTGGCCGGCCCCTCTCACTAAAATGGTGGATCAAAATTGCAAGTGGAGAAAAAGAAAAAGATAATCATGAATCAAGATCACATCAAAGTCTTTCATGAATGCTTTCATAATCAATGCAAAGGAAGTGATGCAAAAAGAATCTCATGATGCATAGAACCATCATGAAGCCACAAATACAAATAACCCCCTCCATATTTGCTAATTTGCAACTTTGCAAATAAGCCCCTCTCCATCAAATATCAGCCAACGAAAGGAAGAAAGGAAAACTGGATGAAACGGAATGCAAACTGGCAACTCCAAAAAACTGATCCCGTAATAAATTACAGGAAAACCCCGCAACTGTATATACATACCCGCATTTGTATTCCCACTGAATACAAATGCAAAGAGACAAAATCTACACTGTACAATACTAGGATCCGGCTTAAACCAAAGCCTGCTAGTATTATCCGTCCGATCATGATCCGTGGAATACCGCACGTATATGATCGAACCCTGCCATATCTCCATACGGCCTCTACAGTGTTTCGCCCGAAACATGAGAAAACGGTCTGTGGGGGACTCTAAAGACTCGTCAACACCTTGGTTGTGGATTTAACCACTAGCACGTCAGAGCTATTAGCCATACGTGACGGGCTACCAGGTATTGACCAAAAGGGACGTCGATGAGCTAACTCATCCTGACACCCTACTGAGCCTGTCAGTGACAATATCCGTACAGTCCAGTCCGTTCGTCTATGAGCATCGCATGGCAGGCCTAGGGGGTTGGTAAAAGTCAGACCCCCAAAAGCGGTATAAGTCGTGTCGGAGTGTAGCCCAGAACACCCTAAGATACTACTGGAATACCTACCAGTAAATCTCCTGCCTTGGCCAAGGACTTCGTGTAATGGCACCCCTAGACACAGCGCGACCTCACCCCCAATACCGGGAGAGACAAACCCCTGCAGATCCGCTCACTGCCTCCATGTAGCTCGGGACTGTACCCAACTAAAACATGTTTGCACGTCTCCTTTGAGCGTCGTAGGGTAGTAATCAAAGCACAGTAGGAACTCACACGAGACAAATGACGATCTGAGGTCGATGAACTAATCTGTACACATGTCACCAGGGAACTGCTATCTGACGTCAGGTATAAGACCAACCAGCATGTTCCCGGCGAGTCCTGTCCGGTGTACTCATAACCTAATGGGCACCTGTATACATCTTAGGTGAACCAACTGACACCAGTGGCTTGTGAGACTGGCCACCGCCCCTCGTCGGGGTCTCGACTGTATACACTAGTCTACTCTGGAGTATCGATGCCCTGTCTCGAAACTCCCACGACTAGGGACCTTTTAAGGATGTGCTTATAGACCCCAGCTCCCACGTATATGATCGCCCTCATACTGCTGGCAGTCAAGTAAGAATCCTAGGGGCTCTATCAACGTGTAATAGTGACCTGTAAGGTCACCTAAAGCAGTACACGATGATAAAGATAAACCAGATAGCATACTATCATCTTGAGTAAGATCGTCCTACCGGTATAGGTCCTCCCTCAATCATTGCAATCGCGTGCCTGTGATCCAATAATTGACTCTGAGAGCACTATCTCCAACAATCTCCTACTTGTACTCAAGGCTAATTATTGCGATGTCGCATACTCACAGCCCGTGTGATACGGAACACCCAACTCCTCTACTAGTCAGTATCACAAAGCTCGTTTGCGAAACTATTGTGTTCGAGGAATAGCCTCAGTGAGTGGATCCGCTGTGATGTTTCTTTCTATGTCTCTCTTTATCTCAAGTTCGCGGAGAAACCCATCTCCCGAAATGAGCAATACCTGTCTTAGAATATGATTGGATGTCTGATGGGACCTAGTTCATAAGAGAACTCCAAATCCAAACTTCTTAGACTGTATCGTCGACTGAACTTAATCAGTGTCCTGCGCCATGCCTCCCTCAATATCCGCCTGGAACACCTGTCCAAAATACTGCCCCTCGTCAGAGGGAAAACTATAACTCTGACAGCCACTCTGTCATCCAGATCACCTTGGAAGCCTGGAATGATAAACGTCTCTCGAAAGAGGTTGCTGTTATCATATCCCTAGAACATCCACCTATGTTCTAAAACTGCTTCCGAATGTTTCTCCAGGATTGGATCAATATCAACTTATTGCATCTACTGCAAAAAACAACATCTGGTGTGGTACTCGACATCTCATGATTGACTCAATTGCCTAAGCAAGTGATCTGCCAATCATGCACATCCCTCTCCCCTTTAGTCCGTAAGACACCTTTAGAGAGGGTGACTCCATCACCTGCAGGTACACTACCGTGCCAGGAGTCGTCCTCTCTAAAACACTTTTAGAATGTTGTCTAAGTACCCAGATTGGGAAACCACCCAAATCGAGATCTAAAACCATAGATCTTGTAACCAGAATGTCTTGATATTATATCCAAGTCCCATGTGGAGAAACCACTGTGTGACAACCAAAGTATAACCGATCGTAGTATAGGAATTTCACTTCCTACTCTGTGTATGTCATCCAAATACCAGGACATCACACCATACTACCTTCTTAACAGATCCATCCCCTATTCTGATGAAGTCAAACCTATGACTGTCACATCAGAAATAGATGATCTATCTCCGCTTTATCTGCTTTAGTCCATAAATAGACATAAGCTACTTGTCCACTATGCTTCCGCTGCTCCCACTGACTACGACAACCCTCTGGTAGAGTCATATACACGTGCACTTCTAAGGCTAGTTTAGAACGACGCTATACTCATCCTCCTGCCGGGTCTCACAGTCTGGAACAACAGCAATGGCAAGTCTGGGTAAACTAGAACCTCCCTGTCACCGTCCTTGAGCATACCGAAGTACCTCTCGAGTGCCTGAGGTTGCCCACCATATCTACGGAGTGGCCAATGGAATGTCAAATCAGATTGAATCTTTAGGTTCTTATCAAATTTTCAGTAATCGTTTGCGGTTCTGGAATCACTTCTAGTTCTACCATACTCCCACTACTGTTTTCTGAAAAAAATCCATTTTTATTAAAACTGTGGCGAGTCAAGAACAATATCACTACTGATCTTCCAGATGGTAGAAAGTCAACCCTCGTCATAGCCCGGGCAAACCACAAACAGCCATTACAGAAACGTGCCTTGAGTTATCCAGAGTCTGGTTTTAAGCATAAGCTGGACAACTCCCCATACCTTAACATCGTTAAGATATGAACTGTTCTATATCCAATATAGAAAAAGAGGCACTGATTCAATTGAACCAGATTCAAATCATGCAGCTGCCTCCAGTGCATGTCAACTAAATGGAAGGAGGCCTATCAGCGTTACTGAACTTAGGAATGCTTCCAATTATGAGTAACCTGAAAGAGAAGCAAGTTCTTTTAATCATTACTATTAACTGAATACCACACACAAGTATCTACATCTTCGATCACCTTCAAGAATCCCGATACTTGCAATACCTGGTTCTCTACATTACTCTTATACCTATAACTTCTCAAAACTTGGACCTTGCATTTCGACGAAACACATGTCTAAGAACCAGAGAAGTCACAGGTAAACAGAATATAGTACGAGTACCAACCCCTCTGTCCTCACGGACACTGGAAAACATACAATACTCTGTATAAGTCCTTTCAATCTAATAACTCATTCCCTGTGTGTCGTAGGTTGAAAACTGTACTTATGGTTAAGAAGAATTACACCGCTGTTTAATGCTCCTTACCTAACCATCCACTGATATAGGTAAATATCATAGACATAATTTCAAAAAGGTATATCTCACTCTATAAAAATAGACGTACAGATATATCAATTTGAAATTGGTGCAAAACAACGGATATTCAAAACCAAATATTTGCCGTCCGGCAAACAACCCAGGTGACTTCCTCAAATATCACCAATTACAACGAATTCAGATATAATGAGGGTGATCATCTAATTCCTAATAACTTACTCCCACTCATCATCTGTAAAACCATACAGATGGGATAATCATACCTGGTAAATACATACCCTGGAGCAAGGGCTAATTGGGAAATCGGTTTTCTTTTAACAGTACACAGTGAAACATAAACATGAAAATGTTTCGTAGGGTTTTACTTTGCCATCTCTCCAAATCCCTTTATATGTCTTTAGTCATTACCTTCTGTACACCCCTTTAGGCTAAATGGTTTTCTTCCTTCCCTACCGTTCGGCACCAGCCTATGGTTTGGAAGAAGACTATCCAATAAGCATAATGGGTGTACTCGTTAGTTATATGTATGCCCTAGAGGCCATTACAGTACATAGGATGTATATTGTAGTGGATGCTGGGACATATATAGGGAGGACTTTCTTGCTCGACATGATAGTATGCTATCTGGTTACTCTTTACCTTAACGTGTACACTGATTGCCTCTCTGTTACATGTTGGTAAAGCCCTTAGGATGTGTACTTGACTACCTGGACTATGATGCGGATCATACTAGTGGGGACATGGTAGTCCATAAGTACATCCTTCAAGGTCCCTAGTCGGTGTATCGAGACGGGGCATCGATATACCAGAGTAGACTAGCGTATACCTTCTCGACCCATACAGATGGACGATGGATGATCCCATATCCATTGGTGTTTGACATTAGAGATTATATACGGATGCTCAGTGGAGACTGGGTACACTGGACGGACTCGCCGAGAACTTCCAGATGGTATTATACCTTACGTCAGATGGCAGTTCTCTGGTGACATTGGTACAGAGTAGTCTGTTGACCCGAGATCGTCATAGAGTCTTGTGTGATTCCCACTGTGCTTTGATTTCCACCTTACCACGTCCAAGAGGGCGTGCAAAACGGTGGCTTTTGGGTACAGTCCCGAATCACAAGGAGGCAATGAGCGATAGGAGGGGATTCGTTTCTCCCGGTATAGGGAGTTGATGTTGCACTGTGTTCGATTGGCTATAACCGGAAATCCCTGGCCAGGGTTGCTGAGATTTACTGGTAAGTGATATCAGTAGTATCTCGAACTGTTATAGACCTCATATCGACACGACTTATCAAGCTATTGGGGTCTGACGTTTACCACCCCTAGGCGAGATATGCGACATATCAGACGACGAGACCGGACTGTACGGTAAGTGTTACTGGTTGGATTCACAGGAGTGTGAGCGGGCTTGCTCGTCGATCTTCTGATCGCTCAATACCCGGGTGGCCGTTACGTTTAGCAGACCGCTTGCGGCTTGTGGGTGTTTGATATGATCATCACCTGCTGCCGGCATATTGACGAGTCTTTAGAGTCCTACACAGAGGTTTCCTGGCTCAAGCGAAACGAAATAGGAGCGCATATGAGATATGTGCGGGACCGAGAATAATGCGTGTATATGATACCGTATTCTATTCTCGCGATGAATGTATCGATTGGTTGTATGCGATATAACCTAGTTATCGAATCGAGGATTGATTCGATAAGTCGATACATTGGATATTAGTCGGTCTTATATGATGTGACCGGATTGTTAAATCAAGTATTGATTTAATGATTTAATGTATAATTATATATTTGATATATTACTTTGCATTAACTAGTATTAGTTCACTTAAGATGGATTTTCTCACTTGATGTGCACATTGTATATATGATATAGTTTTTGTGCACTTGTTTGTATCATGTTTGATGATACATGCAAACTTGGGTGTATGTTTGATTTAAACCTTGGTTAAGTAAATGGTTAGGGTTTTTATTTATTTATTCATTTATTTAAATTCTTTTTGGGCAAAAAGAGAAATGGTGGCTTGCTTTGTTTTGTAGTTGAAGCTTCATGAAGCTTTGAAAAAGTCTACCATTTTTGTTTCATGCCTAACCTAACCATTCACCTAACCTTAGTTTACTCTCTACACATAACCATGGTTGCTCATATGATAAGAATGACTTATTTTCTATTTTCCAAGTATTCTTATGATATTATCATCTTCTTCTTCTTCTTCTTCAAGATGAAGAAGCTTGCTACCAACAATGGTGAAATGAGAAAAAGAGTGAGAAATCCAATTCTAAAGTGAACCCACTTCATATTTCTTCATTCTCTACCACTTGCCAAGTAGTATAGGGTGTTTTCTTCACAAGTTTCATGACTTGGTGAAGTTGGAGCTTGATCTTGAGTTGCCTCGACATAGATCATCTTCGGAATCGAAGTCGACGACCTAGCCCGCCCATTTCTCCGATGAAGCCGACGCTAGAGCCCGGGATCCGATGATCGTAGCGAGGGGACATCATCACAGAGCTATGGAGGTGGAGGACCGGATCTACAAAGGTTGTAATCTCTTTCACTTCTTAGTTAAAGTTGTTAACTAGTTGCATGTTTCGCCTAATCTCTAGTCAACGATCGCATTAGGGTTTCTCGGCACCGGAAACTGTAGAATTTGGCATGGTTGATACCTTGTGAGACCTCATTAGTGTGCCTAGGAACCTTACAGTGGTATCAGAGCCTAGCTAGAGCCTTAGGCAATGAGTAGACGAAGTTAGAAACCCGATCGAACCCGAAACCCGAATCCCAATTTGCTCTCTGTACAATTTTTAAAACAGTGAGATTTTCTATATTAAAATTATGCAGAAAATTAAGCAGGGTCTTATATGAATTACTGTGAAATAAGGGGGCCTAACTCGATTAAACCGCCGCGGAACCGCGGCACGAGCGTGGCATGTGCGGCGGTTCCGCGGCCGTACGGTCTCCTCTTGCATTGAATTTTGCACAGTAATTCCTATTTTGTGGTGCTGAGTTTTCTGGGAATTTTTAATTTGCACTAAAGAGTTGAGTTTTCTGGGATGCTTTGGGGCTTCGATGATTCGATCGGAATTTTTGATTTTGTCTATGTGTTTTTCCGGGTAACTTTAGAATACGTTAAAAAGTTCGACCGGATAAAAATACCCACTTTTTCACCTGCCGGGAAATTTTCAATTGTTGGATTTTTCCGTAGTTTAACGATGTTCTAAGTAGTGCAAGTAACGCGATGGTCCCTCTAGAAGACAACAAACCTTAACTCGATTATGTGACCGTCTTGAACTGCCCTTTGAACCTTAGGGTTTGGGGCAGTTCGGCGAGCCACATGTGAGGCGTTGGCTTGACCCTTCTATGGCTGGACCGTTGGTACTGAGGCACGAAGTGAATGTTTTTAAACTTATTTCATGTGATGAGCTGTTTCGGGAAAACTTGGGTGTTCGATGTTCGATCAGAAAGTTTAACATTTTCTATTTATCCGGAATATGATACAATATTTGGAATCCACAAGTAGTTATGAGATAACTGAATGAATGTTATAAACATAGCAGTTTAGTCTCACTTGATCGGTTGCCACGGAATTTTGATGTGATCAAAAGTCCGTCGCAATCACGTAGCGTACGCGGATACTCGCCGGTAAACTTAATAGACAGCCTCACCCCATAGCCCCGACCAAGTGACTGTAGGAGAACCCCGTCGCTGAAAGCATCCGTTCGGGTGCTCATGGCAGCGGTGTTCCGCTTTGGTGCACTTCGTCGACGGTATCGGGGGTGCGACCGCCTACTAAAGTTTGCGACGAGCATTCGATCAGGATATCGGGAATCTTGTTGAATTGCCCGACTTTATATTGAAAAGAGTTTTCGATAATGAGACTAAAATGCGGGGTTTATAATTGTTAAGCATGCGATGTCTAAGTATTTCATTTGATTAGGCATGCGATGTTTAAAGAGGTTGCGGATTCCAACTGTTTTAGTTTTACACTTTCTTTTCTGTGACCGTAAGTGTAATATGTGATATCGCCGGTTTCGTTGCTATATGTCAACGACAATTGGGATATGCATGTTTACTTACGTTGATGACATGTGATGTTATGTGTTGCTGGATATGTTATATTAGATCGTCGTGTTTGAATAGCCGGGGGGGTTTTATGTGAGATGAGTGTTTTTCATTTTCATTCATGTAAAAACTTGGATGTAATATTCTTTTATTGGGGCACTTCCAGGTTGCGGAAGATGTCACCGTTGTTGTATATTATTTACTTTTCCGCACTAGGATAGACCCAAGGAGGGGAGCACAAGTAACCGGGTTCTAGGGTCCAGTGGGAGACCAACTCGAGGAGTCGAGTCCGGGTCTCCTAACTCTGGAATTGGTAGGGTTGCTTGCAGCTCTCGTAGGGGTCTAGGTGTGTGGGCTTGGCTATTCATCGCGACCGTAGAATCCGTGTTTTATACTGGCTCGTATTGAAAACACGGACGCCCTAGTATATCCAATATTTCATATGTTTCTTCAGCTGCGATATCTGTGATGTGATCATTTGATGTTCTGTGATAAATGCTGTATATAGTATATATGATACATTATATAGATGTTTCTTATGTTTTACACCCGCGCTAGCCCTGCCCTGCTCTGCCGTTAGTTACCTAACCTAACGGTGCACGAGGAGACATCGAGGCGAATGCGGATGGCATAAGTGTACGTCGTATTTATTTGTGATGTTTAGGTGACTTAAATGATGGGACTTCATTAATGTGATTAATGAAAGAAAATAAACCTAAGATGTTGTGGAATCGAATTTCAAAATAAAACAAGTAGCTACAGTTCTTGCTTTGAATCGCGGTGTTCCTTGTAGAACATCCTTCACCTTATTCGATAAGGAAAGGACCGAGATCCCTTCACCGGGAGTGACTCCTTTAGCAATAACTGGCAGATGCTACAACACTCGGTTTGTCTTTTGATTGCTTCTATAGTTTCTGCTTTACACAGTGATATATATGATATATCCCGCACCTCATTCGACGAGGAAAGGACCGACGATCCCTTCACCGGGAGTGACTCCTTTAGCAAAACTAGAAAAGCCTAAAAAACACTCCATTTCAAAATTCATTCGATCCTACAACGATATCAGGTTCATTACGCAATAGGTTTTCAGAAAAACCGGTCGTAGCCCTCCGTCATTTCAGATAAGTCCTGCTTAGTATTCGTGCTGCGTTTGTTGACCTTGTCAAGGCGCGGTGTACGGTAGCTAACCAGTGTTTATCTGCTTATGCATATGATGCAGATTGGGTTAGGGTAGTCGTGCGGCCTTGTTGACCTTGTCAAGGGTCGTGCGGGTGGGTTTGATTCAATCAAGAAATGACGGGTTGAACTTGACTTGCGGTCTATGGTTTATTGACCTTGTCAAGGTCATAGATCGTTCGGGGAAAAATATTATCGGGAATTTCAAGTGTTGAAATTTGCAATGAGATTGCATACCTTCTATGAGATAGTTGGATCCTGATACCCGCTGCGAGTAAGAGTTACTCGTGGGAGAGTTTTACACATTACAATTAGCCGATCAAGTAGGTGTCTAGAAAGGTGTCAACGGGGTTACGCCTCTGGGAAAACGAGGTTTACTGTAATTAGGTCCGTGCGAAAGCACGGGGAACCTCCCTCAAAGTACCGACACTGGCCTGGCTGAAAGATTGGCGAACTTGTAGCGTGTAATTAATCCCGGCTAGTCTTTCCTTTTAGGGTTTGAAGGAAGATTTGATTAAAACAGTGGGAGCCATCCTGATTAGATAAAATAATAACCAATCTGATCTTGCAAGAGCGCACGCAGAGTGTTTTCTTCTCTCTCTCTCTAGGTAGCGACCATATCACGCCTTAATCAAGATAATAAAACAGATATATTGACCGAACCCGCTTGTTATACTGAGCTGGGGAATGTTGGTCCCGCTCCAACTTATAAATGTTATAAGACAGAGCAGGAAATTGGGGAATACCAGATTTCCCGTGCCGCCCAAACGAGGAAAGCGCATATGATGCATCATCTTCGGGTTTGTTCGTTACACAGAACTGTTTCTCAATATCCTCTACGTCCTGAGTATTTGATACCGGATCAGGATCCCAGATATGTAATCTGTTACATAGGGCTACAGAAAGGTAGAGAACTGAGAACGGGTGATAAGTTTCATGAGGCAGAAAATGGTGCAAGTGTTGCAGCCAGGTCTGTTGGTCACTGTCACCCTGTATTACCTGAATACATTAATTCTGAACAAATGTTATTAGATACCGAACCTGATATACAAAATCATATCTGTCTCTTTATTAGTAAAGAAACGATAAAATTTTGTATTGCTGGATAATGTTTTGAACATTTCCTATTTCAAAAGTTGATTGGTTCATGCACGTTATCTAAAAGTATTAACGTTCTAAATCAAACTACAGTTCTTAGTATACAGAACACACACAAGAGGAAGAGTTCAGAAATGAACGATTCCTTCTTGAGGCATTGTAGACTAGGTCATATCAATGCGACCCGACTGGCTGAAGTTCCATTTAGATGCATATTTAAATCAGTTTGAATTTACATCTTGTGAAACTTGCCAGTCATGTCACAAAGATAAGATGACCATAGCTCTGTTTATTGGAAACAGAGAAAGAGTTAATGAACTCTTGGGATGATACATGTTGATGTATGTAGGTCCCCTGTCTACACATGCCAAGACCGGTTCTTTGTACTTCATTAAATTCTCTGATGATCTTTCGAGATTCAGACCTATGTTCCTGTTGAAACACAAGTCCGAACCTTTTGAGATATTCACAGAATATAAGTTAGAAGTAGAGAACCAATACGGGTATAAGTATTATGTCCTATGATAAGATCAGGAAGGAGAATACTTGTGCATAGAATTCCTGGATTATTCTAAAGGAGAATGAGATTCTCTCTCAGTATTACTCCTCTGAATACACCACAGCACAACGGTGTATCAGGGCGGAGCAATAGCACTCTATATGATATGGTGTGCTCTATGATGAGTACTACTGAGTTACCTATTTCCTTTAGGGAGTTATGCGCTTATGAAGTTGCATATCTATTGAATAGGGTTCCAATCAAATCAGTTGCCTACCACTTCATATGTGATATGGAAAGGGAAGAGCCCATACCTTAAGTTAGTTAAGATTTAGGGTTGTCCGGCCTATGTCTAAAAGCAAAATCCGGACAAGCTCGAGGCAAGGTCTGTTATGTAGAACTGGAAACGTTCCAGCTATACAAACTGCAGCTGATGATTTGGTAGAACCGAAGGATTCAATAGTAACCAACGAAGCTCAGCCTCTGCACCGATCTAGTAGGGTTCCTCACCCACCTGAGAGATACTTATGTTTCTCTATGACAGTGGGAGCGAGGATTGCATCATGAGATGATGACCTAACTAGTTTCGAGCTGGCCATCAGGAGTGGGACTCTATAAGAATGGCTGGATGCTTAGAGATCTGAGATGGAATGCTTATACACCAACAAAGTATGGACTTTAGTTGCTATATCTGAAGGGTTAAATCCCCATCAGGAGCAAGTATATCTTGAGAAGATTACTTGGTGTAGATGGAAAAGTTGAGACATTCAAAGCTAGACTTGTTAAAGGTTTTCGTCATCGACCAGGCGTGGATAATGATGAAACCTTTTTCCAGTAGCTATGCTTAAGTCCATCCAGATCCTACTTGCCACGGCCACATACCATGACTACGATATCTGGCGGTTGGGTGCCATGACTGCTTTTCTAAATGATGTTTTAGAAGAGTGCGTCTATAAGTACACAGCCAGAGGGCCTCGTAAACAGTGGGAGCAGCGGAAACGTGTGCAAGATGTTTTATGTGATAAAGCAGGCATCGCGGAGTTGGAACGTCTGTTTTGATGTGGTAGTCAAAGAGTTTGACATCATCAAAATGGTAGATGAACCTTGTATATACAAAAGGGTAGTAGAGTGTATGGTGGAGATCCTCGTAGAGTACGTGGATGACATACTCTTGATAAGAAAGGAGTTTCTTATACTACGCTCGGTCAATCTCCGATTATCACAAAGATTCTCCATATAGGATCAAAGTGATACCTCCTAAATCCTGAGTTTTCATCTATGAGATAGATGTTATTGGGTGTTAGAATACTCACTAGATGTAGTGAGATGGTATCAATCGATCCTGGGGAGAATCACTGGAAGGGTTCCAGGGTGATAAAGACGACTGAATGTCAGTCACATGCATTGTCTTTACCCTCAGAAAAGGGACGGTATGTTGGAAGAGTTCCAAGCTAGATACCGTGGCATACTAGACGATAAAGGCTGGATACATCGCTACTTAAGATGCTACCAAAGAGGCAGTCTGGATGTATATTTGTTCATGAGATGAACTTAGTTCCTCCCATTGTGTGACAATGGAGTTATGGCTTATGCCAAGGAACGTCCATCCCATCAGTGATCCAGACGTATTCTAAGGCAGTATCACCTGATCATGGAGATGGTTGATCTCCAAGGTGATCGAGGTAAGGAGAGTAGACTAAGAGGACAACACGGCGGATTCACTCACAAAGGCCTTTTCCCAGAGAGAGTCTTTTAAGGGATGGTTGAGTATGAGATACTACAACCACTGCTACAGATGGCCCTAGTACAAGTGGGAGATTGTTAGTTATATGTATGCCCTAGAGGCCATTACTGTACATAGGATGTATATTGTAGTGGATGCTGGGACATATATAGGGAGGACTTTCTTGCTCGACATGATAGTATGCTATCTGGTTACTCTTTACCTTAACGTGTACACTGATTGTCTCTCTGTTACATCTTGGTAAAGCCCTTAGGATGTGTGCATGACTACTTCGACTATGATGCGGATCATACTAGTGGGGACATGGTAGTCCATAAGTACATCCTTCAAGGTCCCTAGTCGAGGGTGTATCGAGACGGGGCATCGATATACAAGAGTAGACTAGCGTATACCTTCTCGACCCATACAGATGGGCGATGGATGATCCCATATCCATTGGTGTTTGACATCAGAGATTATATACGGGTGCTCAGTGGAGACTGGGTACACTGGACGGACTCGCCGAGAACTCCCAGATGGTATTATACCTTACGTCAGATGGCAGTTCTCTGGTGACACTGGTACAGAGTAGTCTGTTGACCCGAGATCGTCATAGAATCTTGTGTGATTCTCACTGTGCTTTGATTTCCACCTTACCACGTCCAAGAGGGCGTGCAAAATGGTGGCTTTTGGGTACAGTCCCGAATCACATGGAGGCAATGAGCGATAGGAGGGGATTCGTCTCTCCCGGTATAGGGAGTTGATGTTGCACTATGTTCGATTGGCTATAACCGGAAATCCCTGGCCAGGGTTGCTGAGATTTACTGGTAAGTGTTATCAGTAGTATCTCGAACTGTTATAGACCTCATATCGACACAACTTATCAAGCTATTGGGGTCTGACGTTTACCACCCCTAGGCGAGATTTGCGACATATCAGACGACGAGACTGGACTGTACGGTAAGTGTTACTGGTTGGATTCACAGGAGTGTGAGCGGGCTTGCTCGTCGATCTTCTGATCGCTCAATACCCGGGTGGTCGTTACGTTTAGCAGACCGCTTGCAGCTTGTGGGTGTTTGATATGATCATCACCTGCTGCCGGCGTATTGACGAGTCTTTAGAGTCCTACATAGAGGTTTCCTGGCTCAAGCGAAACGAAATAGGAGCGCATATGAGATATGTGCGGGACCGAGAATAATGCGTGTATATGATACCGTATTCTTGTTAGTGTATATGCCCTAGAGGCCATTACTGTATCATACTAGTTTGTATATTACTTAATGGATGCTTGGGATATTCACCTTGTATATACAATCTTGCTCAAAATAGTAGTATGCTACTTGGTTTGTCTCTACTTCAATGTGTACTTGTGTTTATTTTACTATATCACTTATACGCATTAGTGGAGCCCTTACGATCTTTGCTTGATTACCAGCGTTGTGATGGCAGTCACACTAGTGGGGGCTGGGTAATCTATAAGCACATCCTTATACAGGTCCCTAGTCGCAGGACTATCGAGAAAGGGCATCGATACTCCGGAGTAGACTAGCGTATGCGCTTCTCATCCCAGTGTGGGAGATGGTCTGTCCCACAGCCATCAGTACGTCGTACTGGAGATAGTATACGGGTGCTCGTTGGGTTACGAGTACACTGGACAGGACTCGTCGGGAACTGACAGGTTGGTATTATACCTATCGTCAGTCATCAGTTCCCAGGTGACATGAGTACAGCTTAGTCCGCTGACTTGACACTGGCACTTCGCCTCGAGTGTGTTCCCACTGCACTTTGATCACTACCCTACCACGGCTCAAAGGAGTCGTGCAAACAGGTGGTGGTTGGGTGCAGTCCCGAAGCACTTGGAGGCAGTGACGGTTAGACAGGATTCGTCTCTCCCGGTATTGGGGGTTGACATCGCGCTGTGTCTAGGAGAGCCATTACACGAGTAGTCCCTGGCCAGGGCAAACGAGATATACTGGTAGGTTTCCAGTGTTATCTCAGGGTGTTTTGGGCTTCGCTCCGGCACGACTTGTACCGCTATTGGGGGACTGACGTTTACCGCCCCCTAGGCCCGCCATGCGATGTATCAGACGAACAGACCGGACTGTACGGAGACTGTCACATTCAGACTCAGTAGGAGTACCGATGGGGTTTCACCTCGTCAGCCTTCTTGTCGACATCTACCTGGGGACCGTTACGCACAGCTAGTGCCGCTTGCGGTCTGTGGTTAAACGCACTGCCAGCGTAGTGTCGAGTCTTTAGAGTCCCACACAGAGGGTATTCGCCTATGGGCAAAACAGAGTAGAGGTCGCATGGTTTTGCGACAGGGTTCGTTCTCATCCGCGCACTTGTGCACGTTTGGAGTCCGGACAGATATTACCAGCGGGCTCTGGTTTGAGCCGGATACTGGTATAGTATTTGGGGTTGCTTTTATCTCTCAGTATTCATGTTCCTCGGAACAAGAATGCAGGTGTGTATGCACAGTTATTTGAGGAGGAGGAAGATGATTTCCATTAGGGTTTCGGAACGGGTGCGTATGCACAGTTGACAGTCGTCTTTTTCCAAACCCTAATGGATTTGTATTATATCATTTAATAATATATAATAAAATGAAATTGTGTCATGGTTAGTTTTTGTTGACTTGTTGACCATGGTTGACTTGTTGACCATGGTTGAACATTTGACTACCATCATTACAAATGCAAGATGCCTTTTCATTCTTGCTTTATTCATTTAATGCTTGTAATGATATTAGTCATTCTAAACTATCCATCAAACCTTTTTCATTTTGATTATTATTATTTTTTGATTATTCTTTTTCTTTTGTTATGGTTGCAAAAGGAAAAGAAAGAGCTCATTCTATCATACTCACTCTCTCTCTTCATTCTCATCTTCTTCTTCCTCTAGTCAAGAGAAACCTTCTCATGAGTTGAGAATCCTTCTCTTGAAAAACAAAAGCAAACCCTAAACACTCTCTACTCACTCTAGGATCAAGGGTCTAGCAAGCCGGCGATTCTAGTTCACTCCAAGTACGAGAAAGAGCCCTAAGGTCGAGCCTTCGAGGTGGATCCATCTTCGACGGGAGAAGGCGACAAAGGAGAACCATCAACCTCTACAAAGTTTGAAGACGAAGGAGTTCAAGTCTAGGTATAACCATCTTTATCCGAGTAGCTAAACTTCTTTAGCTAGGTTGCTAGTTTTAGTTTAGACAACGATCCCGACCTTGCATAGTCCATGTTGCCTCTTGCACTAAAAATTTGATTTTTATACCGTTTCCGCCTCCCCGTAAGAACCGGGGGTCGCAACGTGGACTTACAGTGGTATCAGAGCCTAACTAAACTTAAACTAGCTTGGTAGTGAAGTGTAACGAAGTTCGGAACCGTAAAAAACCCAAAAACCGTATTTTTCAAAACCTGAGTTTCTGTTGAAATTTTTTGGGCTCAAAATGAAAAACTTTATATTTGTAAATTCATCTCAGGGTTTTTTAAAAACACCCATGAAAAACGACACAGAGATTCATCTAAGCCGCCGCCCTTCCGCCGCGTGAGCCTTCTTGGCCGCCGCGGAACCGCCGCGACTTGATGTCCCCTCTGCATCGTTTTTCGTGCAGTGTCTTTATTTGTTGATTTTGGGATTTTTAGGATATATATTATATGCCCAGATTTTCCAGAACTAAAATTTACTTTTGGGGGCCTATAATTCCGTATTTTTCCGAACTTCACTGCACTTTGACTATGATGGTTATATCTGTGATGTTTGCATGTATTGAACGTCGACTAATCGCTATAAGACGATTAGTCGGGGTTATACATGATCTGTAATGTGCTGGAATGTGTATATAAATATGTTGGATTGTCGCGGGTGAATAGCCGGGGGTTGTGAGACGAGAGTTTTCTTTTCTTGCAATTCATTGTAAATGTAAATTGATGTAATAATTATTATTTGTTTGGCCGCACAACCGGGTCGGGGTTGTAGCCGTCATTGTATAATTCTTTTACTGTTTTTGCTCCTAGGATAGACCCATGGAGGGGTGCACAAACTACCAGGTATGCCGAAGTGTCGAGTGGCCTACTCATGGAGATGAGGGAGGTTGCTACGCTTCGGGTACTTGGCGGGTAGTTTGCCGCACCCGTAGGGGTCTTGGGTGGGGTATTGGCTATTCACCGCGACCGTGTTATCTGTTTTTTGTTACAGGCTCGTACAAATTACAGATTACTAGCATATCCAATGTATTTATCTGTGATCTGAAATGTTTATCATTGCTTTCTATTTAGGCGTTGCTTATGTTTTACAGACGCGCTAGCCCAGCCCCCGCTCTGTCGTTAGTTAAGTAACCTAACGGGTAATGACGGGGCCCAGTGGCGAATGCGAATGGCATAAGCGTACGTCATATTTTGGTTGTTTTCTGCAATGGTAGGATTTAAATGATGGGACGCATTAAAAGTACTAATGCAAGAATATCACGCATTAAAAGAACTAATGCAAGATAATAAACCAAGTTAAAGTCGTTGGAACACTTTCGAAAAACCACTCGGTTCTTTTCAAAACTAACTTTTAAAATGCGGAGCTTGAGCCACTCCATTTAAAAGCTATCTCGTTCCATCGACCAAATCAAGTTCACTACGTTCACGGTTTTGCCAAAACCATCCGTAGCCCTCCATCGTTTCATATGAATAGTCAATAGTATTCAAGCTGTGTTTGTTGGCCAAAGTCAAGGCATAGTGATTGGTAGCTATTGGGTATTCATGTGCAGCATAGATAGATGCGTTGGTTTGGAACAGTCGTACTGCCTTGTTGGCCAAAGTCAAGGGTGGGTACGGGTGGATTCAAATTAACCTGGAGAACGACGGGTAGAACTTGACATGTGACTTATGATTTGTTGGCCAAAGTCAAGGTCATAAGAGCATGGGGCAAAAATCCACATCGGGAGTTTCATAAGTACTGAAACTTGCTAGATTTGCATACCATTTGGAGTGTGGTGATTCTGGTAGGATTCCTTCAGTTTCGTCACGCGATGATATTTGGATCCCGATCCTACTGTGAGTATATGCTACTCCTCGGGAAATTTCTCACTTAACGATCAATGCTATAAACCTAGTAGGTGCCTAGAAAGGTGTTAGCGAGGCTACGCCCCCAGGGAAAAGAGGTTCTTTAATTAAGGAACTTCGCGAAAGCGTTGGAAAACCTCCCTCGAAGTACCGACACCAGCCTGGCCGAACGGTTAAGCAAGTATTGTACGGTGGGATTGATCCTGACTAATTCTTCCTTTATGGTTTGAGGAGGGATTCGAGAAACAGTGGGAGCCATCCTGTTTAGACAAATTAAAAACCACTCTAAACTTGCAAGAGCATCATGCTGAGTGTTTCTTCTTCTCTCTCCTAATTGCAGCGACCAATCAACATGACTGGACTTAAGTTACTCCTAGATAAAAACAAGTTGACAGGGCCAAACTACAAAGATTGGCTCAGGAATGTCAAGATAGCAATCACTTATGACAAGCTGGGGTATCTTCTTACCACCAAAGCTCCCCCTGTCCCTGGTCCAACTTCCAGCGTCGCGGATAAGGAAATCCGCAAGACTTGGGAGATTGATAGCGCGAAGGCCAAGTGCCTCCTGCTTGCCTCGATGGACAACGAACATCAGAGGAGGCATGAGAATATGGACATGGAGTCCATATTGCTTCATACAAAAGAACTGTATGGAGAGCAATCACGTATCGCAAGATACGAAGCGTCGAAAAAGTTGTTTTCGACAAGAATGGCCGTCGGATCATCAGTAGCCGAGCACGTGCTAAAGATGATCGGCTACATTGAGGAGCTCGCTGACCTAGGGATCACATTGGAGAGTGAGCTATATACGGATATAGTTCTCCAGTCCCTTCCTTCCACTTACGCCCAGTTTATAATGAACTTCAACCTACAAGAAAAAGAGGTTGAACTTTCAGAGCTCCTCAACCTGCTGAGGAGCGCAGAGGGCACCCTACAGAAAGGTAGGGAAACATCCACTTTGTTTGTAGGAGGATCATCTTCTTCTAGGTCCAAGGCGAAAGCCAAGGGAAAGAAGAAGAAAGCCCCCGCCAAACCAAGGGGCGGTGTTAGTAAAGTGGATACGAAGGGAAAAGGTAAAGCAACAAAGATAGCGGGGAAGCTTGTGGATAAGGAAGAATGCTTCTTTTGTCATAAGAAAGGACACTGGAAGAATGATTGCAGGGCCTGGAAGGCCAGAACACAGGAATTGAAGCAGGTTGCAGCTTCAGCTTCAGGTGTGTATGTTATTGAAAACTGTCTTTCAATAAACTCTACTTCCTGGGTATTGGATACCGGATCAGGATCTCATATCTGTAATTCTTTGCAGGCGTTGAGAAACCGTAGGGTTTTGAAGGCAGGTGACATGACCCTCAGAGTTGCGAACGGAGCTAGCATGGATGCTAAAGCCGTGGGGGACTATCACCTGGGAATGTCAGATGGACATGTTTTGGTTTTGCGTAATTGCTTTTTTGTACCTAACGCAACTTGTAATATCATTTCTGTATCTTTAGTTTCTAAAGAAGGTTATGAATTTGCGTTTGTAAGTAATGTTGTAAACATTCACCTTAATCAAGTTCTGATTGGGTCAGGTACATTGAGTAATGGTATATACGTATTGAACCAACCACAGATTTTCAATGTCCAGAATACACACAAAAGAAAGTCTCCAGAAATAAACCAGACTTTCTTATGGCATTGTAGATTGGGTCACATCAATGAGAGAAGGTTGACGAAGTTACATACAGAAGGGTATTTGAATGCGTTCGAATATCAGTCGTATGCCACTTGTCAATCCTGTCTCAAGGGAAAGATGACAAAGACTCCGTTTACTGGACATGGAGAAAGAGCGAGCGAGCTCTTGGGACTCGTACACAGTGACGTGTGCGGTCCAATGTCTACACATGCCCGAAGCGGACATTCTTACTTCATTACTTTTACGGATGACTTCTCAAGGTACGGTTATGTCTTCTTAATGAAACATAAGTCCGAGGCCTTTGGAAAATTCCAGGAGTATAAGAATGAAGTAGAGAAACAGACCGGCAAAAGTATTAAGATTCTAAGATCGGATCGAGGTGGAGAATACTTAAGTGCCGAGTTCCTGGACTATTTAAAAGAGAACGGAATTCTCTCTCAGCTTACTCCTCCATACACCCCGCAACATAACGGTGTATCGGAGAGACGGAACCGCACCCTATTGGATATGGTGCGGTCCATGATGAGTAACGCTGAGTTGCCGCGATCATTCTGGGGATATGCGCTAGAATCAGCCTCATACCTTTTGAACCGAGTTCCGACTAAGACTGTGCCTTCCACACCATATGAAATGTGGTGTGGGAAGAAACCCTATCTTAAGCACATTAAGACATGGGGATGTCCGGCTTTTGTCAAAAAGCAGCATGCGGACAAGCTCGAGGCACGCTCAGTACAGTGCAAGTTTGTGGGGTATCCAAAGAACTCAAAAGGATATTTCTTCTACTGTGAAGAGGAACAAAAAGTTCTTGTTTCTCGTCATGCCTACTTCTTGGAAACTGAGTTTTTGGAAAACCAGATAAGTGGGAGCACAGTGGAACTGGAAGAAGTTCCAGAACCACAGACTGTTACTGAAAGTTTGGTGGAACCAGAGGGTTCAACGGAACAGGACATTCCTACGCCGCTCCGCAGAAGTAGTAGGCAGTCTCATCCGCCCGAGAGATACTACGGTTTTCTCATAGACGGGGATAGAGAGGATTGCATCATAGATTATGATGAGCCTACTAGCTTCCAGCAGGCCGTTCAGAGCGTTGACTCAGTGAAATGGCTGGATGCAATGCGGACCGAAATGGAGTCCATGTACACCAACAAAGTATGGACGTTGGACATTGCTCCAGACGGGGTAAAACCCGTAGGATGCAAGTGGATCTTCAAAAGGAAGATTGGTGTAGATGGACAGGTTGAGACCTATAAAGCTAGGCTGGTAGCAAAGGGTTTTCGTCAAAGACCTGGCTTGGACTATGACGAAACCTTTTCTCCAGTAGCCATGCTGAAATCCATTCGGATCCTTCTTGCCATCGCTGCCTTCCACGATTATGAGATCTGGCAAATGGACGTAAAGACAGCTTTTCTAAATGGAAATTTAGAGGAGTGTGTCTATATGGACCAGCCAGAGGGCTTCATTCAGAGTGGGAGCAGCGGAAAGGTGTGCAAGTTGCTTAAGTCCATCTATGGACTAAAGCAGGCATCGCGGAGTTGGAACATCTGCTTTGATGAGACGGCCAAAGAATTTGGCTTTATCAAAAATCCAGATGAACCATGCATCTACAGTAGATTTGTAGCGAGAACTGTAGTATTCCTCGTTTTATACGTGGATGACATTCTCTTGATAGGAAATGACATTCTTATGCTACAATCTGTCAAGGGGTTCTTGTCACACAGGTTCTCCATGAAAGACCTGGGTGATGCCTCATACATCCTGGGGATCCGGATCCATCGTGATAGATCCAAGAGGATATTGGGACTTTCTCAGTCCAGGTACATCGACACCATAGTGAAGAGATTCAGTATGGAAGATTCCAAGCGCGGTAACCTACCGGCTTGTCACGGGATCACCCTCTCTAAAGAGATGTCTCCCAAGACTGATTTGGAGAGGGATCGCATGTCTATTATACCCTACGCTTCTGCGGTAGGCTCTATAATGTATGCGATGTTATGTACCAGACCGGATGTAGCTTATGCACTGAGTGTGGTAAGCCGGTATCAGTCAAACCCTGGGGAGAAACACTGGATAGCGGTAAAGAACATTCTCAAGTACCTGAGAAGGACTAAGGAGATGTTCTTGGTATATGGCGGAAAAGACCTCCAGATCGAGGCCTTTGCTGACTCCAGCTTCCAGAGTGACAAGGATGATTCCAAGTCCATGTCGGGCTTTGTCTTTACCCTCAATGGAGGGGCGGTGTGTTGGAAGAGTTCCAAACAGGAAACCGTTGCAGACTCGACGATGGAAGCGGAATACATCGCTGCATCTGATGCCGCAAAAGAAGCTGTCTGGATGAGGAAGTTCTTGAAAGAACTTCAGGTGGTTCCGTCCATTGTTGATCCAATACCTCTGTATTGCGACAACAATGGGGCTATAGCTTTAGCGAAGGAACCCAGGTCCCATCAGAGATCCAGGCACATCTTGAGGCGGTATCACCTGATCAGGGAGATCGTGGATCGCAAGGAGATCGAGGTTCGGAGAGTTGCTTCAGAAGACAACACTGCAGATCCATTCACCAAGGCCCTGCCCCAGACTCAGTTCGAGCGGCTGATCGAGATGATAGGTCTTCGATACGCCAGTACATGGCCTTAGTGCAAGTGGGAGATTGTTAGTGTATATGCCCTAGAGGCCATTACTGTATCATACTAGTTTGTATATTACTTAATGGATGCTTGGGATATTCACCTTGTATATACAATCTTGCTCAAAATAGTAGTATGCTACTTGGTTTGTCTCTACTTCAATGTGTACTTGTGTTTATTTTACTATATCACTTATACGCATTAGTGGAGCCCTTAGGATCTTTGCTTGATTACCAGCGTTGTGATGGCAGTCACACTAGTGGGGGCTGGGTAATCTATAAGCACATCCTTATACAGGTCCCTAGTCGCAGGACTATCGAGAAAGGGCATCGATACTCCGGAGTAGACTAGCGTATGCGCTTCTCATCCCAGTGTGGGAGATGGTCTGTCCCACAGCCATCAGTACGTCGTACTGGAGATAGTATACGGGTGCTCGTTGGGTTACGAGTACACTGGACAGGACTCGTCGGGAACTGACAGGTTGGTATTATACCTATCGTCAGTCATCAGTTCCCAGGTGACATGAGTACAGCTTAGTCCGCTGACTTGACACTGGCACTTCGCCTCGAGTGTGTTCCCACTGCACTTTGATCACTACCCTACCACGGCTCAAAGGAGTCGTGCAAACAGGTGGTGGTTGGGTGCAGTCCCGAAGCACTTGGAGGCAGTGACGGTTAGACAGGATTCGTCTCTCCCGGTATTGGGGGTTGACATCGCGCTGTGTCTAGGAGAGCCATTACACGAGTAGTCCCTGGCCAGGGCAAACGAGATATACTGGTAGGTTTCCAGTGTTATCTCAGGGTGTTTTGGGCTTCGCTCCGGCACGACTTGTACCGCTATTGGGGGACTGACGTTTACCGCCCCCTAGGCCCGCCATGCGATGTATCAGACGAACAGACCGGACTGTACGGAGACTGTCACATTCAGACTCAGTAGGAGTACCGATGGGGTTTCACCTCGTCAGCCTTCTTGTCGACATCTACCTGGGGACCGTTACGCACAGCTAGTGCCGCTTGCGGTCTGTGGTTAAACGCACTGCCAGCGTAGTGTCGAGTCTTTAGAGTCCCACACAGAGGGTATTCGCCTATGGGCAAAACAGAGTAGAGGTCGCATGGTTTTGCGACAGGGTTCGTTCTCATCCGCGCACTTGTGCACGTTTGGAGTCCGGACAGATATTACCAGCGGGCTCTGGTTTGAGCCGGATACTGGTATAGTATTTGGGGTTGCTTTTATCTCTCAGTATTCATGTTCCTCGGAACAAGAATGCAGGTGTGTATGCACAGTTATTTGAGGAGGAGGAAGATGATTTCCATTAGGGTTTCGGAACGGGTGCGTATGCACAGTTGACAGTCGTCTTTTTCCAAACCCTAATGGATTTGTATTATATCATTTAATAATATATAATAAAATGAAATTGTGTCATGGTTAGTTTTTGTTGACTTGTTGACCATGGTTGACTTGTTGACCATGGTTGAACATTTGACTACCATCATTACAAATGCAAGATGCCTTTTCATTCTTGCTTTATTCATTTAATGCTTGTAATGATATTAGTCATTCTAAACTATCCATCAAACCTTTTTCATTTTGATTATTATTATTTTTTGATTATTCTTTTTCTTTTGTTATGGTTGCAAAAGGAAAAGAAAGAGCTCATTCTATCATACTCACTCTCTCTCTTCATTCTCATCTTCTTCTTCCTCTAGTCAAGAGAAACCTTCTCATGAGTTGAGAATCCTTCTCTTGAAAAACAAAAGCAAACCCTAAACACTCTCTACTCACTCTAGGATCAAGGGTCTAGCAAGCCGGCGATTCTAGTTCACTCCAAGTACGAGAAAGAGCCCTAAGGTCGAGCCTTCGAGGTGGATCCATCTTCGACGGGAGAAGGCGACAAAGGAGAACCATCAACCTCTACAAAGTTTGAAGACGAAGGAGTTCAAGTCTAGGTATAACCATCTTCATCCGAGTAGCTAAACTTCTTTAGCTAGGTTTCTAGTTTTAGTTTAGACAACGATCCCGACCTTGCATAGTCCATGTTGCCTCTTGCACTAAAAATTTGATTTTTATACCGTTTCCGCCTCCCCGTAAGAACCGGGGGTCGCAACGTGGACTTACAATTCTATTCTCGCGATGAATGTATCTATTGGTTGTATGCGATATAACCTAGTTATCGAATCGAGGATTGATTCGATAAGTCGATACATTGGATATTAGTCGGTCATATGTGATGTGACTGGATCGTTAAATCAAGTGTTGATTTAATGATTTAATGTATAATTATATATTTGATATATTACTTTACATTAACTAGTATTAGTTCACTTAAGATGGATTTTCTCACTTGATGTGCACATTGTATATATGATATAGTTTTTGTGCACTTGTTTGTATCTTGTTTGATGATACATGCAAACTTGGGTGTATGTTTGATTTAAACCTTGGTTAAGTAAACGGTTAGGGTTTCTATTTATTTATTCATTTATTTAAATTCTTTTTGGGCAAAAGGAGAAATGGTGGCTTGCTTTGTTTTGTAGTTGAAGCTTCATGAAACTTTGAAAAAGTCTACCATTTTTGTTTCATACCTAACCTAACCATTCACCTAACCTTAGTTTACTCTCTACAGATAACCATGGTTACTAATATGATAATAATGACTTATTTTCTATTTTCCAAGTATTCTTATGATATTATCATCTTCTTCTTCTTCTTCTTCAAGATGAAGAAGCTTGCTACCAACAATGGTGAAATGAGAAAAAGAGTGAGAAATCCAATTCTAAAGTGAACCCACTTCCTATTTCTTCATCCTCTACCACTTGCCAAGTAGTATAGGGTGTTTTCTTCACAAGTTTCATGACTTGGTGAAGTTGGAGCTTGATCTTGAGTTGCCTCGACGTAGATCATCTTCGGCATCGAAGTCGACGACCTAGCCCGCCCATTTCTCCGATGAAGCCGACGCTAGAGCCCGGGATCCGATGATCGCAGCGAGGGGACATCATCACGGAGCTATGGAGGTGGAGTACCGGATCTACAAAGGTTGTAGTCTCTTTCACTTCTTAGTTAAAGTTGTTAACTAGTTGCATGTTTCGCCTAATCTCTAGTCAACGATCGCATTAGGGTTTCTCGGCACCAGAAATTGTAGAATTTGGCATGGTTGATGCCTTGTGAGACCTCATTAGTGTGCCTAGGAACCCTACAGTACTATCCTAATCCCAGGAGCACTCGCAATGCGAGAGAAAGTGAAGATAAAAGACAACCGAATAAACCTTATTCCTATTTCTCCTGAACCAGAATCCATCCCCGAACTGGAACAAGTTCGTTTGAGTTCGTATATAACCATACGATGGAGTATCCAATAAACTGTGGATCTTCGTAGTGATACGGAGTGTCCTGGAGAAATACAAAGGTGATTTAGGATTGGCGAAGAAATACTTGGTTTGGTCGTGAATAGCAGTCGTAGTTTACTTTGCCCTCTTACTAATCCCTTTATTTGTCTTTACATAATACCTTCTGTACACTATCGTTAGGCTAATTGGTTTTCTTCATTCCCTACCGGTCGGCACCTGCCTATGGTTTGGAAGAAGACTATCCAATTTGCGTAATAGGTGTACTATCTCCTAAACCAAGGAGTACTCGCAACCTGAGAGAAGGTAAAAGGAAAAGACAACTGAATAGTCCTATTCGTTTTCTCCAGAACCGGAAACCATCCTCGAATAAATTCCTTCGTGTTCGTATATAACCATACGATGGTTTTGTCCAATGGAAGTGGACGTTCGTAGTAATATGGGGTGTCCTAGAGAAAAGGGTAAAAGTAGGAGTGGCAATGAGGTATGCAACTCTGACAATCCAAAAGCCAGTGTTTAAGAAGGTTCGGTTAATCTTGGTCACTGAGTCATAGTCAAAGGTCGGGTCATGGTCGCTGCCAAAGAGAGAGAGAAAAGAAACACTCAGCATGCACTCTAACCTAGATCAGAATGGTTATCACTTTATCCAATCAGGAAACCTCCCACTGTAACGTCAAATTCTTCTCCAAACCTGAAAGAAGAATTAGTCAGGATCACCCGAGGAGTAAACCAACTCATCAGTGGGAATCGGGATCCAACTATCATCGCATGATAACGTGACGGAATCCGCTCACGTTATCACACTCCAGAAGGTATGCGCATATCTGGCAAGTTACAGTTTCTTTAGAAACTCCCGATGTGATTTTTACCCCATGGTCTTATGAACTTGACGAAGGTCAACAAATCATAAGTCACATGTCAAGTTCTACCCGTCATTGTCCAGGTTAATTTGTACCCACCCGTACAAGCCCTTGACGAAGGTCAACAAGGCTATACGACTGTCCCAAACCAACGCATCTATCTATGCAGCAGAAAGGTAACAAGCAGCTACCATACACTATGCCTTGACGAAGGTCAACAAACATAGCATGAATACTACGTGCTATCCGTCTGAAATGACGGAGGGCTACAAATTGTTTCTGGCGAAAAACCTTTAACGTAATGAACTTGATATCGTTGAAGGAACCGGATAGCTTTTAAAAATATAGTGGCGAAAACCTTTGCTAAAGAGGTCACTCCCGGTGAAGGGATCTCGGCTCTTTCCCCGTAGAATGAGGTGCAGGATATTCCAACTGAATACCACGATGCAAAGCAAAAGTAAACGACTATAGTGAAGTTATTGCCCTGACGCAAACTTCTGTCCAAGGGGTCACTCCCGGTGAAGGGATCTCGGCCCTTGCCTCGTCGACTGAGGTGCTGGATATTCATAACCGAATACCGCGATGCAAAACAAAAGAGAACGCCCTTGAAATAATAGCTTTTTGAAAAATATTCCAACAACATCAGAATAGGTTTGTTTAGCTTGCATTGATCCGAATCAACGCAGTCCCATCAATTGATCACACCACAAAGAACGAAAAGAATGATGTACGTATATGCCATCCGCATTCGCCACTGGGTCCCGTCATCACCCGTTAGGTTACTTAACTAACGACAGAGCGGGGACTGAACTAGCGCGGATGCAAAACATATACAACATCTACTAGTATATATATCAATATATAATATTCGCTCAAGGCGTGATAAAATGCAACATCACAGAAATGTAATAAGCAGCATAGAACAATACAGATATCTGGGATCCCCGGGTTTCATAGAGCCGCTACTGAAAACCCGACGTTCCTCTGGTCGTGTGGATAGCCTGTGCAATGAAATCCTAGACCCCTACGGGCGCGGCAAGTTACCCGCCAAAACCTGAAGCGAGGCAGCCCCCTTCAGCAATATGAATGGACCACCCAGCACTTCATGGAATCCGGTAACTTGAGCACCCTTCCTTGGGTCAACCTATACCCCTACGAGTGCGGCGAATAGCCCGCCAATTCTAGAGTGAAGCCCCGTCCGTCTCAATGCCATGAGATGCGGGCCCGTTTCCCTCTAGAACCCGGCTATCCGTACACCCCACCGCGGGGTAATCCTAGTACAGAAAGTAAAATATATACAACGGGTATATCGACCTCAGCCCGGTCGTGCCCCAAAAGAATAATATACAAACAGGCAGTAACGGCAATCCACATGTCAGACGCTCACCCCGCAATATCAAATGTACATAAATAACCAAACTGTTCTACCATTGCATCCAGGCTATCCCCCACGACCAATCCGCAACATCACAGCATAACACAGAACATCAACGTGAATGTCACGTTCGCAAATCCGTCTAAAAGGGCTATAGCAGATAGACAGGATTTACCGATCAAGTGACATTCACGGTCGCAGATATAATGTAAATACTGTGAACTAACATGTTTAAAATTTTCGATCGACTAAATTTCCCGAAGCGGGCCCCAAGCACAACTGTAGCACCCAAAAACATCTGGGCCCAAAAAGAATATACCAGAAACCATATTTCCATGTCAGAGAGCCACTGTAAAAAATTGATGCAGTGAAGCCAAAATTCGGCGGCGGAACCGCGGCCAAAACGTGGTTTTGGCCATTGTTCCGCCGCGCTACAGTAACTTCAGCCTACCAAATTTTCACAGAATGCATAAAAAACCCTGCACGTATTTTTACAATGTACCAAATAATTTTTAAAGCACTGTAAAAATTCGACAGAAACTTGACATGGAAACGCAGTTTTTTGAAAATCCGTTCGATCGAACTTGTAAACACGTTAGAGCAAGTTAGACTAGGTTAATGGACTGGCTCTGATACCAATGTAAGTGCACGGCGGCGCCCCGGTCGTCAATCCGACGCCGGAATGCGGAAACGAAACTTTTCTAAAAACTAGAATGGGGTAGAGAAGATATACCGAGCGATCTGTGTCCTTCGGTCTTCGGCCTCCACTCCGATCTCCTCGCGGAACCTCCGGTCTTCATCTCCTCGTCGGAACGGGCACCACATCGCCGGGTTCTTTTACGGGCTCCCACCTCTGGACCGAGGCAACTCGGGCACGAAGTTGGCGAGCCGACGTGCCCAAGAAATGCTGTAGATGAAGTGTAGAAGGCTTTGTCTCTTGGGGTTTGAAGTTGCATTTGGATGGAGGGATGAAGAATGAACCTTTTGAGAGAGGTAGAAAATGGAGCTAGTCTTTTGCATGAATGGGAAAAAATGAGATACCAAATATTTCCCACACCAAATGAATCTCTCCCTCTCTCCAAAGTGGCCGGCCCCTCTCACTAAAATGGTGGAGCAAAATTGCAAGTGGAGAAAAAGAAAAAGATAATCATGAATCAAGATCACATCAAAGTCTTTCATGAAAGCTTTCATAATCAATGCAAAGGAAGTGATGCAAAAAGACTCTCATGATGCATAGAACCATCATGAAGCCATAAATACAAATAACCCCCTCCACAATTGCTAATTTGCAACTTTGCAAATAAGCCCCTCTCCATCAAATATCAGCCAACGAAAGGAAGAAAGGAAAACTGGCAGAAACGGAATGCAAACTGGCAACACCAAAAAACTGATCCCATAATAAATTACAGGAAAATCCCGCAACTGTATATACATACCCGCATTTGTATTCCCACTGAATACAAATGCAAAGAGACAAAATCTACACTGTACAATACTAGGATCCGGCTTAAACCAAAGCCCGCTAGTATTATCCGTCCGATCATGATCCGTGCAATACCGCACGTATCTGATCGAACCCTGCCATATCTCCATACGGCCTCTACAGTGTTTCGCCGAAACTTAAGAAAACGGTCTGTGGGGAACTCTAAAGACTCGTCAACACCTTGGTTGTGGATTTAACCACTAGCACGTCAGAGGTATTAGCCATACGTGACGGGCTACCAGATATTGACCAAAAGGGACGTCGATAAGCGAACTCATCCTGACACCCTACTGAGCCTGTCAGTGACAATATCCGTACAGTCCGGTCCATTCGTCTATGAGCATCGCATGGCGGGCCTATGGGGTTGGTAAAAGTCAGACCCCCAAAAGCGGTACAAGTAGTGTCGGAGTGTAGCCCAGAACACCCTGAGATACTACTGGAATACCTACCAGTAAATCTCCTGCCTTGGCCAAGGACTTCGTGTAATGGCACTCCTAGACACAGCGCGACCTCACCCCCAATACCGGGAGAGACGAACCCCTGCAGATCCGCTCACTGTCTCCATGTGGCTCGGGACTGTACCCAACTAAAACATGTTTGCACGTCTCCTTTGAGCGTGGTAGGGTAGTAATCAAAGCACAGTGGTAACTCACACGAGACAAATGACGATCTCAGGTCGATGAACTAATCTGTACACATGTCACCAGGGAACTGCTATCTGACGTCAAGTATAAGACCAACCAGCATGTTCCTGGCGAGTCATGTCCGGTGTACTCATAACCCAATGAGCACCTGTATACATCTTAGGTGAACCAACTGACACCAGTGGCTTGTGAGACCGGCCACCGCCCTTCGTCGGGGTCTCGACTGTATACGCTAGTCTACTCTGGAGTATCGATGCCCTGTCTTGAAACTCCCACGACTAGGGACCTTTTAAGGATGTACTTATAGACCCCAGCTCCCACATATATGATCGCCCTCATACTGCTGGCAGTCAAGCAAGAATCTTAGGGGCTCTATCAATGTGAAATAGTGACCTGTAAGGTCACCTAAAGCAGTACACGATGATAAAGATAAACCAGATAGCATACTATCATCTTGAGTAAGACTGTCCTACCGGTATAGGTCCTCCCTCAATCATTACAATCACGTGCCTGTGATCCAATAATTGACTATGAGGGCACTATCTCCAACAGATACACTATTGTGTTGTGGTGTAATCGAAGGAGTAAGCTGAGAGAGAATCTTACTCTCCTTTTAGAAACTCCAGGAACTCCATGCGCAAGTATTCTCCTCCTCGATCTCATCGTAGGACTTAATACTTATATCCGTCTGGTTCTCAACTTCAACCTTGGCATTTGTAGACATAGGACCATATACATCATCATGTATCCGTCCCAAGAGTTCAGTAACTCTTTCTCTGTTTCCAGTAAATGGAGTATAGGTCATTTCATTTTTGAGACAAGACTGACAAGTATCATAAGATGAAAATTCGAACAGATTCTCATATTCATCCTTATGTAACTTAGCTAGACGTGTTGCATTGATATGACCTAGTCTACAATGCCACAAGAAGGATTCGTTCATTTCTGAACTACTCCTCTTGTGTGTGTTCTACATACTTTGAACTGTGGTTTGATTTAGAACGTATATGCTATTATCTAACGTGCCTGATCGAATCAACTCTTGATTCAGGAAAATGTCCACAACATTATCCTCCAATACAGAATTATTGTTGGAGATAGTGCCCTCAGAGTCAATTATTGGATCACAGGCACGTGATTGCAATGATTGAGGGAGGACCTATCCCGGTAGGACAGTCTTGCTCGAGATGATAGTATGCTATCTGGTTTACCTTTATCATCGTGTACTGCTTTAGGTGACCTGATAGGTCGCTATTGCACGTTGATAGAGCCCTAGGATTCATGCTTGACTGCCAGCAGTATGAGGGCGATCATATAAGTGAGAGCTGGAGTCTACAAGCACATCCTTAATAGGTCCCTAGTCGTGGGAGTTTCGAGACAGGGCATCGATACTCCAGAGTAGACTAGTGTATACAGTCGAGACCCCGACGAGGGGCGGTGGCCGGTCTCACAAGCCACTGGTGTCAGTAGGTTCACCTAAGATGTATACAGGTGCTCATTGGGTTATGAGTACACCGGACAGGACTCGCCGGGAACATGCTAGTTGGTCTTATACCTGACGTCAGATAGCAGTTCCCAGGTGACATGTGTACAGGTTAGTTCATCGACCTGGGGATCGTCATTTGTCTCATGTGAGTTCCCACTGTACTTTGATTACTACCCTACCACGGCTCAATGGAGTCGTGCAAACAGGTTTTAGTTGGGTACAGTCCCGAACCACATGGAGGCAGTGAGCGGATCTTCGGGGGTTTCGTCTCTCCCGGTATTGGGGGTGAGGTCGCGCTGTGTCTAGGAGAGCCATTACACAAAGACCTTGGCCAAGGCAGGAGATTTACTGGTAGGTATTCCAGTAGTATCTCAGGGTGTTCTGGGCTACACTCCGACACGACTTGTACCGCTTTTGGGGGTCTGACTTTTACCAACCCCCTAGGCCCGCCATGCGATGCTCATAGACGAACGGACCGGACTGTACGGATATTGTCACTGACAGGCTCAGTTGGGTGTCGGGGTGAGCTTCCTCATCGACGTCCCTTTTAGTCAATAGCTGGTGGCCCGTCACGTATTGGCTTATACCTCTGACGTGCTAGTGGTTAAATCCACAGCCATAGTATTGACGAGTCTTTAGAGTCCACCACACTTTCAGTTACTCAAGCTTTCGGGCGAAACGCTGTAGAGGCCGTATGGAGATATGGCAGGGTCCGATCAGATACGTGCGGTATTGCACGGATCAGGATCGGACAGATTGTACTAGTGGCCGTATGGTTATATGGCAGGGTTCGATCAGATACGTGCGGTATTGCACGGATCAGGATCGAACGGATATTACTAGCCGGCTTTGGCTTAAGCCGGTCTTAGTTTAGTACAGTGTAGATTTTGTCTCATTGCATTTGTATCCGGACGGAATACAAATGCGGGTGTGTATGCACAGTGTGGGGTTTTCCTGTAATCTATTACGGGACCAGTTTTCTAGAGTTGCCATTTTGCTTTCCGTTCCGGCCGGTTTTCCTTTGTTCTTTCCCGGCCGGACTTTTCTGATGGAGGGGGTAATTTGCAGTTTTGCAAATTACTTTTGTGGAGGGGTTTCATGCATTATGATAGCATCTTTTCTTTTTCCTTCATAATGGTTAGCATCTTTGCTTTATGAGATTTGAAATGGATTTGAGGTTGATTTGAGATTTAGTGATGATTATGTTCTTGGATGTGGTCACCTCTTTTCTTTTCCTACACTCACCTCCCTTCATGTTTATGCTTCATATTCATTCCTCCACCCTCTTGCTCTCACTTGATGAAATGGTTGAAGAAAAAGAAAAGAGAGAAGAAGAAAAGAAAAGAGAGAAAGAAAAAGATGAGAGCTTCACCATGAGAGTTTCATTCTTGATCTTCTTTCCATGCTAGAAAAATGCAAGCACCATTTTTCTAGTCTTGATTCCTCCATCATCCACAAATGGCAACCAAACCCCAAAAGAGAGACTATGATTCTACACTATATTCCTACAGCAAATCTTGAGCATGTCGAGTTGCCGGCTTCATGCTCGAGTTGCCTCAGTATCGAGGTGGGAGCCCGTAAAAGTACCCGGCTTCGTGGTGCCCTTTCCGACGAGGAGGAGACGGACGGAGATCCCGCGAGGAGATCGGAGTGGAGATGAAGACCGGAGGACTTGGATCGTCGGTATATCTCTTTCCCTTCTCTTTGTAGTTAGCTAGACTAGTTTAATGGTCACGATCCGGAGTTTAGTGCGCGGTGGTGCCGTTTTGCCAAGTCCGCAAAAATTTAAGTTTACCACCGTTTCCGCGTTTGGCCGTCGGATTGACGGCCGGGGCGCCGCCGTGCACTTACAGTGGTATCAGAGCCTCGCCATTAACATAGTCTAGCTTGGTGTAATGTGTTTTTCTGTTTCGATCGATCGAATGTTCCAAAACAGCATTATAGTTCGAATCAGTTTCTGTTGAAAATTTTTGGTCTCGAAAAATTTTTCAGGTTGTAAAATATTGATGTACTGGAAAATCTAAGAGTTCTGTAAAAATTTGATAATGTAACTCCACAGTTGGAGCGCGGATCCGCCGCGAAACCCCACCTCGTGCGGCCCTTCCGCCGCGCACTATTCACGTCACATCACCAAATTTTTCCAGAGGCCTTCTGGGCTTAAAATATGGGTTTTGGAATATTAAAATTGGGCCCAGGATTTCTGTGAGTGCTACAGTTTTTGATTGAGGGCCCACTTGTTAATTTTTGATCGATCGGAAAATTTTAAACACATTTTTCACAGTATTTACATTATATCTGCGACCGTGAATGTCACTCGATCGGTAAATCCGGTCTAACTGCTATAGCCCGGTTAGACGGATTTGCGAACGTGACTTTCACGTTGATGTTCTATGTTTATGCTGTGATGTTGCGGATCGGTCGTGGGGGATAGCCTGGATGCAATGCTAGTACTGTATTGTTGTATTATGTACATTTGATTTTGCGGGGCGAGCGTCCGACATGTGGACTGCCGTCACTGCCTGATTGTATTATTCTTTTGGGGCACGACCTGGTTGCGGTCGATGTACCCGGTGTATGTATATTTTACTTTCTGTACTAGGATTACCCCGCGGTGGGGTGCACGGATAGCCGGGTTCTAGAGGGCAACAAGCCCGCATCTCATGGCATTGAGACGGAGGGGGCTTCACTCTAGGATTGGCGGGCTATTCGCCGCACTCGTAGGGGGTACAGGTTGACCCAGGAGGGGTGCCCAAGTTACCGGATTCCGTGAAGTGCTGGGTGGTCCATTCACGGCGCTGAAGGAGGCTGCCTCGCTTCAGGTTTTGGCGGGTAACTTGCCGCGCCCGTAGGGGTCTAGGATTTCATTGCACAGGCTATCCACACGACCAGGGGAACGTCGGGTTTCAGTAGTGGCTCTGTGAAACCCGGGGATCCCAGATATCTGTATTGTTCTGTGATGCTATACATTTCTGTGATGTTGCATTTCTTTTCACGCCTTGAGCGAAATATAATATATTGGTATATATATTAGTAGATGTTGTATATGTTTTACATCCGCGCTAGTCCAGTCCCCGCTCTGTCGTTAGTAAGCTAACCTAACGGGTAATGACGGGACCCAGTGGCGAATGCGGATGGCATATACGTACATCAGTATATTTTCGTTCTTTGTGGTGTGATCAATTGATGGGACTGCATTGATTCGGATCAATGCAAGATAAAACAAACCTAATCTGATGTTGTTGGAACACTTTTCTAAAAGCTGTTATTGCAAGGACGTTCACTTCTGTTTTGCATCGTGGTATTCATTTGGAATATCATGCTCCTCAGTCGACGAGGCAAGGGCCGAGATCCCTTCACCGGGAGTGACCCCTTGGACAGAAGTTTGCATCAGGGCATTAACTTCACTATAGCCGATTACTTTTGCTTTGCATCGCGGTATTCATTTGGAATATCCTGCACCCCATTCTACGGGGAAAGAGCCGAGATCCCTTCACCGGGAGTGACCTCTTTAGCAACGGTTTTCGTCACTATATTTTTAAAAGCTATCCGTTCTTTCAACGATATCAAGTTCATTACGTTAAAGGTTTTCGCCAGAAACCATTCGTAGCCCTCCGTCGTTTCAGACGGGTAGCAAGTAGTATTCATGCTATGTTTGTTGACCTTCGTCAAGGCATAGTGTATGGTAGCTGCTTGTTGCTTTTCTGCAGCATAGATAGATGCGTTGGTTTGGGACAGTCGTATAGCCTTGTTGACCTTCGTCAAGGGCTTGTACGGGTGGATTCAAATTAACCTGGATAATGACGGGTAGAACTTGACATGTGACTTATGATTTGTTGACCTTCGCCAAGGTCATAAGAGCATGGGGCAGAAATCACATCGGGAGTTTCAAAAGTACTGAAACTTGCCAGATATGCGCATACCTTCTGGAGTGTGATACCGTGAGCGGATTCCGTCACGTTATCATGCGATGAGAGTTGGATCCCGATTCCCACTGATGAGTTGGTTTACTCCTCGGGTGACCCCGACTAATTCTTCTTTCAGGTTTGGAGGAGAGTTTGAGGTACAGTGGGAGGTTTCCAGATTAGATAAATTGGTAACCATTCTGATCTAGGTTAGAGTGCACGCTGAGTGTTTCTTTTCTCTCTCTCTCTGGTAGCGACCATTGACCCGACCCTAAGACTATGACTCAGTGACCAAGTTGACCGAACCTACTTAACACTGGCTTTTGGATTGTCAGAGTTGCAGACCTCATTGCCACTCCTACTTTTACCCTTTTCTCCAGGACACCCCGTATTACTACGAACGTCCACTTCCATTGGACAAAACCATCGTATGGTTAGATACGAACTCGAAGGGATTTATTCGAGGATGGTTTCCGGTTCTGGAGAAAACGGATAGGATTATTCAGTTGTCTTTTCTTTTCACCCTCTCTCAGGTTGCGAGTACTCCTTGGCTTAGGAGTAGTACACCTATTACGCAAATTGGATAGTCTTCTTCCAAACCATAGGCTGGTGCCGACCGGTAGGGAATGAAGAAAACCAGTTAGCCTAAACGGTGTACAGAAGGTATTAAGTTCAGACAAAGCAAGGGATTAGTAAGAGGGCAAAGTAAATTGCGACTGCTATTCACGACCAAACCAAGTATTTCTTCGCCAATCCTAAATCACCTTTGTATCTCTCCAGGACACTCCGTATTACTACGAAGATCCCATTTTATTGGATAATCCATCGTATGGTTATATACGAACTCGAAAGGAACTTGTTCCAGTTCGGGGATGGATCCTGGTTCAGGAGAAATAGGAATAAAGTACATTCAGGTGTCTTTTATCTTCACCTTCTCTCGCGATGCGAGTGTTCCTAGGATTAGGACAGTACACCCTTTATGCTTTTTGGATAGTCTTCTTCCAAACCATAGGCTGGTGCCGAACGGTAGGGAAGGAAGAAAACCATTTGGCCTGAAGGGGTGTACAGAAGGTAATGACTAAAGACATATGAAGGGATTTGGAGAGGTGGCAAAGAATTATACGGTTATAGTTGTGAATCTGGATAATGGATGAGGCATTACTAGGAATACCAGGATACCCCATCGAAACATTTTAATGTTTCAGTTCAGCTGTGTACTGTTAAAAGAAAACTGATTTCCCGATTAGACACTTACTCCAGGGTATGTATTTACCAGGTATGATTCTCACATCTGTATGGTTTTACAGATGATGAGTGGGAGTAAGTTATTGGGAGTTAGGTGATCATCCTCATTATATCGGGATTCGTTGTAATCGGTGATATTTGAGGAGATCATCTGGGTTGTTTGCCGGTTGGCAAATATTTGGTTTTGAATATCCGCTGTTGTGCACCAATCTCAAATTGATATATCTGTACGTCTATTTTTATAGAGTGAGATGTACCTTTTGATATTATGTCGATGACATTTACCTATATCAGTGGATGGTTAGGTAAGGAGCATTGAACAGCGGTGTAATTCTTCTTAACCATAAGTACAGTTTTCAACCTACGACACACAGTGAATGAGTTATCTGACTCAAGGGACTTATACAGAGTATTGTATGTTGTCCAGGGTCCATCAGGACAGAGGGGTTGGTCCTCGTACTGTATTCTGCTTACTTATGACTTCTCTAGTTCTTAGACAGGTGTTTCGTACAAACACAGGGTCTAAGTTTTAAGGAGTTATAGGTATTTGAATAGAGTAGAGAACCAGGTGTAGCAAGTATCGGGATTCTTCAAAGTGATCGAAGATGTAGATACTTGTGTATGGTATTCAGTTGATAGTAATGATAAAGAGAAATTGCTTCTCTTTCAGGTTACTCATAATTGGAAGCATTCCTAAGTTGAGTAACGCTGATCGGCCTCCTTCCATTTAGTTGACATGCACTGGAGATAGCTGCATGATTTGAATCTGGTTCAATTAAATCAGTGCCTCTGGTTCTATATTGGATGTAGAACAGTTCATATCTTAACGTTGTTAAGGTACGGGGAGTTGTCCGGCTTATGCTTAAAACCAGACACTAGACAACTCAAGGCACGTTTCTGTAATGGCTGTTTGTGGGTTGACCCAGGCTATGACGCGGGTTGACTTTCTACCATCTGGATGAACAATAGCAATATTGTTCTAGACTCGCCACAGTTTTAACAAAAATGGATTTTTTTTTTTTTTTTTTCAAAAACAGCAGTGGGAGTATGGTAGAACTGGAAGTGATTCCAGAACCGCAAACGATTACTGAAGATTTGATAAGGAACCTAAAGATTCAATCTGATTTGACATTCCATTGGCCACTCCGCAGATAAGGTGGGTAACTTCAGGCACCCGAGAGGTACATCGGTAGCCTCAAGGACGGTGACAGGGAAGTTCTTGTTTACCCACACTTGCCATTGTTGTTGTTCCAGGCTGCGAGACCCGGCAGGAGGATGAGTATAGCGTCGTTCTGAACTAGCTTCAGAAGTGTACGTGTATATGACTCTGCCAGAGGGTTGTCGTAGTCAGTGGGAGCAGCGGAAGCATTGGTGGACATCAGGCTTATGTCTATTTATAGACTAAAGCAGATGTAGCGGAGATAGATCATCTGTTTCTGATGTGACAGTCATAGGTTTGACGTCATCAGAATAGGGGATGGATCTGTTGAGAAGGTAGTAGGAAGTGATATTCCTTTACTACGATCGGTTATACTTTGGTCGTCACACAGTGGTTTCTCCACAAAGGACTTGGACATTATATCAGACATACTGGTTACTAGATCTATGGTTTTAGATCTAGATTTGGGTGGTTTCCTAATCTGGGTACCTTGACAGCATTCTATGAGTATTCAGAATGGACGACTCCTGGCATGGTGGTGTACCTGCAGGTAATGGAGTCACCCTCTCTAAAGGTGTCTCACAGACTAAAGGGGAGAGGGATATTCATGATTAGCAGATCATTTGCTTAGGCTATTGAGTCAATCATGAGATGTCAAGTACCACACCAGATGTTGTTCTTGCACTACATGCAATAAGTTAATATTGATCCAATCTTGGAGAAACAGTCGGAGGCAGTTTTAGAACATAAGTGGCTGTTCTAGGGATATGATAACGGCTGCCTCTTTTAGGAGACGGTTATCATTCCAGGCTTCCAAGGTGACCTGGACGACAAGGAGGTTGTCAGAGTTATAGTTTTTCCCTCTGACGAGGGGCAGTATTTTGGACGGGTGGTCCAAGGCAATACTAAGGGTGGCATGGCGCAGGATACTGATTAAGTTCAGTTGACGATACAGTCTAAGAAGTTTGGATTTGGAGTTCATTTATGAGCTAAGTCCCATCAGACATCCAGACATTCTAAGACAGGTATTGCTCATTTTGGGAGATGGCTTTCTCCGCGAATTTGAGATATAGAGAGACATAGAAAGAAACATCAAGGCGGATCCACTCACTGAGGCTATTCCTCGAACGCAATAGTTTCGCAAACGGATTTTGTGAAACTGACTAGTAGGGGAGTTGGGTGTTCGGTATCACACGGGCTGTGAATATGCGACATCGCAATAATTAGCCTTGAGTGCAAGTGGGAGATTGTTGGAGATAGTGCCCTCAGAGTCAATTATTGGATCACAGGCACGTGATTGCAATGATTGAGGGAGGACCTATCCCGGTAGGACAGTCTTGCTCGAGATGATAGTATGCTATCTGGTTTACCTTTATCATCGTGTACTGCTTTAGGTGACCTGATAGGTCGCTATTGCACGTTGATAGAGCCCTAGGATTCATGCTTGACTGCCAGCAGTATGAGGGCGATCATATAAGTGAGAGCTGGAGTCTACAAGCACATCCTTAATAGGTCCCTAGTCGTGGGAGTTTCGAGACAGGGCATCGATACTCCAGAGTAGACTAGTGTATACAGTCGAGACCCCGACGAGGGGCGGTGGCCGGTCTCACAAGCCACTGGTGTCAGTAGGTTCACCTAAGATGTATACAGGTGCTCATTGGGTTATGAGTACACCGGACAGGACTCGCCGGGAACATGCTAGTTGGTCTTATACCTGACGTCAGATAGCAGTTCCCAGGTGACATGTGTACAGGTTAGTTCATCGACCTGGGGATCGTCATTTGTCTCATGTGAGTTCCCACTGTACTTTGATTACTACCCTACCACGGCTCAATGGAGTCGTGCAAACAGGTTTTAGTTGGGTACAGTCCCGAGCCACATGGAGGCAGTGAGCGGATCTTCGGGGGTTTCGTCTCTCCCGGTATTGGGGGTGAGGTCGCGCTGTGTCTAGGAGAGCCATTACACAAAGACCTTGGCCAAGGCAGGAGATTTACTGGTAGGTATTCCAGTAGTATCTCAGGGTGTTCTGGGCTACACTCCGACACGACTTGTACCGCTTTTGGGGGTCTGACTTTTACCAACCCCCTAGGCCCGCCATGCGATGCTCATAGACGAACGGACCGGACTGTACGGATATTGTCACTGACAGGCTCAGTTGGGTGTCGGGGTGAGCTTCCTCATCGACGTCCCTTTTAATCAATAGCTGGTGGCCCGTCACGTATTGGCTTATACCTCTGACGTGCTAGTGGTTAAATCCACAGCCATAGTATTGACGAGTCTTTAGAGTCCACCACACTTTCAGTTACTCAAGCTTTCGGGCGAAACGCTGTAGAGGCCGTATGGAGATATGGCAGGGTCCGATCAGATACGTGCGGTATTGCACGGATCAGGATCGGACAGATTGTACTAGTGGCCGTATGGTTATATGGCAGGGTTCGATCAGATACGTGCGGTATTGCACGGATCAGGATCGAACGGATATTACTAGCCAGCTTTGGCTTAAGCCGGTCCTAGTTTAGTACAGTGTAGATTTTGTCTCATTGCATTTGTATCCGGACGGAATACAAATGCGGGTGTGTATGCACAGTGTGGGGTTTTCCTGTAATCTATTACGGGACCAGTTTTCTAGAGTTGCCATTTTGCTTTCCGTTCCGGCCGGTTTTCCTTTGTTCTTTCCCGGCCGGACTTTTCTGATGGAGGGGGTAATTTGCAGTTTTGCAAATTACTTTTGTGGAGGGGTTTCATGCATTATGATAGCATCTTTTCTTTTTCCTTCATAATGGTTAGCATCTTTGCTTTATGAGATTTGAAATGGATTTGAGGTTGATTTGAGATTTAGTGATGATTATGTTCTTGGATGTGGTCACCTCTTTTCTTTTCCTACACTCACCTCCCTTCATGTTTATGCTTCATATTCATTCCTCCACCCTCTTGCTCTCACTTGATGAAATGGTTGAAGAAAAAGAAAAGAGAGAAGAAGAAAAGAAAAGAGAGAAAGAAAAAGATGAGAGCTTCACCATGAGAGTTTCATTCTTGATCTTCTTTCCATGCTAGAAAAATGCAAGCACCATTTTTCTAGTCTTGATTCCTCCATCATCCACAAATGGCAACCAAACCCCAAAAGAGAGACTATGATTCTACACTATATTCCTACAGCAAATCTTGAGCATGTCGAGTTGCCGGCTTCATGCTCGAGTTGCCTCAGTATCGAGGTGGGAGCCCGTAAAAGTACCCGGCTTCGTGGTGCCCTTTCCGACGAGGAGGAGACGGACGGAGATCCCGCGAGGAGATCGGAGTGGAGATGAAGACCGGAGGACTTGGATCGTCGGTATATCTCTAACCATTCTCTTTAGTAGCTTAGACTAGTTTAATGGCACGATCCGGGGTTTAGTGCGCGGTGGTGCCGGTTTGCTAAGTCCGCAAAATTTTAAGTTTACCACCGTTTCCGCGTTTGGCCGTCGGATTGACGGCCGGGGCGCCGCCGTGCACTTACAATTATATCCTTCTTTAACTCAGTAAAGAACATGAAGTAATGGTGTATATCAGGTTCGGTATGTAATAACATTTGTTCAAAATCAATGTATTAATATAAGGTGATATCTGCCAACAGGCTTGGCTGCAACAATTGCACCATTCTCTAACACTTAGAGGCATATCACCCATTCACATGTCTCTACCTATCTGTAGCCCATGTAACATATTACATATGCGGGATCCTGATCCGGTATCACATACCCAGGACGTAGAGGATACTGAGAAACAGTTCTTGGTAATGAACACACCCGAAGAATATGCATCAACATGCACTTTCTTCGATTAGATGGCATGGGAATCCGGATATTCCCCTATTTCCTGCTCGGACTTATAACAGTTATAAGATAGAGCGGAACCAACGTTCCCTAGCTCAGTATAATAAGCAGGTTCGGTGAATGTATCCATATTATTATCTTGATTAAGGCGTGACATGGTCGCTACCAGGAAAGAGAGAGAGAAGAAAACACTCTGCGTGCGCTCTTGCAGGATTAGATTGGTTATTAGTTTATCTAATCAGGATGGCTCCCACTGTTTTAGTCAAATCTACCTTCAAACCCTAAAAGGCAAGACTAGCCGGGATTAATTATACCCCACAAGTTCGCCAATCTTTCGGCTAGGCCAGTGTCAGTACTTTGAGGGAGGTTCCCCGTGCTTTCGCACGGACCTAATTAAAATAAAGATCGTTTTCCCAGGGGGCGTAACCCTATTAACACCTTTCTAGACACCTACTTGATCGGCTAATTGTAATGTGTAAAACTCTCACAGGAGTGGATATCGGGATCCAACTATCTCATAGAAGGTATGCAATCTCATTGCGAATTTCAACACTTGAAATTCCCAATAATATTTTACCCCTAGTGCCTTATGACCTTAACTTGTAGGGTTCCTAGGCACACCCATGAGGTTCTACAACAGATCAACCATGCCAAAATCAAATTTTTCCATGTGCCAAAGAACCCTATACTAGATCGTTAACTAGAGGTAAAGGCAAAAGACATACAAGTAAACAACTTTACTATAAAGTGAAAGTGACTACAACCATTGTAGATCCGGTCCTCCACCTCTTTAGCTCCGTGATGATGTCCCTCTGCTGCGATCATCGGATCCCGGACTCTAGCGATGGTTTCGTCGGAGAAATGATCGGGCTAGGTCGTCGACTTCGATGCCGAAGATGATCTACGTCGAGGCAACTCAAGATCAAGCTCCATCTTCACTTGGTCATAAAACTTGTGAAGATAACACACTCTACTACATGGAAAGTGGTAGAGCATGAAGAAATAGGAAGTGGGTTCACTTTGGAATTGGATTTCTCACTTGGATTCATCACTTGGAATTTTCAAGAGAGCTTTCTTCTCTTCATGAAGAAGAAGAAGAAGAAAAAAAGAAAAAGAATTAACTTAAAAGAAAATTCAAGTGAATCTTATCATTTAGCAACCATGGGTGAGTAAACTCATGTAGAGAGTAAACTAGGGTTTATGCTAATGGTTGGGTTAAGGATAAAACAAAATGGCTTAGACTTTGTCAAAGATGCTATGAAGCTTCATGAAGCTTCAAGCCAAACTGAAAAAAAAAGCCACCACCATTTTGTTTCTTGCCAAAATAAATAAATGAATAAATAAATAAGGTAATGGAAACCCTAACCATTAACTAAACATGGTGTATAGCATACACTCACCCAAGTTTGCATGTATCATCAAACATGATACAATCAAGTGCACAAAAATATATTACATATACTACTTGTGCACATCAAGTGAGAAAATCAATCTTAAGTGAACAAATACTAGTTAATGTAAAGTAATATATCAAATATATAATTATACATTAAATCATTAAATCAACACTTGATTTAATGATCCGGTCATACTGCATATAACCGACTAATATTAAGTGTATCAATGTATCGAATCAACACTTGATTCGGTAACTCGGCTATATCTTATATAACCGTCCAATGATACAAATTACGAGAATAGAATACAGTATCACATACTGGTATTATTCTCGGTCCCGCACATATCTCATATGCGCTCCTATTTCGTTTCGCTTGAGCCAGGAGACCTCTGTGTAGGACTCTAAAGACTCGTCAATACGTCGGCAGCAGGTGATGATCATATCAAACACCCACAAGCCGCAAGCGGTCTGCTAAACGTAACGGCCACCCGGGTATTTAGCGATCAGAAGATCAACGAGTAAGCCCGCTCACACTCCTGTGAATCCAACCAGCAACACTTACCGTACAGTCCGGTCTGTTCGTCTGATATGTCGCATATCTCGCCTAGGGGTGGTAAACGTCAGACCCCAGTAGCTTGATAAGTCATGCCGATATAAGGTCCATAACAAGCGTGAAACTACTGATAACTCTTACCAGTATATCACTGCAACCCTGGCCAGGGATTTCCAGTTATGGCCAGTCGAGCATAGCGCAACATCAACCCCCAATACCGGGAGAGACGAATCCCCTCCTATCGCTCATTGCCTCCATGTGAATCGAGATTGTACCCAAAAACCACCTGTTTGCACGACTCAGTAGAGCCTTGGTAGGGTGGAAATCAAAGCACAGTGGGAGACACACAAGACTCTATGACGATCTCGGGTCAACAGACTAAGCTGTACCACTGTCACCAGAGAACTGCCATCTGACGTGAGATATAATACCATCTGGGAGTTCTCGGCGAGTCCGTTCAGTGTATCCAGTCATCACTGAGCACCCGCATACCATCTCTGATGTCAAACACCAATGGATATGGGATCATCCATCGCCCATCACATGAGTCAAGAAGGTATACGCTAGTCTACTCTGGAATATCGATGCCCCGTCTCGATATTCTCACGACTAGGAACATTGAAGGATGTCCTCATGGACTTCCCAGGCCCTACTAGTATGATCTTCATCATAATCCTGGAAGTCGAGTACACATCCTAAGGGCTTTATCAACATGTAACAGAGAGACTGAAAGTATACATGTTAAGATAAAGAGCAACCAGATAGCATACTATCATGTCGAGCAAGAAAGTCCTGCCTATATATGTCCCAGCATCCACTACAATATACATCTTATGTACAGTAATGGTCTCTAGGGCATATATACAACTAACAATCTCCCACTTGCACTAGGGCCATCTGTAGCAGTGGTTGCAGTATCACATACTCAACCATCCCATATAAGTCTCTCTATGGGAAAAAGGCCTTTGTGAGTGGATCCGCCGTGTTGTCCTCTGAGTCTACTCTCCTAACCTCGATCACATTGGAGATCAACTATCTCCTTGATCAGGCAATGCTGCCTCAGAATATGTCTGGGTCGCTGATGGGACCGGGGTTCCTGGGCCAAAGCCACACTTCCATTGTCATACAATGGTAGGAACCTAGTTCATCTCATGAACCAATATACACCCAAACTGCCTCTTTGGTAGTATCTTTAATAGCGATGTTACCGGCCTTTATCGTCTAGTCTGCCACGGTATATAGCTTGGAACTCTTCCAACATACCGTCCCTCCACTGAGGGTAAAGACATTGCCTGTGACTGACATTCAGTCGTCCTTATCACCCTGGAACCTTTCCAGTGATTCTCCCCAGGATCAATTGATACCATCTCACTAAACCTAGTGAGAATCCTAACATCCATTTAGATCTATCTCATAGATCCAAATCCTAGGATTTAGGAGGTATCCCCTTTATCCTATTTGGAGAATCCTTGTGATAAGAGGAGATTGACCGTGTGTAGTATAGGAAACTCTTTTCCTATCAAGAGTATGTTGTCCACGTACAATACGAGGATGATCACATTACTCTCTACTACCTTTTTGTATATACAAGGTTCATCTACCATTTTGATGAAGTCAAACACTTTTACTACCACATCAAAACAGATGTTCCAACTCCGCGATGCCTGCTTTATCCTGTAAAGAAACTTGCACACGTTTCCGCTGCTCCCACTGTTTACGAAGCCCTCTGGTTGTGTACTTATAGACGTTCTCTTCTAAATCAGTATTTAGAAAAGGAGTCATGACACCCAACCGCCAGATATCGTAGTCATGGTATGTAGCCGTGGCAACTAGGATCCGGATGGACATAAGCATAGCCACTGGAAAAGGTTTCATCATTATCCACGCCTGGTCAATGACGAAAACCTTTAACAAGTCTATCTTTGAAAGTCTCAACTTTTCCATCTATACCAAGTAATCTTCTCAAGATATACTTGCTTCTGATGGGGATTTAACCCTTCAGATATTGCAACCAAAGTCCATACTTTGTTGGTGTACATGGATTCCATCTCAGATTGCTAAGCATCCAGCCATTCTTACAGAGTCCCCACTCTTGATGGCCAGCTCGAAACTAGTTAGGTCATCATCTCATGAAGCAATCCTCGCTCCCACTGTCACCGAGAAACCGAAGTATCTCTCAAGCGGATGAAGAACCCGACCAGATCGGCGGAGAGGCTGAGGTTCGTTGTGGACTATTGAATCCTTTGGTTCTGTCAAATCATCAGCTGTAGTTTGTATAACTGGAACTCCTTCCAGTTCTACAGAACTGACCTTGCCTCGATCTTGTCCGGATTTTGCTTTTGACATAGGCCGGAAAATCCCAAATCTTAACTTACTTAAGAGATAGGTTCTTCCCATACCATATCTTATATGGAGTGGTAGGCATTGATTTGATTCGAATCCAATTCAATAGGTATGCAACTTCTCAAGTGCACTTCCCCAAAAGGAAATAGGTAACTCAGTAGTACTCATCATAGAGCACACCATATCTAATATGGTGCGATTGCTCCGCCCTGACACACCGTTGTGCTGTGGTGTATTCAGAGGAGTAACACCGAGAAAGAATCTCATTCTCCTTTAGAATAGTCCAAGAATTCCATGCACAAGTATTCTCCTCCCTGATCTTATCATAGGACATAATACTTATACCCAGTTTTTGGTTCTCTACTTCTAACTTATATTCTGTGAATATCTCAAAAACTTCGGACTTATGTTTCAACAGGAACATATGGCTGAATCGTGAGAGAACATCAGAGAATGTAATGAAGTACAAAGAACCGGTCCTGGCATGTGTAGACAGGGGACCTTGCATACATCACTATGTATCAGTCCCAAGAGTTCACTAACTCTTTCTCTGTTTCCAATAAACAGAGCTATGGTCATCAAATCTTTGTGACATGACTGGAAAGTTTCATAAGATGTAAATTCAAACTAATTTAAATATGCATCTAAATGTAACTTCAGCCAGTCGGGTCGCATTGATATGACCTAGTCTACAATGCCTCAAAAAAGATTCGTTCATTTCTGAACTCTTCCTCTTGTGTGTGTTCAGTATATTAGGAACTGTAGTTTGATTTAGAACGTCAATGCTTTTAGATAACGTGCCTGAACCGATCAACTTTTGAAATGTTCAAAACAATATTCAACAATACAAAATTATATCCTTTCTTTACTAATAAAGAGACTGATATGATTTTGTATATCAGGTTCGGTATCTAATAGCATTTGTTCAGAATCAATGTATTGGTAATACAGGGTGACAGTGACCAACAGACTTGGCTGCAACACTTGCCCCGTTTTCTGTCTTATGAAACTTATCACCCGTACTCAGTTCTCTACCTTTCTGTAGCCCTATGTAACGGATTACATTTGCGGGATCCTGATCCGGTATCTAATACTTAGGACGTAGAGGACACTGAGAAACAGTTCTTTATAATGAACACACCCGAAGGAGATGCATCATATGCACTTTCTTCGATTGGACGGCATAGGAATTTTGGTATTCCCTTATTTCCTGCTCTGTCTTATAACAATTATAAGTTGGAGCGGGACCAACGTTCCCCAGCTCAGTATAACAAGCGGGTTCGGTCAATACATCCATATTATTATCTTGATTAAGGCGTGATATGGTCGCTACCTGGAGAGAGAGAGAAGAAAACACTCTGCGTGCGCTCTTGCAAGATTAGATTGGTTATTTATTTTATCTAATCAGGATGGCTCCCACTGTTTTTATCAAATCTTCCTTCAAACCCTAAAAGGAAAGACTATCCGGGATTAATTACACTCTACAAGTTCTCCAATCTTTCAGCCAGGCCAGTGTCGGTACTTTGAGGGAGGTTCCCAGTGCTTTCGCACGGGCCTAATTACAGTAAACCTCGTTTTCCCAAAGGCGTAACCCCGTTGACACCTTTCTAGACACCTACTTGATCGGCTAATTGCAAAGTGCAAAACTCTCCCAGGAGTAACAATTACTCGCAGTGGGTATCGGGATCCAAATATCATATAGAAGGTATGCAATCTCATTGCAAATTTCAACACTTGAAACTCCCGATAATGGTTTTTACCCCTAGCACCTATGACCTTGGCTAAGGTCAACAAATCATAAGCACTAGTCAAGTTCTACCCGTCATTTCGTGATTAATTAGACCCACCCACATGACCCTTGGCTAAGGTCAACAAAGCCACATGACTGTCCTAACTAATCGCATCATATGCGGTGTAGGAAGGCATCACTTAGCTACCGTACACTGTGCCTTGACTATGGTCAACAAACACAGCACGAATACTAAGTACTCTACTTCCTAAAATGACGGAGGGTTGCGGATGGTTTTTAAGAAAACCTTTAACGCTTTGAACTTGATCTTGTTGCGGAATCAAATGGTTTTTGAGGCTTTTCTAGTTTTGCTAAAGGGGTCACTCCCGGTGAAGGGATCGTCGGCCCTTTCCTCATCGAATAAGGTGCAGGATATATCATATATAGCGTTGTGCAAAGCAAAAACTATAGAAGCAATCAAAAGACAAACTGAGGGTTGTAGAATCTTCCAGTTATTGCTAAAGGGGTCACTCCCGGTGAAGGGATCTCGGCCCTTTCCTTATCGAATAAGGTGCAGGATGTTCTACAAGGAACACCGCGATGCAAAGCAAGAACTGTAGCTACCTGTTTTATTTTTGAAATTCGATTCCACAACATCTTTTAGGTTTATTTTCTTTCATTAATCTCATTAATGAATGTCCCATCATTTAAGTCCACCTAAACATCACAGATAAATATAACGTACGCTTATGCCATCCGCATTCGCCTCGATATCCCGTCTGCACCGTTAGGTTAGGTAACTAACGGCAGAGCGGGGCAGGGCTAGCGCGGGTGTAAAACATAAGCAATGTCTATATAATATATCATATATACTATATACAATATCTATCTGAACATATCACATGATCACATCACAGATAACGCAGCAGAAAATATCATATGAAATATTGGATATACTAGGACGTCTGTGTTTTTAATATGAGCCAGTATAAAACACGGATTCCACGGTCGTAACGAATAGCCAATCCCACACCCCTAGACCCCTACGAGAGTGGCAAGCAACCCTACCAATTCTAGAGATAGGAGACCCGGACTCGACTCCTCGAGATGGTCTCCCACTGGACCCTAGAACACGGTTACTTGTGCTCCCCTCCTTGGGTCTATCCTAATGCGGAAAAGTAAATAATATACATCAACGGTGACATCTTCCGCAACCTGGAAGTGCCCCAATAAAAGAATATTACATACAAGTTTTTACATGAATGAAAATGAAAAACACTCGTCTCACATAAAAAAAAAAACCCGGCTATTCAAACATGACGATCCAATATAACATATCCAGCAACACATAACATCACATGTCATCAACGTAAGTAAACATGCGTATCCCAATTGTCGTAGACATATAGCAACGAAACCGGCGATATCACATATTACACTTACGGTCACAGAAAAGAAAATGTAAAACTACAACAGTTGGAATCCGCAAACTGCTTAGACATCGCATGCCTAACCAAATGAATTCCTTAGACATCGCATGCCTAACAATTATAAACCCCGCATTTTAGTCTCATTATCGAAAACACTTTTCAATATGAAGTCGGGCAATTCAACAAGATTCCCGATATCCAGAACGAATGCTCGTCGCAAACTTTAGTAGACGGCCGCACCCCCGATACCGTCGACGAAGTGCACTAAGGAGGAACACCGCTGCCGCGAGCACCCGAACGGATGCTTTCGGCGACGGGGTTCTCCTACAGTCACTTGGTCGGGGCTATGGGGCGTGGCTGTCTATTAAGTTTACCCGGCGAGTATCCGCGTATCCAACGTGATTGCGACGGACTTTTGATCACATCAAAATTCTGTGGCAGTCGATCAAGTGAGACTAAAGTGCTATGTTTATAACATTCATTCAGTTATCTCATAACTACTTGTGGATTCCAAATATTGTATCACATTCCAGATAAATAGAAAATGTTAAACTTTTCGATCGAACAATCATACACCCAAGTTTTCCCGAATGGTTTTCAACACTTGAAATAAGTTTAAAAACATCCATTTCATGCCACAGTACCAACGGTCCAGTCGTAGAAGGGTCAAGCCAACGCCTCACATGTGGCACGCCGTACTGCCCCAAACCCTAAGGTTCAAAGGGCAGTTCAAGACGGTCACATAATCGAGTTAAGGTTTGTTGTCTTCTAGAGGGTCCATCGCATTACTTGCACTACTTAGAACATTCTTAAACTACGGAAAAATCCAACACTTGGAAATTTCCCGGCAGGGGAAAAAGTGGGTATTTATATACGGTCGAACTTTTTAACAGTTTCTAAAATATCCGGAAAAACATAAACGAAGTTAAATTATCCGATCGAATCAACGAGTCCCCAATACAACCCTTGAAAACTCAACACTTGAGTGGAATTAAAAAATTCCCAGAAAAAATTAACAATAAAGAACCTAAGAATAATTACATGAAATACCAGGGACTAAGTCACAATTTTGGCCGCGGTTCCGCGGTCGAATTTTTGAGTTAGGGGTCCGTACTTCACAGTAATTCTTAGATTTTCCTGCTTAATTTTCTGAGCATTTTTAATTCACAAAAATCCACAGTTTGAAAAAATGTACAGAGAAGGGTTTTGATCGGGGTTTCGTTATTCGATCGGATCTCTAACATCGTCTACACTTCGCTTAAACCTCTAGCTAGGCTCTGATACCACTGTAGGGTTCCTAGGCACACCCATGAGGTTCTACAACAGATCAACCATGCCAAAATCAAATTTTTCCATGTGCCAAAAAACCCTATACTAGATCGTTAATTAGAGGTAAAGGCGAAAGACATAAAAGTAAACAACTTTACTATAAAGTGAAAGTGACTACAACCTTTGTAGATCCGGTCCTCCACCTCTTTAGCTCCGTGATGATGTCCCTCCGCTGCGATCATCGGATCCCGGACTCTAGCTGTCACGACCCGAAATTGGCACGTGACGGCCCTAATACTACGCAACGTCTTCAGGCGTAACGTAGTAAAAGAAAGCCAAAACCCAGAAATCTAAACCATTAAAAGACAAGAAAAGATAAGAAACATTGTTTAAACCATAAAAAAAATCTCAAATATAAATTCTTTAAGTCCAATTTTCTTTCTTGAAAATTTCGGTAGCACCTCCTTTATAAAAACCAACCCCAAAAATGGGTACAACATAAATATAATGTAAAGCATCCCCAACAGGAGCAAATCCACGCCCAAAGGCGGAAAACAACCACCACAACAAATATACGACGCCGTAGCGAAGAAAAAGAAGACGATAGAAAGGAAACTGTATAAAAGACAACAAATCCACAATTTATACATATCGTCCTCACCAAGTCTCTAAGTCAACAACATAATAGTAGATGGAGAGTACAAGATACAACGAATATACAATACAAATACAGATAACCACCAAAACCCACCTGAACAAAACAGCACACTGTAAGCCGATGCGGTATCTGTAGCAAAAGATAATAGATGAATAGCCAGCCTCGACTACTCTGGGGAACACTCTATAACACCTGTGGCACAACGGGGGTGAGTTGCCAACTCGTGAATAGTAAATAACATATGCAGGTAATCGCAGGAATGTACGTACAGCATGAATCTAAGATATGCAATTTACAGTAATAACCGGTCATTTGAATGTAGAATAAGGGAAAGTACACTAACAAGTACAACCAATATATATAAAGCAATAATGATATGACACAGTATGCAATAATCATGCAATGGGGGTATGAGAATGTAAATGTGCAACACTCATGAAAGGTACACTAACAGGTAATCCTAATACATGAAACAGTGCAGAAATAGATAAAGGTGAGGTATGGAGTGAAATATGTCATTTCCACGGAATCCTGACATCGTGGTAGGATCACAATCCATCAAGACGAATCAAATCCCAATTCCTCAAATCAGCCCCTAAATTGGCTCTCATATCATCTAAGTATCGCATTCTCCTCAATTTCACAATATTAAGTATATCTCGTATATCCCGAATGTACAACATCAAGTATATCTCACATATATCGAATGTACAACATCAAGTATATATCACATATATCGAATGTACAACATCAAGTATATATCACACATATCGAATGTACAATATCAAGTGGATCTCACATATCTCGTATGTACCATATCAATTATATCTCACCTATCTCGAATGTACAACAGCAAGTGGATCTCACATATATCTCCAGTATCCAATCTCAAATGAATCTCTTATATCCCGAATCAAATATCCAGCAAAATTCTAACATCCTAAATATAATGGCATAATAAATATGATGAGGTCAATACACATATATTAGTGTCCCATTCCCCTAATATTGGTGTAAGGGTATATATAACAGCGGCTCAATCCCCTGTTATATATGCAAACGAGTAATTGGAAATATCATGAAACCAATGTGCCAAGCATCGACACAGAAATGCTGATCCATCAGGTGTTGTCCCCATGACTGGCCCCCCTGATGGGTACGTTTCATACGCTATCCCGAGAGCTCGAGTGCCTAGCTCTGACCCTCGCCTCTCGACGTATCCATACGCACATGACTCCCGTCGGTATCCACTCGATAGCCGATGAGTCATTGATCCTGTCACCGGATGATATGGTTCCCCTAAGCCTCATCGCCTAGCACCGCGAAATCGTTCTTGCTTCGGGGTACCCCCGGGCCCCACCATGTACCCACAGACGGTGCCTCCTCACTCCTCGAATCGGGCATATATCAGAACCGATAAATCTCATGGTGGCTGCGGAAACATCAATATCAAGGAAACAGGGTCTTTCAAATAATGCATAATTTCATGAACTACCACGGTCCCCAAATCCAGAAAACATCATGAAAAATCCATATAACAATGCGAAAATCCATGAATATAATATGTGCACCATATCTGAAATGCAAGTATATAAAGGAAAAACCGCTAATTAACTGCATCAAGTTAATACAAATATCATGCGGTTCCTATTTATCCACTTCTAAATAACATCAAGTGAAGGTAAACATGTAGCTAAAACCAGATGTATGTGAAATCAATAAGGTATAGCAAGATAATGTGTCTACCTATAAGCAATGATATAGTATACCCCCTGGGTATAAGAACAGTATGTGCAAGGTATACCCATAGCTATGACAGGGAGTGTGTATGTACATATCACTAATGGTACAATACTCTATAGGAATACAGGTATGCTAAATGCCATATATGATAAGCAGTATGAATCAATGTCACAATGTCCCTAACCAAACAATATAACATCTATAAGTGGTTTTTGTGTGACATGGCAATTATTGACGGTGTGTGTAGCATATAATCAGTGCTCGTGCAACATGAATCGTCAATAATATGTGCAGTGTCCTACTACTACCAGTCCAGGAACAACTACATCTAAGTAATAGGGTAAAGGCGTAATTCTAACAATAACGTAGAATATGCGACAAGTAATAAAATCTCTAGCCCTGACGCATAACGCCATGCGGGCGATTTCCTTGTAGATGTTAAATCTACTCACCAACGCTCCAAGCTAGGTGAAGCCTACCACCTGTTTTCCCCTTGTCGTAGCGTCCGAAGTCCCCGCTTGCGAACCTAAAATTTCACAAACACAACATATAAGCAAATATCCTGCATCGACGAAAAGACAACGAAACGCGATGAAAACGCCCAGAAAATTACACTGCGCGCTTAGCGCATCTATCGCGCACGATACCGGCCAAAAACCCTAATTGGGGTCGCTAAACTACAAAACACCATGACTGGACCCCGATCGTCCCGGTCGCGCAACACAACACAAGAATTATGAGGAATACAATAGATATAACCTCGTAACGACCAATCGAACCCACGTCGGAAAAATCCCGAAATCTAGTAAGCAACCTATCGCAAAATTCCGCACTAGTTTCAAGCTAATGCATATCTAGCGATAACAAACACCTTAAAATAGCTTAACTAAGCTACCTAAACCTTTCCTATATTTTTAACACTCGCTAATTATGTTTTAGCAAAAACCTAGTAAGCTAATTGCATAATTAAACAAAGTGATCATTAACAAAAATTAACATTTTCTACTAGGTTAATCTTCTCCAAAACACAAATTAACACTTCAAAAGAACACTAAACACATAAACAAAATTTAACCCTAACATGAATTTCTTAAACCAAAAATAAATGAATTAATCATAATATAAAAACTAAACTAAACACATAATTAGCTAACTAAACTAGCTAGAATAAGATTAAAGCAAATATAAAAGGATTAAGGTAAGAATTATACCTCCCCAAGAACACAAAATGAAACTTAATCCAACATCTTAGCATCAAAAACCAGGCTTTAATGAAGATCCATGAAGGATTAGTGAAGGAAATGAAGGAAAAATGATTATATTTGAATTTATATGAATTAAATTGGATTTTTCATGATTTATTTGATGAAAAATGAGTTGAAAATGGGTGGAAATGATGGAGGACGGCAAGGGGTAGGGAAGGGCCGGCCAAGGGGAGAATGTGGGGATTTTTGGTGAAGTGTGTGGAATTTTCTAGCAAAAGAAAACAATTAATGCACATTTAATGCAAAAATGTCACCTTTTATTCATTTTCTTTTTTTTTTAACTAATTCCCTTTGACCAAAAAATATCTAGATATTTAAAAAGAAGGTTCTAAAATAATTTTAGTGATGATTCCCAAAAATTTTCATTTAGAAAAATTTTCCCGATTTACGTGCATATTTTACCGGCTAAAATAATATTTTATTTGGGAAAAATTCTATCTGAACCAAAACCTCCCAAATTACCTCTAAAGTTCGCGCACAAGCTTTATTTTACTTAAACTAGGTGCCGGTAAGCTTATACGGACGTTTGATCGAAATCGGATTAAAACGGGAAAAACCGACAATTTTGCCCTAAAACGGAAAAATTCGCAAAACGATTTCTGAAATGTTACAATCTTCCCCCCTTAAAGAAATTCGGTCCCCGAATTAAAATTCATCTACGCATACCTTCAAGAAGATGAGTACAAAAACTCCCAAATCTCGCTCGCAACCTCCCAAGTGATCACTTCACAAAACGGCTACGTCCAAGAAAAACCCTCCACAGATAGCAAGACCCTTGACCGAAGTTTCCCCACCTGCCGAACCATTTACACCAATGGCTGCCGGTGAACGAAAAGATCGCGTCAAAACTAAATGGTCTGATGCTGAATCATGTGGGAATTCATGAAGGTAATTGCACAAATCAACACAAAGAATACGGGGTGAATAATCAAAATCTGGGCGGAAGTGCCAAATTAAAGGCAACGAACTAACTCGCTTAAAGGATCTCAAAAGGACCTAAAATTCTGGGATAAGCTTCCCAAAACTCAACACGTCATTCATCGGAAAAATCCGTAGGAATACATGATCTCCCCACTGCGAACTCAAGTTTACGACCAACACGGTCGACATAAGACCTCTGTCTGCACTGGGCTACTCATCCTGACCTGAACCAACTGGATCATCTCCGAAGTCTAGAGACTAGCTGAGGTCCCAAAATCCTACTACGCAGAGTCAGAAAACAGATTGGTGATCGACACGACCTAACTAAACCTAAAGGTTGCCAATTGGAGTGTCTCCTGATAACAACTATCGAAGGAGAACCCTAACAATGGCTAGTGACGATCCCCAACTACCGACAACAACTAACACAAACACACAACAAGACAAACACCTTGAAACGAAACCTGAAATTTCTCTTTACATTCCTGTCCACCCGTAAATATCTCACAAGTCACGTCAATGTTGGCGGAACCTGAATGAACATAGAGAATTGACTGATGTGCTTGCTCTAGGATTCCACGTCCCTACCCGATAAAATCAGGTACACAAACGCATTCCTAACTTAGCACACCCTTGTCACAATCAAAGACTCTGAATCATTACCCAGCCGAGAATACTCAAGTATCTCTAACGAACGAGCGTCGGCGGGTAGTGTCACAACCACACAAAATCGAGCCACTCTCGTGAAACATTACAGTTAAATCACAAAGTCACCCAAACCAAAAGCAAGAACTGATGCAGTTGCTAACCAAATCTCTAACTGCCGAAAACTCCGTACACATGCCTCAGTCCAAAGAAAAGAAACCTCCATTCCGGTCATTCCGGTCAACGGTGCAGCAATACGCTAATAATACTGCACGAAACGGCGGCAAAAACCTGCTAAGCCCAAATTCAGCGGACCTCCGTCCTGTACATAAGTCTGGGCCTAAGCTGTACGGTCACGACCTTCCTCGGAACCATACGAAACCGTCTCCCGTAACTATAAGACCTAGGAGTCAACACAAACAAGCCTGAAGGAACACTCCGAGAACCTAGCAAACAGCTGGGGCTCTACCAATGTCTGCAAAAAAAATCCTCAAGTGTTGCTCCTGTTCCTCAAGACACACTAGAAAAGACCAAAATGTCGTCAATAACACAACAAAACTGGTCGAGGAACGGCCTGAAGAAATCTGGTGCATCATATCCACGAATGCTGCTAGGGCATTGGCGAGTCCAAAGACACCACCAAAAAACACAAAGCCATAGCACGCACAAGAGCAGTATTCGGAATGCCATCACTCCGAACCAGCAACGACGATGACCTGATCCCAACAACTTAGAAAAAGTCCCGCACTCTGGAGCTGATCGAAGAAATCGTCAATGCGAGGTAAATGATACCTTTCCGCACCATAAGCCGGTTCAATTGACGATCCATCAATCCACAACCGCACTCTGTCGACTTTCTCCTTGACGAACAAAAAAAAAATAGGAGCTCCCAAAAGCGAAACACTCGGACACACAAACCTCCCTAACAACAACTCTGCAGCAGATCCTTAAGCTCCCTAAGCTTCGCCAGCTTATCTGGAACGTCGGAAAACTCTTGTACGAAAGGAACCCGGTCCAACAATCCCACTGTGGCTCCGGTATCTCGAATAAACGCCAAGAATCCACGACATCTCCTCCAAAAGCTGACTAGCGAAAAAGGCTGAATTCAAGCTGTGAGAGGCGGCACAACTATCCACCTGCACAACAAGAACTGACTCGCCGGGAAAACAATTTCTGACTGTTTCCTCACGGTAGTCCACAGACGCCTAACACGTAGCTAACCAATCCATGCCCAGGAGAACGTCAAATCCAACCTCTCTAGAAGGATCAAGTGACGGATGAATCTCCTAACCGATTGACATACGACTGAAATACGAGCCGCGTAACAAAAGAATCGCTGACAGAAGTTAACACAACAAAAGGCTGAGCTAGCTAACACAATCCTCGTCCCAACCACGGCACAAAGTGTGAAAACCAACAAGTACATCAAACGAACATGTGAATAAAGGATACCTGAAAACTCTGCATTGGACGCCTGAGCGTCCCGATGAGTAGAAGAAAACTCCTGTGTCTGCCTCCTACCCGCAGCTGTCAGAACCCTTCCTCTGCCAGACTGACCCCTCAGAGCAAACCTTCCGCGCCCATGACCTCTTAGAACACGACTCTGACGCGGTGCTAAGGAACAGTCCCTGATGAAGTGATGAAGGCTCCCGCATCGAAAACATCCATACGACGGCTGCTGGCCCTCTAAGGGATGAAAGCTGAACGACTGACCTCGTCCTAAGCCTCTGCCACTCCCACGACGGTCACGAAATCTGTCTCGATGACTATGCCTCTGTCCCTGGACTGGCACACCGGTACTGGTCCTCCACTATCCTGGAACTCGCAAAGTCTCTGGAATACATGTCTCGTCAACTAGGGCTGCATCCACTGGTGCTATGTAACTGACGGAAAGCTGTGTGCTGATCGCAAGGAACAACTGGATAACAGGGGTGACAACCTCCTGTCGCTGCGCTCGAATGGTCTCCACCAAAGAACTCATCGTCTGGCGCAAGTCCTGCATCTCTGCCACAAGCCTAGCGATACTATCTGTCGAAGGCGGATCCGTCTGCACCTGTGCAACGAGCGTGCCATCCTGGTCAGTCCTCGCTTTCCCCGAGTCAATACTGACATCGGCCCTCGCTGCACCTCACTGAGTCCCTATAGTTGTCGTCGGCAAAGGCCATAAATAGGAATAGGATTCGATATGAACACGGAAATCGAATCACAAGGATATGAATCATCAAGGAAGGAATTTCAAGTAATTGTACTTAGGTCACTTTAGACGGATTCCTGCATCGTAAGTATGCTGCAGACATACACACACTACGTTACTCTTCTTAAGCTACCTACTCCATCATATAAAGGTCATCCTACACTCCGTAAGGTAAAAACCTAGCGCTCTGATACCAACTTTGTCACGACCCGAAATTGGCACGTGACGGCCCTAATACTATGCAACGTCTACAGGAGTAACGTAGTAAAAGAAAGCCAAAACCCAGAAATCTAAACCATTAAAAGACAAGAAAAAATAAGAAACATTGTTTAAACCATAAAAAAAATCTCAAATATAAATTCTTTAATTCCAATTTTCTTTCTTGAAAATTTCGGCAGCACGTCCTTTATAAAAACCAACCCCAAAAATGGGTACAACATAAATATAATGTAAAGCATCCCCAACGGAAGCAAATCCACGCCCAAAGGCGGAAAACAACCACCACAACAAATATACGACGCCGTAGCGAAGAAAAAGAAGACGATAGAAAGGAAACTGTATAAAAGACAATAAATCCACAATTTATACATATCGTCATCACCAAGTCTCTAAGTCAACAACATAATAGTAGATGGAGAGTACAAGATACAACGAATATACAATACAAATACAGATAACCACCAAAACCCACCTGAACAAAACAGCACACTGTGAGCCGATGCGGTATCTGTATCAAAAGATGATAGATGAATAGCCAGCCTCGACTACTCTGGGGAACACTCTGTAACACCTGTGGCACAACGGGGGTGAGTTACCAACTCGTGAATAGAAAATAACATATGCAGGTAATCGCAGGAATGTATGTACAGCATGAATCTAAGATATGCAATTTACAGTAATAACAGGTCATATGAATGTAGAATAATGGAAAGTACACTAACAAGTACAACCAATATATATAAAGAAATAATGATATGACACAGTATGCAATAATCATGCAATGGGGGTATGAGAATGTAAATGTGCAACACTCATGAAAGGAACACTAACAGGTACTCCTAATACATGAAACAGTGCACAAATAGATAAAGGTGAGGTATGGAGTGAAATATGTCATTTCCACGGAATCCTGACATCGTGGTAGGATCGCAATCCATCAAGACGAATCAAATCCCAATTCCTCAAATCAGCCCCCAAATTGGCTCTCATATCATCTAAGTATCGCATTCTCCTCAATTTCACAATATTAAGTATATCTCGTATATCCCGAATGTACAACATCAAGTATATCTCACATATATCGAATGTACAACATCAGGTATATATCACATATATCGAATGTACAACATCAAGTATATATCACATATATCGAATATACAACATCAAGTATATATCACATATATCGAATGTACAATATCAAGTGGATCTCACATATCTCGTATGTACCATATCAAGTATATCTCACCTATCTCGAATATACAACAGCAAGTGGATCTCACATATATCTCCAGTATCCAATCTCAAATGAATCTCTTATATCCCGAATTAAATATCCAGCAAAATTCTAACATCCTAAATATAATGGAATAATAAATATGATGAGGTCAATACACATATATTACGTCCCATTCCCCTAATATTGGTGTAAGGGTATATATAACAGCGGCTCAATCCCCTGTTATATATACAAACGAGTAATTGGAAATATCATGAAACCAATGTGCCAAGCATCGACACAGAAATGCTGATCCATCAGGTGCTGTCCCCATGACTGGCCCCCCTGATGGGTACGTATCATACGCTATCCCGAGAACTCGAGTGCCTAGCTCTGACCCTCGCCTCTCGACGTATCCATACGCACATGACTCCCGTCGGTATCCACTCGATAGCCGATGAGTCATGGGTCCTGTCACCGGATGGTATGGTTCCCCTAAGCCTCATCGCCTAGCACCGCGAAATCGTTCTTGCTTCGGGGTACCCCCGGGCCCCACCATGTACCCACAGACGGTGCCTCCTCACTCCTCGAATCGGGCATATATCAGAACCGATAAATCTCATGGTGGCTGCGGAAACATCAATATCAAGGAAACCGGGTCTTTCAAATAATGCATAATTTCATGAACTACCACGGTCCCCAAATCCAGAAAACATCATGAAAAATCCATATAACAATGCGAAAATCCATGAATATAATATGTGCGCCATATCTGAAATGCAAGTATATAAAGGAAAAACCGCTAATTAACTGCATCCAGTTAATACAAATATCATGCGGTTCCTATTTATCCACTTCTAAATAACATCAAGTGAATGTAAACATGTAGCTAAAACCAGATGTATGTGAAATCAATAAGGTATAGCAAGATAATGTGTCTACCTATAAGCAATGATATAGTATACCCCCTGGGTATAAGAACAGTATGTGCAAGGTATACCTGTAGCTATGACAGGGAGTGTGTATGTACATATCACTAATGGTACAATACTCTATAGGAATACTGGTATACTGAATGCCATATATGATAAGCAGTATGAATCAATGTCACAATGTCCCTAACCAAACAATATAACATCTATAAGTGGTTTGTGTGTGACATGGCAATTATTGACGGTGTGTGTAGCATATAATCAGTGCTCGTGCAACATGAATCGTCAATAATATGTGCAGTGTCCTACTACTACCAGTCCAGGAACAACTACATCTAAGTAATAGGGTAAAGGAGTAATTCTAACAATAACGTAGAATATGCGACAAGTAATAAAATCTCTAGCCCTGACGCATAACGCCATGCGGGCGATTTCCTTGTAGATGTTAAATCTACTCACCAACGCTCCAAGCTAGGTGAAGCCTACCACCTGTTTTCCCCTTGTCGTAGCGTCCGAAGTCCCCGCTTGCGAACCTAAAATTTCACAAACACAACACATAAGCAAATATCCTGCATCGACGAAAAGACAACGAAACGCGATGAAAATGCCCGGAAAATTACACTGCGCGCTTAGCGCATCTATCGCGCACGATACCGGCCAAAAACCCTAATTGGGGTCGCTAAACTACAAAACACCATGACTGGACCCCGATCGTCCCGGTCGCGCAACACAACACAAGAATTACGAGGAATACAATAGATATAACCTCGTAACGACCAATCGAACCCACGTCGGAAAAATCCCGAAATCTAGTAAGTAACCTATCGCAAAATTCCGCACTAGTTTCAAGCTAATGCATATCTAGCGATAACAAACACCTTAAAATAGCTTAACTAAGCTACCTAAACCATTCCTATATTTTTAACACTCGCTAATTATGTTTTAGCAAAAACCTAGTAAGCTAATTGCATAATTAAACAAAGTGATCATTAACAAAAATTAACATTTTCTACTAGGTTAATCTTCTCCAAAACACAAATTAACACTTCAAAAGAACACTAAAAACATAAACAAAATTTAACCCTAACATGAATTTCTTAAACCAAAAATAAATGAATTAATCATAATATAAAAACTAAATTAAACACATAATTAGCTAACTAAGCTAGCTAGAATAAGATTAAAGCAAATATAAAAGGATTAAGGTAAGAATTATACCTTACCAAGAACACAAAATGAAACTTAATCCAACATCTTAGCATCAAAAACGAAGCTTTAATGAAGATCCATGAAGGATTAGTGAAGGAAATGAAGGAAAAATGATTATATTTGAATTTGTATGAATTAAATTGGATTTTTCATGATTTATTTGATGAAAAATTAGTTGAAATGGGTGGAAATGATGGAGGGCAGCAAGGGGAAGGGAAGGGCCGGCCAAGGGGAGAATGGGGGGATTTTTGGTGAAGTGTGTGGAATTTTCTAGCAAAAGAAAACAATTAATGCACATTTAATGCAAAAATGCTACCATTTATTCATTTTCTTTTTTTTTTTTAAATAATTCCCTTTGACCAAAAAATATCTAGATATTTAAAAAGAAGGTTCTAAAATAATTTTAGTGATGATTCCCAAAAATTTTCATTTAGAAAAATTTTCCCGATTTACGCGCGTATTTTACCGGCTAAAATAATATTTTATATGGAAAAAATTCTATCTGAACCAAAACCTCCCAAATACCTCTAAAGTTCGCGCACAAGCTTTATTTTAGCTAAACTAGGTGCCGGTAAGGTTATACGGACGTTTGATCGAAATCGGATTAAAACGGGAAAAACCGACAATTTTGCCCTAAAACGGAAAAATTCGCAAAACGATTTCTGAAACGTTACACTAGCGATGGTTTCGTCGGAGAAATGATCGGGCTAGTTCATCGACTTCGATGCCGAAGATGATCTACGTCGAGGCAACTCAAGATCAAGCTCCATCTTCACTTGGTCATAAAACTTATGAAGATAACACACTCTACTACATGGCAAATGGTAGAGGATGAAGAAATAGGAAGTGGGTTCACTTTGGAATTGGATTTCTCACTTGGATTCATCACTTGGAATTTTCAAGAGAGCTTTCTTCTCTTCATGAAGAAGAAGAAGAAGAAAAAAAGAAAAAGAATTAACTTAAAAGAAAATTCAAGTGAATCTTATCATTTAGCAACCATGGGTGAGTAAACTCATGTAGAGAGTAAACTACGGTTTATGCTAATGGTTGGGTTAAGGATAAAACAAAATGGTTTAGACTTTGTCAAAGATGCTATGAAGCTTCATGAAGCTTCAAGCCAAAGTGAAAAAAAAACCACCACCATTTTGTTTCTTGCCAAAATAAATAAATGAATAAATAAATAAGGTAATGGAAACCCTAACCATTAACTAAACATGGTGTATAGCATACACTCACCCAAGTTTGCATGTATCATCAAACATGATACAATCAAGTGCACAAAAATATATCACATATACTACTTGTGCATATCAAGTGAGAAAATCAATCTTAAGTGAACAAATACTAGTTAATTTAAAGTAATATATCAAATATATAATTATACATTAAATCATTAAATCAACACTTGATTTAATGATCCGGTAATACTGCATATAACCGACTAATATTAAGTGTATCAATGTATTGAATCAACACTTGATTCGGTAACTCGGCTATATCTTATATAACCGTCCAATGATACAAATCGCGAGAATAGAATACAGTATTGTTAGTTACATGTATGCCCTAGAGGCCATTACTCTACATAGGATGTATATTGTAGTGGATGCTGGGACATATATAGGGAGGACTTTCTTGCTCGACATGATAGTATGCTATCCGGTTACTCTTTACCTTAACGTGTATACTGATTGTCTCTCTGTTACATGTTGGTAAAGCCCTTAGGATGTGTACTTGACTACCTGGACTATGATGCGGATCATACTAGTGGGGACATAGTAGTCCATAAGTACATCCTTCAAGGTCCCTAGTCGTGGGTGTATCGAGACGGGGCATCGATATACCAGAGTAGACTAGCGTATACCTTCTCGACCCATACAGATGGGCGATGGATGATCCCATATCCGTTGGTGTTTGACATCAGAGATGATATATGGGTGCTCAGTGGAGACTGAGTACACTGGACGGACTCGCCGAGAACTCCCAGATAGTATTATACCTTACGTCAGATGGCAGTTCTCTGGTGACACTGGTACAGGTTAGTCTGTAGACCCGAGATCGTCATAGAGTCTTGTGTGATTCCCACTGTGCTTTGATTTCCACATTACCACGTCTAAGAGGGCGTGCAAAACGGTGGTTTTTGGGTACAGTCCCGAATCACATGGAGGCAATGAGCGATAGGAGGGGATTCGTCTCTCCCGGTATAGGGAGTTGATGTTGCGCTGTGTTCGATTGGCTATAACCGGAAATCCCTGGCCAGGGTTGTTGAGATTTACTGGTAAGTGTTACCAGTATTTTCTCGAACTGTTATAGACCTCATATCGACATGACTTATCGAGCTACTAGGGTCTGACGTTTACCACCCCTAGGCAAGATATGCGACATATCAGACGAACAGACCGGACTGTACGGTAAGTGTTACTGGTTGGATTCACAGGAGTGTGAGCGGGCTTGCTCGTCGATCTTCTGATCGCTCAATACGGTGGCCGTTACGTTTACCAGACCGCTTGCGGCTTGTGGGTGATTGATATGATCATCACCTGCTGCCGGCGTATTGACGAGTCTTTAGAGTCCTACACAGAGGTTTCCAGGCTCAAGCAAAACGAAATAGGAGCGCATATGAGATATGTGCGGGACAGAGAATTATACCAGTATGTGATACTGTATTCTATTCTCGCGATTTGTATCATTGGTCGGTTATATGTGATATAGCCGGGTAACCGAATCAAGTGTTGATTTGATACATTGATACACTTGATATTAGTCGGTTATATGCGATATGACCGGATCGTTAAATCAAGTATTGATTTAATGATTTAATGTATAATTATATATTTGATATATTACTTTACATTAACTAGTATTAGTTCACTTAAGATGGATTTTCTCACTTGATGTGCACATTGTATATTTGATATAGTTTTGTGCAGTAGTTTGTATCATGTTTGATGATACATGCAAACTTGGGTGTATGTTTGATTTAAACCTTGGTTAAGTAAATGGTTAGGGTTTTAATTTATTTATTCATTTATTTATTTATTTCATTTTGGCAAGAAATGAAATGGTTTCTACTTTTGTTTTACATTGAAGCTTCATGAAGCTTTGAAAAAGTCTACCATTTTTGTTTCATGCCTAACCTAACCATTCACCTAACCTTAGTTTACTCTCTATACATAACCATGGTTGCTAATATGATAAGAATCACTTATTTTCTATTATTCAATAATTCTTATCATATTATCTTCTTCTTCTTCTTCTTCAAGAAGAAAGAAGCTTGCTAGCTTCAATGGTGACTTGAGAAAAAGAGTGAGAAATCCAAGTCTAAAATGAACCCACTTCCTATTTCTTCATCCTCTACCACTTGCCAAGTAGTATAGGGTGTTTTTCTTCACAAGTTTCATGGCTTGGTGAAGTTGGAGCTTGATCTTGTGTTGCCTCGACGTAGATCATCTTCGGCATCGAAGTCGACGACCTAGCCCGCCCATTTCTCCGATGAAGCCGACGCTAGAGTCCGGGATCCGATGATCGCAGCGAGGTTACATCGTCACGGAGCTATGGAGGTGGAGGACCGGATCTACAAAGGTTGTATTTTCGTTCTCACTTAGCAGTAAAGTTGTTTACTACTTGCATGTTTCGCCTAATCTCTAGTCAACGATCGCATTAGGGTTTCTCGGCACCGGAAATTTTTGAATTTGGCATGATTGATACCTTGCGAGACCTCCTTAGAGTGCCTAGGAACCCTACAGTGGTATCAGAGACTAGCTAGAGCCTTAGGCGATGCGTAGACGGAGTTAGAAGTCCGATCGAACCGAAACCCTAATCTCAAATTGCTCTCTGTACATTTTTTGAAATCGGGGATTTTTACGAATTAAAAATATGCAGAAAAATCAACAGGAGTTTCTAAGAATTACTGTGAAGCACGTGCTTCTGATTCGATCAAAGCGCGGCGGAACTGCGGCATTAGCATGGCTAATGCAGCGGTTCCGCGGCCACTTAGTCGCTTCTTCCATTTATTTTTGCACAGTAATTCCTAGATTGTGGTGCAGTATTTTCTGGGAATTTTTAAATCTTACTCAAGAGTTGAGTTTTCTGGGTTGTATTGGGAGTTCATAGATTCGATCGGATTATCAAACTTTGTCTATGTGTTTTTCCGGGTAATTTTAGAATATGTTAAAAAGTTCGACCGAATATAAATACCCACTTTTTCCCCTGCCGGGAAATTTCCAATTACTGGATTTTTCCGTGGTTTAATAACGTTCTAAGTAGTGCAAGTAATGCGATGGTCCCTCTAGAAGACAACAAACCTTAACTCGATTATGTGACCGTCTTGAACTGCCCTTTGAACCTTAGGGTTTGGGGCAGTACGGCGTGCCACATGTGAGGCGTTGGCTTGACCCTTCTACGGATGGAACGTTGGTACTGAGGCATGAACTGGTTGTTTTTAAACCTATTTCATGTGTTGATTTGTTTCGGGAAAACTTGGATGTTTGAATGTTCGATCGGAAAGTTTAACATTTTCTATTTATCTGGAATGGGATACAATACTTGGAATCCACAAGTAGTTATGAGATAACTGATATGAATGTTATAAGCATAGCACTTTAGTCTCACTTGATCGGTTGCCACGGAATTTTGATGTGATCAAAAGTCCGTCGCAATCACGTAGCGTACGCGGATATTCGCCGGTAAACTTAATAGACAGCTACACCCCATAGCTCCGACCAAGTGACTGTAGGAGAACCCCGTCGCCGAAAGCATCCGTTCGGGTGCTCGCGGCAGCGGTGTTCCGCCTTGGTGCACTTCGTCGACGGTATCGGGGGTGCGGTCGTCTACTGAAGTTTGCGACGAGCATTCGATCAGGATGCCGGGAATCTTGTTGAATTGCCCGACTTGATATTGAAAAGAGTTTTCGATAATGAGACTGAAATGCGGGGTTTATAATTGTTAGGCATGCGATGTCTAAGGAATTCATTTAGTTAGGCATGCGATGTCTAAAGAAGTTTGCGGATTCCAACTGTTGTAGTTTTACACTTTCTTTTCTATGACCGTAAGTGTAATATGTGATATCGCCAATTTCGTTGCTATATGTCAACGACAATTGGGATACGCTTGTTTACTTACGTTGATGACATGTGATGTTATGTGTTGCTGGATATGTTATAGTGGATCGTCGTGTTTGAATAGCCGGGGGGTTTTTTATGTGAGATGAGTGTTTTTCATTTTCATTCATGTAAAAACTTGTATGTAATATTCTTTTATTGGGGCACTTCCAGGTTGCGGAAGATGTCACCGTTTGTATATTATTTACTTTTCCGCACTAGGATAGACCCAAGGAGGAGGGCACAAGTAACCGGGTTCTGGAGTCCAGTGGGAGACCAACTCGAGGAGTCGAGTCCGGGTTTCCTAACTCTAGAATTGGTAGGGTTGCTTGCCGCTCTCGTAGGAGTCTAAGGGTATGGGTTTGGCTATTCATCGCGACCGTGGAATCCGTGTTCTATACTGGCTCGTATTGAAAACACGGACGTCCTAGTATATCCAATGTTTCATATGTTTCTTCTGCTGCGATATCTGTGATGTGATCATTTGATATGTTCTGTGATAGATACTGTATATAGTATATATGATATATTATATAGACGTTACTTATGTTATACACCCGCGCTAGCCCTGCCCCGCTCTGCCGTTAGTTACCTAACCTAACGGTGCACGAGGGGACATCGAGGCGAATGTGGATGGCATAAGTGTACGTCGTATTTATCTGTGATGTTTAAGTAACTTAAATGATGGGACTTCATTAATGTGATTAATGAAAGAAAAAGAAACCTAAAGATGTTGTGGAATCGAATTTCAGGTAGCTACAGTTCTTGCTTTGCATCGCGGTGTTCCTTGTAGAACATCCTGCACCTTATTCGATAAGGAAAGGACCGAGATCCCTTCTCCGGGAGTGACTCCTTTAGCAATAACTGGCAGATGCTACAACCCTCGGTTTGTCTTTTGATTGCTTCTATAGTTTTTGCTTTGCACAGTGATATATATGATATATCCCGCACCTCATTCGACGAGGAAAGGGCCGACGATCCCTTCACCGGGAGTGACCTCTTTAGCAAAACTAGAAAAGCTTCAAAAGCACTCCATTTCGAAATCATTTGATTCTACAACGATATCAAGTTCATTACGCAATAGGTTTTCAGAAAAACCTATCGTAGCCCTCCGTCATTTCAGATAAGTAGTAGTTAGTATTCGTGCTACGTTTGTTGGCCTGCGTCAAGGCGTAGTGTGCGGTAGCTAACTAGTATTTATCTGCTTATGCATATGAGGCAGATTGGATTAGGGTAGTCGTGCGACTTTGTTGGCCTGCGTCAAGGGTCATGCGGGTGGGTTTAATTCAATCAGGAAATGACGGGTTGAACTTGACTAGCGCACTATGGTTTGTTGGCCTTCGTCAAGGTCATAGGACGCTAGGGGAAAAATTATCGGGAATTTCAAGTGTTGAAATTTGCAATGAGATTGCATACCTTCTATGAGATAGTTGGATCCCGATACCCACTGCGAGTAATTGTTACTCCTGGGAGAGTTTTACACATTACAATTAGCCGATCAAGTAGGTGTCTAGAAAGGTGTCAACGGGGTTACGCCTCTGGGAAAACGAGGTTTACTATAATTAGGTCCGTGCGAAAGCACGGGGAACCTCTCTCAAAGTACCGACACTGGCCTGGCTGAAAGATTGGCGAACTTGTAGCGTGTAATTAATCCCGGCTAGTCTTTCCTTTTAGGGTTTGAAGGAAGATTTGATAAAAACAGTGGGAGCCATCCTGATTAGATAAAATATATAACCAATCTGATCTTGCAAGAGCATACGCTGAGTGTTTTCTTCTCTCTCCCTCCAGGTAGCGACCATATCACGCCTTAATCAAGATAATAAAACGGATATATTGACCGAACCCGCTTGTTATACTGAGCTGGGGAACGTTTGTCCCGCTCCAACTTATAATTTTTATAAGACAGAGCAGGAATTGGGGAATACCAGATTTCACGTGCCGCCCAAACGAAGAAAGTGCATATGATGCATCTCCTTCGGGTGTGTTCATTACAAAGAACTGTTTCTCTGTATCCTCTACGTCCTGGGTATTGGATCAGGATCCCAGATATGTAATCTATAACATAGGGCTACAGATAGGTAGAGAACTGAGAACGGGTGATAAGTTTCATGAGGCAGAAAACGGTGCAACTGTTGCAGCCAGGTCTGTTGGTCACTGTCACCCCATATTACCTGAATACATTGATTCTGAATGAATGTTATTAGATACCGAACCTGATATACAAAATCATATCAGTCTCTTTATTAGTAAAGAAATGATAAAATTTTGTATTGTTGGATAATGTTTTGAACATTTCCTATATCAAAAGTTGATCGGTTCAGGCACGTTATCTAAAAGCATTGATGTTCTAAATCAAACTACAGATTTTAGTATACAGAACATACACAAGAGGAAGAGTTCAGAAATGAACGGATCCTTCTTGAGGTATTGTAGACCAGGTCATATCAATGCGACCCGACTGGCTGAAGTTACATTTAGATGCATATTTAAATAAGTTTGAATTTACATCTTGTGAAACTTGCCGGTCATGTCACAAAGATTAGATGACCACAGCTCTGTTTGTTTGAAGCAGAGAAAGAGTTAGTTGAACTCTTAGGATGATACATGTTGATGTATGTAGGTCCCCTGTCTACACATGCCAAGACCGGTTCTTTGTACTTCATTAAATTCTCTGATGATCTTTCGAGATTCAGACCTATGTTCCTGTTGAAACACAAGTCCGAACCTTTTGAGATATTCACAGAATATAAGTTAGAAGTATAGAACCAAAATACGGGTATAAGTATTATGTCCTATGATGAGATCAGGGAGGAGAATACTTGTGCATGGAATTCTTGGACTACTCTAAAGGAAAATGAGATTCTCTCTCACTGTTACTCCTCCGTATACACCACAGCACGTCGGTGTATCGGGACGGAGCAATCACACCCTATATGATAAGGTGTGCTCTATGATGAGTACTACTGAGTTACCTATTTCCTTTTGTGAGTTATGCACTTATGAAGTTGCATACCTATTGAATAGGGTTCCGATCAAATCAGTTGCCTACCACTTCATATGTGATATGGAAAGGGAAGAGCCCATATCTTAAGTTAGTTAAGATTTGGGGTTGTCCGGCCTATGTCTAAAAGAAAAATCCGGACAAGCTCGAGGCAAGATCTGTTATGTAGAACTTGAAATGTTCCAGCTATACAAACTGCAGCTGATGATTTGGTAGAACCGAAGGATTCAATAGTAACCAACGAACCTCAGCCTCTCCGCCGATCTGGTAGGGTTCCTCATCCACCAGAGAGATACTTCGGTTTCTCGATGACAGTGGGAGAGAGGATTGCATCATGAGATGATGACCCAACTAGTTTCTAGCTGGCCATCAGGAGTGGGACTCTGTAAGAATGGCTGGATACTTAGCAATCTGAAATGGAATCCATGTACACCAACAAAGTATGGACTTTGGTTGCTTTATCTGAAGGGTTAAATTCCCATCAGGAGTAAGTATATCTTGAGAAGATTATTTGGTGTAGATGGAAAAGTTGAGACTTTCAAAGATAGACTTGTTAAAGGTTTTCGTCATCAACCAGGCGTGGATTATGATGAAACCTTTTCTAAGTAGCTATGCTTAAGTCCATCCAGATCCTACTTGCCACGGCTACATACCATGACTACGATATCTGGCGGTTGGGTGTCTTGACTGCTTTTCTAAATGATGTTTTAGAAGAGAACGTCTATAAGTACAAAGCCAGAGGGCTTCGTAAATAATGGGAGCAGCGGAAACGCGAGCAAGATGTTTTATATGATAAAGCAGGCATCGTGGAGTTGGAACGTCTGTTTTGATGTAGTAGTCAAAGAGTTTGACTTCATCAAAATGGTAGATGAACCTTGTATATACAAAAAGGTAGTAGGGAGTATGGTGGTGATCCTCGTAGAGTACGTGGATGACATACTCTTGATAGGGAAAGAGTTTCCTATGCTACACTCGGTCAATCTCCCCTTATCACAATGATTCTCCATTCAGGATCAATGTGATACCTACTAAAATCCAGGGTTTTGGATCTATGAGATAGATCTAATTGGATGTTAGGAATCTCACTAGTAGTAGTGAGATGGTATCAATTGATCCTGGGGAGAATCACTGGAAGTGTTCCAGGGTGATAAAGTCGACTGAATGTCAGTCACAGGCATTGTCTTTACCCTCAGTAAAGGGACGGTATGTTGGAAGAGTTCCAAGCTAGATACCGTGGCATACTAGACGATAAAGGCTGGATACATCGCTACTTAAGATGCTACCAAAAAGGCAGTCTGGATGTGTATTTGTTCATGAGATGAACTTAGTTCCTCCCATTATGTGACAATGGAGTTATGGCTTATGCCAAGGAACGTCCATCCTATCAGTGATCCAGACATATTCTAAGGCAGTATCACCTGATCATGGAGATGGTTGATCTCCAAGGTAATCGAGGTTAGGAGAGCAGACTCAGAGGATAACACGGCGGATCCACTCACGAAGGCCTATTATCAGAGAGACACTTTTATGGGATGGTTGAGTATGAGATACTACAACCACTGCTATAGATGGACCTAGTGCAAGTGGGAGATTGTTAGTTATATGTATGCCCTAAAGGCCATTACTGTACATAGGATGTATATTGTAGTGGATGCTGGGACATATATAGGGAGGACTTTCTTGCTCGACAGGATAGTATGCTATCTGGTTACTCTTTACCTTAACGTGTATACTGATTGTCTCTCTGTTACATGTTGGTAAAGCCCTTAGGATGTGTACTTGACTACCTGGACTATGATGCGGATCATACTAGTGGGGACATGGTAGTCCATAAGTACATCCTTCAAGGTCCCTAGTCGTGGGTGTATCGAGACGGGGCATCGATATACCAGAGTAGACTAGCGTATAGCTTCTCGACCCATACAGATGGGCGATAGATGATCCCATATCCGTTGGTGTTTGACATCAGAGATGATATACGGGTGCTCAGTGGAGACTTGGTACACTGGACGTACTTGCCGAGAACTCCCAGATGGTATTATACCTTACGTCAGATGGCAGTTCTCTGGTGACACTGGTACAGGTTAGTCTGTAGACCCGAGATCGTCATAGAGTCTTGTGTGATTCCCACTGTGGTTTGATTTCCACCTTACCACGTCCAAGAGGGCGTGCAAAACGGTGGTTTTTGGGTACAGTCCCGAATCACATGGAGGCAATGAGCGATAGGAGGGGATTCGTCTCTCCCGATATAGGGAGTTGATGTTGCGCTGTGTTCGACTGGCTATAACCGGAAATCCCTGGCCAGGGTTGTTGAGATTTACTGGTAAGTGTTACCAGTAGTTTCTCGAACTGTTATAGACCTCATATCGACACGACTTATCATGCTACTGGGGTCTGACGTTTACCACCCCTAGGCGAGATATGCGACATATTAGACGAACAGACCGGACTGTACGGTAAGTGTTACTGGTTGGATTCACAGGAGTGTGAGCGGGCTTGCTCGTCGATCTTCTGATCGCTCAATACCCGGGTGGCCGTTACGTTTAGCAGACCGCTTGCGGCTTGTGGGTGATTGATATGATCATCGCCTGCCGCCGGCGTATTGACGAGTCTTTAGAGTCCTACACAGAGGTTTCCTGGCTCAAGCAAAACGAAATAGGAGCGCATATGAGATATGTGCGGGACCGAGAATTATACCAGTATGTGATACTGTATTCTATTCTCGCGATTTGTATCATTGGTCGGTTATATGTGATATAGCCGGGTTACCGAATCAAGTGTTGATTCGATACATTGATACACTTGATATTAGTCGGTTATATGCGATATAACCGGATCATTAAATCAAGTATTGATTTAATGATTTAATGTATAATTATATATTTGATATATTACTTTACATTAACTAGTATTAGTTCACTTAAGATGGATTTTCTCACTTGATGTGCACATTGTATATTTGATATAGTTTTGTGCACTAGTTTGTATCATGTTTGAGGATACATGCAAACTTGGGTGTATGTTTGATTTAAACCTTGGTTAAGTAAATGGTTAGGGTTTTAATTTATTTATTCATTTATTTAGTTATTTCATTTTGGCAAGAAATGAAATGGTTGCTACTTTTGTTTTACATTGAAGCTTCATGAAGCTTTGAAAAAGTCTACCATTTTTGTTTCATGCCTAACCTAACCATTCACCTAACCTTAGTTTACTCTCTACACATAACCATGGTTGCTAATATGTTAAGAATCACTTATTTTCTTTTATTCAATATTTCTTATCATATTATCTTCTTCTTCTTCTTCTTCAAGAAGAAAGAAGCTTGCTAGCTTGACTTGAGAAAAAGAGTGAGAAATCCAAGTCTAAAGTGAACCCACTTCCTATTTCTTCATCCTCTACCACTTGCCAAGTAGTATAGGGTGTTTTTCTTCACAAGTTTCATGGCTTGGTGAAGTTGGAGCTTGATCTTGTGTTGCCTCGACGTAGATCATCTTCGGCATCGAAGTCGACGACCTAGCCCGCCCATTTCTCCGATGAAGCCGACGCTAGAGTCCGGGATCCGATGATCGCAGCGAGGGTACATCGTCACGGAGCTATGGAGGTGGAGGACCGGATCTACAAAGGTTGTATTTTCGTTCTCACTTAGCAGTAAAGTTGTTTACTACTTGCATGTTTCGCATAATCTCTAGTCAACGATCGCATTAGGGTTTCTCAGCACCGGAAATTTTTGAATTTGGCATGATTGATACCTTGTGAGACCTCTTTAGAGTGCCTAGGAACCCTACAAGTAACACATACTGGTATTATTCTCGGTCCCGCACATATCCCATATGCGCTCCTATTTCGTTTCGCTTGAGCCAGGAGACCTCTGTGTAGGACTCTAAAGACTCGTCAATACGCCGGCAGCAGGTGATGATCATATCAAACACCCACAAGCCGCAAGCGGTCTGCTAAACGTAACGGTCACCCGGGTATTGAGCGATCAGAAGATCGACGAGCAAGCCCGCACACACTCCTGTGAATCCAACCTGCAACACTTACCGTACAGTCCGGTCTGTTCGTCTGATATGTCGCATATCTCGCCTAGGGGTAGTAAACGTCAGACCCCAGTAGCTTGATAAGTCATGCCGATATAAAGTCCATAACAAGCGTGAAACTACGGATAACTCTTACCAGTATATCTCTGCAACCCTGGCCAGGGATTTCCAGTTATGGCCAGTCGAGCATAGCGCAACATCAACCTCCAATACCGGGAGAGACGAATCCCCTCCTATCTGTCATTGCCTCCATGTGAATCGGGACTGTACCCAAAAACCACCTATTTGAAAGACTCGGTAGAGCCGTGGTTGGGTGGAAATCAAAGCACAGTGGGAGTCACACAAGACTCTTTGAAGATCTCGGGTCAACAGAATAAGTTGTACCAGTGTCACCAGAGAACTGCCATCTGACGTGGGGTATATGTCACGACCCGCAGGGTACGGAACGTGACTGGCACTTAAGTTTACGAAACGTCTCAAGACGTCCGTAAAATAAGTAAGCCAAAGCCCAGAACCCAAAACCAAATAAGCAAAAGAGTGAACAAAAACCAATCAATTGAAAGCGAATTTATCAAATAAGTCATATAAAACCTTTTTAAAAACAATATCAATTTTTCCGAAAATTTCGGCAGAGTCTCCTTTGTAAATACTGGCCCCCAAAAAGGGTACAATAAGAATATATATAAATCCAACAAATAAGGCATCCCCAAGCGGGAGCTAGCTCTTCGCCACAAGGCGGTCACAAATCCCACGCAATATAAAACAACAACATGCAAAATAATCATAAAGAAGCATGAGAAAAACAGCATGTCGACTCAAGTGAGCTCGACCCCAAAATACAGCATAAAAAGTCCACAAATCTCACAGTCTCATCTCTAGGTCAATATACAATAATACTGGTAGATACAGTAGATGGAGTACACTAGATACAAAGAATATACAAGGTGGTACAAAAATAATAATATAACCCACCTAAGAGAAAAACCTCGAGTCCAGGCAAAAGAGGCAAAAGAAGCAAGTGCGCCCGCCGCTACTGTACTGACGGAGCGGACCTGCAAAAGGCTGTGGCACAACGGGGGTGAGTTGCCAACTCGTGAGTAATAAATAACATCTACAAAGGCTATCGTATGCATGCACACAAGCATCCTAGCATCTAAAATACAGGTAAGGCAGGACATAATAGCAGGTATGTATGCAATATGAATATACTAGCAGGAATGAATGCAATGTGAATCAACTCATGATCTGAATGTGTAAGTATAAGAATCATGTTTTTCCTTTAGGAATCTCTTTTGAAATACCAGCACAATACCAATAGAATCAACAAGAACCTGTGTCCAGCAACGACACCTCAAAACTATCACAAATCTCATATATCCATGTCATAGTATCTCTGGCCTCAGCCATCCAGCTGACCCATCTCAATATCACTATCTCATCATCTCGCGGCCACGGTCGGTATCCTATGGATATCCGCCGTGCCAAACAGTCACCGGTAGGTAATCCGTCCCCTGCCAGGCTCATCGTCAGCAACACGAGCTTCTTGCCCCGGGTACCTTACCGGGCCCACCATGTACCCGAGACGGTTCATCCAACTCCTCGAAATAGGTCTCGAAAACCACAGCAAACTCATGGTGGACGACACTTACATCACTAGAAAACCGCAATTTACATATTAAAAAAATAATAAGTTTAGAAATTGTGCGGCTTTCCCCGAAATCCAGAAATATCACAAAATCTCAAGAAATCCTCATAAATGCATATGCCAATGATAATGAATGCATATGGTATCAATAATCAAGTTGCGATGTATGATTGATAGACTAGGCATGAACAAATAACATGATGAGGTACATGCACATGATTAGCAATCTTACGATTTCATTTTAAGGAATTAAAGGCAATAGCATAGGTTTAAGCATCAATTATAGTAAAAGGTTTCAAATTATAGGTTATCTAGTGTGGTGGCATGGCAATTACCAGGGCGTGTGTGTAAGAATGAATAGTGCTCGTGCTGCATATAAAAACCCTGGCAATGGTGCAGGTGTCCTATAGAATGGGTTCGCATATGTAGGTCAAATAAGGTATGGATGTAGTTACTAATATCACTAAAAACTTAACTACTTAAACTATCGGGAGACTTGCGCCATCCAAACGATAGTCCCCCGTAGATGTTAAATCTACTCACCGAAATCCCTAGCTAGCCACGTCCAATCACCGCTTTCCCCTTTCGTGCCACGTCTGACGTCTCCGCGACCGAACCTGTAATTTACATCAATACAAACATAAAGTTACATATCAAGAACGACGCAAATCCCAAACGAAAATACCAACGTTCACAAGCTAGGTACAACGTGCACAAGGTGCGCGGAACACACGCGAAAATCGCAAAAACTAACTAAAATCGTCGATTTGGTCGCCCGGCAAAGCTAAAACCCGATCACTAAAAAATCCGCACTCACACATCCTAAAAGTCATAGGATATGCCAAAAATATCATCAAGATATCGCAAATAATTCATCACAATGTTTTTATAAAAACCTAGTAAGCACTAAAAATTCCAAATTCATGCTAACATCGCGTATTTGCGATAAAGTGCTCACATCATCGCACAATCCTACAATCCACACAACTAGCTAGCCACAACACTCAAATTAACCCATTTACCATGCTTCAAAACACATTTTTCATAAACAAACCCTTTCTAGAATTTCATAACTAGCAATCTTAATCCAAACTATACATGAAAAACCCTAAATTAACACTAGTTTATAGCCCAATTAGCAAGTTAACCTCTTAGATTAGGTTAGCAAAACAACTAGATAACAAAATAGATTTAATTAACCTACTAAAGATTTCTAAAACCCTAGTTTAGTTTCAAACCATGAACTAGAAAAAACTAGATTAGGATTTAGCTATAATTTTAACACTAACACAACATGCAAGTTCTAATTAGCACACTTTAACTACAAATTAACCTTAGATTAGAAATTATACCTCACACTAGAGATCTACCAAGAACAAGATGCCTCCAAAGATGGCTTCATGGCACCATGACCCAAGCAAGAAAGGCAAAGGAGAATGGGATGAAGGATGGGGGTTAATTTGTGAGGTTTAAATTAGAATTTTGGAGCAATCTTGATGAAATTTTGAAGGAAATGAAAAGAAAAATGATGAAGGGGGAGGGATGCAGCATTCTTGGCCAGAGGAGGGAAGGGGAATGGTGTGGGTGGTGTTGGAAAAGTCAAGGTCAAACCATACCAATCAACTAAAGACCCATACCCAATTAATAAATCAAAAACCTCTTAAAAACACCTCATTTCAACACATGATTAAAAGTCAAAAGAGGCAAGGAATTTTTCCTTGAGCTGCTGAAGGTGGGCCTGCCTAGGGTTGAGGAAAGAGTGAGAGGGGTTTTACAAAAAAAAATTATGTAAAAAGATCCCCTACAAGTCCAAAATTGCAAGTTTTAGCTTAAATTCAATAAATTTCGTTTTCCATAATAAAAAAGTTAAAACTTGAAATAAAATACTAAAAATTTATATTACAACTAGATTTTAATTAACATGATTTTAAAGATTAAAATTAGCCCAAAGAAATTTGTATTTATCGCTAATTTAATGTATTTTCTTACCGGGCTAAAATAATATTGAAAAATTGAAAAATAAGGAAAAATTTTTAAATGACCAAAAATTAATAAGTAACTCATTAGCTACTAAAAACTAGCAATTACCTATCCAAATTAGGTATAATTAGTCCTAAACTGCAAAATAACAAAAAAGACGACTTACGGAAAAATACCGAATTTTCACCGATTTTCAGGAAAACACCAAAATGACTTTTCAAGGTGCTACAATCTTCCCCCCTTAAAGAAATTCGGTCCCCGAATTTAAAAAAAAAACTACACGTACCTTCAAAGAGATGGGGATATTTCTTTCTCATCTCGCCCTCGGTCTCCCAGGTGACCTCCTCGCTGCTGGGGCCACGCCAAAGGACCTTGACGGTCGGTATAACTTTTGATCTCAATTTCTTCACCTGCCGATCCAGGATGGCCACCGGCTGATCTGCAAAAGAAAAGTCGCGCTCTAGCTGGACTTTCGGGTGCTGAATCGCATGCGAAGGGTCGTGAAGGTACTTGCGGAGCATCGAAACATGGAAGACGGGGTGAACATCGGGAAAGCTGGGTGGAAGAGCCAAACGATATGCAACTGCGCCGACACGCTCGAGAATCTCGAAGGGACCTACAAATCTGGGACTAAGCTTTCCCTTTCGCCCAAATCGCATCACGCCCTTCATCGGAGAGACCCTCAGAAAAGCATGATCGCCAACTGCGAACTCTAGTCTGCGACGGCGCCTGTCTGCATATGATTTCTGCCTGCTCTGAGCTGCTCTCATCCGGTCTCGAATCAACTGTATCTTCGCTATCGTCTCCTCAACAAGCTGCGGCCCCAATATATTGCTCTCGCTGAGCTCGGTCCAACAGACTGGCGATCTGCATCTCCTCCCATACAATGCCTCGAAAGGTGCCATCTGAATAGTATCCTGGAAGCTGTTGTTGTAGGAGAACTCCACTAACGGTAAATGACGATCCCAGCTACCACCAAAGTCCAAGACGCACGCTCGGAGCATGTACTCGAGAGTCTGAATTGTCCACTCTGACTGGCCGTCGGTCTGCGGATGAAATGCTGTGCTAAAACTCAAACGGGTGCCCAATGCCTCCTGAAGTCGCTGCCATAGTCGGCTGGTAAACTGGGTGCCTCTGTCGGACACGATACAAGCCGGTACGCCATGCAACCGCACGATCTCGTCGATGTAAAGCCGGGCATACTAAGCAAAGCTGAAAGTGGTCTTCACTGGCAGGAAGTGAGCTGCTTTCGTCAATCGATCTACGATCACCCAGATGGAGTCATACCCTCGACTGGTCCTGGGTAGACCCACAACGAAATCCATCGAAATCTGCTCCCATTTCCACTCCGGAATGGGTAACAGCTGTAGCTCTCCTGCGGGCCTCTGGAACTCGGCCTTGACTTGCTGACAATTCAGGCATCTCGATACGAACTCCGCTATGTCCCTCTTCATTCCGTCCCACCAATAGGTCTCTCTCATATCATGGTACATCTTAGTGGAACCGGGGTGGACACTATACACTAATCGGTGTGCCTCCTCAAGAATGTCGCGCCGCAATCCATCAGCATCTGGTACTCACAGTCAGATCCATATCGTAAAATCCCCTGATCATCAATCACGAACTCGGAAAATCTGCCCTGTCCCATCTGTGCCATGATCTCTGAGCAACGGTCGTCTCTGCGCTGTGCCTCATATATACGGTCAAGCAACTGTGGGTGTGCACGAACATGCGCGAGCTGTCCCCCTGTCTGAGTGAACTCGAACTCAACTTGGCTGTCGCATAAAATCTGCCAATCTGCTGACGAATGCCTCTGCACTGCGAGCAAATAGGATAGACTACCCCCTGGCCTCCTGCTCAAAGCATCAGCCACTACATTCGCCTTGCCTGGGTGATATAAGATCTCGCAGTCGTAGTCTTTCACCAACTCCATCCAACGACGCTGTCTGAGGTTCAGGTCTCGCTGCTGAAATATGTATTTTAAGCTCTTGTGGTCTGTGAATATTTGGCACGACTCGCCATATAGGTAATGTCGCCAAATCTTAAGTGCAAAGACCACTGCAGCCATCTCCAAATCATGAGTGGGGTAGTTCTGTTCATGTTTCTTCAACTGCCGCGAAGTATACGCGATCACCCTGTCGTGCTGCATCAATACGCATCCTAACCCCACTCGCGAAGCATCACAGTAGACCACAAATCCGCCTGATCCCGAAGGCAAAGATAATACCGGCGCCGTAGTCAAACAAGTCCGTAGCTGCTGAAAACTGCGCTCGCACTCCTCTGTCCAAACGAAAGGAACTCCCTTCCGGGTCAAACCGGTCAAAGGTGCAGCTATACGGGAGAAGTCCTGAACAAAACGCCTGTAGTAGCCCGCCAGGCCTAGAAAACTATGGATCTCAGTAACCGATGCAGGTCAGGGCCACTGCTGAACAGCCTCAATCTTCTTCGGGTCCACACATATGCCGTCTCTCGTAATCACGTGACCCAAGAATCCGACGCTGTCCAGCCAGAATGCACACTTGGAGAACTTTACGAACAGCTGGTGCTCCCTCAGAGTCTGTAACGTAATCCGCAAGTGTTGCTCGTGCTCCTCTCTGCTCCGGGAGTACACCAAGATATCGTCGATAAACACGATGATGAACAAGTCAAAATACGGCCTGAATGTACGGTTCATCAAATCCATGAATGCTGCCGGGGCATTGGTGAGTCCGAACGACATCACCAAAAACTCATAGTGGCCGTAGCGCGTGCGGAAAGCCGTCCTCGGTATATCCTCCTGTCGAACTCGCAGCTGATGGTATCCTGATCGCAAGTCGATCCTCGAAAAATACCCCGCACCCTGAAGCTGGACGAACAAATCATCAATGCGTGGCAACGGATATCTGTTCCGCACGGTAACCTTGTTCAGCTGGTGGTAGTCGATACATAAGCGCAAACTTCCGTCCTTCTTCTTAACAAACAGGACCAGAGCACCCCACGGAGAAACGCTAGGTCGAATAAGCCCTTTTATCTAACAAATCCTGCAACTGATCCTTCAGCTCTCTAAGCTCTGCTGGGTCCATCCGATAAGGCGGTATAGAAATAGGCCCCGAGCAAGGAATCAAATCAATGCAGAACTCAACATCGCGCTCAGGCGGTAGCCCAGGCAGCTCATCAGGGAAAACATCAGGAAACTCACAAACAATCGGGACCCGGTCCAACGGAACCTCTGCAGCTTGAGTATCACAAATATACGCTAAGAATCCCTGACATCCCTTCCGCAAGAGCTGACTAGCGCGAAGAGACGAAATCAAGCTGGGAAGGGTGACACTGCGGTCTCCCTGAATAACAAGGACTGGCTCTCCCGGAAAGCTAAATCTGACTGCCTTCTCACGGCAGTCCACCGAAGCATAACAAGTGGCCAGCCAGTCCATGCCCAGAAGCACATCAAAGTCCAACATATCGAGGAGAATCAAATCAACCGATGAATCCCTCTCCCAGATACGAACGGAACACAAACGAAACACAAAACGAGCGACAAACGACTTGCCTACCGGGGTAATAACAACAAGCGGCTGATCTAACGATGACGACTTACGGCCCAACATCGGTGCAAAGTGTGTAGAGACGTACGAATGTGTGGAACCTGGGTCGAATAATACCCGCGCGTCGAAAGAGCAAACTGGCAAGGTACCTGTCACAACGGCATTGGATGCCTGCGCATCCTGTGGTGTCAAAGAAAATACTCGGGCCTGTCCTCCACCGATAGCGGGATGACCTCGACCTCGGCCTCTGCATCCTCGTCCTCTCTGAATAGGACCGCCACGTCCACGGCCTCTGGGTGCACCTAACTGGCGTGGAGCATCGCCTGTGGTAGGAAGTAGGGCTCTCTGTGGAGGGGGTGGTGATGGTGGTAGGGTCACACGCGGAACTGTCGCCGCTCCCTGTCGTCTCGCCGGACAGTCTCTAACAAGATGGTGCGGACTCCCGCACCCAAAACATCCTGGCGACGGCTGCTGTCCCTGGGGATATGAACCAAATAACTGACCACATCCAAATCCTCTGCCGGGCCCATCCCTCGGAAAGAATCTGGCACGCTGCCTCTGAGACGGCACCTCGGTGTGAATCCTCTTCGGCCCAGAAACGGCCGAAGTCTGTGATATGCGTGCCTCCATCCGTAATGCCGTATCCATAACAGCTGAATAAGTGTCGTAGTGCTGGGCGCCAATGGCAAGATATAGCTGGGCATCAAGTCCCTGTATGAACCTCTTCACCCTCTTCGCTTCGGTATCTACAAGGTACGGGGCATATCGGGACAACTGTGTAAACTAAACGTCATACTCAGACACCGTCATCCCAGGTGTCTTGACCAAGGCCTCGAAGCTACGAGCACCATGATCCAAGCAAGAAAGGCTAAGGAGAATGGGATGAAGAATGGGGGTTAATTTGTGAGGTTTAAATTGGAATTTTGGAGCAATCTTGATGAAATTTTGAAGGAAATGAAAAGAAAAATGATGAAGGGGGAGGGCAGCAGCATTCTCGGCCAGAGGAGGGAAGGGGAATGGTGTGGGTGGTGTTGGAAAAGTCAAGGTCAAACCATACCAATCAACTAAAGACCCATACCCAATTAATAAATCAAAAACCTTTTAAAAACACCTCATTTCAACACATGATTAAAAGTCAAAAGAGGCAAGGAATTTTTCCTTGAGCTACTGAAGGTGGGCCGACCTAGGGGTGAGGAAAGAGTGAGAGGGGTTTTACAAAAAAAAATTTATGTAAAAAGACCCCCTACAAGTCCAAAATTGCAAGTTTTAGCTTAAATTCAATAAATTTCGTTTTCCATAATAAAAATTAGTTAAAACTTGAAATAAAATACTAAAAATTTATATTACAACTAGATTTTAATTAACATGATTTTAAAGATTAAAATTAGCCCAAAGAAATTTGTATTTATCGCTAATTTAATGTATTTTCTTACCGGGTTAAAATAATATTAAAAAATTGAAAAATAGGGAAAAAATTTTAAATGACCAAAAATTAATAAGTAACTCATTAGCTACTAAAAACTAGCAATTACCTATCCAAATTAGGTATAATTAGTCCTAAACTGCAAAATAACAAAAAAGACGGTTTACGGAAAAATAGCGAATTTTCACCGATTTTCAGGAAAACACCAAAACGACCTTTTAAGGTGCTACAGTATAATACCATCTGGGAGTTCTCGGCGAGTCCGTTCAGTGTACCCAGTCATCACTGAGCACCCGCATACCATCTCTGATGTCAAACACCAATGGATATGGGATCATCCATCGCCCATCACATAGGTCGAGAAGGTATACGCTAGTCTACTCTGGAATATCGATGCCCCGTCTCGATATTCCCATGACTAGGAACATTGAAGGATGTACTCATGGACTACCCAGGCCCCACTAGTATGATCTTCATCATAATCCTGGAAGTCGAGTACACATCCTAAGGGCTTTATCAACATGTAACAGAGAGACTGAAAGTATACATGTTAAGATAAAGAGCAACCAGATAGCGTACTATCATGTCGAGCAAGAAAGTCCTACCTATATATGTCCCAGCATCCACTACAATATACATCCTATGTACAGTAATGGCCTCTAGGGCATATATACAACTAACATAACTATGGTCAACAAATCATAAGCACTAGTCAAGTTCTACCCTTCATTTCGTGATTAATTAGACCCACCCACATGACCCTTAACTATGGTCAACAAACTCACATGACTGTCCTAATTGATCGCATCATATGCTGTGTAGGAAGAAGTCACTTAGCTACCGCACACTACGCCTTAACTATGGTCAACAAACGTAGCACGAATACTAAGTACTCTACTTCCTAAAATGACGGAAGGTTACGACAGGTTTTTAAGAAAACCTTTTGCGTAATGAACTTGATATCGTCGTAGAATCGAGTGATTTTGAAAAAATTAGTGTTTTCGAGGCTTTTACTAGTTTCGCTAGAGAGGTCACTCCCGGTGAAGGGATCTCAGCTCTTTCCTTATCGAATAAAGTGCAGGATATTTCACAAATACCACTATGCAAAGCAAAAACTATAGAAGCAATCAAAAAACAAACCGAGTGGGTTGTAGCATCTGCTAGTTTCGCTAAAGATGTCACTCCCGGTGAAGGGATCTCGGCTCTTTCCTTATCGAATAAGGTGCTGGATATTCTACAAGGAATACCGCTATGCAAAGCAAGAACTAGAGCTACCATTTTTCGAAACAAGTTTCTACAACATCTTTAGGTTTCTTTTATTTCATTAATCTCATTAATGAAGTCCCGTCAACTATGCTTCCCAAGCATCACAGAAGAAACGAAAGCAGCAATAGTTATTATATATCGTATACATAATATAAGCATTCGTCTCAGAACATATCACAGTGATCACATCACAGAGCAGCAAGATATAACATATGAAATATTGGATATACTAGGATTTCCGTGTTTTAAATTAAGCAAGTATAAAACACGGATTCCACGGTCACGATGAATAACCAAACCCACATCCCTAGACCCCTACGAGAGCAGAAAGCAACTCTCCCAATTCTAGAGTTAGGAGACCCGGTCTCGACTCCTCGAGATGGTCTCCCACTTGACCCTAGAACCCAGTTACTTGTGTTCCCCGCCTTGGGTCTATCCTAATGCGGAAAAGTAAATAATATACATCAATGGTGACATCATCCTCAACCCGGAAGTGCCCCAATAAAAGAATATTACATACAATCTTTTACATGAATGAAAATGAAAAACTCTCATCTCACATTAAAAAAAACCGGCTATTCAGATCACGGCGGTCCAATATAACATATCACAGCAACACATAACATCACATGTCATCAACGTAAGTAAATATGCGTATCCCAATTGTCGTTGACATATAGCAACGAAACCGGCAATACACCACATATTACACTTACGGTCGCAGAAAAGAAAGTGAAAAACTACAACAATTGGAATCCGCAACCACCTTAGACATCATAAACCCAACGTATCATATACTTTGGATTTCATGCCCAACCAAATGAATTCCTTAGACATCACATACCTAACAATTATAAACCCCGCATTTTAGTCTCGATATTGAAAACACTTTCCAATAACCTGTCGGGTAATTCAACAAGATTCCTGATAACCTGGTCGAATGCTTGTTGGAAACTTTAGTAGACGGCCGCACCCCCCGATGCCGTCGACGAAGTGCACTAAGGCGGAACACCGCGGCCGCGAGCACCCGAACGGATGCTTTTGGCGACAGGGTTCTCCTACAGTCACTTGGTCGGGGCTATGGGGGCATGGCTATCTAGAAAGGTTACCCGGCGAGTATCCGCGTACACTACGTAATTGCGACGGACTTTTGATCCACATCAAAATTTCATGGCAACCGATCAAATGAGACTAAACTGCTAGATTTATAAAATTCAAACTAGTTATCACATAACTACTTGTGGATTCCAAATATTGTATCACAATCACAGAAAGCTAGACGAAGTTAAACTTTTCGATCGAATAATTAAACACCCAAACTTTCCCAATAAGCTCAACACTTGAGCGGAGTTCAAAAAGTACCCAGAACATGCCACAGCTCCTATGAACCAGCCGTAGAAGGGTCAACCAATGCCTCACCTGTGGCACCGATAAACTACCACAAACCCTAGGGTTTAGTGGCGGTTTTGGCGGTCGCAGAATCGAGTTAGGATTTCGTTCTTCTAGAGCGTCCACAGAATCGCTTGCAAGATTTTCTAAAAATTTTAAACTCGGAAAAAATCCAACACTTGAAAAATTACCAGCAGGGACAAATTGGGTTATTAATATCTGTACGAACTTTTTAACATCATCTAAATAACCCGAATACATGTTAGAATTACGACTAAGAAACACTCCAAGTTGCTTTTGCAAAAAGTTAACATCACATGAAAATTTAGCAAAAACAAACAATACCTGAAACCCCAAAACCCAGAGACTGGAACACTACCAAAACTTGAAGCCATAACTCCACTATTCACCCGAGCACACTGGATTTCAACCTATTGTGGCCGGTCAAATTTGGTCAAAATTGCCTCAATTTTTGGTGGTGTTCATGTTACATCACATATAACATTCTGCAGTTGTTTAAAAAAATATTTGAAGACTTTTTAAATTCGACAGAAACCAAGTTTTCGTATCGGGAGTTTCAGAGTAGTTTCGGTTTCGTAATTCTAGCAAACATCATCTAATTTTCTAGCATGGCTCTGATACCACTGTAGGGTTGCCTAGCACGGCCGCAAGGTTTCGGAAGGCATCGTCCATGCCAATTTCAAAAATTTGCCGTTCTAGCTAACCCTAACCCTAGAATCGATACTAGAAAACCCGACGAAACATAATGTAAAAACTTTACATCTAAAGTGAACAAGGAATACAACCTTTGTAGACCGGTCCTTCACTTCAATAGCTCCGTGTAGTAGTCCTTTCGCTGCGATCATGAACTCCCGGACTCTAGAAAGGCTCCCATGAAGAAACGAACAAGCTTGCATCGAAGTCTTCGAGGCCGAAGATGATCTACGTCGAGGAGACACTAACACAAGCTATCTCTTCACTAGTGGTGAGATTAGTGAAGCAAACACCATAAACTAAATGGTTAATAGTACAGGATGATGAAGTAGGAAGTGGGCTCACTTTGGTTTTATTTTTCTCACACTAATTCTTCATTTAGAAAAAACTAGTGAGCTTTTTCTTTGATGAACAAGAATAAGAATGAACTCATGAGAGAGTGAGGTTAGAATTGCAACCATAGGTGAGTTAGTGTCATGCCTAACTCATGTAGAAAATAAACCATAGCCTAAGGTTAATGATTGGGTTAAGAAATATCTCAAGCAAGACAAACAAGTGGACTTGGGCAATGTTCTACAAGATTCATCCAAGCTTGAAACATTAATCCTTTTCCAACTAATTTGTTTATCTTTAAATAAATAAAAACCCTTCACATAAACCCTAGCATGGTATAAGTCTCTTACATCGATGTTGCAAGTGTAACCTAGCATGACACATAAATATATATCACATATATATTTTCTGTGCAAAGAAAACAATACATATATCACATATATGTAAAGTGTATCATGGGTGAGAAAAAAGAAAAGCCTAAGCGAGCTAATATTAGTTAATGTAATTTAATATATCAAATATATAATTCTATATTAAATTATTAAATCAACACTTGATTTAATAATCCGGCTATAGTGTGTATGACCGACTAATATCAAATGCAACAATTTATCGAATCAACACTTGATCCGATAACCCGGCTATATCACATATAACCGATCAATATCACAAGTCGCGAGAATAGAATGCGGTATCTCATATCGCATTAATCTCGGTCCCGCACATATCACATATGTGCTCCTACTCCGTTTCGCATGAACCAGGAAACCTCTGTGTAGGACTCTAAAGACTAATCAATACGCCGGCAGTAGGTGATGATCATATCAAACACCCACAAGCCGCAAGCGGTCTGCTAAACGTAACGGCCACACGAGTATTGAGCGATCAGAAGATCAACAAGCAAGCATGCTCATACTCCTGCGAATCCAATCAGTAACTGTAAGTGCACGGCGGCGCCCCGGCCGTCAATCCGACGGCCAAATGCTGAAACGGTGATAAACTTTAACTTTTGCGGACTTAGCAAACCGGCACCACCGCGCACTAAACCCCGGATCGGGCCATTAAACTTATTCTAGCTAACTACAAGACGGGTTAAAGATGTACCGAATGATCCGAGTCCTTCGGTCTTCGTCTCCACTCCGATCTCCCGCGGATGCTTCGTCCGTCATCTCCTCGTTGTCGCCTCTTCGCCGGAAGGGCACCACATCGCCTGCATCTTTTACGGGCTCCCACCTCAATACCGAGGCAACTCGGGCGCGAAACTGGCGAGTCGACGCGTCCAAGATTTGCTGTAGGAAGTGTAGTGTAGAGGCTATGTCTCATTTGGGGTTAGTTGCCATTTGAAGATGATGGAGGAAACAAAGATAAGAAAAATGGTGCTTGCATTTTTCTAGCATGAAAAGATATCAAGAATGAAACACTCTCAAAGATGAAGCTCTCCTCTTCTCTTCTCTTCTTTCTTTTCTAATCAAAACCTTCTCCCTTTTGAAAATGGTGGAGCAAAAAGAATATGAAGCATGAAGGGAGGTGATGGTGGTGTAAAGGTGGAGGGTGACCATAACCAAAACATTATCATTACCAAAACTCAAATCAACTTCAAATCCATTCTTATCACAATAAATGCATGAAAAGCAAAGATGCTTTCATAATAAATCATCTTGCAAATAAATCCTCCACAATGTGTTATTTGCAAACTTGCAAATAACCCCCTCCATCGGAAAAGTCCGGCCGGGAAAGAACAAAGGAAAACCGGCCGGAACGGAATGCAAACTGGCAACTCCAGAAAACTGGTCCCGTAATAAATTACAGGAAAACCCCGAAACTGTGCATACACACCCGCATCTGTATTCCGCCCGGATACAAATGCAATGGGACAAAATCTACACTGTACTATACTAGGATCCGGCTTAAACCAAAACCGGCTAGTAATATCCGTCCGATCCTGATCCGTGCAATACCGCACGTATCTGATCGAACGCTGCCATATAACCAAACGGCCTCTAGTACAAACCGTCCGATCCTGATCCGTGCAATACCGCACGTATCTGATCGGACCCTGCCATATCTCCATACGGCCTCTACAGCGTTTCGCCCGAAAGCTTGAGTAACTAAAAGTGTGGTGGACTCTAAAGACTCGTCAATACTATAGCTGTGGATTTAACCACTAGCACGTCAGAGGTATAAGCCAATACGTGACGGGCCACCAGCTATTGACCAAAAGGGACGTCGATGAGCGAACTCATCCTGACACCCTACTGAGCCTGTCAGTGACAATATCCGTACAGTCCGGTCCGTTCGTCTATGAGCATCGCATGTCGGGCCTAGGGGGTTGGTAAAAGTCAGACCCCCAAAAGCGGTACAAGTCGTGTCGGAGTGTAGCCCAGAACACCCTGAGATACTACTGGAATACCTACCAGTAAATCTCCTGCCTTGGCCAAGGACTTCGTGTAATGGCTCTCCTAGACACAGCGCGACCTCACCCCCAATACCGGGAGAGACGAACCCCTGAAGATCCGCTCACTGCCTCCATGTGGCTCGGGACTGTACCAAACTAAAACCTGTTTACAAGACTCCTTTGAGCCGTGGTAGGGTAGTAATCAAAGCACAGTGGGAACTCACACGAGACAAATGACGATCCCCAGGTCGATGAACTAACCTGTACACATGTCACCTGGGAACTGCTATCTGACGTCAGGTATAAGACCAACTAGCATGTTCCCGGCGAGTGCTGTCCGGTGTACTCATAACCCAATGAGCACCTGTATACATCTTAGGTGAACCAACTGACACCAGTGGCCTGTGAGACCGGCCACCGCCCCTCGTCGGGGTCTCGACTGTATACACTAGTCTACTCTGGAGAATCGATGCCCTGTCTCGAAACTCCCACGACTAGGGACCATTTAAGGATGTGCTTATAGACTCCAGCTCTCACTTATATGATCGCCCTCATACTGCTAGCAGTCAAGCAAGAATCCTAGGGGCTCTATCAACGTGCAATAGTGACCTGTAAGGTCACCTAAAGCAGTACACGATGATAAAGGTAAACCAGATAGCGTACTATCATCTCGAGTAAGACTGTCTTCCCGGGATAGGTCCTCCCTCAATCATTGCAATCAAGTGCCTGTGACCCAATAATTGACTCTAAGGGCACTATCTCCAACAATCTCCCACTTGCACTCAAGGCCAATTATTGCGATGTCGCATACTCACAGCCCGTGTGATACCGAACACCCAACTCCTCTACTAGTCAGTCTCACAAAGCTCGTTTGCGAAACTATTGCGTTCGAGGAATAGCCTCAGTGAGTGGATCCGCCTAGATGTTTCTTTCTATGTCCCTCTATGTCTCAAGTTCGCGGAGAAAGCCATCTCCCGAAATGAGCAATACCTGTCTTAGAATGTCTGGATGTCTGATGGGACCTAGCTCATAAATGAACTCCAAATCCAAACTTCTTAGACTGTATCGTCGACTGAATTTAATCAGTATCCTGCGCCATGCCTCCCTCAGTATTGCCTTGGACCACCTGTCCAAAATACTGCCCCTCGTCAGAAGGAAAACTATAACTCTGACGACATCCTTGTCGTCCAGGTCACCTTGGAAGCCTGGAACGATAACTGTTTCCCGAATGGGGCTTTCGTTATCATATCCCTAGAACAGCCACTTATGTTCTAAAACTGCTTCCGACTGTTCCTCCAGGATTGGATCAATATCAACTTATTGCATCTAGTGCAAGAACAACATCTGGTGTGGTACTTGACATCTCATGATTGACTCAATTGCCTAAGCAAGTGATCTGCCAATCATGCACATCCCTCTCCCCTTTAGTCTGTAAGACACCTTTAGAGAGGGTGACTCCATCACCTGCAGGTACACTACCGTGCCAGGAGTCGTCCATTCTAAATACTCTTAGAATGCTGTCAAGGTACCCTGATTGGGAAACCACCCAAATCTAGATCTAAAAACATAGATCTAGTAACCAGTATGTCTGATATAATGTCCAAGTCCTATGTGGAGAAACCACTGTGTGACGACAAAAGTATAACCGATCGTAGTATAGGAATATCACTTCCTACTACCTTCTCAACAGATCCATCCCCTATTCTGATGACGTCAAACCTATGACTGTCACATCAGAAATAGATGATCTATCTCCGCTATATCTGCTTTAGTCTATAAATAGACATAAGCCTGATGTCCACCAATGCTTCTGCTGCTCCCACTGATTACGACAACCCTCTGCCAGAGTCATATAGACGTGCACTTCTAAAACTAGTTTAGAACGACGCTATACTCATCCTCCTGCCGGGTCTCGCAGCCTGGAACAACAACAATGGCAAGTGTGGGTAAACAAGAACTTCCCTGGCACCGTCCTTGAGGCTACCGGAGTACCTCTCGGGTGCCTGAAGTTACCCACCTTATCTGCGGAGTGGCCAATGGAATGTCAAATCAGATTGAATCTTTAGGTTCCTATGAAATCTTCAGTAATCGTTTGTGGTTCTGGAATCACTTCCAGTTCTACCATACTCCCACTTCTGTTTTTGAAAAAATCCATTTTTAATAAAACTGTGGCGAGTCTAGAACAATATTTCTATTGATCTGCGAGATGGTAGAAAGTCAACCCTCGTCATAGCCTGGGTCAACCCACAAACAGCCATTACAGAAACGTGTCTTGAGTTGTCCAGTGTCTGGTTTTAATCATAAGCCGGACAACTCCCCGTACCTTAACAACGTTAAGATATGAACTGTTCTACATCCAATATAGAACCAGAGGCACTGATTTAATTTAACCAGATTCAAATCATGCAGCTGTCTCCAGTGCATGTCAACTAAATGGAGAGAGGCCGATCAGCGTTACTCAACTTAGGAATGCTTCCAATTATGAGTAACCTGAAAGAGAAGTAATTTCTCTTTATCATTACTATCAACTGAATACCATACACAAGTATCTAAATCTTCGATCACTTTGAAGAATCTCGATACTTGCTACACCTGGTTCTCTACTCTATTCAAATACCTATAACTTCTCAAAATTCGGACCATGTGTTTCCACGAAACACCTGTCTAAAAACTAGAGAAGTCATAAGTAAACCGAATATAGTACGAGGACCAACCCCTCTGTCCTAGTGGACACTGGACAATATACAATACTCTGTATAAGTCCCCTGAGTCTTGCGACTCAATCACTGTGTGTCGTAGGTTGAAAACTGTACTTTTGGTTAAGAAGAATTACACCGCTGTTCAATGCTCCTTACCTAACCATCCACTGATATAGGTAAATGTCATCGACATAATATCAAAAGGTATATCTCACTCTATAAAAATAGACGTACAGATATATCAATTTGAAATTGGTGCACAACAGCGGATATTCAAAACCAAATATTTGCCGACCGGCAAACAACCCAGGTGGCATCCTCAAATATCACCAATTACAACGAATCCCGATATAATGAGGATGATCATCCAATTCCCAACAACTTACTCCCACCCATCATCTGTAAAACCATACAGATGTGAGAATCCAACCTGGTAAATACATACCCTGGAGCAAGTGTCTAATTGGGAAATCAGTTTTCTTTTAACTGTACACAGTGAACCTGAAACATAGAAATGTTTCGATGGGGTATCCTGGTATTCCTAGTAATGCCTCATCCATTATCCAGATTCACAACTGTAACCGTATAATTCTTTGCCACCTCTCCAAATCCCTTTATATGTCTTTAGTCATTACCTTCTGTACACCCCTTTAGGCCAATTGGTTTTCTTCCTTCCCTACCGTTCGGCACCAGCCTATGGTTTGGAAGAAGACTATCCAAAAAGCATAAAGGGTGTACTGTCCTAATCCTAGGAGCACTCGCAACGCGAAAGAAGGTGAAGATAAAAGACACCTGAATGTACTTTATTCCTATTTCTCCTGAACCAGGATCCATCCCCGAACTGGAACAAGTTCCTTGCGAGTTCGTATATAACCATACGATGGATTATCCAATAAACTGGGATCTTCGTAGTAATACGGAGTGTCCTGGAGAAATACAAAGTTGATTTAGGATTGGCGAAGAAATACTTGGTTTGGTCGTGAATATCAGTCGCAACTTACTTTGCCCTCTTACTAATCCCTTTCTTTTTCTTAACTCAATACCTTCTGTACACCGTTTAGGCTAACTGGTTTTCTTCATTCCCTACCGGTCGGCACCAGCCTATGGTTTGGAAGAAGACTATCCAATTTGCATAATAGGTGTGCTACTCCTAAACCAAGGAGTACTCGTAACCTGAGAGAGGGTAAAAGGAAAAGACAACTGAATAATCCTATCCGTTTTCTCCAGAACCAGAAACCATCCTCGAATTCCTTCGAGTTCGTATCTAACCATACGATGGTTTTGTCCAATGGAAGTGGACGTTCGCAGTAATACGGGGTGTCCTGGAGAAAAGGGTAAAAGTAGGAGTGGCAATGAGGTCTGCAACTCTGACAATCCAAAAGCCAGTGTTAAGAAGGTTCGGTCAACTTGGTCACTGAGTCATAGTCTAGGGTCGGGTCAATGGTCGCTGCCAAAGAGAGAGAGAGGAAAGAAACACTCAGCGTGCACTCTATCCTAGATCAGAATGGTTATTACTTTTTCCAATCAGGAAACCTCCCACTGTACCTCAAATTCTCCTCCAAACCTAAAAGAAGAATTAGTCGGGGTCACCCGAGGAGTAAACCAACTCATCAGTGGGAATCGGGATCCAACTATCATTGCATGATAACGTGACGGAATCCGCTCACGCTATCACACTCCAGAAGGTATGCGCATATCTGGCAAGTTTCAGTTCTTTTGAAACTCCCGATGTGATTTATGCCCCATGCTCTTATGACCTTGACTTTGGCCAACATATCATAAGTCACATGTCAAGTTCAACCCGTCATTCTCCAGGTTAATTTGAACCCACCGGTACATACCCTTGACTTTGGCCAAAATGGCAGTACGACTGTCCCAAACCAACGCATCTATCTATGCTGCATATGAATACCCAACAGCTACCAAACACTGTGCCTTGACTTTGGCTAACATACACAGCTTGAATACTATTGACTATCCATATGAAACGACGGAAGGCTACGAATGGTTTCTGGCGAAAACCTTTAACGTAATGAACTTGATATCGTTGAAGGAACGGATAGCTTTTTAGAAAATATAGTGACGAAAACTTTTACTAAAGAGGTCACTCCCGGTGAAGGGATCTCGGCACTTTCCCCGTAGAATGGGGTGCAGGATATCCCAAAAGAATACCACGATGCAAAGTAAAAGTAATCGGCTATAGTGAAGTTAATGCCCTGACGCAAACTTCTGTCCAAGGGGTCACTCCCGGTGAAGGGATCTCGGCCCTTGCCTCGTCGACTGAGGAGCAGGATATTCCAAATGAATACAACGATGCAAAACAAAAGTGAACGTCCTTGCAATAACAGCCTTTTGAAAAGTGTTCCAACAACATCAGAATAGATTTGTTTAACTTGCATTGATCCGAATCAACGCAGTCCCATCAATTGATCACACCACAAAGAACGAAAATATACTGACGTACGTATATGCCATCCGCATTCGCCACTGGGTCCCGTCATCACTCGTTAGGTTAGCTTACTAACGACAGAGCGGGGACTGGACTAGCGCGGATGAAAAACATATACAACATCTACTAATATATATACCAATATATTATATTTCGCTCAAGGCGTGAAAAGAAATGCAACATCACAGAAATGTACAGCATCACAGAACAATACAGATATCTGGGATCCCCGGGTTTCACAGAGCCACTACTGAAACCCGACGTTCCCCTGGTCGTGTGGATAGCCTGTGCAATGAAATCCTAGACCCCTACGGGCGCGGCAAATCACCCGCCAAAACCTGAAGCGAGGCATCCCCCTTCAGCTCCATGAATGGACCACCCAGCACTCCACGGAATCCGGCAACTTGGGCACCCCTCCTGGGTCAACCTGTACCCCCTACGAGTGCGGCGAATAGCCCGCCAATCCCAGAGTGAAGCCCCCTCCGTCTCAATGCCATGAGATGCGGGCTTGTTGTCCTCTAGAACCCGGCTATCCGTGCACTCCTCCACGGGGTAATCCTAGTACAGAATGTAAAATATACATACACCGGGTACATCGACCGCAACCAGGTCGTGCCCCAAAATAATAATACAAACTGGCAGTGACGGCAGTCCACATGTCGGACGCTCGCCCCGCAATATCAAATGTACATAATACAACAGCACAGTACTAGCATTGCATCCAGGCTATCCCCCACGACCGATCCGCAACATCACAGCATAAACACAAAACATCAACGTGAAAGTCACGTTCGCAAATCCGTCTAACCGGGCAATAGCAGTTAGACCGGATTTACCGATCGAGTGACATTCACGGTCGCAGATATAATGTAAATACTGTGAAAAATGTGTTTAAAATTTTCCGATTGACCAAAAATTAACAAGTGGGCCCCAAACCAATACTGCAGCACACACAGAAATTCTTGGCCCAAATTTAATATTCCAAAACCCCCAAAATAAGCCCAGAAAGAAACTGAAGAAATATGATAAATTGATCTCACTACAGTGCGGCGGAACCGCGGCCCAATGGGTGTTTTCGCCGCGGTTCCGCGCTCTGACAGAGGAATCACTTTATCGTATTTTTGCAGAATTCTTATATCGTTCGGTAGATCACTTTTCTGTCACCTGAAAAATTTTTGGACACCAAAAAATCTTAACAGAAAACTGATGTGAACTAAAACGTAGATTTTGGAATTTTGGTCGATCGGAAAAGCAAAACACATTAAACGAAGCAAGACGAAGTTAATGGCGAGGCTCTGATACCACTGTAAGTGCACGGCGGCGCCCCGGCCGTCAATCCGACGGCCAAATGCGGAAACGGTGATAAACTTTAACTTTTGCGGACTTAGCAAACCGGCACCACCGCGCACTAAACCCCGGATCGGGCCATTAAACTTATTCTAGCTAACTACAAGACGGGTTAGAGATGTACCAAATGATCCGAGTCCTTCGGTCTTCGTCTCCACTCCGATCTCCCGCGGATGCTTCGTCCGTCATCTCCTCGTTGTCGCCTCTTCGCCGGAAGGGCACCACATCGCCTGCATCTTTTACGGGCTCCCACCTCAATACCGAGGCAACTCGGGCGCGAAGCTGGCGAGTCGACGCGTCTAAGATTTGCTGTAGGAAGTGTAGTGTAGAGGCTATGTCTCATTTGGGGTTAGTTGCCATTTGAAGATGATGGAGGAAACAAAGATAAGAAAAATGGTGCTTGCATTTTTCTAGCATGAAAAGATATCAAGAATGAAACACTCTCAAAGATGAAGCTCTCCTCTTCTCTTCTTTCTTTTCTAATCAAAACCTTCTCCCTTTTGAAAATGGTGGAGCAAAAAGAATATGAAGCATGAAGGGAGGTGATGGTGGTGTAAAGGTGGAGGGTGACCATAACCAAAACATTATCATTACCAAAACTCAAATCAACTTCAAATCCATTCTTATCACAATAAATGCATGAAAAGCAAAGATGCTTTCATAATAAATCATCTTGCAAATAAATCCTCTACAATGTGTTATTTGCAAACTTGCAAATAACCCCCTCCATCGGAAAAGTCCGGCCGGGAAAGAACAAAGGAAAACCGGCCGGAACGGAATGCAAACTGGCAACTCCAGAAAACTGGTCCCGTAATAAATTACAGAAAAACCCTGAAACTGTGCATACACACCCGCATCTGTATTCTGTCCGGATACAAATGCAATGAGACAAAATCTACACTGTACTATACTAGGATCCGGCTTAAACCAAAACCGGCTAGTAATATCCGTCCGATCCTGATCCGTGCAATACCGCACGTATCTGATCGAACGCTGCCATATAACCAAACGGCCTCTAGTACAAACCGTCCGATCCTGATCCGTGCAATACCGCACGTATCTGATCGGACCCTGCCATATCTCCATACGGCCTCTACAGCGTTTCGCCCGAAAGCTTGAGTAACTGAAAGTGTGGTGGACTCTAAAGACTCGTCAATACTATGGCTGTGGATTTAACCACTAGCACGTCAGAGGTATAAGCCAATACGTGACGGGCCACCAGCTATTGACCAAAAGGGACGTCGATGAGCGAACTCATCCTGACACCCTACCGAGCCTGTCAGTGACAATATCCGTACAGTCCGGTCCGTTCGTCTATGAGCATCGCATGTCAGGCCTAGGGGGTTGGTAAAAGTCAGACCCCCAAAAGCGGTACAAGTCGTGTCGGAGTGTAGCCCAGAACACCCTGAGATACTACTGGAATACCTACCAGTAAATCTCCTGCCTTGGCCAAGGACTTCGTGTAATGGCTCTCCTAGACACAGCGTGACCTCACCCCCAATACCGGGAGAGACGAACCCCTGAAGATCCGCTCACTGCCTCCATGTGGCTCGGGACTGTACCCAACTAAAACCTGTTTGCACGACTCCTTTGAGCCGTGGTAGGGTAGTAATCAAAGCACAGTGGGAACTCACACGAGACAAATGACGATCCCCAGGTCGATGAACTAACCTGTACACATGTCACCTGGGAACTGCTATCTGACGTCAGGTATAAGACCAACTAGCATGTTCCCGGCGAGTCCTGTCCGGTGTACTCATAACCCAATGAGCACCTGTATACATCTTAGGTGAACCAACTGACACCAGTGGCCTGTGAGACCGGCCACCGTCCCTCGTCGGGGTCTCGACTGTATACACTAGTCTACTCTGGAGAATCGATGCCCTGTCTCGAAACTCCCACGACTAGGGACCATTTAAGGATGTGCTTATAGACTCCAGCTCTCACTTATATGATCGCCCTCATACTACTGGCAATCAAGCAAGAATCCTAGGGGCTCTATCAACGTGCAATAGTGACCTGTAAGGTCACCTAAAGCAGTACACGATGATAAAGGTAAACCAGATAGCGTACTATCATCTCGAGTAAGACTGTCTTCCCGGGATAGGTCCTCCCTCAATCATTGCAATCACGTGCCTGTGACCCAATAATTGACTCTGAGGGCACTATCTCCAACAGTAACACTACCGTACAGTCCGGTCTCTTCGTCAGATATGTTGCATATCACAGCTTGGGGGTGGTATAACGTCAGACCCCAATAGCCTGATAAGTCATGCCGATGCAAGGTCCATAATGGTTCGAGAAACTACTGGTAACACTTACCAGTAAATCTCAGCCACCCTGACCAGGGATTTCCTGTTATGTCCAATCGAGCATAGCGCAACATCAACTCCCAATACCGGGAGAGACGAAACCCCTCCTATCGCTCATTGCCTCCATGTGACTCGGGACTGTACCCAAATATCACCTTTTTACACGATCTCTTAATCGTGGTATGGTGGAAATCAAAGCACGGTGGGAATCACTCAAGACTCTATGACGATCTCAGGTCTACAGACTAACATGTACCAGTGTCACCAGAGAACTGCTATCCGACGATAGGTATAATACGATCTAGGAGTTCTCGGCGAGTCTGTCCAGTGTACCCGGTCTCCACTGAGCACCCGCATACCTTCTTTGATGTCAAACACCAATGGATATGGGATCATCCATCGCCCATCATATAGCTCGAGAAGCGCATACACTAGTTTACTCTGAAGTATCGATGCCCTGTCTCGATACTCCCATGACTAGGAACAATCTAAGGATGTACTTACCGACTAACTCTGCCCCACTAGTATGATCTGCATCATAATCCTGGTAGTCAAGTACTCATCCTAAGGGCTTTATCAATATGTAATAAAGAGACAATAAGTGTACATGTTAAGATAAAGTGCAACCAGATAGCATATTATCATGTCAAGCAAGAAAGTCCTCCCTATATATGTCCAAGCATCCACTACAATATACATCGCATGTACAGTAATGGCCTCTAGGGCATACATATAATTAACAATATGTGATATAACCGGATAATTGAATCAATTGTTGATTTAATGTTTTGATATATATATATATATATATATATATATATATATATATATATTAGTCGGTTATATATGATATAACCGGATTATTGAATTAAGTGTTAATTTAATAATTTGATATATATTTGATATATTTATATATATTAACTAATATTATTGCTCACTAAATATTTTCTTCTCTTTATACATATTAATGTATATGTGATATATAAACATATGTATATACTATATGTATCATGGTTGATGATACATAGAACTACGATGTATGAGAATTACATGGGAGTGGCCATTATGATAAATATAAATGAATTAAAAAAAAATAAGAATGACTCATTTTCTAAGATGCTTGGAGAAGCTTGTAGAAGCCATGACTCGTCTCATTTTTGTTTTATTCATTGGATATTTATCATCCCATTGATACTTATCTTATCGCTTCACTACATGGTTCATTGAACCTTACTTCTCTCATCCAAGTTCATCCTCATCTCTTCTCCTCTCTAGATTTTCTTGAGTTGTGAAAAGAAAAGGGAAAGGAAATATTTTAGTGAGCACATCTCCTACTTCATCAATCTACACTAATCTAGCCTATTAGGTTAGGTTGTTTGCTTCACTAATATCTTGATTAGTGAAGAGTGAACTTGAATGAAAGAGACTTCAAGGTGGATCATCTTCGGCATCGAAAACTTCAAAACAAACTCGATATTTTCTTCAAGTGAAGTCAAAGAAGAGTTTTAGGGACTACTACTTGGAGCTTTAGAAATGAAAGACCGGTCTACAAAGGTTATAAACGCTCTTCACTTAGTTTAGAACTTATTTGCTTACACTAAAACCCTAATTCTCTAGTTCGATTCTAGGTTAGTATAGTTTAGACCTCTAGAATTTTAAAAAATGCATACTTGATGTTTGTATAAATATAGTAGAGGAGCTAAGACATACTTTCATGGAGCCCACAAGCAAACACACCCTTTTTTTTAACAAGTGGGGAGAGAGAAAAAGAGAGGAGCTGATCACTCGCTCTGATAATAAATATAAATTTCAATGGGTTATTTTTTTATAATAAATATAAATTTCAATGGGTTACTTTTTTGAATTAAAATGAAAGCTAAGTGCCCCCGCGTTTCATTAAAAGATGCTTTACCGTAACTACATCAAAAAGTCTCACAAAAAAACAAAAAGAAAAGAAAAGAAAAATAGAGGATAACACGTCCTCTATAAAAACTAAATATAAGTCTTATTCTCGCAAAAAAGAAAGCAGCAACATCATCTCCCACATAAACTGTTCCTTGAAACTGTTATTGCTTATAGTTGACATCCTCCATCCCGTGATGTCTCGTCCGCCAAACCAAAGGTAGCTGAATTACCCATGCATGCCCGCAGCTGAGCCCTCGTCCTCCATCATCGTTCTTAACTTTTTCTTAACTCTTTTTGCAGCACTGCCTGACCAAAATTCAGTATTGGCTTCTGTCACATTTAAAATATTCAATATCGGTTTCTTAGAATTATTAAAAACTATATTATTCCTCTCTAACCAAATATTCCAACAGACAGCAGAGACCATGATTTCCCGATTTCCCAAGTGCCCTATATTTCACCCAATCCTCCAATGACTCCAGATATCACTAAAGGTGTCCAGCAGATTTGTAAACCCAAAAAACCTCCAAAACTTATCACAAACACCCCTAACCAATAGGCACCCAAAAAAACAAGTGATTCACTGATTCTGGTGTTAGTGTGTTGTGTTATGCTCACAACACTTGTGGACAAGACGAAATGATAAACAGCGATTTTTAAACAGGCACAACAAACCAATACCCAAAAATCATCCATACACTATAAATAACCCAAAACTAGAGAGCTATTTAGGATTTTATAGAAACTTCAACTTTTGAAGCATGAATAAAAGATTGTGGTAGACTGTAGTTAGGCTCCAAATCCTCCGGAACAAGCTTGCAACTCGATCTCCCTTACCGAAGAAGATCCACTTGAAGGAAACCCAACCCAAGCCCCACTTCACCACTACAAACTCCAAGCCTTTGCTGGAATAAAGAAGCTATAAAGAAGCTAGAAACTATGTAGAATTTGTTCACTCTCTTTTTCTTTCTCTCTTTTCTTTTTACTCTTAAGAAAATCAAGAGGAAGGAGAAGAGAGAATGGGCATGAGAGAATGAATCGGTGAATCACTTATATTAGTGGCACGTAATAGCAAGTAAAAATCGTTATTTATAATTCTGCCTTGTCTGCAAGTTTGCGAGCATAGCACAACACACTGACACAAGAATCGGTGAATCACTTGTTTTTTGGGTGCCCATTAGTTAGGGGTTGTTTAGGATAGGTTTTGGAGGTTTTTTGGGTTTACAAATCTGCTGGACACCTTTAGTGATCTCTAGAGTCATTGGAGGATTGGGTGGTGAAATAATCCTAAAAGGGGTGAATAGAAATATACTAACAAAATCCACAAATTAAAAATTCTACTTGTGAGATAAAATTAAACACAAATATTCACAAGATAATATGCAGACAAGAAATGGCAAGAGAGAATCAAAATGCAAATACAAGCGATTTAAAGAGGTTCAGGAGATCTCATAATCCTCCTTCTTTAGACGACGAACCCGTTCTACTTAAATCACGTCTCCACTGAGACAACACGTTGCGCATCCGCAACAACACGTCACTCGACACCCGAGTGATCCACTTCACTACACTTCTCCTCACTTACAAGAATCCTCCTACACTTAAGAGATTCTACACAAAGAGAGAATAAGAAGAAGATTACAATTCAAGATACTCTTCTCAAAACTTTACAATTCAAGCTCTAGTATACTTCAGTGGAGTATAAGATTTGCATTTAAAACTCAAGTGTTTTCTTTTTCTTTTGGTGGGTGAGGATGAACTCATAGAATGAATGCGATTTTTCAGAATGGTTGTTGTGCAATAACTACACAAAAAACCTTTTATAACCCCACACAAAAATCAAATAAGTACATGTAGTTATTACGCCTCAGGCAAAGAAATAGTCTTCTGAAGGCAAAAGAGACTGACGTCTGAAGGCAAAACAAAACTAGCCGTTATAGCATTAAATGCACATAATGGTAATATTTTTCAAACAAATATAGTTTCAGACGTCTGTCTTCATGAGCTTCAAACGTTTGCCGTGATTTTCAAAACATGGCCAATGAAAGAACAGAAACTAACCAAACATTTGAAGACAAAGTGACACACGTCTGAAAAACAAAAGGTTTCCAAAGTTTTAAACCTTCAGACGTGTGTTCAAACAAGGTTCAGACGTTTTTTCTCATAAAAAGTTTGAAATCCATGAAAACACAGAGAACATCCAGACGTCTGAAGAAGATTTGACAGACGTTTGTTCCACAAAAAAATTTAGACCAATGAAAATCCAGAGAACAAACAGACGTATGAAGAAGCATGATCAAACGTTTGTTCCATAAAAAAATTTAGGCCAATGAAAATCCAGAGAACAAACAGACGTATGAAGAAGCATGGACAGACGTTTGTTCTGTCAAAAAGTTTTAAACATTGAAAAACCAGATAACAACTAAACATTTGTTCTGGCATGTTTCAGACGTTTGTTTTGAAGAAGAAACTGATATTTCAAGACTTGTGCATGTTTTACAATAAATATCAGATATCTGAATAAGAGTAGGACAGACGTCTGATGAAGGAATGCACAGAAAATTTTGAACTTGAAATTGAAAAATGTTTTGAATGAAAAACTTTGCCAAGTTTTGCCCAAAGATCCCATGCATGCAAAATGTATGTGTTTTGAGATTTTTCATGCTAATCTCATAAACCATGAAGTATTTACATCGATTTTCTATGTCGATATCGTCCGTTTATCAATTCTTAAATCTCTCGATATCTCGACACGAGCTCTTGAATCTTCGATTTCTTGAATTCCTGAATTCTTTTAAACTTGGACTTTGGCTTCTTAGCTTCATGAAATTTGAATGTGATCATTAAAGAGCTCTAGTCCATTAACCTCCAGCATCCAATAGATTTATCGTTTAAGCTCAATTTCCTCAATCCTCCATCGTAAACTTGTGTCGGTTGATATCCTGAAATCTTTCTTAAATACGAGAAACCTCATATACAGTGTTATAAAGTATGTAATATGAAACATATGTATAGATCTATTAATTTTGTATAATATTATCAAAACTAAATAGTAGGATTTTGAAAATCCATAAGCCAATCTCCCCCTTTTTTGATGATGTCAAAATATTAATAGAAGATATCGATATATTGAAAATCAAGCATTTGAATAATCTTCAATAATCGATAAAAGACCAATATACTAAAGTTAAATGTTTGAATAACTTCAATATATTGATACAAAGCTATTACTCTCCCCCTTTTTGACATAATCAAAAAGGGTGTCTCAGGAAGTTAAACGTTTGAATTACTCCCCTAGACATATGCGTACATCCAAGATAAGTTAAACGTTTTAATAACTCCCCTTAAATGTATGCATAGAAGACTAATAAGAGTTTATATGAGCAAGAGTTAAAGTTAAACATTTGAATAACTTTGAAAAGCAAGCATATGACTCATATCAACAAGCATGTATAAAGGATAATCAAAAGTAAGCGAAACATGCAAGATAACCATATGCAGCATATAAGCAAGTTTGAATATCATATGGTGTAAAAGATGAGATAAAAATATAGCAAAATAGGGTTTTCTCATCTTTAGTGTCAGCAAACCCGTGAAGGCCCTAAACACACTCTGCTATATCCGAGGATATGTTATAACTAACAAATCCATAATTGGGTTCCCCTAACGAGAGTTGCGGATGCCATTTTGGCAAGATAATACTTAAGCACAACATCACTCAATTGAACACATATTAAGCTCTCCCCGAATAAAAGCAAAACGTGTAGGATCAAGGGGTTTGGTAAATATATCGGCCAATTAGTGTTGTGTAGGTATGTGCTTTATAATGATATCCCCTTTTACATGATGATCATGAAGAAAATGGTAGCGAATATCAATGTGTTTGGTGTGGCTATGTTGGTTTGCATTTTTCTCTATATGCACCATGCTCGTGTTATCACAAAGCATAGAAATATGATCTACAAGCACACTATAGTCTTCTTGGGTATACTTCATCCATAGGATTTGAGCATAACAAGCACCCACGGCAATACTGTTTCGGCCGTGGAAAGAGCAATCGAGTTTTGTTTCTTGGATGATCAAGAGACTAGACAATTTCCAAGAAATTGACATGTTCCACTCGTGCTCTTACGATATATTTGGCTCCCCGCGTAGTCCGCATCCGAATAAGATTTAAAATCAAAAATTTTATTTTTCGGATACCACAAATCAAAACCAATCATTCTCTTAAGATATCAAAAGATTTTTTTTACCGCACTTAGATGCGATTCCTTAGGATACGATTGGAAACGAACACACAAGCAAATACAAAATATTATATCGGGTCTACTAGCGATTAAGTAAAGCAAACTACCAATCATACCGCGATATTTAGTGATGTCCACATCCTTGCCGGTTTCATCTTTTGAAACCTTTATTGTAGTGGCCATAGGAGTGTTGCTTGGCTTCACTTCTTCAAGACCAAACTTCTTGATGAGCTCTTTTGTGTACTTGGCTTGATTTATGAAGATGACATCCTTTCTCTTGATTGTAATCCTGTGCTACGATTCTTAACTTGTTCCTAGTGATCACACCAAATTCATCAAGCTTCTTCTTGAAGACCCATTTTGTACCTATGATGTGTCTTTCACTAGGCCTAAGAACCAACATCCACACATTCTTCCGTTCAAATTGAACAAGCTCCTCTTATATATCATAAAACCAATTCTCATCCATGATAGCTTCTTTAGCATTCTTAGGTTCAATGTGAGACAAAAAAGCAATGTTAGCAAACAAATTTGGATTATGAGAACGAGTGGTTACCCCCTTTGTCATATCACCGATAATTTGAGTTGGTGGATGATTCTTATTATATCTCCAATCTTTTGGCAGTGTTGGTACCGATTCAACATTCACGTCGACTACTACGCTTGAAAGAAGCCCTTATTTAGAATCTTCCTTTAAGATGTCAAATTCCTCTAAGCGAGCTCGAACCACCTCATCATTTTCTTTCTCGAGTACTACAACATTCTTGGCAAAAGAATTAGTTTCATCAAATTTAATATGCATACTCTCTTCCATAGTGTTAAAAGTTTTATTAAAAATACGATAAGCTTTACTAGTGGAAAGATAGCCAAGAAAAATACCCAAATCACTTTTTGCATCAAATTTACCAAGAGAATCTTTAGTATTTAAAATATAACACTTACTCCCGAAAACTTTAAAATAGCTAATATTGGGTTTTCTAGTTAAATATAATTCATAAGGAGTTTTCTCAAGTTCTTTACAAATAACAACTCTGTTTAAAATATACGATGCGGTATTAACCGTTTCAGCCCAAAAAATAATGAGATAAACTATGTTCATTTAATATTGTCCTGGCCATTTCTTGAAGAGATCGATTCTTCCGTTCAACGACTCCATTTTGTTGTGGAGTTTTAGGACAAGAAAATTCATGTTTAACTCCATGATCATTACAAAAATCTTCAAAGAAATCATTTTGAAATTCACCTAAGTGATCATTACAGATTTTTAAAATTAAAAGTTATTTTTCGTTTTGCACTTCGTTAAAGAAAGTTTTGAAAGCAACAAAGGCATCATTTTTGTTTGCAAGAAAAAAAACCCAAGTAAATCTTGAAAAATCATCAACAATCACAAAAGTATAAGATTTACCACCAAAACTCAATGTCCTTGAAGGACCAAATAAATCCATATGAATTAACTCAAGAGGGTTAGAAGTTGATACCACAATCTTTGGCTTGAAAGAGATCTTGGCTTGCTTACTCATTTAGCACGCATCACATGACTTTTCTCTTATAAATTTGAGCTTTGGCATGCCAATGACCAAGTTCTTGTTTGTGATATTTGAGAGTAGGTCTATAGAAACATGTCCAAGCCTTCGGTACCATAGCCAACTATCATCCTCTACAACATTTAAACACTCAAAATTTTCATTAGAAATATCGCAAGCGTCAATAGAGTAAACATTACCACTTGTTTTACCATAAAGTATCATCTCATCTTTTGAATCAAGAACTTTTCCAAACTTTTCATCAAAAACAACTTTAAAACCTTTATTACAAAATTGACTGATACTAAGAAAATTATTTTTTAAACCATCAACAAGAAAATCATCTTCTAAATTAGTAGCATTAAACTTGATATTACCTTTACCGATAATTTTAATTTTACCATCATCTCCAAAGGTGATCATGCCACCTTCCTCTCTTGATAAAGTTGCAACGCACTTAAATTTGTCGGTCATATGCTTTAAGCAACCACTATCAAGGTACCATTTATCTTCACGTCTTAACTTGTGGGGTACCTATAGAAGATGTAATAAATGTAACTTTTGGTACCCAAGTCTTAGTGGGTCCATGGGGGTTAGTCTTGGAAACCCAAATCAAATTCCTTGAAGATCTAGTTTTGCAATGATAAGAGATATGCCCAACATGTCCACAATTGTTACACACAACATTGCTAGTTTTAGAATGTGTATGTGCATGTGTATATTTAGCATGATGATGATGATGTGAAGTATATGTCTTAACATGAATGGTTCTAGCAAAGATTTTTTAAACACTTGGAACATGAGTAAATCTAGCAATACGATCATAAGATATATGAGCATGTACATGAAGAGCATGATGATCATTCGAAGTAGATGCATGTGAAGAAGTAGGCTTAATAAAAGTAGACTTAAATAAAGTCTTATCATATGTTGGTTTGGGACTACTAGCATGAGAAAGAGATGCATATTGAAAATCAATACCATTCTTCTTATTAGAAATATTTAAGTTGCCTATCATGTTATCAAGAGAAATTTTGCTAGCGGCAAACTTATAAAGAGTGGTATCAAGATCATTAATCTTAAACTTCATTTTATCAATATCTAGCAACATGGCATTATGAGTAATAGTCAAAGAATCATATTTGCACTTGAGAGAAGTAAAGGTGGAAGTAAGTTTTTCATTTATGAAATTAGTATCTTCGAGAAAACTATTTAAAGAAGCAATTTTAGAAAAAAGTTTTTCGTTCTCATGTTTTAAATTCTCAAATCCACAAGATTTAGAAGAATTTTCATTTCCAAGAGAAAAGAAATTTTCTTTTTGGCAATGGAATACTTAGATTTAAGTTTAGAATAAGCATCATGTAAAGTTCCAAAGGTTTCAAGAAGTTCTTCAAAGTTATAAGAGTCAAGATCGTCAATTATCTTATTCTCATATACCATGAAGCACATGTTTGCTATTTCTTAATCGGATGGACGATCTTTCATTATCGCTCCCTTCCGACTCATTCCATGTTCTTGTATTGAAAGCTCTCCGATTTGGTCGATGTGGAGCTTCTTTCTCGTTATTGAGGGACAATCGGTAACGAGATGACTGGGCTTCCTACACTTGAAATAAGACCCAATCTCTTTGTTATTGTTGTTATAGGGACGGTCTGCTGGGTTCCCGAGCACCGCCACTGGGTTTCAGGAGGCATCGACCATGCCATTTACAAAAATTTGGCACGCTAAAGAACCCTAACCTAAATCTTAACTAGAGAATTAGACGAACTAAGCATATAAATATCTTTACATCTAAGTGAACAAGAAATACAACCTTTGTAGACTGGTCATTCACTTCAATAGCTCCGTGTAGTAGTCCCTTCGCTCCAAGTAGTGAACTCCCGGACTCGAGAAAGGCTCCACAAGATGAAAAGAACAAGCTTTCTTGAATTCTTCGAGGCCGAAGATGATCTATGTCGAGGAGACAACAACTCAAGCTACCTCCTCACTAATTAGGAATTAGTGGAGGAAACAACATAAACTAAATGGCTAATCTAGTGAAGTTGATGAAGTAGGAATTTTGCTCACTTTAGAAATATTTTTCTCACTAATTTTCCTCACCTCCCAAAAAGCTAGAGAGCTTATGGAAGGAGATGAAGAAAAGCAACCATGGAGAGAAGCAAGTGTAGAATGAATCTCATGAGTGAGAATAGCAACCATGAGTAAGATAATATCTCATACTAGAGACTTAACCATGGCTTAAGATAATGGTTGGGTTAATAAATATCTCTAATAAAACAAAAGTAATGGACTAAGTCAATGGTTCTACAAGCTTCCACTAAGCTCAAACCATATGACTAATTTCCAACTAATTTTGATTTACTTTAAATAAATAAAATCCTTGATTATGTTAAGCATGGTGTGAGTCTCATACACCCATGTAGCATGTAGCAACCAACATGACACAATAATATATATCACATAAATATTAAGTGTACACAACTGAGAAAAAGAAATGCTTAAGTGAGCTAATATTAGTTAATGTAAATTAATATATCAAATATATAATTATACATTAAATTATTAAATCAACTCTTGATTTAATAATCCGGCTATATCACATATAACCGACTAATATCATATGTATCAACTTATCGAATCAACACTTGATTCGATAACCCGGCTATATCACATATAACCGACCGATAACACAAATCGCGAGAACAGAATACGGCATCACATACTCGTATTAATCTCGGCCCCGCACATATCACATATGTGCTCCTACTTCGTTTCGCTTGAGCTAGGAAACCTTTGTGTAGGACTCTAAAGACTCGTCAATACGCCGGCAGTAGGTGATGATCATATCAGTCACCCACAAGCCTTCAGCGGTACTAGCTGGACGTAACGGCTACCCGGGTATTGAGCGATCAGAAGATCAACAAGAAAGCATGCTCATACTCCTGCAAATCCAATAAGTAACACTACCGTACAGTCCAGTCTCTTCGTCTGATATGTCGCATATCCAGATTGGGAGTGGTAAACGTCAGGCCCCAATAGCCTGATAAGTCATGCCGATGTGAGGCCCATAACGGTTTGAGAAACTACTGATAACACTTACCAGTTAATCTTAGCAACCCTGGCCAGAGATTTCTTGTTATGGCCAATCGAGCATTGCGAAACATCAACCCCCAATACCGGGAGAGACGAAATCCCCTCCTATCGCTCATTGGCTCCATATGACTCAGGACTGTACCCATAAACCACCGTTTTGCACGTTCTCTTGAACGTGATAAGGTGGAAATCAAACCACAGTAGGAATCACACAAGACTCTATGACGATTTCGGGTCTACAGACTAACCTGTACTAGTGTCACCAAAGAACTGCCATATGACGTAAGGTATAATACCATCTAGGAATTCTCGGCGAGTCCGTCCAGTGAACCCAGTCTCCACTGAGCACCCGTATACCATCTCTGATGTCAAACACCAATGGATATGGGATCATCCATCGCCCATCACATGGGTCGAGAAGCGTATACGCTAGTCTACTCTGGAATATCGATGCCCCGTCTCGATACACCCACGACTAGGAACAATTGAAGGATGTACTTACCGACTACCCTAGCGCCACTAGTATGATCTACATCCTAATCCCGGTAGTCTAGTACTCATCCTAAGGTCTTTATCAATATATAACATAGAGACAATTAGTGTACATGTTAAGATAAAGAGCAACCAGATAGCATACTATCATGTCGAGCAAGAAGTCATCCCTATATATGTCCAAGCATAAACTATAATATACATTATATGTACAATAATGGCCTCTAGGGCATACATATAACTAACAATCTCCCACTTTCACTAGGGCCAGTTGTTGTAGTATCTCATACTCAACGTCCGTTAAAAAAGTCTCTTTAGGGAAGGGCCTCTGTGAGTGGATCAACCGTGTTATTCTTCACGTCAACTCACCTATCCTCGATCCCTTGGAGATCAACCATCTCCCTGATCAGGTGATTCTACCTCAGAATATGTCTGGATCGCTGATGGGGCCGGCGTTCCTAGGCCAAAGCCACAACTCCATTGTTGTCACAATAACAGTTATTGAACGCTCAATGGTAGGAACCTTGTTCATCTCATGAACAAGAAATGTCCAGACAGCCACATTGGCAGTATCGTTGGCAGCGATGAATTCAGCCTTTATCGTCTAGTTTGCCACGGTATATAGCTTGGAACTCTTCCAACATACCGTCCCTCTACTGAGGGTAAAGAAAAAGCCTAAGACTGCCTTTCAGTCGACTTTATCACTCTGGAAACTCAAATTGGTAAAGGACTCCCACTGGAGTTCACTGTTACCAAACACCAAGAACATTTCTTCAGTGCTTCTCAAGTACTTAAGAATGTCCTTCATAGATGTCCATGATTTTCCCAAGATCCGATTGATTCCTGATCACTATTCCTTGTGAGTCAACTACATCTGGTCTGGTGCATAACATCGCATACATGATAGAGCCTATTGCCGAAGCATAGGGTATCCCTTGCATTCGAGCTCTCTCCAAATCAGTCTTGGGAGACATCTTTTTGGAGAGAGTGATTCATGAGTAAGTGGGCGAACCACCACACTTAGAATCATCCATACTAAACTCCTTCAGTATGGTGTTAATGTACCTGGATTTGGGACACTCCCAACATCCACTTAGATCTATCACCATAGATCATAATCCACAAGATGTAGTAGGTATCATCCAGATCTTTCATGGAGAATTCTCGTGATAATAGGAGCTTGACCGAGTGTAGCATAGGAAACAATTTTCTATCAAGAGTATGTCATCTACGTACAATACGTGGAAGACAACCTTACTCTCTACAACCTTCTTGTATATACAAGGTTCATCTACCTTTTTGATGAAGTCAAACTCTTTGACTGCCACATCAAAACAGATGTTCCAACTCCGCGATGCGTGCTTCAATCCTGATGGACTTAAGCATAGTCACTTGAGAAAATGTTTCATCATAAACCACACCTGGTTATTGACGATAGCCTTTTACTAAAAGTCTAGCTTTGAAAATCTCAACTTTTCCATTTACACCAAGAATCTTCTCAAGATCCACTTGCTCCCGATGGGTTTTACCCCTTCAGGTGCAACATTCAAAGTCATACTTTGTTGGTGTACATGGATTCCATCTCAGATCGCATTGCATTCAGCCATTTCACAGAGTCCTCAATCCTAGTTGGGTCATCATCTACCATGATGCAATCCTCGCTCCCACCGTTATTAAGGAAACTGTAGTATTTCTCGGGTGGATGAGGAACCCTACCAGATTCGTGGAGAGGCTGAGGTTCGTTGGAGACTATCGAATCCTTTGGTTTTACCAAATCATCAGCCGTTAGTCTGTCTAGCTGGAACTCCTTCCAGTTCTACCTCATGACCATTAATTTTTTTCATAAGAAATTCCTTTTCTAAAAAGGCGGCATGCTGAGAAACAAAACACTTTTTTGCTCCTCAGTGTGGTAGAAGATATACCCTCGCAAATGTTCGGGATATCCAACAAAGTTATACAGAACTGACCTTGCCTCGAGCTTGTCTGGATTTTGCTTTTCAACATAGGCCGGGCAACCCCATATCTTAACTCGTTTAAGACATGGTCTCTTCCCATTCCATATCTCATATGGAGTGGTAGGCACAGATTTGGATGGAACCCTATTCAATAGGTATGCAGCTTCTCAAGTGCATAACTCCAAAAGGAAACAGGCAACTCAGCAGTACTCATTATAGAGCGCACCATATCTCATAGAGTGCGATTCCTCCGCCTCGATACACCGTTGTGTTGTGTTGTGGTGTACTCGGAGGAGTAAACTGAGAGAGAATCCTATTCTCTTTTAAATAATCTAGGAACTCAGTGCTCAAGTATTCTCCTCCTCGATCACATCGAAGGACATTAATACTTATACCCGTCTGGTTCTCAACATCAAGCTTATATTCCTCGAATTTCTAAAAAGTTTCAGACTTGTGTTTCAACAGGAACATATGTCTGAATCTTGAGAGATGGTCAGTGAATATAATGAAGTACGAGGAACTAACCCTGGCATTTGTAGACATAGGACCGTATACATCACCATGTATCAGTCCCAAGAGTTCAGTAACTCTATCTCCGTTTCCAGTAAACGGAATATTGGTCATTTCACCTTTGAGACAAGACTGAAAAGTATCATAAGATGAAAATTCGAACAGATTCTTCTATTCATCCTTATGTAACTTAGCTAGTCGTGTCGCATTGATATGACCTAGTCTACAATGCCACAAGAAGGATTCGTTCATTTCTGAATTACTCCTCTTATGTGTGTTCTATATACTTTGAACTGTGGTTTGATTTAGAACATATATGCCATTACATAACGTGCATGATCCAATCAACTCTTGATTAAGGAAAATGTTCACAACATTATCCAGCAATACAAAATTTATATCCTTCTTTAACTTAATAAAGAAAAATGATGTAATGTTGTATATCAGGTTCGGTATGTAATAACATTTGTTCAGAATCAATGTATTTACCACTTGGTAATACAAGGTGATATTTGCCAACTGATTTGGCTGCAACAATTGCATCTTTCTCTACACTTAGAGACATATCACACAATCCCAGTTCTCTACCTTTCTGTAGCCCATATAACAAATTGCATATGTGGGATCCTTATCCGGTATCTCATACCTAGGACGTAGAGGATACTGAGAAACAGTTCTCGGTAACTAACACACCCGAAGAATATGCATCAACATGCTCATTCCTCGATTGGGTCGCGTAGGAATCCGGATATTCTCTATTTCCTGCTCAGTCTTATAACAATTATAAGAAAGAACGGAACCAATGTTCCCCAGCACAGTATAATACGAAGGTTCGGTCAATACATCCATATTATTATCTTGATTAAGACATGTCACGGTCGCTACCAGGAGAGAGAGAGAGAGAAGAAAACACTCTGCGTATGCTCTTGCAAGATCAAATTGATTATTATTTTATCTAATCAGGATGGCTCCCACTATTTTTTATCAAATCTTCCTTCAAACCCTAAAAGGTAAGACTAGCCGGGATTAATTACGCACTACAAGTTCGTCAATCTTTCGGCCAGGCTAGTGTCGGTACTTTGAGGGAGGTTCCCCGTGCTTTCGCACGGACCTAATTAAAATAAACCTCGTTTTCCCGGTGGCGTAACCCCGTTAACACCTTTCTAGACACCTATTTGATCGGCTAATTGTAATGTGCAAAACTCTCCCAGGAGTAACTCTTACTCGCAGTGGGTATCGGGATCCAACTATCTCATAGAAGGTATGCAATCTCATTGCAAATTTCAACACTTGAAATTCCCAATAATAATTTGCCCCTAGCAATTTATGACCTTAACATAGTCAACAAATCATAAGCGCTAGCCAAGTTCAACCCGTACATTTCATGATTGAATTAAACCCACTCGTACGACCCTTAACATAGTCAACAAAGTCGTACGACTACCCTAATCCAATCACATCACATGCTTTAGCAGATAAGCACTAATCAGCTACCGCACACTTCGCCTTAACATAGTCAACAAACGTAGAACGAATACTAAGTAACACTTATCTGAAATGACGGAGGGCTACGACGGGTTTTTAAGAAAACCTTTTGCGTAATGAACTTGATATCGTTGTAGAATCGAGTGATTTTGAAAAGGAGTGTTTTTTAGGCTTTTACTAGTTTCTCTAAAGAGGTCACTCCTGGTGAAGGGATCTCGGCTCTTTCCTTATCGAATAAGGTGATGGATATTCTACAAGGAATACCACTATGCAAAGAAAGAACTAGAGCTACCATTTTCTAAAACAGGATTCTGCAACATTTTTAGGTTTCTTTCTTTTTCATTAATCTCATTAATGAAGTCCCATCATATTATGCTTCCTAAGTATCATAGATAAAGAAACAAAAGTAGAACGTACGCTTATGCCATCCGCATTTGCCACAGTGTCCTGTTATGCACCGTTAGGTTACTTAACTAATGGCATAGCGGGACGGGACTGGCACGGGTGTAAAACATAAGCAAAGTTTATTATATATCATATATATATAAACAACATTCGTCTCATCATATAAAGTGATCACATCACAAAATATCAGCAGCAGAAGTCCACATATGAAATATTGGATATACAAGGAATTCCGTGTTTTCAATTAAGCCAGTAAAAAAAACACGGATTCCACGGTCATGATGAATAGCCAAACCCACATCTTTAGACCCCTATGAGAGAGGCAAGCAACCCTACCAATTCTAGAGTTAGGAGACCCAGACTCAACTCCTCGAGGTGGTCTCCCACTGGACTCGAGGACCCGATTACTTGTGCTCCCCACCTTGGGTCTATTCTAATACGGAAAAGTAAATAATATATATCAATGGTGACATCATCCTCAACCCGGAAATGCCCCAATAAAAGAATATTACATACAAGTTTTTACATGAATGAAAATGAAAAACTCTCATCTCACGCAAAAAAAAACCGGCTATTCAAACACGACGATCCAATATAACATATCACAACAACACATAACATTACATATCATCAACGTAAGTAAATATGCGTATCCCAATTGTCATTGACATATAGCAACGAAACCGGCGATACAACACATATTACACTTACGGTCGTAGAAAAGAAAGTGAAAACTACAACAATTGGAATCCGCAACCACCTTAGACATCATAAACCCGAAATATCACATACTTCGGATTTCATGCCTAACCAAATGAATTCCTTAGACATCATAAATCTGCAATATCTCATATTCCGAATTCCATGCCTAACAATTATAAACCCCGCATTTTAGTCTCGTTATTGAAAACACTTTCTAATAACAAGTCGAGCAATTCAACAAGATTCCCGACATCCTGATCGAATGCTCGTCGGAAACTTTAGTAGACGGCCACACCCCCGATGCCGTCGACAAAGTGCACTTAGGAGAAACACCGCGGCCGCCAGCACACGGACGGATGCTTTTGGCAGCGGGGGTTCTCCAACAGTCACTTGGTCGGGGCTATGGGGCGTGGCTATCTAGTAATGTTATCCGGCGAGTATCCGCGTACACTACGTAATTGCGACGGACTTTTGATCCACATCAAAATCCTGTGGCAACCTATCAAATGAGACTAAATTGCTAGATTTATAAAATTCAAATTAGTTTTTAAAAAACTAATTATTGTGGATTCCAAATATTGTAACACAATCACAGATGGCTAGACGATGTTATCAAATCAACGAATTCCCAAAATTTCCCAAAGATCTCAACACTTGAGCTCAATTTAAAAATTACCCAGAATATGCCACAGCACCTATGGACCAACCGTAGAAGGGCCGACCCACGCCTCACTCATAGCGCCGCGGAACTGCCGCAAACCCTAGGGTTTGACCGCGGTTCCGCGATCAAAGAGTCGAGTTTGGGTATCGTTCTTCTAGAGGGTCCATATAAAACACCTGCATGATTTTCTGAAAATTTTAAACTTGGAAAAATCCAACCCTTGGAAAATTTCCAGCGAGGGAGAAAATTAGGTATTTGATATTCGTTCGAACTTTTTAACGTCATCAAGATTACCCGAAACGATGTTAGAATTACGACTACGAAGCACTTCGAATTGCCTTTACATAAAGATAACATCACATGCAATCTCAGTACAAACAAGCAACACCTGAAACACCAAAACCCAGAACCTGGAACACCAAATCAAAACGAAGCCCTGAATCTTAGCCCGGACCGGCCATGTCGGTTTTTTGGCATGTTTCGCCGGGTAAAATCCGGCGAAAAGGGTTCGTTTTGGTCCCGTGTTAATGTTACATCATATGCAACATTCTGCAACTGCTTAAAAAAAATTTATACACTCTGAAAATTTCGACAGAAACTAGGTTTTTTGTTTCGATATTTCGGAGTTGTTTCGATTTCGTAATTTTACAAACATCGTCTAATTCTATAACTTGGCTCTGATACCACTGCTGGGTTCCCTAGTACCGCCACTGGGTTTCGGGAGGCATCGACCATGCCCTTTACAAAAATTTGGCGCGTTAAAGAACCCTAACCTAGAAACTTAACTAGAGAATTAGACGAACTAAGCACGTAAACATATTTACATCTAAGTGGACAAGGAATACAATCTTTGTAGACCGGTCCTTCACTTCAATGGCTCCGTGTAGTAGTCCCTTTGCTCCAAGTAGTGAACTCCAGGACTCTAGAAAGGCTCCACAAGATCAAAGGAACAAGCTTGCTTGAAGTCTTCGAGGCCGAAGATGATCTACGTCGAGGAGACACCAACTCAAGCTACCTCCTCACTAATTAGGATTTAGTGAAGGAAACAACCTAAACTAAATGGCTAATCTAGTGTAGGTTGATGAAGTAGGAATTTTGCTCACTTTAGAAATATTTTTCTCACTAATTTTCCTCACGTCCCAAAAGGCTAGAGAGCTTGAGGAAGGAGATGAAGAAAAGCAACCATAGAGAGAAGCAAGTGTAGAATGAATCTCATGAGTAAGAATAGCAACCATGGGTGAGATAATATCTCATACTAACTCATGTAGAGACTTAACCATGGATTAAGGTAATGGTTGGGTTAATAAATATCTCTAATAAAACAAAATTAGTGGACTAAGTCAATGGTTCTACAAGCTTCCACAAAGCTCAAACCATGTGACTAATTTCCAACTAATTTTGATTTACTTTAAATAAATAAAACCCTTGATTATGTTAAGCATGGTGTGAGTCTCATGCACCTATGTAGCATGTAGCAACTAGCATGACACAATAATATATATCACATATATATTAAGTGTACACAAGTGAGAAAAAGAAATGCTTAAGTGAGCTAATATTAGTTAATGTTGTTGGATATAGTGCCCTCAGAGTCAATTATTGGATCACAGGCACGTGATTGCAATGATTGAGGGAGGACCTATGCCGGTAGGACAATCTTACTCAGGATGATTGTATACTATCTGGTTTGTCTCTATCATCGTGTACATGCTTTAGGTAATATTGTGGTTCACTATTACACGTTGATGGAGAATAATATGCTACCATGGTTTGTCTTTATCATCGTGTACTGCTTTAGGTGACCTTACAGGTCGTTATTGCACGCTGATAGAGCCCTTAGGATTCTTGCTTGACGACCAGCAGTATGATGACGATCATATACGTGGGAGCTGGGGTCTATAAGCACATCCTTAAAACATCCCTAGTCGTGGGAGTTTCGAGACTGGGGATCGATACTCAATTAGTAGACTAGTGTATACGGTCGAGACCCCGACGAGGGGCGGTGGCCGATCTCACAAGCCATTGGTGTCAGATGGTTCACCTAATATGTATACAGGTGCTCATTGGGTTATGAGTACACCGGACAGGACTCGCCGGGAACATGCTAGTTGGTATTATACCTGACGTCGGATAGCAGTTCCCTGGTGACATGTGTACAGGTTAGTTCATCGACCTGAGATCGTCATTTGTCTCGTGTGAGTTCCCACTGTGCTTTGATTACTACCCTATCACGGCTCAAAGGAGTCGTGCAAACAGGTTTTAGTTGGGTACAGTCCCGAGCCACATGGAAGCAGTGAGCGGATCGGCAGGGGTTCGTCTCTCCCGGTATTGGGGGTGAGGTCGCGCTGTGTCTAGGAGAGCCATTACACAAAGCCCTCGGCCGAGGCAGGAGATTTACTAGTAGGTATTCCAGTAGTATCTCAGGGTGTTCTGGGCTACACTCCGACACAACTTGTACCGCTTTTGGGGTTCTGACTTTTACCAACCCAATAGGCCCGCCATGCGATGCTCATAGACGAACGGACCGGACTGTACAAATATTGTCATTGACAGGCTCAGTAGGGTGTCAGGATGAGTTCGCTCATCGACATCCCTTTTGGTCAATACCTGGTAGCCCGTTATGTACGGCTAATACCTCTGACGTGCTAGTGGTTAAATCCACAGCCAAGGTATTGACGATTCTTTAGAGTCCCCCACAGACAGTTTCTCAAGTTTCGGGCGAAACGTTGTAGAGGCTGTATGATATATGGCAGGGTTCGATCATATACGTGCGGTATTGCACGGATCATGATCGGACGGATCATACTAGTGGGATTTGGTTTAAGCCGGATCCTAGTATTAGATTTGTTGGATTACTTTAGTCTCGTCGCATTCGCATTCAGTAGGAATGCGGATGCAGGTATGTATATACAGGTGAGGGGTATCCTTGTGATCCGTCACGAGTTTACTTTAGATGTTGCCGTATCTTTTTGTTGTGGCAAACATTTGGATTAATGTTTGCATTTGGAAATAATGAGCTAGAATTCATCATGACATGCATTTAATGTGACAGGGACATATTAGGAGACTCATGGTCTCCTTTTTAGCACATATGTCACATTATTTGATTGATGAGTGGATGGAATGAGAGGGAGAGAGAAAGTGGGCTGCCATGTGAGGGGTTTGCTCTTGGTTTTTATTATCACTCTCACTCTCATTTTATCACACAAGATGAAAACACAAAAGAAAAACAACATCTTCTTCTTCCTCTAGCTCATTATCCTCCATTAATGGCAACACCTTCAACCTCCATCCAAGAAATGGATGCAAGAGACAAAGTGATCACAAACATTCTCTATAACACCTTGGACACGTCGGCTAGCACACTTCGTGCCTGAGATGCTTCGGATGAAGCGAGAGACCGTAAAAAGACTCGTAGATGTGGTGCCCTTTCCGACGTGGAGATCGAGACCGGAGATGCCGCGAGGAGCTTGGGATGGTGGCCGAAGACCGAAGGACACTGATCGATCAGTATAGCCTTCTATCCCTTCTCTAGATAGCTAGTTGTAGGTTAATGGTTCGATCCGGGTTTTAAGCATACGATAGCGCCGGTTTTCAAGTTAAGAAAAATTTTCGTTTCCGCATTTTGGCCTCGGAAAGACGGCCGGGGCGCTACCGTAGTCTTACATGGTATCAAAGCCACGCCATTAACCTTTACTAGCTTGCTCTAGCGTGTTTAGAACTTCGATCGGACGAAATTTTCAAAAACTGCATTTCCAAGTCATCAGTTTCTGTCGAAATTTTTCTGTTGTCAAAAAATTATTTGGTGTATTGCAGAAAATCAGGCAGGGTTTTTTAAGAGAACTGAGAAAATTTGGTGGGCTGATTTCACTGTAGCGCGGCGGATCCGTGGCCGTACCCACGTTTTGGACGCGGATTCGCAGCCGTACTGTAGCCACAGTGCATGAAATTTCTTCAGGTTGTCTCTGACTTGGAAAAGGGGTTTCTGGTAATTTTATTTTTGGCCCAGATTTATTTGAGTACTAGGTATTGTGCTTGGGGCCCACTTCAGGAAATTTTGTCGATCGAAAATTTTAAACATGTTAGTTCACGGTATTTACATTATATCTGCGACCGTGAATGTCATTTGATCGGTAAATCTTGTCTAATTGCTATAGTTCTTTTAGACGGATTTGCGAACGTGACATTCACGTTGATGTTCTGTGTTGTGCTGTGATGTTGCGGATTTGTCGTGGTGGATAGCCTGGATGCAATGGTAGTACAGTTTGGTTGTATTTGTACATTTGATATTGCGGGGCGAGCGTCCGACATGTGGACTACCGTCACTGCTTGTTTGTATATTATTCTTTTGGGGCACGACCGGGCTGAGGTCGATGTACCCGTTGTATATTTTTACTTTCTGTACTAGGATTACCCGCGGAGGGGTGCACGGATAGCCGGGTTCTAGAGGGCAACGGGCCCGCATCTCATGGCTTTGAGACGGAGGGGGCTTTACTCTAGAATTCGCGGGCTATTCACCGCACTCGTAGGGGGTAAAGGTTGACCCAAGGAAGGGTGCTCAAGTTACCGGATTCCGTGGAGTGCTGGGTGGTCCATTCACGTTGTTGAAGGGGGCTGTCTCGCTTCAGGTTTAGGCAGGTAACTTGCCGCGCCCGTAGGGGTCTAGGATTTCATTGCACAGGATATCCACCCGACCAGGGGAACGTCGGGTTTCAGTAGCGGCTCTATGAAACCCGGGGATCCCAGATTATCTGTATTGTTCTGTGATGCTTATTACATTTCTGTGATGTTGCATTTTATCACGCCTTAAGAGATTATTATATATTGATATATATACTAGTAGATGTTGTATATGTTTTACACCCGTGCTAGTCCAGTCCCCGCTCTGTCGTTAGTTAAGTAACCTAACGGGTGATGACGGGACCCAGTGGCGAATGCGGATGGCATATACGTACATCGTATTTTCGTTCTTTATTGGTGTGATCAATTGATAGGACTGCATTGATTCGGATCAATGCAAGCTAAACAAACCTATTCTGATGTTGTTGGAACATTTTTCAAAAAAAAATGCTGTTATTGCAAGGACGTTCTCTTTTGTTTTGCATAGTGGTATTCGGTTATGAATATCCAGCACCTCGGTCGACGAGGCAAGGGCCGAGATCCTTTCACCGGGACTGACCCCTTGGACAAAAGTTTGCGTCAGGGTAATAACTTCACTATAGCCGATTGCCTTTTTGCTTTGCATCGTGGTATTCAATTGAAATATCCTGCACCTCATTCTACAGGGAAAGAGCCGAGATCCCTTCACCGGGAGTGACCTCTTCAGCAAAGGTTTTCGCCACTATATTTTTATAAAAAGCAATGCAGTTCCTTCAACGATATCAAGTTCATTACGTTAAAGGTTTTTCGCCAAAAACCAGCCGTAGCCCTCCGTCATTTCTTACGGGGATTATTTAGTATTCATGCCGCGTTTGTTGACTCCGTCAAGGCGTAGTGTACGGTAGCTAAGTGGTGCTTGTTTCTAGCATGGATATGGGATTGGTTAGGACAGTAGTGCGGCCTTGTTGACTCCGTCAAGGGCACGTACGGATGGGTTTAATGCAATCCAGATAATGACGGGTTGAACTTGACTAGGACTCTTTGATTTGTTGACTCCATCAATGTCACTTGGGTCCTAGGGGTAAAAATCACATCGGGGGTTTCTAAAGAAAATGAAACTTGCCAGGCATGCGCATACCTTCAGGAGTGTGATAACGTGAGTAGATTCCGTCACGTTATCATGCGATGATAGTTGGATCCCGATTCCCACTGATGAGTTGGTTTACTCCTCGGGTGATCCCGACTAATTCTTCTTTCAGGTTTGGAGGAGAATTTGAGGTTACAGTGGGAGGTATCCTGATTAGATAAAGTGATAACCATTCTGATCTAGGTTAGAGTGCACGCTGAGTGTTTCTTTTCTCTCTCTCTTTGGCAGCGACCATGACCCGACCCTTGACTATCACTCAGTGACCAAGTTGACCGAATCTTCTTAAACACTGGCTTTTGGATTGTCAGAGTTGCAAACCTTATTGCCACTCCTACTTTTACCCTTTTTCTCCACGACACCCCGTATTACTATGAACGTCCACTTCCATTGGATAAAACCATCGTATGGTTATATACGAACTCGAAGGAACTTGTTCCAGATTCGAGGATGGTTTCCGGTTCTGGAGAAAACGAATAGGACTATTCAAGTTGTCTTTTCCTTTTACCTTCTCTCAGGTTGCGAGTGCTACTTGGATAAGGACAGTACACCATTACGCTTATTGGATAGTCTTCTTCAATACCATAGGCAGGTGCCGAAAGGTAGGGAATGAAGAAAACCAATTAGCCTAACGAAGGTGTACAGAAGGTATTAAGTAAAGACAAATAAAGGGATTAGTAAAAGGGCAAAGTAAACTGCGACTGCTATTCACGACCAAAACCAAGTATTTCATCACCACTCCTACATCAACTTTGTATTTCTCCAGAACACTCCGTATCACTATGAAGATCCACAGTTTATTGGATACCCCATCGTATGGTTATAAACGAACTCGAAGGAACTTGTTCCAGTTCGGGGATGGATTCTGGTTCAGGAGAAATAGGAATAAGGTTTTATTCAGTTGTCTGTTATCTTTACCTTCTCTCGGGTTACGAGTGCTCCTAGGATTAGGACAGTACACCTATTATGCTTATTGGATAGTCTTCTTCCAAACCATAGGCTGGTGCCGAACGGTAAGGAAGGAAGAAAACCATTTGGCCTAAAGGGGTGTACATAAGGTAACGACTAAAGACATATAAAGGGATTTGGAGAGATGGCAAAGAAATATGCAATTACAGTTGTGAATCTGATAATGGAAGAGGCATTACTAAGAATACCCGAATACCCCTTCGAAACATTCGCATGTTTCAGTTTCACTGTGTATTGTTAAAAGAAAACTGATTTCCCAATTAGTCCTTGCTCCAGGGTATGTATTTACCAGGTTTGATTCTCACATCTTTATGGTTTTACAGATGATGAGTGGGAGTAAGTTATTAGGAATTGGGTGATCATCCTCATTATATCGGGATTCGTTGTAATTGGTGATATTTAAGGAAATCGCCTGGGCTGTTTGCCGGACGACAAATATTTGGTTTTGAATATCCGTTATTATGCACCAATTTCAAATTGATATATCTATACGTTTATTTTTATAAAGTGAGATATAACTTTTTGAAATTATGTCTATGAAATTTACCTATATCAGGGGATGATTAGGTAAGGAAAATTAAACAACGGTGTAATTCTTCTTAACCATAAGTACAGTTTTCAACCTACAACACACAGGGAATGAGTTATTAAACTCAGGGGACCTATACAGAGTATTGTATGTTGTCCAGTGTCCATGAGGACAGAGGGGTTGGTACTCGTACTATATTCTGTTTACTTATGACTTCTCTAGTTCTTAGACATGTGTTTCGTAGAAATGCAAGGTCTAAGTTTTGAGAAGTTATAGGTATATGAATAAAGTAGAGAACCAGGTGTTGCAAGTATCGGGATTCTTCAAGGTGATCGAAGATGTAGATACTTATGTATAGTATACAGTTGATAGTAATGATTATGAGAACTTGCTTCTATTTCAGGTTATTCATATCTGGATGTATTCCTAAGTTGAGTAATGCTGATCGGCCTCTCTCCATTTAGTCGACATGCACTGGAGACAGCTGCATGATTTGAATCTGGTTCCAATTAAATCAGTGCTTATGTTTCTATATTGGATATAGAATAGTTCGTATCTTAACAATGTTAAGGTATGGGGAGTTGTCTGGCTTATGCTTAAAACCAGACTCTGGATAACTCAAGACACGTTTCTGCAATGGCTGATTGTGGGTTGACCCGGGCTATGACGTGATTTTCTACCATCTGGAAGATCAATAGTGATATTGTTCTTGACTCGCCACAGTTTTAATAAAAATGGATTTTTTTCAGAAAACAGTAGTGGGAGTATGGTAGAACAGGAAGTGATTCCAGAACCGCAAACGATTACTGAAAATTTAATAGGACCTGAAGATTCAATCTGATTTGACATTCCATTGGCCACTCCGCAGATATGGTGGGTAACCTCAGGCACTCGAGAGGTACTCCGGTAGCCTCAAGGACGGTGACAGGGAGGTTCTTGTTTACCGAGTCTTGACACTACTATTGTTCCAGGCTATGAGACCCGGCAGGAGGATGAGTAAAGCGTCGTTCTGAACAAGCTTTAGAAGTGTACGTGTATATGACTCTGCCAGAAGGTTGTCGTAATCAGTGGGAGCAGCGGAAGCATTGGTGGACAAGTAGCTTATGTCTATTTATGGACTAAAGCACATATAGCGGAGATAGATCATCTATTTCTGAAGTGACAGTCATAGGTTTGACTTCATCGGAATAGGGGATGGATCTGTTAAGAAGGTAGTAGGGTGTGATGTCCTGGTATTTGGGTGACATACACAGAGTAGGAAGTGAAATTCCTATACTACGATCGGTTATACTTTGGTTGTCACACAGTGGTTTTTCTACATAGGATATAGATATAATATCAGACATTCTGGTTACTAGATCTATGGTTTTAGATCTAGATTTGGGTAGTTTCCCGATCTGGGTACTTAGACAGCATTCTAAAGGTGTTTTAGAATGGACGACTCCTGGTACGGTAGTGTACCTGCAGGTGATGGAGTCACCCTCTCTAAAGGTGTCTTACAGACTAAAGGGGAGAGGGATGTGCATGATTGGCAGATCACTTGCTTAGGCAATTGAGTCAATCATGAGATATCAAGTACCACACCAGATATTGTTTTTGCAGTAGATGCAGTAAGTTGATATTAATCCTATCCTGGAGAGACATTCGGAAGCAGTTTTAGAATATAAGTTGATGTTTTGGGGATATGATAACAGCAGCCTCCTTCGGGAGACAGTTATCATTCCAGGCTTCCAAGGTGACCTGGATGACAGAGTGGCTGTCGGAGTTATAGTTTTCCCTCTGACGAGGGGCAGTATTTTGGACAGGTGGTCCAAGCGGATACTGAGGGAGGCATGGCGCAAGATACTGATTAAGTTCAGTTGAAGATACAGTCTAAGAAGTTTGGATTTGAAGTTCATTTATGAGCTAGGTCCCATCAGATATCCAGACATATTCTAAGAAAGGTATTGCTCATTTCGGGGAAAAAAATTTCTCCGCGTACTTGAGATAAAGAGAGACATAGAAAGAAACATCAGGGCGATTCCACTAGCTGATGCAATTTCTCGAACGCAATAGTTTCGCAAACGGGCTTTGTGAGATTGATCAGTAGAGGAGTTGGGTGTTCGGTATCACACGGGCTGTGAGTATGAGACATCGCAACAATTAGCCTTGAGTGCAAGTGGGAGATTGTTGGATATAGTGCCCTCAGAGTCAATTATTGGATCACAGGCACGTGATTGCAATGATTGAGGGAGGACCTATGCCGGAAGGACAATCTTACTCAGGATGATTGTATACTATCTGGTTTGTCTCTATCATCGTGTACATGCTTTAGGTAACATTGTGGTTCACTATTACACGTTGATGGAGAATAGTATGCTACCATGGTTTGTCTTTATCATCGTGTACTGCTTTAGGTGACCTTACAGGTCGCTATTGCACGCTGATAGAGCCCTTAGGATTCTTGCTTGACGACCAGCAGTATGATGGCGATCATAAACGTGGGAGCTGGGGTCTATAAGCACATCCTTAAAAAGTCCCTAGTCGTGGGAGTTTCGAGACTGGGCATCGATACTCCATTAGTAGACTAGTGTATACAGTCGAGACCCCGACGAGGGGCGGTGGCCGGTCTCACAAGCCATTGGTGTCAGTTGGTTCACCTAAGATGTATATAGGTGCTCATTGGGTTATGAGTACACCGGACAGGACTCGCCGGGAACATGCTAGTTGGTATTATACCTGACGTCGGATAGCAGTTCCCTGGTGACATGTGTACAGGTTAGTTCATCGACCTGAGATCGTCATTTGTCTCGTGTGAGTTCCCACTGTGCTTTGATTACTGCCCTATCACGGCTCAAAGGAATCATGCAAACAGGTTTTAGTTGGGTACAATCCCGAGCCACATGGAGGCAGTGAGCGGATCGGCAGGGGTTCGTCTCTCCCGGTATTGGGGGTGAGGTCGCGCTGTGTCTAGGAGAGCCATTACACAAATCCCTCGGCCGAGGCAGGAGATTTAGTGGTAGGTATTCCAGTAGTATCTGTTAGTGTATATGCCCTAGAGGCCATTACTGTATCATACTAGTTTGTATATTACTTAATGGAAGCTTGGGATATTCACCTTGTATATACAATCTTTCTCAAAATAGTAGTATGCTACTTGGTTTGTTTCTACTTCAATGTGTACATGTGTTTATTTTAGTATATCGCCTATACACATTAGTGGAGCTCTTAGGATCTTTGCTTGATTACCAGCGTTGTGATGGCAGTCACACTAGTGGGGCTGGGTAATCTATTAGCACATCCTTATGTAGGTCCCTGGTCGCAGGACTATCGAGACAGGGCATCGATACTCCGGAGTAGACTAGCGTATGCGCTTCTCATCCCAGTGTGGGAGATGGTCTATCCCACAGCCATCAGTACGTCGTACTTGAGAGAGTATGCGGGTGCTCGTTGGGTTACGAGTACACTGGACAGGACTCGTCGGGAACTGACTAGTTGGTATTATGCCTATCGTCAGTTATCAGTTCCTAGGTGACATGAGTACAGCTTAGTCCGCTGACTTGACACTGTCACTTCGCCTCGAGTGTGTTCCCACTGTACTTTGATTACTACCCTACCATGGCTCAAAGGAGTCGTGCAAACAGGTGGTAGTTGGGTGCAGTCCCGAAGTACTTGGAGGCAGTGACGGTTAGACAGGATTCGTCTCTCCCAGTATTGGGGGTTGACATCACGCTGTGTCTAGGAGAGCCATCACACGAGTAGTCCCTGGCCAGGGCAAACGAGATATACTGGTAGGCTTCCAGTGTTATCTCAGGGTGTTTTGGGATTCACTCCGACACGACTTGTACCGCTATTGGGGGACTGACGTTTACCGCCCCCTAGGCCCGCCATGCGATGTATCAGACGAACAGACCGGACTGTACCGAGATTGTCACATTCAGGCTCAGTAGGAGTTCAGATGGGTTTCACCTCGTCAGTCTTCTTGTCGGCATCTACCTGGGGACCGTTACGCACAGCTAGTGCCGCTTGCGGTCTGTGGTTAAACCCACTGCCAGCGTAGTGTCGAGTCTTTAGAGTCCCACACAGAAAGCTATTCGCCTTTAGGCAAAAGAGTAGATGTCGCATGGTTTTGCGACAGGTCGCATGGTTTTACGACAGGGTTCGGTCACATCCGTGCACTTGTGCACGTACAGTGTCCGGACAGTTTACACTAGTGGGCTTTGGTTTAAGCCAGATCCTAGTATACCTTTTGTGATTGGATTTATCCAGTTTGTATTCGTGTTCCTCGGAACGCGGATGCGGGTGTGTATGCGCAGTTGACGGAGAGACAGGGGCGGAGGATTCTCATTAGGGTTGTTGACCGTTGACAGTTGACTATTGACTTTTTGCTCAACCCTAATGAGAATATGATATGTGATTAACAATTATATTAATTAAGTATTATGGTGACATGGTTGTTGAGTTGTTGACTTTGTTGACTTGTTGACTTTTGTTGACTTGTTGACTTTGTTGACCGGTTGACTAGGCTTGACTAGTTGACCATCATGATAACTATAGCTATCATTTCATGGCAAAGACTTTTGCTTGCTTGCTCTTTTGTGCAAAATGAGTGCATGAAATGATATGGCTATGGTTGCTTAAACCATCACATAATACTTGATTGATATGATGTGTTATGATTGTTTTGGATTATGAGAGCCAAATGAGAAAAGTCTTCTCTCATTCTTTCATGCTCATTCTCTCTCTTGTTCTTGAGCTCTCATCTCCTCCTCTTGCTCTCCCTCTCTTGACTCTATGGTTCACTTGTCTCATGAGTTGAGAACCAAGAACCATAGATAGAATCCCATACAAACTCTTCTCTACTCACTCTAGTTCACAAGGTTTAGCAAACCGAGTGAACTAGTTTCTTCAAAGTTCGAAGAAGGAGCCAAAGGTTGAAGCTTTCAGGTGGATCTATCTTCGGCGCAAGGAGACGACGGGGAGAAGCCGATCTGGACAACCATCGAGGCTTGAAGACGAAGGAGTTCGAGAAAAAGAAAGGTATAACCCCCTAACCGAGTAGTTAGCAACTCGTAGTTAGGTTGTTAGTTAGATGTTTAACAAAGATCCGGGTTTTAAGTCCATGTTACCACCTCTAAGAAAATCGTTTTTTATCAAATTCTGCATGCCCGAAAGTACCGGGAGAGGTAGTATGGACTTACAGTGGTATCAGAGCCTAGTTAAACTCTATCTAACATGTTAGCAAAGTAGCTAGAAAATCGATCAAAGAAAAGTCGCAAAACGAACCCAAAACTGTCAAGTTTCTGCCGATTTTTATTCTGTTCAAAAGTTGATAATTTTCATCTTAAAAATCGGCTCAGGCTTTTATTAGAATAACCACCAAATTTGGTCCAACGATCGATTCAAAGCGCCGCGGAAACGCGGAGGGAGCACGCTCCCGCCGCGGTTCCGCGGCCGAGTTGACTCGGTCGGGGTCCAAAGTTGGTGCAGTGTATTTCTGGGGTTGTTTTGGGATTTTTGGAATATGTATTTTCTGCCCAGATTTTCCAGAACGAAAATTTTGTATTTGGGGCCTATAAATCCGTATTTTTGATCGAACTTCTAAAAGACTTAAGCTGACGGGTTTTTCTGTGATGTGATATTTGTATTGAACGTCTACTAATCGCTATATGTCGATTAGTGGGGGTTATACAAATCTGTGATCTGTAATGTCATTGGAATGTGTATATGAATTCATTGGATTGTCGCGGGTGAATAGCCGGGGGTTGTGAGACGAGAGTTTTCTTTTCTTTCAATTCATGTAAATTTGTAAATTGATGTAATAATTATTTGTATGGCCGCACAACCGGGTCGGGGTTGTAGCCGTCATTGTATAATTTCTTTTTACTGTTTTTGCTCCTAGGATAGACCCATGGAGGGGGTGCACAAACTACCGGGTATGCCGAAGTGCCGAGTGGCCTACTGATTAAGAGAGGTTTTGTTGATCAAAAATATTTACCGCAATCAAGAACGGCGTCGCTTGAAGCTAGCCGGTGAATACGGGTCGGTCCACAGGGATGTGAAAATTTCCTTTAAGTTCTTACGAGTTAATTCCAAATGGTGTTTGGATTTATAATTAAACCTAAAAATTGAAGTTGTATGAGATTAGGATTAGAAACTTGCTAGGATTAGGTCTAGGGAAAATTTGGTAAATAAAGATCTACATCTCTTTCCATTGCTATTAATTAAATGTATCATATTAGAGTTATGGTATTAACAAAGGGGATTAGGATGATTGGGAAGATTGATTCTTCCTCTAGATCCTTGTCCTTCCTTTCTTAATCTTCACCCTAACCTCCATGGAAAACCTTAAGATCCGGGCCTTTAGACTACGGAATCGCCGTTACCTTGAGGGTAAAAGTGCCGTAGGGCGCGGAATAAAAAGGTATGCATGAAGTTCTAATGTTCATAAAAGTTTTAGCAATGAAAAGAGATGAGAGATCTTCATCTCTCAAATCCTTCCCTATTCCTAACCCTAACAAGCGAGAAAACTACTCGCTCATTGAGGGGATGTAAAAAGACAAGAATTTATTAAAGAAAGAAGACATCGATTGCAAGTTAATAAAAACTAAACTAAATTAAACTAAGGCGAGAAAATAAGTGCAGATAAAAAAAACTACAACTACTGCAAAGAAAATAACCTACTTACTGTTGATGCACTCTAACTTCAAGAAAACAGAATTTTATTCATGAGTAGAGGCATAAGAAAATACAAGGTCTTGGGTTCCATTTATAGGACATAGAAACCCTAGGGCTACAGATTGCACCGCATGTCTAAAGTTACAAATATACCCCTAGAAAATCTTTCCACAGCCGCCAAGGAGTTATGGTAAAAATTAATGCGCACTAGGGCTTAAGGTAGCCGCGGAACCGCGGCATGGGCTCTCTTGGGCCGCGGTTCCGCAGCCCAATGATGCGATCATCTTTGGATTTTTCTTGGGCTTCTTGTGGTTCTTCTGGGCTTCTTGTTTATTTATTCTTTTCATCAGTTAGGCTTCTGCAGTAATTCCAGATTTTCTGTGAACTCTTTGCATTGGATCTTTTAACCGTCTTTCTTGCAAATTTGGATCTTGCGTCGCCTTGTTGATGGTGAACCGTTCTTCTGCCGGGCTTTACTAAGATCTTCCTATTTGTTGGTTAAAAATCCTTCTTTTGTGTCGTCTTTTTGTGTTTTTCACTGTTCTTGCTCCCAGAACCTGTAACCTGTAACATGTAGCAGACATGGGTCAAAAGCACCTGTTTTTATTGTAAAATGCATAAGAATGGGGAATACAAAATGCAATATTATGTTATGAACAAATACCCCCAAACTTATCTTTTGCTCGCCCTCGAGCAAACTTATTATTTAAATAAAAATCTAACCTAGCCACACTTTCGCAGGGAAACGCGATTGCACTGAGCTCGTGCAACAAGCCGTTAAACCTCTAGGTGTCCCTAGTAGGAGGAGTGTTGTCTCCTGAGGGTTTTCAGCGGATACTACCCACAAAATCCTGTCAACATGGTTTCTCGACTTTTGTTCTCCATTTAGGTTTTTCTAACAAGGAATTCTATTATCGTCGACCCGCAAATTATCCACCCATATTCTTCACGCTTCCTCATTATTTAACTTAAGATTACATATATCCTGTAGAATTACCTAGCTTTCGGCATTTCTTAAGTTTTCCTTCTAGAGTTCCATCTTCACTTAGGAATTTCTATCAACTCTATTAAAGACACAAGTTCTATTCTTCATTCCTTTCTCTTATCTAAACTCTAATCACATATCCCCACGTGTGTGTAAATATCACCCCTACACTTGGAAATTCAAATCAAGCAATCGTACTCCCGCCCATTGTCCAAAGCACTTGTGAGACTTCGCTTTTACATCCTTCATGCGACTGTTAATACTTCTTGAGGTACCAACAACCGATTACCAGATGCGTTAGCACTTTAAGGCGTACTTCCTAGTTTTGCAACACCCAAGGCTTTTAGCAGTAGCACCTTCGCTAAATATTTTTCTATTTTTTTCTTCTTTTTTTTTAGCCTTAAGTAATCACAAAAACCAGTGTCCATTTTTTTCTTTATCCACTCTTTTTTTTTTCTTTTTCATTGTGCTAAGGACGTTAGACAAGAGTATTTCAAGGTCTCTTCTACTAATCCAAGTTTCAAGGTGCGTGTTTGTGCATTTTGTAGGGTACATGTTTTCAGAATCTAGATTTAAGCTAGGAACTATTTTTCAAACTTATACTCTAATAAAAGTTTTAATACTTTTCCTTCGTTTCGACTTAGCCCAAGAACTGAACCCAAAATTTGCCTATTTCTAAATAACCTACAAAGACATATGCTTTCCACAGTTAAACTCTAAGGAAGGTTATTTTTAGGGTTTTTAATTTGCTAAGTCTAAGATTTAGTTTTTCCTAGCCAGTTAACCTATTTATCAAACTCAAGTCAATTAACCAGAATTGAATACATTAATTTTTATAATTTTTGAAATTTTTCAATTTTTATGGGTTTTTCTGTTTTCTAATTTTTTTTATTTATCAAATTGTTCAAATTTTTATGATTTTTATATAAAGATGCAATGCAGAAATATACATATGAATGCAAAAGGAAAACTTACCGAACATACCCCCAAACTTATAATGGACAGTGTCCTCACTGTCATGCTGCACCAAATGGGTTGATAATATCGGCGAGTTCCTGCTTATTATTATATTTACATAGTATACACACCCCCAAACTTATTTGAAATAAAGTTTTGGAAAAAGAAATTCGAGGGTGAAGGTGGAGGAAATCAATCGGTGTAAATCGGCTCCTGCAAAAGCAGGAGCTCCTCCGAAGGGTCCGCTGAGAAGAACGGTTTCAATCGATGTCCATTTACTTTGAATAAAGTACCGTCTTCTGGATTCTCAAGATCAACCGCACCGTGCGGATAAACGGTGCGGACTACAAAAGGTCCTCTCCATCTAGAACGGAGCTTGCCGGGATGAAAGTGTAACCGAGTATCATATAATAAAACCTGTTGACCCGGTTTAAATGTCTTTCGCAAAAGGTTTTTATCATGAAATACCTTAACTCGATTCTTAGCAATCACGGCATTATCATATGCATCATCCCGCAGCTCCTCCAATTCATTCAATTGCAGCTTTCGATTGCTGCCCGCATCTCCTAGAGATAGATTCAGCTCTTTAATGGCCCAAAATGCCTTGTGCTCAATTTCTACTGGAAGGTGGCAAGCCTTCCCGTAAACAAGCCGGTATGGAGACATGCCGAGATCGGTCTTGTATGCAGTACGGAAAGCCCATAGTGCATCGATCAATTTTAGCGACCAATCTTTACGGTTTTTAGAAACCGTTTTCTCCAAGATTTGCTTAATTTGTCGATTCGAGATCTCGGCTTGCCCACATGTTTGGGGATGGTATGGCGTTGACAGTTTATGGGTGATAGAGTATTTGCGCATTAGGGACTCAAAAGTCCTATTGCAAAAGTGAGAACCATTATCACTTATTATTGCGCGAGGGTGCCCAAATCGAGAAAAGATGTGTTCTTTTAGAAATCGAACGACGACCTTGTTGTCATTCGTTCGACTAGGCACAGCCTCGACCCTCTTTGAAACATAGTCAACAGCCAAAAGAATATACACATTTCCAAAAGAGTTAGGAAATGGTCCCATAAAATCTATACCCCAAACATCAAAAATGTCTACAACCAAAATAGGTTGGAGCGGCATTTCATTTCTCCGCGATATCCGGCCCAAGTGTTGGCACCGGGAGCAAGTTTTCCAGTATTCGAATGCATCTTTGAAGAGTCGTGGCCAATAGAAACCACACTGCAAAACTTTCTCGGCTGTCTTCTTTGGGCCAAAGTGCCCGCCACATGCTTGATCGTGGCAAAAAGACAGCACACTCTTGACCTCATTTTCAGGTACACACCGGCGAATGATTTGGTCGGAACAATATTTAAAAAGATAAGGTTCATCCCAGTAAAAATGCTTTACTTGGGAAAAAAATCGTAGTTTGTCTTGTTTCGACCAATCGTTAGGTATCAAGCCGGTGGCTAAGTAGTTTACAATATCGGCGAACCATGGTTCGCAAGAAACGGTCAAGAGTTGCTCATCGGGGAAAGCATCAGTGATAGGCAGTTCAAGTGTAGGCGAAGAAGGAAGTCGTGAAAGGTGATCGGCCACTACGTTTTCACATCCCTTTTTGTCCCTTATAACAAGGTCAAATTCTTGCAGCAAAAGGATCCAACGTATTAGCCTAGACTTAGCATCCTTCTTCGCAAAAAGGTGGCGAAGAGCTGAGTGATCCGTGTACACTATAACTGGAGAGCCGATTAAATAAGGCCGAAATTTTTCAAGTGCAAACACAACCGCTAAAAACTCTTTTTCTGTTGTTGTGTAGTTTAATTGGGCCTCATTTAATGTTCGCCTAGCGTAGTAAATTACATGCGGCATCTTGTTAATGTGCTGTCCAAGAACAGCACCAATGGCAAAATCTGATGCGTCGCACATAATTTCAAAAGGGTGCGTCCAGTCTGGAGATGAAAGAATGGGCGCAGAAATGAGTGAGTGTTTCAAAGACTCGAACTCTTTCATGCAAGTTGAGTCGAAAACAAAAGTAGTGTCCTTGGCCAACAAGAGAGTCAAGGGTCTAGCAATCTTGCTAAAGTCCTTGATGAACCGTCTATAAAAACCGGCATGGCTAAGGAAAGCTCGGATATCTTTGACGCATTTAGGAGGAGGAAGATTAGAAATGACTTCGATTTTAGCTCTATCAACCTCTATGCCGTTTTGCGAGATGACATGTCCTAAGACAATGCCTTCTCGTACCATGAAGTGGCACTTCTCCCAATTCAAAGTAAGGTTCTTTTCCCTACAGCGGGTGAGAACTGTGTCAAGATGTCGTAAACACTCATCGAAGGAGTCACCAAAAATGGAGAAATCATCCATAAAGATTTCCAAAAACTTCTCCACCATGTCCGAAAAGATCCCCATCATACACCGCTGAAATGTAGCGGGTGCATTGCATAACCCAAAGGGCATGCGACGATAAGCAAAAGTGCTAAAGGGACAAGTAAATGTAGTCTTGTCTTGATCCTCTTTGGCTATGGGGACTTGATTATAACCGGAATAGCCATCTAAAAAGCAGTAGAATTCGTGCCCCGCCAATCGTTCTAGCATTTGGTCAATGAATGGTAAAGGAAAGTGGTCCTTCCTTGTCGCGGCATTGAGTTTCCGGTAGTCGATGCAAATTCGCCACCCAGTTTGGGTGCGAGTGGGAATTAACTCATTTGCCTCATTGGTGATGACCGTGATGCCCGATTTCTTTGGCACGACATGAATGGGGCTAACCCATTGGCTATCCGAGATAGGGTAAATGATACCGCTATCAAGACACTTAACAATCTCCTTCTTGACCGCCTCTTTCATGACGGGGTTGAGGCGTCTTTATGGATCCCTTGCCGGCTTGGCATCATCCATCAAGTGTATATGATGTTCGACTATGAGGGGACTAATCCCCTTGATGTCCGCCATAGACCATCCGAAAGCTTGCCGATTATTGTATAAGACCGTTAAAAGAGCCTTCTCTTGCTCAAGAGCTAGAGAGGCCGAGATGATAACGGGCAAGGTCTCATCTTCACCTAGATAAGCATATTTTAGGTGCGACGGCAAAGGCTTTAGTTCGAGTTTAGGTGGTGAAACAATAGATGGTAACAATGGAGTAACTGTTTCAAACTCGAAGGATTCCATCAAAGGTTCAAATTGAGTGTACGCTACCGAGTCGGATGGTTCAACTAACTCATCCGAAAAAGCAAAAGACTCAAACTCGAGTGGAGAGTCTTCAAGATCATCGACAAAGGTGAAACACTTATAATCTTTGTCCGACGTGAAAGCTGTGTCGGATTCTAGGAGGAACGCACTAGTGGCGTCAATATTACTGTGATCAAACATGAAATTCTCGAACTCACAGTCCTCCTCCGCGATCTCATCGATCGAGCATACATCAAGTACGCTAGAATTAGGCTCGCAAGGCTGACTTCCAAACTTGAAAATGTTAAGTTCAACTGTCATCTTGCCAAAAGATAGATTCATTGAACCATTACGACAGTTGATTACCGCGTTAGAAGTCGCGAGGAATGGTCGACCAAGTATCACCGGGATTTGATTACGGGGTTAACGACAGGCTGTGTATCCATAACAATAAAGTCAACGGGAAAAATGAAATCCCCAACTTTAATTAACACATCCTCCAATTCTCCCCTAGGATGGGTGATTGATCGGTCGGCCATTTGGAGAGTGCAATGAGTGGGTTTAAGCTCTCCAACGCCTAATTGTTCGTACACCGAATAGGGTAGCAAATTGACACTAGCACCAAGATCTAATAGTGCTCTATTGATGGTCTTGTTCCCAATTGTGATCGAAATAGTAGGACAACCGGGGTCCTTGTGCTTTGGGGGCAAAGAATTGACAAGAGCATCACTAACAGCACTAGCCACGAAAACTTTCTTTGGTACTTGTGACTTCCTCTTTTTGGTGCATAAGTCCTTTAAGATTTTTGCATATGAAGGAACTTGTTGGATTGCATCCAAAAGAGGGATATTTATGCTAACCTGTTTGAACAACTCTACAATCTTCTCCATCTGTGGAGTTGGTTTATTGGATCTCAACCGATTTGGAAAAGGTACATTTTGAAAAGTTGTTGAGTCCAATTTTTGCGGATCAGATTGTTGAGTTGGAACGGCACCCCGTGTAGATGTGTTCGTGTTGTGAGAAGAGGGTCCGTTCGAGCTAGAAGAAGTAGAGCCATGTGAAGGATGGAGAATAGGCTCTAACGAAGAAGAAGAGGAAGAAGAAGAAGATGAAGAACCACCGGCCGAGGTGTCATGGTTAATACCCACATTGTTTTGCAGCACTTTTCCGGATCTCAACGTAGTCACAGCATTCACGTTATGATTCTGCTGTTCATGTGCAACATGTGCGTGACCAGGATTTGGGAGTGGTTGAGACGGAAGTTTTCCTTTCTCTCGCTCTTTCAATGCTGCGTTAAGTTGTGCAATTTGTGCCTCAATAGCTTTGATGCTTTGATCGTGAGGCACTGTTTTGCACCAAAGATTGAACAGAAGTCTCTATCCTAGCTGTGGACTGTGCAGATTGCTTTAGGAATGCTTCTAGACTTCTTTCGAGCGAGCTAACAGCATTTTGAGGGGGAACAAAATTGTTGGGTACAAAATTGTTCATCTGATTAGGGTAAGGTTGCTGTTGAAGAGGCTGCTGAAATTGAGTTTGTGGAGGTGCTTGTTGTTGTTGTGGAGGAGGAGCTCTTTGAAAATTGTTGTTTCCTTGGACTTGTTGATTTTGGTTCCAAGCGAAATTAGGGTGGCTCTTCCAACCCGGATTGTATGTTGAAGAGTATGGATCATTTCTTTGTCGTTGCTGAAAGGCAGCATTGACTTGATCTTGTCCTTGAGTGGATGCAGTGTAAGGACACTCTTCGGTGAGATGTGATGGATCCGAACAACAAGCACAAACAGTTCGTGGGGGCACAACAGGGGCAGGAGAAGGTGCTGAGATTTTGGTCTCAAGCGCTTCTAGCTTTTTCGTAAGAGCGGCCATCTCGGCCTTCATAGCAATTGACATCTCTACTTGATGTATGCCTGCCCTAGGTTGACCAATAGAAGAAGATGATGTGGTCTTGGTGCTTTCCCATTGAATTGTTTGCTCACTAAGATCCTCAAGAAACTGCCACGCTTCCTCACTAGATTTGGACAGAAAGTGACCTTGACTAATGGTTTCTAGCAACTGCTTCGTTGCCGGGTTCAATCCCTCGTATAGTGTTTGGCAAAGTTGCCATCTTTCGATTCCATGGTGAGGGCATTGAACGAGAAGGTCTTTGAATCTTTCAAAACATTTCCAAAATGGTTCGGTAGGAAGCTGTGAAAATTGTATAATTTCATTACGGATTTTAGCAGTTTTGTGATGAGGATAGAACTATTTAAGAAAAGCTTTCACAAACTCGTCCCAATTTCTAATTGAGTGTAATGCGGTGCTGTATAGCCACTTCTCGGCTAGGTCACATAAGGTGAAAGGAATGACCCTTAGCCTTATAGCGTCATCACTTAATTGGGTAGTTTTCATAATGGCGCAAACGTTTTGGAATTTGTTGATAAAGATATATGCATCTTCAGATTCCAAACCATGAAACTTAGGCAGCATGTTGATGAAATGGGGTTTGATCTCAAAGTTGTCCCCATTAGCCGGTGGAAGGGAAAGACAAGTAGGAAGGGCGGTGCGGACGGGGTAGAAAAGATCCTGGAGCGCGACTCGTGCGGGCGCTTCGACAGGCAGAAGATTCGGGTTATTCGCACCTGGCGGAGGTGGAATCCTTCCCGTCTGTAAGGTGTTGTTAGGATCGTATCCCGACATACCTTCGAAAGAATGTGATGGTGAAAGTGAAGAAGTGGACAAGATTTCGACTTCGGAGTCGAAAGGTTCGTCGGTCGGTACCAACAAAACACGGACTAATCGGGCGCTAGGGTCCCTAGTCCAACCGGACATACACTAAAAGGGTTAGTGTAGTCGAAAGATGAAAGAAAGAATGTGAAGGTAAGGAAACGTCAATGAGAAGAAGTGGTGTAAGTGAGTGCAAAGATTCTTTAGCGACAAGTTGCAAGTTTTGAAAAGATTTTCCTTTTTCTTTTTTTTTTATATTTTTTTAAGTAAGCTTTTGCAAAAAGATTTTGAAGAGAGACTCGTGAGACAAATGCAATTAACCACACATGCACAATCAGGCCTAAGTCTAGGGTCACCTAGGTCAGCTAGACAGCTCCTAACTGTTCCAAAGGGCTAGAGATAGAACCTCAAACCGCCTCTTCACGGACAAGTACGGCCAGGTAAGTGGGAAGGAACCACCACTACAGTGGGCCTAATTAAAAACCACTAGCCTAGTCACCGCAATGTCGGTTAGGATAAACGGCCGATGCCTATACTAGTCCTTTGTCCTATTGAGCTCGACGTCCTTAGGGCTGAGTCTAATATTTTTTAGATTAAAAGTGGTCAATGCAGATGCTTTAAGTGATTTCTGGGGTCCTGGGAAGGGTAATGAAATCCCCACCCAATCTGAATTGGTCAATAGCCCCTTAAAGTCAGATTAAAGTATGCAAAGCAGTAAATCACTTGCAATTAATTTGCTTTTAAGCGCGGCGCAAAGAATCCTGCAGAAAATCAATTATTGGAAGGGGGAAGAAGATTTTTAGCGCGAAGAATCCTGCAGAAGATTTGGCAAAAGATATATGGAGATTTGTAGAGGAGAAGGAAAGAAAACAAACAGTGCAATTTCTTCACAGAGAGGGATCCAGAGGGCCGCGGATGCGCCGCGCGAGGTGGGGTTTTGCGGCGGAAGCGCGGTGGGTTGGAGGCTTCAGGTCTCTGGATTTCTTCAGCTGCTCTGTACTTCCAATCTCCTCCTGTTCTGATGTATTTTTTTCTGTTTCCCTTTCTGTGTTGTTTCAGATCCGTCAAACCTGCAAAGATTCACAAAGAGAACCCTTCAAACAATAAAAGATGATATACTTTTTTTATATTTTTGATTTTTCAGATTTTTATGATTTTTTATATTTTATATTAACCCGAAATTACAAAAAGAAAATTTTACGCCATCCCCGGCAACGGAGCCATTTGATTAAGAGAGGTTTTGTCGATCAAAAATATTTACCGCAATCAAGAACGGCGTCGCTTGAAGCTAGCCGGTGAATACGGGTCGGTCCACAGGGATGTGAAAATTTCCTTTAAGTTCTTACGAGTTAATTCCAAATGGTGTTTGGATTTATAATTAAACCTAAAAATTGAAGTTGTATGAGATTAGGATTAGAAACTTGCTAGGATTAGGTCTAGGGAAAATTTGGTAAATAAAGATCTACATCTCTTTCCATTGCTATTAATTAAATGTATCATATTAGAGTTATGGTAAATATTAACAAAGGGGATTAGGATGATTGGGAAGATTGATTCTTCCTCTAGATCCTTGTCCTTCCTTTCTTAATCTTCACCCTAACCTCCATGGAAAACCTTAAGATCCGGGCCTTTAGACTACGGAATCGCCGTTACCTTGAGGGTAAAAGTGCCGTAGGGCGCGGAATAAAAAGGTATGCATGAAGTTCTAATGTTCATAAAAGTTTTAGCAATGAAAAGAGATGAGAGATCTTCATCTCTCAAATCCTTCCCTATTCCTAACCCTAACAAGCGAGGAAACTACTCGCTCATTGAGGGGATGTAAAAAGACAAGAATTTATTAAAGAAAGAAGACATCGATTGCAAGTTAATAAAAACTAAACTAAATTAAACTAAGGCGAGAAAATAAGTGCAGATAAAAAAAACTACAACTACTGCAAAGAAAATAACCTACTTACTGTTGATGCACTCTAACTTCAAGAAAACAGAATTTTATTCATGAGTAGAGGCATAAGAAAATACAAGGTCTTGGGTTCTATTTATAGGACATAGAAACCCTAGGGCTATAGATTGCACCGCATGTCTAAAGTTACAAATATACCCCTAGAAAATCTTTCCACAGCCGCCAAGGAGTTATGGTAAAAATTAATGCGCACTAGGGCTTAAGGTAGCCGCGGAACCGCGGCATGGGCTCTCTTGGGCCGCGGTTCCGCGGCCCAATGATGCGATCATCTTTGGATTTTTCTTGGGCTTCTTGTGGTTCTTCTGGGCTTCTTGTTTATTTATTCTTTTCATCAGTTAGGCTTCTGCAGTAATTCCAGATTTTCAGTGAACTCTTTGCATTGGATCTTTTAACCGTCTTTCTTGCAAATTTGGATCTTGCGTCGCCTTGTTGATGGTGAACCGTTCTTCTGCCGGGCTTTACTAAGATCTTCCTATTTGTTGGTTAAAAATCCTTCTTTTGTGTCGTCTTTTTGTGTTTTTCACTGTTCTTGCTCCCAGAACCTGTAACCTGTAACATGTAGCAGACATGGGTCAAAAGCACCTGTTTTTATTGTAAAATGCATAAGAATGGGGAATACAAAATGCAATATTATGTTATGAACACCTACTCACGGGGATGAGGGAGGTTGCTTCGCTTCGGGTACTTGGCGGGTAGTTTGCCGCACCCGTAGGGGTCTTGGGTGGGGTATTGGCTATTCACCGCGACCGTGTAATCTGCTTTTCGTTACAGGCTCGTACGAATTGCAGGTTCCTAGTATATCCAATGTGTTCATCTGTGATCTGAAATGTCTATCATTGCAATATATCTATATATGATATTATTTAGGCGTTGCTTATGTTTTACAGCCGCGCTAGCCCAGCCCCCGCTCTGTCGTTAGTTAAGTAACCTAACGGGTAATGACGGGGCCCCGTGGCGAATGCGAATGGCATAAGCGTACGTCATAGTTTGGTTGTTTTCTGCAATGGTAAGATTAAATGATGGGACGCATTAAAAGAACTAATGCAAGAATATCACGCATTAAAAGAACTAATGCAAGAAAATAAACCATGTAAAAGTCGTTGGAACACTTTCGAAAAACCACTCGGTTCTTTTCAAAACAAACTTTTAAAATGCGGAGTTTGAGCCACTCCATTTAAAAGCTATCTCGTTCCATCGACTAAATCAAGTTCACTACGTTCACGGTTTTGCCAAAACCATTCGTAGCCCTCCGTCGTTTCGCATAAATGGTCAATAGTATTCAGGCTATGTATGTTGGCCAAAGTCAAGGCATAGTGATTGGTAGTTATTGGGTATTCATGTGTAGCATAGATAGATGCGTTGGTTTGGGACAGTCGTACTGCCATTTTGGCCAAAGTCAAGGGTGGGTACGGGTGGATCCAAATTAACCTGGATAATGACGGGCAGAACTTGACATGTGACTTATGATATTTTGGCCAAAGTCAAGGTCATAAGAGCATGGGGCAAAAATCCACATCGGGAGTTTCAAAAGAACTGAAACTTGCTAGTGTTGCATACAATTTGGAGTGTGATGATTCTGGTAGGATTCCTTCAGTTTCGTCACGCAATGATATTTGGATACCGATCCTACTGTGAGTATATGCTACTCCTCAGGAAATTTCTCACTTAACGATCAATGCTATAAACCTAGTAGGTGTCTAGAAAAGTGTTAGCGGGGATACGCCCCCAGGGAAAAGAGGTTATTTAATTAAGGAACTTCGCGAAAGCGTTGGAAAACCTCCCTCGAAGTACCGACACCAGCCTGGCCGAACGGTTAAGCAAGTATTGTACGGTGAGATTGATCCTGACTAATTCTTCCTTTTTTGGTTTGAGGAGGGATTCGAGAAACAGTGGGAGCCATCCTGTTTAGACAAACTAAAAAACACTCTAAACTTGCAAGAGCATCATGCTAAGTGTTTCTTCTTCTCTCTCCTAATTGCAGCGACCAATCGAAATGACTGGACTTAAGTTACTTCTAGATAAAAACATACTGACAGGGCCAAACTACAAAGATTGGCTCAGGAATGTCAAGATGGCAATCACTTACGACAAGCTGGGGTATCTTCTTACCACCAAAGCTCCCCCTGTCCCTGGTCCCACTTCCAGCGTCGCGGATAAGGAAATCCGTAAGACTTGGGAGATTGATAGCGCGAAGGCCAAGTGCCTCGTACTTGCCTCTATGGACAATGAACATTAGAGGAGGCACGAGAATATGGACTTGGAATCTATATTTCTTCATACAAAAGAACTGTATGGAGAGCAATCTCGTATCGCAAGATACGAAGCGTCGAAAAAGTTATTTTCGGCAAGGATGGCCGTCGGATCATCAGTAGCAGAACACGTACTTAAGATGATCGGCTACATTGAGGAGCTCGCGGACCTAGGGACCACATTGGAGAGTGAGCTCTATACGGACTTAGTTCTACAGTCCCTTCCTTCCACTTACGCCCGGTTTATACTGAACTTCAACTTACAAGAAAAAGAAGTTGAACTTTCAGAGCTCCTCAACATGCTGAGGAGCGCAGAGGGCACCCTACAGAAAGGTAGGGAAACATCCACTTTGTTTATAGGAGGATCATCTTCTTCTAGGTCCAAGGCGAAAGCCAAGGGAAAGAAGAAGAAAGCCCCCGCCAAACCAAGAGGCGGTGTTAGTAAAGTGGATACGAAGGGAAAAGCGAAAGCAACAAAGATAGCGGGGAAGCTTGTGGATAAGGAAGAATGCTTCTATTGTCATAAGAAAGGACACTGGAAGAATGATTGCAGGGCCTGGAAGGCCAGAACACAGGAATTGAAACAGGTTGCAGCTTCAGCTTCAGCTTCAGGTGTGTATGTTATTGAAAACTGTCTTTCAATAAACTCTACTTCCTGGGTATTGGATACCGGATCAGGATCTCATATCTGTAATTCTTTGCAGGCGTTGAGAAACCGTAGTGTTTTGAAAGCAGGTGACATGACCCTCAGAGTTGCGAACAGAGCTAGCATGGATGCTAAAGCCGTGGGGGACTATCACCTGGGAATGTCAGATGGACATGTTTCGGTTTTGCGTAATTGCTTTTTTGTACCCAACGCAACTTGTAATATCATTTCTGTATCTTTAGTTTCTAAAGAAGGTTATGAATTTGCGTTTGTAAGTAATGTTGTAAACATTCACCTTAATCAAGTTTTGATTGGGTCAGGTACATTGAGCAATGGTATATACGTATTAAACCAACCACAGATTTTCAATGTCCAGAATACACACAAAAGAAAGTCTCCGGAAATAAATCAGACTTTCTTATGGCATTGTAGACTGGGTCACATCAATGAGAGAAGGTTGACGAAGTTACATACAGAAGGATATTTGAATCCGTTCGAATATCAGTCGTATGCCACTTGTCAATCCTGTCTCAAAGGAAAGATGACAAAGACTCCGTTCACTGGACACGGAGTAAGAGCGAGCGAGCTCTTGGGACTCATACACAGCGACGTGTGCGGTCCAATGTCTACACATGCGCGAAGCGGTTATTCTTACTTCATTACTTTTACGAATGACTTTTCAAGGTACGGTTATGTCTTCTTAATGAAACATAAGTCCGAAGCCTTTGGAAAGTTCCAGGAATATAAGAATGAAGTAGAAAAACAAACCGGCAAAAGTATCAAGATTCTAAGATCGGATCGAGGTGGAGAATACTTAAGTGCCGAGTTCCTGGATTATTTAAAAGAGAACGGAATTCTCTCTCAGCTTACTCCTCCATACACTCCGCAACATAACGGTGTATCAGAGAGACGAAACCGAACCCTATTGGATATGGTTCGGTCCATGATGACTAACACTGAGTTACCGCGATCATTCTGGGGGTATGCGCTAGAATCAGCTGCATACCTTTTGAACCGAGTTCCGACTAAGACTGTGCCTACCACACCATATGAAGTGTGGAGTGGGAAGAAACCCTATCTTCAATATCTGAAGATCTGGGGATGTCCGGCTTTTGTCAAAAAGCAGCATGCGGACAAGCTCGAGACACGCTCAGTACTGTGCAAGTTTGTGGGATACCCAAAGAACACCAGGGGGTATCTTTTCTACCACGCAGAGGAACAAAAAGTCCTTGTTTCTCGTAATGCCCACTTTCTAGAACACCAGTTCTTAGAAAAGGAAATAAGTGGGAGCGCAGTAGAACTGGAAGAAATTCCAGAACCACAGACTATTACTGAAAGCTTAGTGGAACCAGAGGGTTCAAAAGAACAGGACATTCCTACGCCGCTCCGCAGAAGTAGTAGGCAGTCTCATCCGCCCGAGAGATACTACGGTTTTCTCATAGACGGGGATAGAGAGGATTGCATCATAGATTATGATGAGCCTACTAGCTTCCAGCAGGTCGTTCAAAGCGTCGACTCGGTAAAATGGCTGGATGCAATGCGGACCGAAATGGAGTCCATGTACACCAACAAAGTATGGACGTTGGACATTGCTCCAGACGGGGTAAAACCCGTAGGATGCAAGTGGATCTTCAAAAGGAAGATTGGTGTAGATGGACAGGTTGAGACCTATAAAGCTAGACTTGTAGCAAAGGGTTTTCGTCAAAGACCTGGTTTGGACTATGATGAAACCTTTTCTCCAGTGGCTATGCTGAAATCCATTCGGATCCTTCTTGCCATTGCTGCCTTCCACGATTATGAGATCTGGCAAATGGACGTAAAGACCGCTTTTCTAAATGGAAATTTAGAAGAGTGTGTCTATATGGACCAGCCAGAGGGTTTCATTCAGAGTGGGAGCAGCGGAAAGGTGTGCAAGTTGTTTAAGTCCATTTACGGACTAAAGCAGGCATCGCGGAGCTGGAACATCTGTTTTGATGAGACGGTCAAGGAATTTGGCTTTATCAAAAATCCAGATGAACCATGCATCTATAGTAGATTTGTAGCGAAAACTGTAGTATTCCTCGTTTTATACGTGGATGACATTCTCTTAATAGGAAATGACATTCCTATGCTACAATCTGTCAAGGGGTTCTTATCACACTGGTTCTCCATGAAAGACGTGGGTGATGCCTCATACATTCTGGGTATCCGGATCTACCGTGACAGATCCAAGAGGATATTAGGACTTTCACAGTCCATGTACATCGACACCATACTGAAAAGATTCAGTATGGAAGATTCCAAGCGCGGTAACCTACCGGCTTGTCACGGGATCACCCTCTCTAAAGAGATGTCTCCCAAGACTGATTTGGAGAGGGATCGCATGTCTATTATACCCTACGCTTCTGCGGTAGGCTCTATAATGTATGTGATGTTGTGTACCAGACCGGATGTAGCTTATGCACTGAGTGTGGTAAGCCGGTATCAGTCAAACCCTGGGGAGAAACACTGGATAGCGGTAAAGAACATTCTCAAGTACCTGAGAAGGACTAAGGAGATGTTCTTGGTGTATGGCGGAAAAGACCTCCAGATCGAGGCCTTTGCTGACTCCAGCTTCCAGAGTGACAAGGATGATTCCACGTCCATGTCGGGTTTTGTCTTTACCCTCAATGGAGGGGCGGTGTGTTGGAAGAGTTCCAAACAGGAAACCGTTGCAGACTCGACGATGGAAGCGGAATACATCGCTGCATCTGATGCCGCAAAAGAAGCTGTCTGGATAAGGAAGTTCTTGAAAGAACTTCAGGTGGTTCCATCCATTGTTGATCCAATACCTCTGTATTGCGACAACAACGGGGCTATAGCTTTAGCGAAGGAACCCAGATCCCATCAGAGATCCAGACACATCTTGAGGCGGTATCACCTGATCAGGGAGATCGTGGATCGCCAGAAGATCGAGGTTCGGAGAGTCGCTTCAGAAGATAACACTGCAGATCCATTCACCAAGGCCTTTCCCCAGACTCAGTTCGAGCGGCTGATCGAGATGATAGGTCTTCGATACGCCAGTACATGGCCTTAGTGCAAGTGGGAGATTGTTAGTGTATATGCCCTAGAGGCCATTACTGTATCATACTAGTTTGTATATTACTTAATGGAAGCTTGGGATATTCACCTTGTATATACAATCTTGCTCAAAATAGTAGTATGCTACTTGGTTTGTTTCTACTTCAATGTATACATGTGTTTATTTTAGTATATCGCCTATACACATTAGTGGAGCTCTTAGGATCTTTGCTTGATTACCAGCGTTGTGATGGCAGTCACACTAGTGGGGCTGGGTAATCTATAAGCACATCCTTATGCAGGTCCCTGGTCGCAGGACTATCGAGACAGGGCATCGATACTCCGGAGTAGACTAGCGTATGCGCTTCTCATCCCAGTGTAGGAGATGGTCTGTCCCACAGCCATCAGTACGTCGTACTTGAGAGAGTATGCGGGTGCTCGTTGGGTTACGAGTACACTGGACAGGACTCGTCGGGAACTGACTAGTTGGTATTATGCCTATCGTCAGTTATCAGTTACCAGGTGACATGAGTACAGCTTAGTCCGCTGACTTGACACTGTCACTTCGCCTCGAGTGTGTTCCCACTGTACTTTGATTACTACCCTACCACGGCTCAAAGGAGTCGTGCAAACAGGTGGTAGTTGGGTGCAGTCCCGAAGCACTTGGAGGCAGTGACGGTTAGACAGGATTCATCTCTCCCGGTATTGGGGGTTGACATCGCGCTGTGTCTAGGAGAGCCATCACACGAGTAGTCCCTGGCCAGGGCAAACGAGATATACTGGTAGGCTTCCAGTGTTATCTCAGGGTGTTTTGGGCTTCACTCCGACACGACTTGTACCGCTATTGGGGGACTGACGTTTACCGCCCCCTAGGCCCGCCATGAGATGTATCAGACGAACAGACCGGACTGTACCGAGATTGTCACATTCAGGCTCAGTAGGAGTTCAGATGGGTTTCACCTCGTCAGTCTTCTTGTCGGCATCTACCTGGGGACCGTTACGCACAGCTAGTGCCGCTTGCGGTCTGTGGTTAAACCCACTGCCAGCGTAGTGTCGAGTCTTTAGAGTCTCACACAGAAAGCTATTCGCCTTTAGGCAAAAGAGTAGATGTCGCATGGTTTTGCGACAGGTCGCATGGTTTTGTGACAGGGTTCGGTCACATCCGTGCACTTGTGCACGTACAGTGTCCGGACAGTTTACACTAGTGGGCTTTGGTTTAAGCCAGATTCTAGTATACCTTTTGGGATTGGATTTATCCAGTTTGTATTCATGTTCCTCGGAACGCGGATGCGGGTGTGTATGCACAGTTGACGGAGAGACAGAGGCGGAGGATTCTCATTAGGGTTGTTGACCGTTGACAGTTGACTATTGACTTTTTGCTCAACCCTAATGAGAATATGATATGTGATTAACAATTACATTAATTAAGTATTATGGTGACATGGTTGTTGAGTTGTTGACTTTGTTGACTTGTTGACTTTTGTTGACTTGTTGACTTTGTTGACCGGTTGACTAGGCTTGACTAGTTGACCATCATGATAACTATAGCTATCATTTCATGGCAAAGACTTTTGCTTGCTTGCTCTTTTGTGCAAAATGAGTGCATGAAATGATATGGCTATGGTTGCTTAAACCATCACATAATACTTGATTGATATGATGTGTTATGATTGTTTTGGATTATGAGAGCCAAATGAGAAAAGTCTTCTCTCATTCTTTCATGCTCATTCTCTCTCTTGTTCTTGAGCTCTCATCTCCTCCTCTTGCTCTCCCTCTCTTGACTCTATGGTTCACTTGTCTCATGAGTTGAGAACCAAGAACCATAGATAGACACCTACTTGGTTTATAGCATTGATTGTTAAGTGGGAAAAATCTCCCAAGAGTAATCCTACTCATCAGTGGGATCGGGATCCAACTATCATTGTGTGATGCACTAGATAGAATCCACTCTAGTCAGCACACTCCAGAAGGTATGCTAAATCTGCAAGTTTCCTGTATATTTGAAACTCCCGATGTGGTTTTTGCCCCTAGGACCCTAGTGACCTTGACGGAGTCAACAAATCAAAGAGTCCTAGTCAAGTTCAACACGGCATTATCTGGATTGCATTAAACCCACCCGTATAACCCTTGACGGAGTTAACATGGTCTTACGACTGTCTTAACCAATCGCATCTAGTGCTACAAACAAGCACCACTTAGCTATCATACACTACGCCTTGACGGAGTCAACAAACGCAGTGCGAATACTAAGTGTTACTTGTAGGAAATGACGGAGGGCTACGATTGGGTTTTTGGCGAAAAAACCGTTAACGTAATGAACTTGATATCGTTGAAGGAACCTGAGTAGTTTTGAAAAGGAGTGGTTTAGGCTCCGCTTTTGAAAACTTGTGGTTTTGAAAAAATCGAGTAATCTACAGTATAGACTTCTTTTCAAGAGGTCACTCCCCGCGAAGGGATCTCGGCTCTTGCCTCCTGGAATGAGGTACTGGATATTCATGATCGAATACCACTATGCAAAGCGAAAGAATATAGCTATAGTTTTTCGAAATTTGTTCCATCAACATCTTTTAGGTTTTCTTATCTTGCATTAATCAAAATTAATGCGGTCCCATCAGTTAATCCTATCACACCATAAAAAGAACGAAAATACAATATACGTATACGCCATTCGCAATTGCCCCGGGGCCCCGTCATCACCCGTTAGATTACTTAACTAACGACAGAGCGGGGGCTGGACTAGCGCGGGTGCAAAACATATACAATATCTACTAGTATATATATAAGTATATATAACATTCGTCCCAGGCATGATAATAAGCAACATCACAGAATCTCAGCCAACAATACAGAAAGGTGGATAATCTTGGAGCCCCGGGTTTTATTTGAGCCGTAAATAAAACCCGATGTTCCCGGTCGTGTGGATAGCCTGTGCAATGAAAACCTGGACCCCTACTGTTAGTTATATGTATGCCCTAGAGGCCATTACTGTACATTGGATGTATATTGTAGTGGATGCTGGGACATATATAGGGAGGACTTTCTTGCTCGACATGATAGTATGCTATCTGGTTACTCTTTACCTTAACGTGTACTCACATTGTCTCTCTATTACATGTTGGTAAAGCCCTTAGGATGTGTACTTGACTACCTGGACTATGATGCGGATCATACTAGTGGGGACATGGTAGTCCATAAGTACATCCTTCAAAGTCCCTAGTCGTGGGTGTATCGAGATGGGGCATCGATATACCAGAGTAGACTAGCGTGTACCTTCTCGACCCATACAGATGGGCGATGGATGATCCCATATCCATCGGTGTTTGACATCAGAGATGATATACGGGTGCTCAGTAGAGACTGGGTACACTGGACGGACTCGCCGAGAACTCTCAGATGGTATTAAACCTCACGTCAGATGGCAGTTCTCAGGTGACACTGGTACAGAGTAGTCTGTTGACCCGAGATCGTCATAGAGTCTTGTGTGGTTCCCACCGTGCTTTGATTTCCACCTTACCACGTCCAAGAGGGCGTGCAAAACGGTGGTTTTTGGGTACAGTCCCGAGTCACATGGAGGCAATGAGCGATAGGAGGGGATTCGTCTCTCCCGGTATAGGGAGTTGATGTTGCACTGTGTTCGATTGGCTATAACAGGAAATCCCTGGCCAGGGTTGCTGAGATTTACTGGTAAGTGTTACCAGTAGTTTCTCGAATTGTTATAAACCTCATATCGACACGACTTATCGAGCTATTGGGGTCTGACGTTTACCACCCCTAGGCAAGATATGTGACATATCAGACGACGAGACCGGACTGTACGGTAGTGTTACTGGTTGGATTCACTGGAGTGTGAGCGGGCTTGCTCGTCGATCTTCTGATCGCTCAATACCCGGGTGGCCGTTACGTTTAGCAGACCGCTTGCGGCTTGTGGGTGTTTGATATGATCATCACCTGCTGCCGGCGTATTGACGAGTCTTTAGAGTCCTACACAGAGGTTTCCTGGCTCAAGCGAAACGAAATAGGAGCGCATATGAGATATGTGCGGGACCGAGAATAATGCGTGTATGTGATACCGTATTTCATTCTCGCGATGAATGTGTCGAATGGTTGTATGCGATATAACCTAGTTATCGAATCAAGGATTGATTCGATAAGACGATACATTAGATACTAGCCGGTTATATGCGACATGACCGGATCATTGAATCAAGTGTTGATTTAATGATTTAATGTATAATTATATATTTGATATATTACTTTGCATTAACTAGTATCGGTTCACTTTTAAATGGATTTTCTCACTTGTTTGTGCACATTGTATATATGATATATTTTTTGTGCACAAGATTGTATCATGTTTGATGATACATGCTAGTTTGGGTTTGTGTAAAGAATTAAACCATGGTTATTTAAGTGGTTAGGGTTTCATTTCCTTTTCTCATTTATTTATCTATTTATTCTTTTTGGAAAAATATTAAGCATAAAGAAAAATGGTGGCTTCATTTGGAAGTATATTGAAGCTTCATGAAGCTTTGACTATGTGACCATTTTGTCTCATGCTTAACCCTAACCATTCCCACTAACCATGATTTATTCTCTACACTTGACTAGGGTTAGGATATGATAAGTATTCATATTATTTATCCTTTTTAAGAAATACTTATGATATTCTTTCTTCTTCTTCTTCATCTTCAACATTGAAGAAAGCTTTCTACCAACAATGGTGGAATGTGAAAATGAGTGAGAAATCCAATTCTAAAGTGAACCCACTTCCTATTTCTTCATCCTCTACCTCTTGCCAAGTAGTATAGGGTGTTTCCTTCACAAGTTTTCTTGACTTGGTGAAGTTGGAGATTGATCTAGCGATGCCTCGACGTAGATCATCTTCGGCATCGTCGTCGATGACCTAGCCCGCCCATTCTTCGATGAAGCCGATGCTAGAGTCATGGTTCGATTTGGACAGCGGAGAGGACCTCATCATGGAGCTATGGAGGTGGAGAAACGGATCTACAAAGGTTGTATTTCCATTCTTTTAGTTTAGTTGTAAACTAGTTTCATTTGTCGCCTAAACTTCTAGCCAACGATCCGTATTAGGGTTTCTCGGCATCTGTACATTTTTGAAATTGGCATGGTTGATGCCTTGTGAGACCTCACTAGAGTGCCTAGGAACCCTACACCTTAGACTCTTGGCATGTATAATTTTATTTGATTATTGCTGTAGGAAAATCTGGAACTATATACCTATTTCTCGTATTTTAAACCTTCGCGACACGCATGATACGTGTGTGGGTTTGGGGTTTCAGCATATCGCGACGCGTCGGGGTAGTTTCAGGCTCGTAATAACACGTTTTAGCGTATCGCGCACACGCGCGCTTGGTTTGCGACGCGGGTTTCTAGTTTGACCTTAATATCACGTTTTTGTGGACTTGAGCTTATATGTAATATATTGTGTGATTCTAGGTTCGCAGGCGAATGAGACGGACGCTGCGAAGAAGGGGAAGCAAGTCGTCGGCTACACTTAGCGCGAGACTTCGGTGAGTAGATTTAACATCTACGGGGATATCGCCCGCATGGCGTTATGCGTCAGGGCTGATAGGACCTTATAGTTATATGTTGCATTTACCCCTTTGACTGTCATTGCATACTGCATTCCTTGCTATATGTAAGTAAACTTAGAATTGATAGAACACCGCACTATTACTAACGGTTCAAGTTGCACGGGCACTAATCTGCATGTTACACACACACCGTTAGTAATTGCCATGACACACTCACTGTAAAACTGCCATGATTATATTGCTGTAGTTCATTTCACATATGATTCGATATGATTTTCATAGAAATTTGGGAGCCGCATGATGTCTTTAAAAACGGAAATTATTTTTAAAAGCAGTTTCCCCTTGTACCTATATTATGGTTTGATGTTCATAGCACATCGCATTTGATTTACTTCTTGGTGTTGGATTTTCATGTGATTTCTGGTTTTGAGGACCGTGGGATTAGTTAAGAAAAGATACACTATTTGAAAACCCGGTTCCTCGTGATATGATATTTTGGTGCGTCCACCACGCGTTTTCTCGGTGCTGAGACGTGTGTTTGAAACCCAATTCGAGGAGTTAGATGATCCGTTTGCTGGTTCGTGGTGGACCCGGTATGGTTCCCCGGGGCGAGAAATGTTTTTCGTGGAGTAGACGATGAGCCTAGCAGGGTGGCGAGTACCTACCGGTGATTGGTTAGACCTGGAGGTTATCCGGAGGATACTGACCAGAGTCGAGAGATGGATGTGGGATGATCCGTACTGCCGGGCCGAGGGCCGATACCGCAGACGAAGCCCGTGGGCTGATCCGGACTTATGGAGCCCGATATATGAGGATTTGCGTGTCGATGCTGGACACGAGTATTTTATGATATTTGGGTTCCGATGTTTGGCACTCGTGATTTCTCAGAGATTTACAGGATTTGAGGGCCGAGGAGGGTGCCGGCGCCTGAGTTTATTTGGGATTTGGGGTGCAGTTTTGGGCACCGATTACCTTTCCACGTTGATATTCCGTGTAGATGTTATTTATCCCATGCTCGGCATTGATTATCATGTATCTCATCCTGTAGTTATTTTACCTGACAGAGCATTTGCATGATTATTGCACCTACTGCTTGTCGCATATAGACCTTACTTGCTGGCATATGATAGAGTAGCGCAGTACGTGCATGCTCGCGATTACCTTTATATGTTATCTCTATTCACGAGTTGGTAACTCACCCCCGTTGTGCCACTGTATTTGCAGGTTTCCCTTCGGAGTAGTCGCGGCAGGCTGCCTTTGGCATCTTTTGGCTACAGATACCACTACAGTTGGTGCGAGAGCTGTTTTTCTTTTAGGTGGGTTGTGGTATCTGATTACTTTTATTGTACCCCTTTTGAATCTAGTATTCTCCATCTACCTGTAAGTCGATGTACAACACGCCACTTCTTGCGGGGAGGCGGAAATATGAAAAACGATCTTGTTTTTAGCTAAACATCGACTAACCGCATCAATCGAAGCTAAACGATAACTAACATCAAACATAGAAGTTAACAACTACTATGTAAAGGGATTATACCTAAAGAACCGTGTCCTTCGTCTTTACAAACTCCACCTCCTCCTCGGCCTTCTCCAAGTAGTAGACGATCCACCACGAGAGCTAAACTCCAAGCTTTGCCTCTAAACTTGAGGCAACTAGGTATCTTTAAGTGCTAATCAAAGTACCTAGATGAAATAGAGTATGGTTATGGATTAAGTAGTCTAACTAATCCTTGTACTCAACACATGAGAGGGGAGGATTAGGGTTTGAAGAGAGAGAGCTTGAGGAGAGAGAAGATGAACATAATAATGAAATGAGAAAATGAGTTATCATAATATATATCAAGCATTATTGTTTTTCAAGAATAGAATAGAAAATCATTTATAACCATGCTTGATAATTATCTTATGGTGATTCATCTCCATGAGTCATTAAGCAATTATGAAGCATTAATGATATGGATGAATCATCCATATGACTCACTAATCTCATTTAATGTTTATGCTTCCTAAACCTCCTTAGTCACCATCTTCTAGAAGCTTCTCGCGCAATTACGAGAACGCCCCTCCTATCCGTGAAAACACGGAAAAACTTTAGACTGTATAAATCCAATAACCGGATACTAGTAACTGGTTTAAACCAAAGTCGACTAGTAAAAACTGTCTGAAAGTCGTACGTGCGTAAACACACGTATGCGTCCGAACCCCTTGTCGTAAAACCATACGACCTCTATATCGTTTCGTCTGGAGTAGGGAAACTCTCTGCGTGGGACTCTAGAGACTCGACTACTACGCTGGCAGTGGGTTTAACCACAGACCGCAAGCGGCACTAGCTGTACGTAACGGTCCCCGGGTAGATGTCGATAAGAAGGCCGATGAGGAAACCCATCGGAACTCCTACTGAGTCTGATGTGACAATCTCCATACAGTCCGGTCAGTTCGTCTAAGACTATCGCATATCGGGCCTAGGGGGCGGCAAGCGTCAGTCCCCTAATAGCGGTATAAGTCGTGTCGTAGCGAAGCCCATTACACCCTGAGAAACTACTGGAACCTACCAGCAAATCTCACTTGCCCTGGCCAGGGACTTTGCGTAATGGCTCTCTGACACAGCGCGATATCAACCCCCAATACCGGGAGAGACGAATCCTGTCTAACCGCCACTGCCTCCAAGTGCTCAGGACTGCACCCAACTGCTACATGTTTGCACGACTCCTTTGAGCCGTGGTAGGGTAGCAATCTAAGAACAGTGGGACACACTCGAGGCGAAGTAGCAGTGTCAAGTCTGCGGACTATGCTGTACTCATGTCACCTGGGAACTGTTCACTGACGACTGGTATAAAACCAACCAACAGTTCCCTGTGAGTCCTGTCCGGTGTACCCGTAACCTAACGAGCACCTGCATACTATCTCCAGTATGACGTACTGACGGCTGTGGGACAGACCATCTCCCCAACTGGGATGAGAAGCGTACACACTAGTCTACTCCGGAGTATCGATGCCCTGTCTCGATAATCCAACGACTAGGGACCTGAATAAGGATGTGCTTGTAGACTACTCAGCCCCCACTAGTGTGACTGCCATCACAACGCTGGTAGTCAAGCAAGATCCTAAGAGCTCTATCAATACGTATACTCACATATTAAGATAGAAAAACCAAGTAGCATACTACCATGTTTAGCAAGACTGTTATATACATGTGAATATCCCAAGCTTCCATTAAGTAATATACAAACTAGTATGATACAATAATGACCCCTAGGGCATATACACTAACAATCTCCCACTTGCACTAGGGCCATGTACTGGCATATCGAAGACCGATGATCTCGAGTAGCCTCTCGAACTGAATCTGAGGTAGGGCCTTGGTGAATGGATCAGCAATGTTCTCTTCAGAAGCAACTCTCCGAACCTCGATCTCCCGACGATCAATGATCTCCCTGATCAGGTGATACCGCCTTAAGATGTGTCTGGACTTCTGATGGGACCTTGGTTCCTTTGCTAAAGCTATAGCTCCGTTGTTGTCGCAATACAGAGGTATTGGATCAACTATGGTAGGAACCACCTGAAGTTCTGTTAGGAACTTCTTCATCCAGACTGCTTCTTTTACGGCATCGCAAGCATCTATATACTCCGCTTTCATCGTCGAGTCAGCAACGGTGTCCTGCTTGGAGCTCTTCCAGCACACCGCCCCTCCATTGAGGATAAAGACATAACCCGACATGGACTTGGAATCGTCCTTATCACTCTGGAAGCCGGAATCAGCAAAGGCCTCCAACCTGAGGTCTTTTCCGCCGTAAACCAAGAACATCTCCTTAGTCCTTCTCAGGTACTTGAGAATGTTCTTTACTGCTATCCAGTGCTTCTCCCCTGGGTCTGACTAATACCGGCTTACCACGCTCAGTGTGTAAGCTACATCTGGTCTGGTACACAACATCGCATACATTATAGAGCCTACCGTAGAAGCGTAGGGTATAATAGACATGCGTTCCCTTTCCAAATCTGTCTTGGGAGACATCTCTTTGGAGAGGGTGATTCCGTGACAAGCCGGTAGATTACCGCGCTTAGAATCTTCCATACTGAATCTTTTCAGTACAATGTCGATATACCTGGACTGCGAAAGTCCCAACATCCTCTTGGATCTATCACGATAGATCCGGATCCCCAGAATGTAAGAGGCATCACCCAGGTCTTTCCTGGAGAACCTGTGTGACAAGAATCCTTTGACAGATTGTAGCATAGGAATGTCATTTCCTATCAGTAGAATGTCATCCACGTACAAGACGAGGAATACGACACTTCTGGCTACAACTTTACTATATATGTACGGTTCATCTGGATTTTTGATAAAGTCATATTCTTTGACTGTCTCATCAAAACAGATGTTCCAACTCCGCAATGCCTTCTTTAGTCCATAAATGGACTTAAGCAGCTTGCATACTTTCCCGCTGCTCCCACTCTGATTGAAACCCTCTGGCTGATCCATATAGACGCACTCTTCTAAATTTCCATTCAGAAAAGTCGTCTTTACGTCCATCTGCCATATTTCATAATCATGGAAGGCAGCAATAGCAAGAAGGACCCGAATGGATTTGAGCATAGCCACTGGAGAAAAAGTTTCGTCATAGTCCAAACCAGGTATTTGACGAAAACCCTTTGCAACAAGTCTAGCCTTATAGGTTTCCACCTGTCCATCTACACCAATCTTTTTCTTGAAGATCCATTTGCATCTTATGGGTTTTACCCCATCTGGAGCAAAGTCCAAAGTCCATACTTTGTTGGTGTACATGGACTCCATTTCGGTCCGCATTGCATCTAACCATCGTACCGAGTCGCCGCTCTGGATGGCCTGCTGGAAGTCAGTAGGTTCATCATCATCTATGATGCAATCCTCTCTATCCCTATCTATGAGAAAACCGTAGTATCTCTCAGGCGGATGAGACGGCCTACTACTCCTGCGGAGGGGTGCGGGAATGTCCTGTTCTTCTTGAACTACCGGTTCTACCAAACTTTCAGTAGCAGTTTGTGGTTCTGGAATTTCCTCCAGTTCTATTTCGCTCCCATTTATTTCCTTTTCTAAAAACTGATATTCTAGAAAATGGGCATTACAAGAAACAAATACCTTTTGTTCCTCTGCGTAATAGAATAGATATCCCCTGGAGTTCTTTGGATATCCCACAAACTTACACTTTACTGATCGTGCCTCGAGCTTGTCCACATGCTGCTTTTTAACAAAAGCTGGACATCCCCAAATCTTTATATACTGTAGATGGGGTTTCTTCCCGCTCCACATCTGATATGGCGTGGTAGGCACAGTCTTGGTAGGAACCATGTTCAAAAGATATGCCGCTGATTCTAGCGCATAACCCCAGAAAGATCGCGGTAACTCAACATTACTCATCATGGATCGTACCATATCCAATAGGGTTCGATTCCGTCTCTCCGATACACCGTTATGCTGTGGAGTGTATGGAGGAGTAAGCTGAGAGAGAATTCCTTTCTCTTTTAGGTAACCTAGGAACTCGGCACTCAAGTATTCACCACCTCGATCAGATCTTAGTGTCTTGATACTTTTGCCGGTTTGGTTTTCTACTTCATTCTTATACTCTTGGAATTTCTCAAAAGCCTCGGATTTATGTTTCATCAGATAAATGAATCCGTACCTTGAGTAATCATCCGTGAAAGTAATGAAATATGAAAAACCACCTCTTGCATGTGTAGACATTGGACCGCATACATCGCTGTGTATGAGTCCTAAGAGCTCGCTCACTCTTACTCCATGTCCAGTAAATGGAGTCTTTGTCATCTTTCCTTTGAGACAAGATTGACAAGTGTCATAAGTTTGATATTCGAACGAGTCCAAATATCCTTCTCTATGCAACTTAGTCAACCTTCTCTCATTGATGTGACCCAGTCTACAATGCCATAAGAAAGCTTTATTTAAATCTGGAGACTTTCTTTTTAGTGTGTTCTGGACATTGAAAATTTGGAGTTGGTTTAAAACATATATACCGTTATTTAGACCCAATCAAACCATGATTAAGATGGATGTTAACAACATCTCTTACTAACGTGAAATCATAACCTTTATTTGATAACAAGGAAACTGATATGATATTACACGTTAAGCTTGGTACAAAAAAACAGTTATGTAAAACCAAAATGTGTCCACTCGTCAATTCCAGGTGATAATCCCCGACGGACGCAGCTCCCACGCTAGCTCCGTTAGCAACCTTTAGGGTCATATCACCTTCCTTCAGCACTCTACGGTTTCTCAGTGCCTGCAATGAATTGCAAATATGAGATCCTGATCCGGTATCCAATACCCAGAAAGTAGAGTTAATTGACAGACAATTCTCAATTACAAACACACCTGAAGTCGAAGCCACAGCTTGCTTCGGTTCCTGGTTCTTGGCGTTCCACGCCTTGCAATTTTTCTTCCAGTGCCCTTTCCTGTGACAATGGAAGCACTCATCCTGGCCCACTACCGGTACCGCAAACTTTTTCTTTCCCTTCCCTCCCACCTTACTAACACCTCCTCTAGGTTTGGTGGCGGCCTTCTTCATCCTTCCTTTGGCCCTAGCCTTGGACCCGGAAGAAGATGCACTGCTAACAAACATAGCGGGTGTTTCCCTTGCTTTCTGCAAGGTGCCCTCTGCACTCCTTAACATGTTCAGGAGTTCCGGAAGTTCAACTTCTTTTCTTTGAATGTTGAAGTTCAGGATAAACTGGGCGAAGGTGGAAGGAAGGGACTGGAGAATAAGGTCTGTATAGAGCTCATTATCTAAAGTCGTCCCAAGGTCTGCGAGCTCTTCTATATAGCCGATCATCTTTAGGACATGTTCTCCGACTGATGACCCGACAGCCAACTTCGCTCGAAACAAGTTCTTAGAGGTCTTGTATCTTGCTATACGAGATTGCTCTACATAAAGTTCCTTTGTATTGAGAAATATGGCATCTAGTTCCATATCCTCGTGCCTCCTCTGATGTTCATTGTTCATCGAGGCAAGCACGATGCACTTGTCTTTCGCGCAATCGTAATCCCAGGTTTTGCGAATTTCCTTATCCGCATTACTGGATTTGGGACCAGGGACAGCAGGTGCCGTAGCGGTGAGGACGTACCCCAATTTATCATAGGTCAAAGCCATTTTGACATTCCGCAGCCAATCTTTATAGTTTGGCCCTGTCAGTATATTTTTCTCTAAAAGTAACTTAAGTCCAGTCATTTTCAGGGTCGCTGCAATTAGGAGAGAGAGAAGAAAACTCTTTAGCATGATGCTCTTGCAAGTTTAGAGTGGTTTTTAGTTTATCTAAACTGGATGGCTCCCACTGTTTCTCGAATCCTTCCTCAAACCATAAAAGAAGAATTAGCCAGGACTATTCTCACTGTACAATTCTTGCTTAACCGTTCAGCCAGGCTAGTGTCGATACTTCGAGGGAGGTTTTCCAACGCTTTCGCGAAGTTCCTTAATTAAAGAACCTCTTTTCTCTGGGGGCGTAACCCCGCTGACACTTTTCTTGACACCTACTTGGTTTTTAGCATTGATCGTTAAGTGACGAATATCCTGATAAGTAGCATATACTCACAGTATGATCGGGATCCAAATATCATCGTATGATAATGTTGAAGGAATCCTACCAACATTCATCAAACTCCAAATAGTATGCATCTCTTTGCAAATTTCAGTTTCTTTAGAAATTCCCGATATATATTTTTTGCCCCATGCTCTTATGACCTTGGCGTTGGTCAAAATGTCATAAGTCACATGTCAAGTTCTACCCATCATTATCTTGTTAATTTGAACCCATCCGTACATATCCTTGACGTTGGCCAAAATGATCATACGACTGTCCCAAACTAACTCATCTATCTATGCAACAAATGAATACCCAGCAGCTACCAAACACTATGCCTTGGCGTTGGTGAAAATACATAGCTTGAATACTACTGAATACCCAGATGAAATGACGGAGGGCTACGAATGGTTTTGGCGAAACCGTGAACGTAGTGAACTTGATATAACCGAAGGAACCTGATAGCTTTTAAAAGGAGTGGTTAAAGCTCCGCATTTAAAAATATCTGTTTTTAAAATTAACCGAGTGGTTTCTTTTAAATTGTTCCAACGATTAAACTTTTGGTTTATTTTCTTTGCATTATAAATAATGCGTCCCATCATTAACCTATCATTGCAGAAAACAACGAAAATACAACGTCCGCTTATGCCATCCGCATTTGCCACGGGGTCTCGTCATCACCCGTTAGGTTACTTAACTAACGACAGAGCGGGGGCTGGGCTAGCGCGGGTGTAAAACATAAGTGACGTCTAAATAGCTATCATATATAGATATTGTACATTCGTCAGACGCAATAATAGGCATTCCAAATCACAGATGAACTTTATTGGATTTGCAAGCAATCCGTGTTTGTTTTGAGCTTGCAACAAATGACAGATTACACAGTTGTGATGAATAGCCATTACCCCACCCAAGACCCCAACGGGTACGGCAAACTACCCACCCGGCAGTTTGTGCACCCCACCTTGGGTCTGTCCTAAGAGCAAAAAACAGTAAAATGAAATAATACAACAGTGGCTACAACCGCAACCTGGATGTGCCCCGCAAAATAATATTACAACAAATTACATTTACATCAAATGAATTAAATAATAACCCATCACATAACCCCGGCTATACATCACAACAGTCCAACACAGTTCATATACACAAACAGATAAAATCCATTACAGAAATGTGCAACCCCCTGCCAACCGACATACTAGCAGTTAGGGGAGGTTTACGAACACATTAAACAAACACAGATATAATCCAACAAGCAAATACCGTATAATTTCGATCGATTAAACACATTTAATTTTGCTCCAATACTTCTCTGTAAATCTGAAACCTGAGCAAAAATTAAAAACTTTCAGAAAATACCAAATATCACAGAGAACCAACACAGGAAACTTGGGCTGATGAATCGGCAACTCGGCGGCGGAATCGCGGCGGATCGGTGGGATCCGCCGCGGTTCCGCGGCGATTTAGTCGATTCATGAGCCCAGTTTTCTTGGGTGTTCTAATACTATCATTTTGAGCTTTCTGAAGGTCCCTGAAAATATTTTGGACCACATTTAAAAATCGACAGAATACCATGATATCGGGGTTTTCCGGTTTTTTTTTTTTCGTTCGAAATTCATACAATTTTGCAAGTGAGTTATTTATTGTTTAGCGAGGCTCTGATACCATTGTAAGTCGGTGTACAACACCCCACTTCTTGCTAGGAGGCGGAAATATGAAAAACGATCTTGTTTTTAGCTAAACATCGACTGACCGCATGAATCGAAGCTAAACGATAACTAACATCAAACATAGAAGTTAACAACTACTATGTAAAAGGATTATACCTAAAGAACCGTGTCCTTCGTCTTTACGAACTCCACCTCCTCCTCGGCCTTCTCCAAGTAGTAGACGATCCACCACGAGAGCTAAACTCCAAGCTTTGCCTCTAAACTTGAGGCAACTAGGTATCTTTAAGTGCTAATCAAAGTACCTAGATGAAATAGAGTATGGTTATGGATTAAGTAGTCTAACTAATCCTTGTACTCAACACATGAGAGGGGAGGATTAGGGTTTGAAGAGAGAGAGCTTGAGGAGAGAGAAGATGAACATAATAATGAAATGAGAAAATGAGTTATCATAATATATATCAAGCATTATTGTTTTTCAAGAATAGAAAAGAAAATCATTTATAACCATGCTTGATAAATATCTTATGGTGATTCATCTCCATGAGTCATTAAGCAATTATGAAGCATTAATGACATGGATGAATCATCCATATGACTCACTAATCTCATTTAATGTATATGCCACCTAAACCTCCTTAGTCACCATCTTCTAGAAGCTTCTCGCGCAATTACGAGAACGCCCCTCCTATCCGTGAAAACACGGAAAAACTTTAGACTGTATAAATCCAATAACCGGATACTAGTAACTGGCTTAAACCAAAGCCGACTAGTAAAAACTGTCCGAAAGTCGTACGTGAGTAAACACACGTATGCGTCCGAACCCTTGTCGTAAAACCATACGACCTCTATATCGTTTCGCCTGGAGTAGGGAAACTCTCTGCGTGGGACTCTAGAGACTTGACTACTACGCTGGCAGTGAGTTTAACCACAGACCGCAAGCGGCACTAGCTGTACGTAACGGTCCCCAGGTAGATGTCGATAAGAAGGCCGATGAGGAAACCCATCCGAATTCCTACTGAGTCTGATGTGACAATCTCCATACAGTCCGGTCCGTTCGTCTAAGACTATCGCATATCGGGCCTAGGGGGCGGCAAGCGTCAGTCCCCTAATAGCGGTATAAGTCGTGTCGGAGCGAAGCCCATTACACCCTGAGAAACTACTGGAACCTACCAGCAAATCTCGCTTGCCCTGGCCAGGGACTTTGAGTAATGGCTCTCTGACACAGCGCGATATCAACCCCCAATACAGGGAGAGACGAATCCTGTCTAACCGCCACTGCCTCCAAGTGCTCGGGACTGCACCCAACTGCTACCTGTTTGCACGACTCCTTTGCGCCGTGGTAGGGTAGCAATCTAAGAACAGTGGGACACACTCGAGGCGAAGTAGCAGTGTCAAGTCTGCGGACTATGCTGTACTCATGTCACCTGGGAACTGTTCACTAACGACTGGTATAAAACCAACCAACAGTTCCCTGTGAGTCTTGTCCGGTGTACCCGTAACCTAACAAGCACCTGCATACTATCTCCAGTATGACGTACTGACGGCTGTGGGACAGACCATCTCCCCAACTGGGATGATAAGCGTACACACTAGTCTACTCCGGAGTATCGATGCCCTGTCTCGATAATCCAACGACTAGGGACCTGAATAAGGATGTACTTGTAGACTACCCAGCCCCCACTAGTGTGACTGCCATCACAACGCTGGTAGTCAAGCAAGATCCTAAGAGCTCTATCAATACGTATACTCACATATTAAGATAGAAAAACCAAGTAGCATACTACCTTGTTTAGCAAGACTGTTATATACATGTGAATATCCCAAGCTTCCATTAAGTAATATACAAACTAGTATGATACAATAATGGCCCCTAGGGCATATACACTAACACTACCATATATGTACTGGACTTAGTTACAGTGTAAGGACGATGATGTATATTTCTTTGTATTCTGGTGTCGAGCTCGTGGGAGCCGACTGTTTTTTATATGCAGTTTATTATTCTGTGATGTTTATTTATTGCTCGTTCTTCGCTACGGCGTCGTATTTTACTCTTGTGATGATGGTTTCCGCCGTTGGGCGTGATTGCTCCCGTTTGGGAATATTTTGTTTCATTATATCTCATTTTCACTCATATCCTGTTTTATACCCGATTTCGGGGTTACTTTTACAAAGGAAATGCTGCCAAAATTATTTAAATGATGACGTAACTTTAAAAGAACTTATTGAACTACTTAAGGTTTTCTAAATGTTTTAACTAAATGTTTTCAACACTCGCTACTTTTATATGGTTTTGATTTCTGTGTTCGGCTTACTTAGTCGCGTTACGCCTGTAGACGTTGCGTGGTTAAGTGCCGGTCACGAGTCGAAATATTCGGGTCGTGAAAAAGTTGGTATCAGAGCGTAGGTTTTACCTTTCAGAGTGTAGGATGACCTTGGTATGATGGAGTAGGTAGCTGAAGCAGAGTGGCGTAGCGTGTGTATGTTCCGTGGCATACTCACGACACGGTACTCCGCCAAGGAGACCTTAGGACTTATTGATTTAAATTCCTTCTTGATTATATATATTCTTGTGATTCGATTTCCGTATTCTTATCGAATCCTAATTTCTTTCAGCCATTATGCCGCCAAAGACTACGAGGGCGCAGAGAGCGGCCGCGAGGGCCGAGATTCGAGTTGATTCGTCTGAGACGAGGACTGATCCGGGCAGTACGCTGGTTGTTCCCGAGCAGGTTGTTCCTCCCGTGACAGATCAGATCGCCACGCTAGGGGCTGGTATGCAGGAGATGCGCCAGACGGTGGGATCCAGCATGCAGGAGATGCGCCATATGATAGGATCGCTAGTTGAGACGCTTCGAGCGCAGCGACCAGAGGTAGCTCCACCCGTTACAGAGACCGCGATGTACCTACCGCACAGCCAGTTGCCCCTGCAGCCACGGAGGTGATTACAGTATCGCTATCAGAGTTCATGAGGCTGAAGCCTCCGGTCTTCACAGGCACCGATACAGCCGAGGACCCACAGTCTTTCATTGATAGGATGGCTCGGATATGCCGTTCCTTCAGATGCGCAGATGCGAGATGGGTTGAGTTCGCGAGATTTCGCCTGGAAGGTCTTGCGCAGAAGTGGTGTGATTCAGTTGAGAAGGGCAGAGCGGCAGGTCTTCCTCCTATGACCTGGACAGAGTTCGTGGCACTATTCCTTGCCCGCTTTCTCCCACTGAGTGTTAGAGATGCTAGAGCACGCAGGTTCGAGTCCTTACGCCAGACTCCAGAGATGTCAGTGGCAGAGTATGACGTGTTGTTTACAGAGCTAGCAGTTTATGCTCCGTACCTGGTGGTTACCGAGGAGATGTGAGTCAAGAGATTTGTTCGAGACTTGCTTACGCCACTGTTCCTCGCGATCAGCACGCAGCATTACGAGACATATGCAGCAACTGTAGACGCAGCCCTATTAGTCGAGGAGAGCCTTGCTGAGACTTCGATAGTTCCAGAGCCGAAGAGAGTTCGTACTAGTATATCCGCACGGAGACGGATATTCAGACGCCGCGACAGGTACCGTTCTGGTACGAGGAGTGGCAGAGATTCGGGACGAGGCCAGATGTTTAGCTCATATCCACGGGAGAGCCAGCAGTCGCCGCAGGGTTGCTTTAGATGCGGCAGTCTACTTCACCTCGTTAGAGATTGTCCTGAGATACACCGGAGGGAGGCAGCAGCACCGCATGTTACCTTACCACCTTCACCACCCCAGAGGGCGTTACCTGTTGTACCTACCATTGCTCCGCGTCAGACTCATACACAGAGAGGTCGTGGGCATGGAGGAGTTGCTCCGAGAGGGCGAGATGACCGAGGCAGAGGGCAGGCAGTCACCGGTGGAGGACAGGCGAGGGTTTTTGCTTTGACGCATCGGGACGCGCAGTCGTCCAATGCGGTGGTCTCAGGTATCCTTCCAGTATGTTATGTTGATGCACACGTGTTGTTCGATCCCAGATTCACGCACTCGTACGTATCCACACACTTTGTGCCGGGTTTTGGTAGAGATTCCGGATTGCTTGATCAGCTGCTTGTTGTGACCACCCCCGTGGGAGAGTCGTTTGTTGCTAGGCACGTGTTCCGATCCTGTACCGTCTGTATTGGCGAGAGGGAGTTGCCTGTCGACTTAATCCTTCTTGAGATGTTGGACTTCGACGTTCTTTTGGGCATGGATTGGTTAGCCACGTGCTATGCTTCTGTGGACTGCCGTGAGAAGACAGTTAGATTCTGTTTTCCCGGCGATTCGGTTTTTGTGGTGTTGGGGGACCGTGGTGACGCCCCTCACAGTGTGATTTCTTCTTTTCGCGCTGGACAGCTTTTAAGGAAGGGATGTCAGGGATTTCTTTCCTATGTTTGCGATGCTAGCGCTATAGAGGTTCCATTGGATCAGGTTCCGGTTGTTAGCGAGTTTCCTGATGTGTTCCCTGACGAGCTTCCTGGGCTGCCGCCCGAGCGCGACATTTCTTTCTGTATCGATTTGGTTCCTGGCACGGGGCCTATTTCTATACCGCCTTATCGGATGGCCCCGGCGGAACTTCGAGAATTGAAGGGTCAGTTGCAAGATTTGCTGGATAAGGGACTTATTCGACCCAGTGTTTCTCCTTGGGGTGCTCCAGTCCTGTTCGTCAAGAAGAAGGACGGCAGTTTGCGTCTGTGTATCGACTACCGCCAGCTGAACAGAGTGACAGTGCGGAACAGATATCCCTTACCACGTATCGACGATTTGTTCGACCAGCTTCAGGGGACAGGATACTTTTCGAGGATCGATTTACGATCGGGCTATCATCAGCTGCGGGTTCGACAGGAGGACATTCCTAGGACAGCTTTCCGTACGCGCTACGGCCATTATGAGTTTTTGTTGATGTCGTTCGAACTCACCAATGCGCCAGCAGCATTCATGGACTTGATGAACCGTATTTTCCGGCCATATTTGGATCTGTTCATCATAGTATTCATTAACGATATCTTGGTGTATTCCCGGAATAGTGAGGAGCATGAGCAGCACCTGCGGATTACACTACAGACCTTGAGGGAGCACCAGTTTTACGCGAAATTCTCCAAGTGTGCTTTATGGCTGGACAGCGTAGACTTCTTAGGGCATGTGATCTCACGAGACGGTATATGTGTAGACCCGAGGAAGATCGAGGCCGTTCAGCGTTGGCCCAGACCCACATCAGTTACGGAGATTCGCAGCTTTTTGGGGTTGGCCGGTTACTACAGGCGATTTGTGCAGGACTTCTCCAGTATTGCTACCCCTTTGACCGGGTTGACCCGGAATGGAGTTTCTTTCGATTGGACGGAGGAGTGCGAGCACAGTTTTCAGCAGCTACGGACTCGGCTGACTACGGCACCGGTGTTATCATTGCCTTCGGGATCAGGCGGATTTGTGGTCTATTGTGATGCTTCTCGAGTGGAGTTAGGGTGCGTATTGATGCAGCATGACAAGGTGATCGCGTATGCTTCACGACAATTGAAGAAACATGAACAGAACTACCCCACTCACGATTTGGAGATAGCTGCAGTGGTCTTTGCACTTAAGATCTGGTGACCTATACGGCGAGACGTGCCAGATATTCACTGATCACAAGAGTTTAAAGTATATATTTCAGCAGCGAGACCTGAACCTTAGACAGTGTCGATGGATGGAGTTAGTGAAGGATTACGACTGCGAAATCTTGTATCACCCGGGCAAGGCGAATGTGGTGGCGGATGCTTTGAGCAGGAGGCCTGGGGGTAGTCTATCTTGTTTGAGCGCAGTACAGGGGCAGTCATCGGCAGATTGGCAGATATTATGCGACAGCAGAGTGCAGTTCGAGTTCACGCCGATCGGAGGACAGATTGCGCATGTTCGTGCACGCCCACAGTTGCTTGACCGTGTACATGAGGCACAGCACAGTGATGACCGATGTTCAGAGATCAGGACGCAGATTGGACAGGGCAGATTTTCAGAGTTCGTGATCGATGATCAGGGGATGCTGAGATTTGGTACTAGACTGTGCATACCAGATGCTGAGGGGCTGCGGCGTGAGATTCTCGAGGAGGCACATCGATCGGTGTACAGCGTCCATCCCGGTTCCACCAAGATGTATCATGATATGAGAGATGTTTACTGGTGGGACGGGATGAAGAGGGACATCGTAGATTTTGTGTCGAGATGCCTGACTTGTCAGCAAGTCAAGACCGAGCACCAGAGGCCCGCGGGAGAGCTACGGCCGTTACCCATTCCGGAGTGGAAATGGGAGCAAATTTCGATGGATTTCATTGTGGGTCTACCCAGGACTAGGCGAGGGTATGACTCCATTTGGGTGATCATGGATCGTTTGACGAAAGCGGCTCACTTCCTGCCAGTGAAGACGACTTTCGGATTTGCTCAGTACGCCCAGATTTATATCGACGAGATAGTACGACTGCACGGAGTTCCGACATGTATCGTGTCCGACAGAGGCACCCAGTTTACCAGCCGACTATGGAAGAGACTTCATGAGGCTTTGGGCACACGCTTGAGTTTCAGCACAGCATTTCATCCGTAGACCGACGGCCAGTCAGAGCGGACGATTCAGACTCTTGAGGACATGCTCCGAGCGTGCGTTTCAGACTTTGGTGGTAGCTGGGATCATCATTTATCCTTGGTGGAGTTCTCCTACAACAATAGTTTCCAGGATACTATTCAGATGGCACCTTTCGAGGCTCTGTATGGGAGGAGATGTAGATTGCCCGTCTGCTGGACAGAGCTCAGTGAGAGCAGTATTTTGGGGCCCCAGATCGTACAGGAGACGACCGAGAAAATACAGCTGATTAGAGACAGGATGAGGACAGCTCAGAGCAGGCAGAGATCGTATGCTGATAGGCGCCGCCGCAGATTAGAGTTCGCAGTTGGAGATCACGTTTTTCTAAGGGTCTCTCCGATGAAGGGAGTGATGAGGTTTGGACGGAAGGGGAAGCTTAGCCCCAGATTCATAGGTCCCTTCGAGATCCTCGAGCGTGTGGGCGCAGTGGCTCATCGTTTGGCTCTTCCACCCGACTTCCCAGATGTTCACCCCGTGTTCCACGTGTCGATGCTTCACAGATACCTACATGACCCTTCGCACATGATTCAGCATCAGACCGTTCAGCTCGAGCGCGACCTTTCGTTCACCGAGCAGCCAGTCGTGATATTGGACCGGCAGGTGAAGAAACTTAGATCGAAGGTCTTGCCATCAGTGAAGGTGCTTTGGCGCAGCCCGAGTGGCGAAGAGATCACTTGGGAAGCCGAGGGCGAGATGCGGAACAAGTTCCCTCATCTCTTTGAAGGTATGCGTAGCTTTATATTTTCAAATTCGGGGACGAATTTCTTTTAAGAGGGGAGATTGTAACACCTTAGGATGTGTTTTGTGGCTAATTATATTTAAATAAAGGGTTTTTAATAAAAAAAAGTTTACCAAATTGAGTTTCAAATATTTTTCCAAATTTAATAAATATTTTTCTAGAATTTTTCTAGGCTTGCACACACATGTGCATGTAAACTAGGGTTTTAAAATGAGGTAATACCATGATTAGCAACCATGGTGGGTTTAATCATGGGGATTAAGTCTTTTGGGTTTTAATTAAGTTTATTTAGTTAGTGGATGGTTGCTTTAATTTGAATTTCCTTTTGGAGTGTTGACTTGGTGAGAATGAGAGAGAGAGAATGCATCATGGCAAAAGCCATGCTTGCATTTAATGAAGAGAGGGAGTGAAGGGGTTGACCTTGGGGAATATCTTTTCTTTTCCACTCATTCTTGTGTTGTTTTCTATCAACCTCTCACTCATACACTCACACACACACACACACCCCTCACAGCAGCAGCAGCAGCAAACACAACAGCAGCAGCAGCAACTCCAGCCTCAGCAACAGCAGCTCAGGCAACAACAGCAGCAGCTACAGGCGGCAGCAACAGCTCCAGGCAGCAGCAACAGCACCCCAGCAGCTCCATTCCCTCTTCTTCTTCTCCTTCTACTTGCTTGTGAGATTCCTTGAGGGTATAACCTCTAAACTTATTCCTACTTTCACTTAATTGTGTAGTTAGCTTCGATTAGCGATATTTTTGTGTATTTAGTGCTTTATGTGGTGATTAGTGGGAACCATGACCAAGTGATGTTTGAACTGGTTTTAGTAAGTTGATGGAGTGTTGTTAGGGCCATGTTAACCTAGCTTAGCCCCCGATTGCACTAAAATACCACCAGATCCCAATTAGATGCAAATTCATCGTTTTAAGTAAATTTTGACTTTCTGTAAACTGTTATCGACCCAGTGAGTTCAGAATAATTTTGAGATGACTGCAGTATAGTTGTTAGGTGCTGATCCCCCAGGTAGAACCCGACCCCCATACAACATGTACAGGCCGCCGGAATATTGTTTCTGGCTGCAATTTGCGGCCAGATGGGGAGGGTTTGGGTTGGGGTTTGGCCCTATAGGTGTCTGCTGCAACCCCTAGACTCTTGGCAAGTATAATTTTATTTGATTCTTGCTGTAGGAAAATCTGGAACTATATACCTATTTCTCGTATTTTAAACCTTCGCGACACGCGTGATACGTGTGTGGGTTTGGGGTTTCTGCGTATCGCGACGCATCGGGGTAATTTCAGGCGCGTAATCACACGTTTTAGCGTATCGCGCGCGCTTGGTTTGCGACGCGGGTTTCTAGTTTGACCTTAATATCACGTTTTTGTGGACTTGAGCTTATATATAATATATTGTGTGATTCTAGGTTCGCAGGCGAGTGAGACGGACGCTGCGAAGAAGGGGAAGCAAGTCGTCGGCTACACTTAGCGCGAGACTTCGGTGAGTAGATTTAACATCTACGGGGATATCGCCCGCATGGCGTTATGCGTCAGGGCTGATAAGACCTTATAGTTATATGTTGCATTTACCCCATTGACTGTCATTGCATACTGCATTCCTTGCTATATATAAGTAAACTTAGAATTGATAGAATACCGCACTATTACTAACGGTTCATGTTGCACGAGCACTAATCTGCATGTTATACACACACCGTTAGTAATTGCCATGACACACTCACTGTAGAACTGCCATGATTATATTGCTGTAGTTCATTTCACATATGATTCGATATGATTTTCATAGAAATTGGGAGCTGCATGATGTCGTTAAAAACGGAAACTATTTTTAAAAGCAGTTTCCCCTTGTACCTATATTATGGTTTGATGTACATAGCACATCGCATTTGATTTACTTCTTGGCGTTGGATTTTCATTTGATTTCTGGTTTTGAGGACCGTGGGATTATTTAAGAAAAGATGCACTATTCCCGGTTCCTCGTGATATGATATTTTGGTGCGTCCACCACACGTTTTCTCGGTGCTGAAACGTGTGTTTGAAACCCAATTCGAGGAGTTAGATGATCCGTTTGCTGGTTCGTGGTGGACCCGGTATGGTTCCCCGGGGCGAGAAATGTTTTTCGTGGAGTAGACGATGAGCCTAGCAGGGTGGCAAGTACCTACCGGTGATTGGTTGGACCCGGCGGTTATCCGGAGGATACTGACCAGAGTCGAGAGATGGCTGCGGGATGATCCGTACTGCCGGGGCCGAGGGCCGATACCGCAGACGGAGCCCGTGGGCTGATCCGGACTTACGGAGCCCGATATATGAGGATTTGCGTGTCGATACTGGACACGAGTATTTTATGATATTTGGGTGCTGATGTTGGGCACTCGTGATTTCTCAGAGATTTACAGGATTTGAGGGCCGAGGAGGGTGCCGGCGCCTGAGTTTATTTGGGATTTGGGGTACAGTTTTGGGCACCGATTACCTTTCCACGTTGATATTCCGTGTAGATGTTATTTATCCCATGCTCAGCATTGATTATCATGTATCTCATCCTGTAGTTATTTTACCTGACAGAGCATTTGCATGATTATTGCACCTACTGCTTGTCGCATATAGACCTTACTTGCTGGCATATGATAGAGTAGCGCAGTACGTGCATGCTCGCGATTACCTTTATATGTTATCTCTATTCACGAGTTGGCAACTCACCCCCGTTGTGCCACAGTATTTGCAGGTTGCCCTTCGGAGTAGTCGCGGCAGGCTGCCTTTTGCATCTTTTAGCTACAGATACCACTACAGTTGGTGCGAGAGCTGTTTTGCTTTTAGGTGGGTTGTGGTATCTGATTACTTTTATTGTACCCCTTTTGTATCTAGTATTCTCCATCTACCATATATGTACTGGACTCAGTGACAATGTGAGGACGATGATGTATATTTCTTTGTATTCTGGTGTCGAGCTCGTGGGAGCCGACTGTTTTTTATATGCAGTTTATTATTCTGTGATGTTTATTTATTGCTCGTTCTTCGCTACGGCGTCATATATTACTCTTGTGATGATGGTTTCCGCCGTTGGGCGTGATTGCCCCCGTTTGGGAATATTTTGTTTCATTATATCTCATTTTCACTCATATCCTGTTTTATACCCGATTTCGGGGTTACTTTTACAAAGGAAATGCTGCCAAAATTATTTAAATGATGACGTAACTTTAAAAGAACTTATTGAACTATTTAAGTTTTTCTAAATGTTTTAACTAAATGTTTTAACTAAATGTTTTCAACACTCGCTATTTTTATATGGTTTTGATTTCTGGGTTCGGCTTACTTAGTCGCGTTACGCCTGTAGACGTTGCGTGGTTAAGTGCCGATCACGAGTCGAAATATTCGGGTCGTGACACCACTCCATGATGAGTAATACTGAGTTGCCTCTTTCATTTTGAGGACATGAGCTTCAAACAGCTGCATACTTACTGAACTACGTTTCATCCAAATCTGTGCCTAAAACTCCATATGAAATATGGAGTGGACGAAATCCATACCTTAAGCGATTTAAGATATGGGGTTGTCCGGCCTATGTGAAAACACAGAAACCGGACAAACTAGAGGCACGGTCAGTTTTATGTAAATTTGTGGGATATCCTTGTAAGGCTACGGCAGCGCCCCGGCAGACTTTCCGAGGCCAAATGCGGAACAAAAACTTTTCAAAATTGCGCTAACGTAGCCCTAAAACCCGGATCGTGCCATTAACCCTATACTAGTAAACTGTAAAAGAGTTTGGAGAGATTATACCGATCGATCCGTGTCCTTCGGTCTTCAATCTCTTCGCCAAGCTCCTCGCGGCTGCCCCCGAACAAGCTCGCTCTCCGGTCTCTATCGTCGAAGACGAACCACATCGAGGATTAGTAATACGGGCTCCCGTTTCAAACCGAAGCAACTCGAACAACTAGTTTGCTAACCTAGGTGCTCAAGATGAAGTAGAGATAGTGTGTGATTAATTTGTCTCAATACACTCTAGGATTCTCAGCACATGAGAGGGATAGAGTGGAGGTTGAAGATGATGCCCATGGTGGAAGTTGTGAGCTCAAGGAAATATCAAATGAGCAAGCTTAGTAAAAGAAAATGAGATGGCTCTCTCAAAAAGTGATGGATGCCCCAATTAAGTGAGTGAGTGTTTTTGATATAATGTTGTGTGTTAATGAGCCTCACACACTCACAAAATATTCTACACTCACACACTCACATAAATATCTAAGCTCACACAAAAAAATATCTTAGCCATGAAAAAACCATGTCATGCCAAGAATGAGTCACAAATTCCACCATATTAAACATTTAATCTAATTGTTTAAATCAAGAAAAGAACATAGCATCAACTAAAGAATTCTTGTAACGAATTACAAGAATACTCCTCATCCGTATATACATACCCGCATCCGTATTCCGACTGAATACGAATACAACGAGACGAAAGTAATCCAACCAATCTAATACTAGGATCCGGCTTAAACCAAAGCCCACTAGTATGATCCGTCCGATCATGATCCGTGCACAAGTGCACGTATATGATCGAACCCAGCCATAAAATCATACGGCCTCTACAACGTTTCGTCCAAACTAGGGAAACCCTCTGTGTGGAACTCTAAAGACTCGTTAATACGCTGGCAGTGGGTTTAACCACAAGCATGTCAGTGGCACTAGCTGTACGTAACGGCTGCTCAGGTATTGAGCGAAAGGAAGGCCGACGAGTGAACTCATCCTGAAACCCTACTGAGCCTGACAGTGACAATATCCGTACAGTCCGGTTCGTTCGTCTATGAGTATCGCATATCGGGCCTAGGGGATGGTAAACGTCAGACCCCTAATAGCGGTATAAGTCGTGTCGGAGTGTATCCCAGAACACCCTGAGAAACTACTGGAATACCTACCAGTAAATCTCACTTGCCTAGGCCAAGGACTTTGTGTAATGGCTCTCCAGACACAGCGCGATCTCACCCCCAATACAGGGAGAGACGAATCCCCTACCGATCCGCTCACTGCCTCCATGTGGCTTGGGGCTGTACCCAACTAAAACCTGTTTGCACGACTCCTTTGAGCCATGGTAGGGTAGTAGTCAAAGCACAGTGGGACCTCACACGAGACAAATGACGATCTCAGGTCGATAGACTAACCTGTACACATGTCACCAGGGAACTGCTATCTGACGACAGGTATAATACCAACTAGCATGTTCCCGGCGAGTCCGTCCGGTGTACTCATAACCCAATGAGCACCTGTATACATCTTAAGTAAACCAACTAACACCAATGGCTTGTGAGACCGGCCACCGCCCCTCGTTGGGGTCTCGAACTGTATACACTAGTCTACTCTGAAGTATCGATGCCCTGTCTCGAAACTCCCTCGACTAGGGACACTTTAAGGATGTGCTTATAGACCCCAGCTCTCACATATATGATCGCCATCATACTGCTGCAGTCAAGCAAGAATCCTATGGGCTCTATCGACAAGTAATAGTGATCTGGAATGTCACCTGAAGCATGTACACGATGATAAAGACAAACCAGATAGCATACTATGATCTCGAGTAAGACTGCCCTACCGGTATAAGTCCTTCCTCAATCATTGCAATCATGTGCCTGCGATCCAATAATTGACTTTGAGAGCGCTATAGCCAACAATGCTAAGGATTCACTGGGATATCTGTTCTACCACACTGAGGAACAGAAGGTGTTTGTATCTCGCCACGCTACCTTTTTGGAAAGGGAATTTCTTGCAAAAGAAACTAGTGGGAGTACGGTAGAACTGGGAGAAATCCATGAACCACAAAATGAAACTGAAGGTTTGGAGGAACCGCTAGATTCAATAGTCCCAGACGAACCTCAGCCACTCTACAGATCTGGTAGGATTTCTCATCCGCCCGAGATGTACTACGGCTTTCTCATAGACGGGGATCGAGAGGATTGCGTCTTGGAAGAAGATGACCCTACCAGTTTCAGGAAGGCCATTATCAGTAGGGACTCTGATAAGTGGCTGGATGCTATGCGATCCAAAATGGAGTCCATGTACACCAATAAAGTGTGGACCTTGGATATTGCTCCACCTGGGGTAAAACCCATTGGATGCAAATGGATCTACAAAAGGAAACTTGGTGTAGATGGGCAGGTGGAAACCTATAAGGCTAGACTCGTTGCAAAAGGTTTTCGTCAAAGACCAGGTGTGGACTATGACGAAACCTTTTCTCTAGTAGCTATGCTCAAATCCATTCGGATCCTACTTGCCATTGCTGCCTTCCATGACAATGAGATCTGGCAGATGGACGTAAAAACGGCTTTTCTAAACGGAAGTTTGGAAGAGTGCGTTTATATGGATCAGCCAGAAGGTTTCGTAGACAGTGGGAGCAGCAGGAAAGTGTGCAAGTTGCTTAAATCCATTTATGGATTGAAGCAAGCATCGCGGAGCTGGAACATCTGTTTTGATGAGACAGTCAAGGACTTTGACTTCATCAAGAACGAAGATGGGCCATGTATATATAAGAAGATTGTAGGACGAACTGTCGTATTCCTAGTCTTGTACGTGGACAACATTCTTTTGATAGGAAATGGCATTCCTATGCTACAATCAGTCAAGCTATTCTAATCACAAAGGTTCTCCATGAAGGACCTCGGTGATGCCTCGTACATTCTGGGGATCAAGATCTACAGAGATAGATCTAAGAGATTACTGGGACTTTCACAGTCCAGGTACATAGAGACCGTACTAAAGAGATTTAGTATGGAAGATTCCAAGCGCGGTAACAAGCCCGCATTGCATAGAATCACCCTCTCCAAGGAGATGTCTCGTAAGACTGACGAGGAGAGGGTTCGCATGAGCACTATACCTTACGCTTCGGCGGTAGGATCTATAATGTATGCGATGCTATGTATAAGGCCAGATGTAGCTTATGCGCTAAGCGTGGTGAGCCGGTATCAGTCGAACCCAGGTGAGGACCACTGGACAACAGTAAAGAACATTCTCAAATACCTGAGAAGAACAAAGGAGATGTTCTTAGTTTACGGTAATGGAGACCTAAAGGTCGAGTCCTTTACCGATTCAAGCTTCCAGAGTGACAAGGATGACAACAAGTCTGTCTCGGGTTTTGTATTTACCCTCAACGGAGGGGCGGTGTGTTGGAAGAGCTCCAAACAGGACACCGTTGCAGACTCGACGATAGAGGCTGAATACATTGTTGCAAGAGATGCCGTAAAAGAGGCGGTCTGGATGAAGAAGTTCATTAATGAACTTCAGGTCGTTCCGTCCATTGTTGACCCAAAACCTTTGTATTGCGATAATAATAGGGCTATAGCTGTTAGTTGTATGTATGCCCTAGAGGCCAGTATTGTACAGATGATGTATATTATATTGGATGCTTGGACATATATAGAGATGACTTTCTTGCTCGATATGATAGTATACTATCTGGTTGCTCTTTATCTTAACATGTATACTTGTCTCTTTATACTGTCTTATAGTTACATGTTGGTAAAGCCCTTAGGATGTGTACTTGACTACCTGGACTATGATGCGGATCATACTAGTGGGGACATGGTAGTCCATAAGTACATCCTTCAAGGTCCCTAGTCGTGGGTGTATCGAGACGGGGCATCGATATACCAGTATAGACTAGCGTATACGCTTCTCGACCCATGAGATGGGCGATGGATGATCCCATATCCATTGGTGTTTGACATCAGAGATGGTATACGGGTGCTCAGTGGAGACTGGGTACACTGGACGGTCTCGCCGAGAACTCCCAGATGGTATTATTGTAAGTCAACAGTAGCGCCCCGGCCGTCTACAGACGCCAGATGCGGAACAAAAACTTTTTAACTGGCGCTATCGTATACTTTAACCCGGATCTGCCATTATTGCTAAACTAACAAACTGTAAAGAGTGTAGAAAGGTTATACCGAACGATCCGAGTCCTTCGTTCTTTAACCATCATCCCACGCTCCGTTGCGGCTGCTCCGATCTCGTCGATCTCCGATCTGCTCGTCCAGGTGGCACCACGTCACTGATTCTTTAAACGGGCTCCCGCCTCTGACTCGAGGCAACTCGGTCGTCAAGTTTGCTAAAAGAGACGACCAAGAATGATGTAGAGAATGAGTAGAATACTTTGTCTCGTTACGTCCAAGGCTATGGACGAACGGTTAAAGAAGTTGCCCTGGGAATCGGGTGATGGAATGAAATGAGCTGTGAAATTCCATGCACCCCAAATACTATCATAATCTTTTAACAAATGAATCAAGCAAGCAAATGAGAGAGGGGAGGGGCCGGCCATATATAGATGGAGGGAGGTGAGTGTAGGAGAGGGGAGAGTGACCACAAGAGAAAAGATCAACCACAAATATCCTTCATGCAAACAAAACCTCATTAATGCAAATGGTGATTCATTAACCTAGTCATCATTGCATTAATGGCTCCATTAATGCACTAATGACTCACCATGCCAAGTCACCCTTTCTAGAACCTTCTAGAAGCATGACTCACCCTCATCCAAGAAAAGATAAATCCGTCTTTAACCAAATGTTAAAAGACAGCTGATAGAAAACTGGAAACTGGCAACTTCCAAAAGTGATCCTGAAACGACTTTCAGGATAACCCCGTAACTGTATAAATATACCCGCATTTGTATTACAACCGAATACAAATGCAACTGAGACAAAGATATTATATCTACTCAATACAATACTCGGATCCGGCTTAAACCAAAGCCGACCAGTATCATCTGCCCGAAAAATAACACGTGCGTAAACGCACGTGCATTTTCCGAACCCTGCCATAAAACCATACGGCCTCTACAACGTTTCTCCCGAACTTGGGAAACTGTCAGTGGGGGACTCTAATGACTCGTCAGTACCCTGGCAGTGGGTTTAACCACAAACCGTCAGCGGCACTAGCAATGCGTAATGGCTGCCCATGGACTGACCTCAAGGGAGGCCGATGAGCGAACTCATCCGGAAACCCTACTGAGCCTAACAGTGACAATGTATATACAGTCCGGTCCGTTCGTCAATGAGTATCGCATATCTGCCTAGGGGGCTAGTAACGTCAGACCCCCAATAGCAGAATAAGTCGTGTCGGAGTGTAGCCCAATAACACCCTAAGATACTACTGGAGTACCTACCAGTAAATCTCCTGCCACGGCCGTGGGCTTTGTGTAATGGCTCTCCTAGACACAGCACGATCTCGCCCCCAATACCGGGAGAGACGAATCCCCTGCCGATCCGCTCGCGTGCCTCCATGTGGCTCGGGACTGTACCTAAAAACTACCTGTTTGCACGACTCCTTTGAGCCGTGGTAGGGTAGAAATCAAAGCACAGTGGGAACTCACACGAGACAAATGACGACCTCAGGTCGATGAACTAACCTGTACACATGTCACCAGGGAACTGCTATCTGAAGATATGTATAATACCAACTAGCAGGTTCCCGACGAGTCCTGTCCGGTGTACTCATAACCCAATGAGCACCTGTATACATCTTAGGTGATCCAACTGACACCAGTGGCTTGTGAGACCGGCCACCGCCCCTTGTCGGGGTCTCGACTGTATACACTAGTCTACTCCGGAGTATCGATGCCCTGTCTCGAAACTCCCACGACTAGGGACCACAATTAAGGATATGCATATAAACCACCCAACTCTCACGTATATGATCGCCATCATACTGTTGGTAATAAAGCAAGATCCTAAGAGCTCTATCAAAGTGTAACATGTAATCAGTCACCTGAATATGTACACGACTGATAAAGGCAAACCAGATAGCATACTATCATCTCGAGTAAGACTGTCCTACCGGTATAGGTCCTCCGCAATCATTGCAATCACGTACCTGCGATCTAATAATTGACTCTGAGGGCACTATCTCCAACAATCTCCCACTTGCACTTAAGGCTAATTATTGCGATGTCGACTACTCACAGCCCGTGTGAAACCGAACATCCAACTCCTCTACTAATCAGTTTCACAAAGCGCGTTTGTAAAACTATTGTGTTCGAGAAATAGCCTCGATGAGTGGATCCGCCTAGATGTTTCTTTCTATATCTCTCTTAATCTCAGGTTCGCGGAGAAAGCCATCTCCCGAATCGAGTAATACCTGTCTTAGAATATGTCTGGATATCTGATGGGACCCAGTTCATAAATGAACTTCAAATCCAAACTTCTTAGACTGTATCGATCACTGAACCTAATCAGTATCCTGCACCAAGCCTCCCACAGTATCCTCTTGGACCACTTGTCCATAATACTGTCCCTCGTCAGAGGAAAAACTATAACTCTGACAATCACTTTGTCATCCATGTCACCTTTGAAGCCTGGAATGATAATCGTCTCCCAAAAGAGGCTGCCGTCATCAAATCCGTAGAACATATACTTATGTTCTAAAACTGCTTCCTTATGTTTCTCCAGGATTGGATTAATACAAACTTATTGCATCTAGTGCAAAAACAACATCTGTTGTGGTACTTGACATCTCATGATTGACTCAATTCCCTAAGCAAGTGATCTGCCAATCATGCACATCCCTCTCCTCTTTAGTCTGTAAGACACCTTTAGAGAGGGTGACTCCATCACCTGCAGGTACACCACCATGCCAGGAGTCATCTATTCTAAAAACCATTAGAATACTGTCAAAGTACCCACATTGGGAAACTACCCAAATCCAGATCTAAAACCATAGATCCAGAAACCAGAATGTCAAATATTATATCCATATCCTGTCTGGAGAAACAACTGTGTGACTACCACAGTATAACCGATCGTAGTATAGGAATTTTACTTCCTACTCTGTGTATGTCATCCAGATACCATGACATCACACCCTACTACCTTCTTAACAGATCCATCCCCTATTCTCATTGAAGTAAAACCCATGACTGTCACATCAAAACTAGATGATCTATCTCCGCTATAACTGCTCAAGTCTATAAATAGACATAAGCTACTTGCCCACTAAACTTCCGCTGCTCCCACTGACTACGACAACCCTCCTACCGGGTCTCATAGCCTGGAACATTAGTAGTGTCAAGTCTGGGTAGATAAGAACCTCCCTGTCACCGTCCTTGAGACTACCGGAGTACCTCTCGGGTGTCTGAGGTTACCCACCATATCTGCGGAGTGGCTAATGGAATGTCAAACCTGATTGAATATATAGGTCCTATTAAATTTTCCGTAATCGTTTGCGGTTCTGGAATCACTTCCAGTTCTACCATACTCCCACTACTGTTTTCTGAAAAAGATCCATTTTACTAAAACTGTGGCGAGTCAAGAACAATATCACTATTGATCTTCCAAATGGTAGAATATCAACCCTTGTCATAGCCAGGGTCAACCCACAAACAGCCATTACAGAAACGTGCCCTGAGTTATCCAGAGTCTGGTTTTAAGCATAAGCTGGACAACTCCCCGTACCTTAATATCTTTTAAGGTATGAACCATTCTATATCCAATATAGAAACTTTGGTACTAATTTAATTGGAACCAGATTCAAATCATGCAGCTGTCTCCAGTGCATATCAACTTAATGGAAAGAGGCTAATCAGCATTACTCAACTTAGGAATCCATCCAATTATGAGTAACCTGAAAGAGAAACACGTTTCTCAAAATTATCACTATCATCTGAATACCAATCACAAGAATCTACATCTTCGATCTCTTTGAAGAATCCCGATACTTGTGATACCTGGTTCTCTACTTTACTCTTATACCCACAACTTCTCAAAACTTAGACCTTGTATTTCTACGAAACACTTGTCTAAAAACTAGAGAAGTCATAAGTAAACAGAACATAATACGAGGACCTACCCCTTTGTCCTGATGGACACTTAGACAACATACAATACTCTGTATAAGTCCGCTGAGTTTAAGAACCTCAAAACCTGTGCGTCGTAGGTTGGAAACTGTACCCTGGGGATTTCCTCAAATATCACCAATTACAACGAATTTCGATATAATAAGGATGATCGCCTAATTCCCAATAACTTACTCCCACTCATCATCTGTAAAACCATACAGATATGAGAATGAAACCTGGTAAATACATACCCTTGGAGTAAGTATCTAATCGGGAAAACAGTTTTCCTTTAACAATGCACTGAAACATTAAAATGTTTCATAGGGGTATCCTGGTATTCATAGTAATGCCTCTTCCATAATCCAATTCATGACTTCAACCGTATATTTTATTGCCATCTCTCCAAATCCCTTTATTTGTCTTTAGTCGTTACCTTCTGTACACCATCGTTAGGCTAAATGGTTTTCTTTCTTCCCTACCGTTCGGCACCAGCCTATGGTTTGGAAGAAGAAGATCCAGTAAGCATAATAGGTGTACCCTCCTAAACCAAGGAGTACTCATATCTTGAGAGAAGGTGATGATAAAAGACAACTGAATAATACTTTATTCCTTTAAAGGTGAAATAGGAGTGGCGATGAAGTACGCGGTTTTGGTCGTGAATGATAACAGTCGCAATTTACTTTGCCCTCTTTCTAATCCCTTTATTTTGTCTTTACATATTACCTTCTGCACACCCTACTTAGGCTAATTGGTTTTCTTCATTCCCTACCTTTCGGCACCTGCCTATGGTTTGGAATAAGACTATCCAATAAGCCTAATAGGTGTACTCTCCTAAACCAAGGAGCCCTCGCAACCTGAGAGAAGGTGATAATAAAAGACAACTGAATAAACCAATTCTATTTCTCCTGAACCTGGATCCATCCTCGAAGAAGTCCCTTCGAGTTCGTATATAACCATACGATGGATCTATCCAATGGAAGTGGATATCCATAGTAATACGGGTGTTCTGAGAAATTCAAAGGGTAAAAGAAGGAGTGGCAATGACTTATGCAACTCAGACAATCCAAAAGCCAGTATTTTAAGAAGGTTCGGTCAACTTAGTCACTGAGTCATAGTCTAGGGTCGGTCAAAGGTCGCTGCCAAAGAGAGAGAGAAAAGAAACACTCTGCGTGCACTCTAACCTAGATCAGAATGGTTATCACTTTATCTAATCCGGAAACCTCCCACTGTCCTGTCAAATTCTCCTCCAAACCTGAAAGAAGAATCAATCGGGATCACCCGAAGAGTAAACCAACTCATCAGTGGGAATCGGGATCCAACTCTCATCACATGATAACGTGATGGAATGCATCCACGTTACTCATACTCCAGAAGGCATGCGCATACTTGGCAAGTTCCAGTTTCTTTAGAAACTCCCGATATGATTTTTTTTTGCCCCATGCTCTTATAACCTTGGCGTTAGGTCAAAATGTCATAAGTCACATGCCAAGTTCTACCAGTCACTGTCTTGTTAATTTGAACCCACCCGCACATGCCCTTGGCGTTAGGTCAAAATGGCAGAACGGCTGTCCCAAACCAACTCATCTATCTATGCAACAATTGAATACCCAGCAGCTACCAAACACTATGCCTTGGCGTTAGGTCAAAATACATTGCTTGAATACTACTGAATACCCAAAAGAAGTGACGGAGGGCTACGGCTGGTTTTTGGCGAAAAACCTTTAACGTAGTGAACTTGATATCGCTGAAGGAACCTGATAGCTTTTTTAAAATATAGTGGCGAAAACCTTTTGCTAAAGAGGTCACTCCCGGTAAAGGGATCTCGGCTCTTTCCTCGTGGAATGAGGTGCAGGATATTCCACTGAATACCTCTATGCAAAGCAACTTGTAATCGACTATAGTGAAGTTATTACCCTGACGCAAACTTCTGCCCAAGGGGTCAGTCCCGGTGAAGGGATATCGGCCCTTGCCCCGTCGAATGAGGTGCAGGATATTCCACTGAATATCACTATGCATAACAAAAGGAAACGTCTTTGCAATAACTCTTTTTAAATTTGTTCCAACAACTGTAAACAGGTTTGCTTTACTTTGCATTGATCAGAATCAACGCAGTCCCATCAATCAATCACACCAGAAAAGAACGAAAATAAAATGTACGTATATGCCATCTGCATTCGTCACTGGGTCCCGTCATCACCCGTTAGGTTACTTAACTAACGACAGAGTGGGGACTGGACTAGCGCGGGTGTAAAACATATACAACATCTAATAGTATATAAACCAATATACAATAATCCTTCCAGGCATGATAATATGCAACATTACAGAAAAGTAATAAGCATCATAGAACAATACAGATAATCTGGGATCCCCGGGTTTCACAGAGCCTCTGCCGAAACCCGACGTTCCCCTGTCGTGTGGATAGCCTGTGCAATGAAACCTAGACCCCTACGGGTGTGGCAAGTTACCCGCCAAAACCTGAAGCGAGGAAGCCCCTTACAGCAAAGTGAATAGACCACCCAGCACTTCACGGAATCCGGTAATCTTGGGCACCCCTCCTTGGGTCAACCTGTACCCCCTACGAGTGCGGCGAATAGTCTGCCAATTCTAGAGTGAGGCCCCTCTGCCTCTCAAAGCCATGAGATGCGGACCCGTTGCCCCCCAGAACCCGTCTATCCGTGCACTCCGTCGCGGGGCAAAACCTAGTACAGTAATGAAAAATAGTACAACAGGTACATCGACCGCAACCTGGTCGTGCCACAAAAGAATATTATACAACAGGCAGTGACGGCAGTCCAAATGTTGGACGCTCGCCCCGCAATATCAAATGTACAAATAAATCCAAACTGCACTACCATTGCACACTGCTATCCACCACGACAAATCCGCAACATCACAGCACAACACAGAACATCAACGTGAATGTCATGTTCGCAAACCCGTCTAAAAGAACTATAGCAATCAGACGCGGTTTACCGATCAAATGACATTCCCGGTCGGAGATATAATGTAAGCACTGTAAACTAACATGTTTAAATTTCGATCGACTAAATATCAAGTGGGCCCCACGAACAACTGGTGAACAGTAACAAAATCTGGGCCCAAAAGATATATACCAAAAACCTCAAATTCCAACATCGAAGCTACTGTGCAAATTTGGGGGCATGATCTCACATAATGGCCGCGGATGCGCGGTCAAACCATAGGTTTGACCGCGATTCCGCGGCAGTCTTGTCGAATCATGCGCCCAAATTTGTACGGTGTTCTTAGAAAACCCTGCACAACTTTCTGTGATATGTAGAATAATTTTAGGACATCATTTAAAATCGACAGAAACTGTGAAAATAGAATTTTGCGGTTTTCGATATCCGGTTCGATCGATATTTTAAACGCGTTAGCACAAGTTAGTAAAGCAAAATGGGGAGGCTCTGATACCACTGTAAGTCAACAGTAGCGCCCCGGCCGTCTACAGACGCCAGATGCGGAACAAAAACTTTTTAACTGGTGCTATCGTATACTTTAACCCGGATCTGCCATTATTGCTAAACTAACAAACTGTAAAGAGTGTAGAAAGGTTATACCGAACGATCCGAGTCCTTCGTTCTTTAACCATCATCCCACGCTCCGTTGCGGCTGCTCCGATCTCGTCGATCTCCGATCTGCTCATCCAGGTGGCACCACGTCACTGATTCTTTAAACGGGCTCCCGCCTCTGACTCGAGGCAACTCGGTCGTCAAGTTTGCTAAAAGAGACGACCAAGAATGATGTAGAGAATGAGTAGAATACTTTGTCTCGTTACGTCCAAGGCTATGGACGAACGGTTAATGAAGTTGCCCTGGGAATCGGGTGATGGAATGAAATGAGCTGTGAAATTCCATGCATCCCAAATACTATCATAATCTTTTAACCAATGAATCAAGCAAGCAAATGAGAGAGGGGAGGGCCGGCCATATATAGATGGAGGGAGGTGAGTGTAGGAGAGGGGAGAGTGACCACAAGAGAAAAGATCAACCACAAATATCCTTCATGCAAACAAAACCTCATTAATGCAAATGGTGATTCATTAACCGAGTCACCATTGCATTAATGGCTCCATTAATGCACTAATGACTCACCATGCCAAGTCACCCTTTCTAGAACCTTCTAGAAGCATGACTCACCCTCATCCAAGAAAAGATAAATCCGTCTTTAACCGAATGTTAAAAGACAGCTGATAGAAAACTAGAAACTGGCAACTTCCAAAAGTGATCCTGAAACGACTTTCAGGATAACCCCGTAACTGTATAAATATACCCGCATTTGTATTACAACCGAATACAAATGCAACTGAGACAAAGATATTATATCTACTCAATACAATACTCGGATCCGGCTTAAACCAAAGCCGACCAGTATCATCTGCCCGAAAAATAACACGTGCGTAAACGCACGTGCATTTTCCGAACCCTGCCATAAAACCATACGGCCTCTACAACGTTTCTCCCGAACTTGGGAAACTGTCAGTGGGGGACTCTAATGACTCGTCAGTACCCTGGCAGTGGGTTTAACCACAAACCATCAGCGGCACTAGCAATGCGTAACGGCTGCCCATGGACTGACCTCAAGGGAGGCCGATGAGCGAACTCATCCGGAAACCCTACTGAGCCTAACAGTGACAATGTATATACAGTCTGGTCCGTTCGTCTATGAGTATCGCATATCTGCCTAGGGGGCTAGTAACGTCAGACCCCCAATAGCAGTATAAGTCATGTCGGAGTGTAGCCCAATAACACCCTGAGATACTTTTGGAGTACCTGCCAGTAAATCTCCTGCCACGGCCGTGGGCTTTGTGTAATGGCTCTCCTAGACACAGCATGATCTCGTCCCCAATACCGGGAGAGACGAATCCCCTGCCGATCCGCTCACGTGCCTCCATGTGGCTCGGGACTGTACCCAAAAACTACCTGTTTGCACGACTCCTTTGAGCCGTGGTAGGGTAGAAATCAAAGCACAGTGGGAACTCACACGAGACAAATGACGACCTCAGGTCGATGAACTAACTTGTACACATGTCACCAGGGAACTGCTATCTGACGATATGTATAATACCAACTAGCAGGTTCCCGGCGAGTCCTGTCCGGTGTACTAATAACCCAATGAGCACCTGTATACATCTTAGGTGATCCAATTGACACCAGTGGCTTGTGAGACCGGCCACCGCCCCTTGTCGGGGTCTCGACTATATACACTAGTCTACTCCGGAGTATCGATGCCCTGTCTCGAAACTCCCACGACTAGGGACCACAATTAAGGATATGCATATAAACCACCCAACTCTCACGTATATGATCGCCATCATACTGTTGGTAGTAAAGCAAGATCCTAAGGGCTTTATCAAAGTGTAACATGTAATCAGTCACCTGAACATGTACACGACTGATAAAGGCAAACCAGATAGCATACTATCATCTCGAGTAAGACTGTCCTACCGGTATAGGTCCTCCGCAATCATTGCAATCACGTACCTGCGATCCAATAATTGACTCTGAGGGCACTATCTCCAACAATTATACCTCACGTCAGATGGCAGTTCTCTGGTGACACTTGTGCAGGTTAGTCTGTAGACCCGAGATCGTCATAGAGTCTTGTGTGATTCCCACTATGCTTTGATTTCCACCTTACCACGTCCATGAAGGCGTACAAAACGGTGGTTTTTGGGTACAGTCCCGAGTCACATGGAGGCAATGAGCGATAGGAGGGGTTTCGTCTCTCCCGGTATTGGGGATTGATGTTGCGCTGTGCTCGATTGGCCGTAACAGGAAAGTCCCTGGCCAGGGCTGATTAGAGATTTACTGGTAAGTGCTACCAGTAGTTTCTCGACCCGTTATGGGCCTCACATCGGCATGACTTATCGGTTATTGGGGTCTGACGTTTACCATCCCTAAGCTCGATATGCAGCATATCTGACGAAGAGACCGGACTGCACGGTAGTGTTGCCGATTGGCTCGACGGGAGTTGTAGCAGGTTCGCTTGTTTTCTTCTGATCTCTCAATACCCGGGTGGCCGTTACGTTTAGCTGACCGCTTGTGGCTTGGGGGTGCTTGATATGATCATCACTCACTGCCGGCGTATTGACGAGTCTTAGAGTCCCACAAAGGAGTTACCTAGTCCAGGCGAAACGTTGTGGTGCGCGTATGCGATATGCGCATGGACCCGGTTAAAATGCGCGTATAAGATACCGTATATTAATCGGGCGGCTTGATTTTGGTTGGGTCGTATGTGATATGGCCGGATTGATAAATCAAGTGTTGATTTATCATTTAACCATTAGTTTCTCACTAGAAATCATTTCTTGTATTTTTTGGATGTATGCATGCATGTATGCATTCCTTCTTGATTCATGCACATATGGATGTGCATGCACACATACATACATACATCATCCTTTATGGTTGTATATACATAGAAAATGGTGGCAATATAAGACTCACACCATGGTTTTATATATATGGATATATATATTGTATTTGTGTTAAAAACAAAAGAAAAGAAAAGGATAATTCATGGTTTACTTTCTACACTCTTCTTTGACCTAACCATGCTCACCCACCATTTAACCATGGATTAACTTTCCTTTTGTGTTTTAACTCAAATTCAATAATATCTTTATTGTTTAACCATGGTTTGAGATGAGAGGTGGAAAATATATATACATATATTTTCTATTTATTCACTAGGGATTATCTTTTCTCTTGTTCTAAAAAAGGCCATCATCTTCTTCCTCCTTCTTCTTTTGCTCTCTACATTTCTCTAGTGAGCAAATTACTCACCAAGTTAGGATTTTGAAGTGAGAAAAACCACCACAACATCATTCTACACAAGTCTTGCCCACTTGTTTAGAGTGTTAGCTTCATTTCTTTCTCTTGATCAAGTGAAATTACAAGCTTGGACAAAGCGGACTCCGGGTGGATCATCGTGGACCTAGAGGAGTTCAAGTGGACCTTTTCCAAACCCCAAGTAGCCGAGGAGTCTAGCGTAAAGAGCTACAAAGGTTGTACTCTCAAAACCCTAGCTCAACCTACTTGAGATGATGTGTTGTTTTTGAAACCCTAATTTTTCTAGGAATGATTCTTTGTATGCTTACTTAGCACCCTAAAAATTTAATTTTTGGTACATGTGATGCTTCCAAACCCTTCATGAGGTGCTAGGTAAACCCAACATTGGTATCAGAGACGACCTAGAACATTAGGCGACACTTTAACGAAGTTAAAACTCCGATCGAACCGAAAAATACGGTTTTTTAGCACTCTCTGGACATTTTTTCAAATCTGTTATTTTTCAGAATTAAAAATACTTAAAAAATACAACAGGCAAATCTAAGACAAACTGTGAAATACAAAGCAGTGAACAGTAAACCCTACAACGGAACCGCGGCAAAAGCTTCCTTAGGCCGCGGCTCCGCGGCCGTATAGGTGATTCAGTGCCTCGTTTTTATATGGTTTTTCTCCTACCTGCTTGTGTACATTTTTGGGTATGTTTAATCTGAATCTAGTACTGAATATTCTGGGGATGGTTTTGGACTCGGCGATTCAATCGAAATTTTTATTTCGTGCTTTTTTCCGGATAATTAGAAAGTATTGAATTGTTCGAACGAGTGTCATTTGCTCACTTTTCACGGGGTTTAAATCTTTCGGAAATACGTGCAAGTTTTGTGGTGGACCCTCTAGAAGACAACAAACCTTAACTCGATTATGTGACCGTCTTGAACTGCCTTTTAAACCTTAGGGTTCGGGGCTGTACGGCGTGCCACATGTGAGGCGTTGGCTTGACCCTTCTACGGCTGGACCGCTACTATTGTGTCACAGTCCGGGTTTTTGAACTTCGCTCAAGTGTTGAGCTTTAGGGAATTTTGGGTATTTGATCATTCGTTCGAAAACTTTAATGCTGTCTATTTATCTGGAATGTGATGCAATATGTGGAATTCATATTACTAGACATGAAATACGAAGTATGTGATATTTCGCATTTACGATGTCTAAAGAGAATGTGGATTCCAGATATTGCAGTTTTACACTTTCTTTTCTGTGACCGTAAGTATAGTATGTAATGGTATTGCCGATTGTCGTTGCTATACATCGACGACAATCGATGTATGCATACTTACTTACGTTGATGATATGAGATATTATGTGTTGGTGAGATATGATGTGCAGGATTGTCGCGATAGAATAGCCGGGGGGTTTTATGTGAGATGAGAGTTTTATATTTTCATTCATGTAAATTCAAATGTAATGTAATATTCTTTTATTTGGGGCACTTCCGGGTTGAGGTTGATGCCACCAGTGTTGTATATTATTTACTTTTCCGCATTAGGATGGACCCAAGGAGGGGAGCACAGGTGATCGGGTTCTGGGGTTCAGTGGGAGGCCATCTCGAGGAGTTGAGACCGGGTCTCCTAAACTCCAGAATTGGTAGGGTCGCTTGCCGCTCTCGTAGGGGTCCAAGGTGTGGGTTTGGCTATTCATCGCGACTGTGGAATCCGTATTTTCTATTGTTGGCTAAATACTAAATACGGACGTCCTAGTATATCCCACATTATATCTAAGTTTCTGCTGCGATATCTGTGATGTGATCATTTGATATGTTGTGATGGATACAGTATATAGTATATATGATATGTTATATAGATGTTACTTATGTTTTACACCCGCACTAGCCCTGCCCTGCTCTGTCGTTAGTTACCTAACCTAACGGTGCACGAGGGGACATCGAGGCGAATGCGGATGGCATAAATGTACGTTGTATTTATCTGTGATGTTTAGGTGACGTAAATGATGGGACTTCATTAATGTGATTAATGAAAGAAAAGAAACCTAAAACATGTTGTAGAATCAATTTTTTTCAAAAAGGGTAGCTACAGTTTTGCTTTGCATAGCGGTATATATGATATACCCTGCACCTTATTCGATGGGGTAAGAGCCGAGATCCCTTCACCGAGAGTGACCTCTTTAGCAAAACTGGCAGATGCTACAACACACGGTTTGACTTTTGATTGCTTTTGGAGTTTTGCTTTGCATAGTGATATATATAATATGTCCTGCACCTTATTCGATGAGGAAATAGCCGAGATCCCTTCACCGGGAGTGACCTCTTTAGCAAAACTAATGAAAGCCTCAAAATCACTCCATTTCAAAATTCACTCGATTCTACAACGATATCAAGTTCATTACGCAATAGGTTTTCAGAAAAACCTGTCGTAGCCCTCCGTCATTTTAGATAAGTCCTACTTAGTATTCGCGCTACGTTTGTTGGCCTGCGTCAAGGCGTAGTGTGTGGTAGCTAACTAGTATTTATCTGTTTGTGCATATGATGTAGATTGGATTAGGGTAGTCGTGCGACTTTGTTGGCCTGCGTCAAGGGTCGTACGGGTGGGTTTAATTCAATCAAGAAATGACGGGTTGAACTTGACTTGCGGTCTATGGTTGTTGAACTTGTCAAGGTCATAGATCGTTTGGGGCAAAATATTATCGGGAATTTCAAGTGTTGAAATTTGCAATGAGATTGCATACCTTCTATGAGATAGTTGGATCCCGATACCCACTGCGAGTAATTGTTACTCCTGGGAGAGTTTTACACAGGACAATTAGCCGATCAAGTAGGTGTCTAGAAAGGTGTCAACGGGGTTACGCCTCTGGGAAAACGAGATTTACTTTAATTAGGTCCGTGCGAAAGCACGGGGAACCTCCCTCAAAGTACCGACACTGGCCTGGCTGAAAGATCGGCGAAGTTGTAGGGTGTAATTAATCCCGTCTAGTCTATCCTTTTAGGGTTTGAAGGAAGATTTGATAAAAACAGTGGGAGCCATCCTGATTAGATAAGATAATAACCAATCTGATCTTGCAAGAGCATACGCTAAAGTGTTTTCTTCTCTCTCTCTCCAGGTAGCGATCATGTCATGCCTTAATCAAGATAATAATATGGATGTATTGACCGAACCCGCATGTTATACTGTGCTGGGGAACGTTGGTTCCGTTCTTTCTTATAAGAGTTATAGGACTGAACAGGACATATGGGAATACCAGGATTCCCATGCCACCCGAATGAAGAAAGTACATGATGATGCATTTTCTTCGGGTGTGTTCGTTACAGAGAACTGTTTCTCCATTTCCTCTACGTCCTGGATATTGGATACCGGGTCAGGATCCCATATATGTAATCAGTTACATGGGCTTAAGAAAGGTAGAGAACTTGGAGAAGGTGATAAAAACATAAGGGTTGGAAATGGTACAATTGTTGCAGCTGAAACCGTCGGGGAATATCACCTTGTATTGCCAACTGGTAATACATTGATTCTGAACGAATGCTATTACATGCCGAACCTGATATGCAACATTATATCGGTTTCTTTGTTGAGTAAAGAAGGATATAATTTTGTATTACAGGATAATATTATGAACATTTTCCTTAACCAAAAGTTGGTTGGATCATGCACGTTGTGCAATGGCATTTATGTTCTAAATCAATTAACAGTTCTGAGCATAACAAACACATACAAGAGGAAGAGTTCAGAACTGAATGAATCCTTCTTGTGGCATTGTAGACTGGGTCACATCAATATGACGCGACTAGCTAAGTTGCATAAGGATGGATATTTGAATCCGTTTGAATTTTCATCTTATGACACTTGCCAGTCATGTCTCAAAGGCAAGATGACCAAAACTCCGTTTACGGAACACGGAGAAAGAGTTACGGAACTCTTGGGACTGGTGCATAGTGATGTATGCGGTCCAATATCTACACATGCCAGGAATGGTTCTGCGTATTTCATTACATTCATTGACGATCTCTCTAGATTCGGATATGTGTTCCTGATGAAACACAAATCAGAAGCTTTTGAGAAATTTAGAGAATATAAACAAGAAGTCGAGAACCAAACTGGAAAAAGTATTAAAATCCTTCGATCTGATCGAGGAGGTGAATACTTGAGCAATGAATTCCTGGACTTCCTAAAAGAGAATGGGATTCTCTCTCAGCTGACTCCTCCATATACACCACAACACAACGGTGTATCGGAACGGAGGAACCGCACCCTATTAGATATGGTGCGCTCTATGATGAGCACAGCTGAGTTACCTATTTCCTTCTGGGGGTATGCACTGGAAACAGCTGCAGACCTATTGAATATGGTTCCCACCAAATCCGTGCCAACCACTCCATATGAGATATGGAAAGGAAAGAGACCATGTCTTAATTATGTTAAGATATGGGGTTGTCCGGCATATGTAAAAATGCAGAATCCGGACAAACTCGCGGCAAGGTCCATTCTGTGTAAGTTTATTGGATATCCCAAACATTCGCGCGGGTATATCTTCTACCACACCGAGGAACAAAAGGTGTTTGTTTCTCGACATGCCACCTTTTAAGAAAAGGAATTTCTTGAAAAAGAGATTAGTGGCAAGGAGGTAGAACTGGAAGAGGTTCCAGCAATATTTGGTTGAACCGGAGGATTCGGTAGTTCCCAACGAACCTCAGCCTCTCCGCCGATCTAGTAGGGTTCCTCACCCACCTGAGAGATACTACGGTTTTCTCATGGATGGTGGGAGAGAGGATTGCATCATGGAGGATGATGACCCAACTAGCTTCGAGCAGGCCATCACGAGTGGGGACTCGGTGAAATGGCTGGATGCAATGCGGTCCGAGATGGAATCCATGTACACCAACAAAGTATGGACTTTGGAAGTTGCTCCTGAAGGGGTAAAACCCATTGGGAGCAAGTGGATCTTCAAGAAAAAACTTGGTGTAGATGGGAAAGTGGAGACTTTCAAAGCTAGACTTGTGCAAAGGATTTTCGTCAAAAACCAGGTGTGGACTATGATGAAACCTTTTCTCCAGTGGCTATGCTTAAATCCATCCAGATCATGCTTGCCATCGCTGCATATCATGACTACGAAATCTGGCAAATGGATGTTAAGACCGCCTTTCTAAACGGTGATTTAGAAGAGAGCGTGTACATGACTCAGCCAGAGGACTTCGTAGATAGTGGGAGCAGCGGGAAGGTGTGCAAGCTACTTAAATCCATTTATGGATTAAAACAAGCATCGCGGAGTTGGAACATCTGCTTTGACGTCGTTATCAAAGAGTTTGATTTCGTCAAAAACGTAGATGAACCTTGTATTTACAAGAAGGTGGCAGAGAGTAAGGTTGTCTTCCTCGTATTGTACGTGGACGACATACTCTTGATAGGAAATGACATTCCTATGCTGCAATCGGTCAAGCTCTTCTTATTACAAAGATTCTCAATGAAAGATCTAGGTGATCCTCCTGCATATTGGGAATCAGGATCTATAGAGATAGATCTAAACGGATACTGGGATTGTCCCAATCCAGGTACATTGACACTATACTAAAGCGGTTTAGTATGGATGAATCCAAGCGTGGGAACTTATCCACGATCTCTGGAGTCACTCTCTCCAAAGAGATGTCTCCCAAGACTGATTTGGAGAGAGCTCGCATGCAAGGGATACCCTATGCTTCAGCTGTAGGCTCTATCATGTACGCGATGCTATGTACCAGACCCGATGTAGCATACTCACTAAGTGTAGTGAGCAGGTATCAAGCTGATCCTAGAGAGAGTCACTGGACAACTGTGAAGAGCATTCTCAAGTACTTACGAAGGACTAAAGAAATGCTCTTGGTGTATGGTAACGGAGAACTCCAAGTGGAGTCCTTTACCGATTCGAGCTTCCAGAGTGATAAGGACGACTCTAAGTCGCAGTCGGTATTTGTCTTTACCCTTTACGGAGGGGCGGTTAGCTGGAAGAGTTCCAAGCAGGAAACCGCGGCAGACTCGACGATGGAGGCTGAATACATCGCTGCCAACGATGCTGCCAAAAAGGCTGTCTGGATCAAGAAGTTCATTACTGAACTTGAAGTGGTTCCATCCATTGAGAATCCAATACCTTTGTATTGCGATAACAATGGAGCGGTGGCTTTAGCCAAGGAACCTAGGTCCCATCAGCGATCCAGGCATATTCTGAGGCGGTATCACCTGATCCGGGAGATAGTTGATCGCCGGGAGATCGAGGTCAGGAGGGTTGACACGAAGAACAACACAGCGGATCCACTCACAAAGGCCATTCCCCAGATACAGTTTGAGAGACTCTTTGGGATGCTCGGTATGCAATACTACAGCAGCTGGCCCTAGTGCAAGTGGGAGATTGTTAGTTGTATGTATGCCCTAGAGGCCAGTATTGTATAGATGATGTATATTATATTGGATGCTTGGACATATATAGAGATGACTTTCTTGCTCGATATGATAGTATGCTATCTGGTTGCTCTTTATCTTAACATGTATACTTGTCTCTTTATACTGTCTTATAGTTACATGTTAGTAAAGCCCTTAGGATGTGTACTTGACTACCTAGACTATGATGCGGATCATACTAGTGGGGACATGGCAGTCCATAAGTACATCCTTCAAGGTCCCTAGTCGTGGGTGTATCGAGACGGGGCATCGATATACCAGTGTAGACTAGCGTATACGCTTCTCGACCCATGAGATGGGCGATGGATGATCCCATATCCATTGGTGTTTGATATCAGAGATGGTATACGGGTGCTCAGTGGAGACTGGGTACACTGGACGGACTCGCCGAGAACTCCCAGATGGTATTATACCTCACGTCAGATGGCAGTTCTCTGGTGACACTTATGCAGGTTAGTCTGTAGACCCGAGATCGTCATAGAGTCTTGTGTGATTCCCACTATGCTTTGATTTCCACCTTACCACGTCCATGAGGGCGTGCCAAAAGGTGGCTTTTGGGTACAGTCCCGAGTCATATGGAGGCAATGAGCGATAGGAGGGGTTTCGTCTCTCCCGGTATTGGGGATTGATGTTGCGCTGTGCTCGATTGGCCGTAACAGGGAAGTCCCTGGCCAGGGCTGATTAGAGATTTACCGGTAAGTGTTACCAGTAGTTTCTCGACCCGTTATGGGCCTCACATCGGCACGACTTATCGGTTATTGGGGTCTGACGTTTACCATCCCTAGGCTCGATATACAGCATATCTGACGAAGAGACCGGACTGCACGGTAGTGTTGTCGGTTGGCTCGACGGGAGTTGTAGCAGGTTCGCTTGTTTTCTTCTGATCTCTCAATACCCGGGTGGCCGTTACGTTTAGCTGACCGCTTGCGGCTTGGGGGTGCTTGATATGATCATCACCCACTGCCGGCGTATTGACGAGTCTTAGAGTCTCACAAAGGAGTTACCTAGTCCAGGAGAAACGTTGTGGTGCGCGTATGCGATATGCGCATGGACCCGGTTAAAATGCGCGTATAAGATACCGTATATTAATCGGGGGGCTTGATTTTGGTTGGGTCGTATGTGATATGGCCGGATTGATAAATCAAGTGTTGATTTATCATTTAACCATTAGTTTCTCACTAGAAATCCTTTCTTGTATATTTTGGATGTATGCATGCATGTATGCATTCCTTCTTGATTCATGCACATATGGATGTGCATGCACACATACATACATACATCATCCTTCATGGTTGTATATACATAGAAAATGGTGGCAATATAAGACTCACACCATGGTTTTATATATATGGATATATATATTGTATTTGTGTTAAAAACAAAAGAAAAGAAAAGGATAATTCATGGTTTACTTTCTACACTCTTCTTTGACCTAACCATGCTCACCCACCATTTAACCATGGATTAACTTTCCTTTTGTGTTTTAACTCAAATTCAATAATATCTTTATTGTTTAACCATGGTTTGAGATGAGAGGTGGAAAATATATATACATATATTTTCTATTTATTCACTAGGGATTATCTTTTCTCTTGTTCTAAAAAAGGCCATCATCTTCTTCCTCCTTCTTCTTTTGCTCTCTACATTTCTCTAGTGAGCAAATTACTCACCAAGTTAGGATTTTGAAGTGAGAAAAACCACCACAACATCATTCTACACAAGTCTTGCCCACTTGTTTAGAGTGTTAGCTTCATTTCTTTCTCTTGATCAAGTGAAATTACAAGCTTGGACAAAGCGGACTCCGGGTGGATCATCGTGGACCTAGAGGAGTTCAAGTGGACCTTTTCCAAACCCCAAGTAGCCGAGGAGTCTAGCGTAGCGAGCTACAAAGGTTGTACTCTCAAAACCCTAGCTCAACCTACTTGAGATGATGTGTTGTTTTTTAAACCCTAATTTTTCTAGGAATGATTCTTTGTATGCTTACTTAGCACCCTAAAAATTTAATCTTTGGTACATGTGATTCTTCCAAACCCTTCATGAGGTGCTAGGTAAACCCAACAATAGCTTTAGCGAAGGAACCACGGTCCCATCAGAAATCCAGGCACATCTTAAGGCGGTATCACCTGATCAGGGAGATCGAGGTCCGGATAGTGGATACAAAAGACAACACTATAGATCCATTCACCAAGGCCCTTCCTTAAACACAGTTTGAGATACTTTTTGAGATGTTGGGTATGCGGTACGCAACAGCTGGCCGTAGAGCAGACGTTGGATACTCGGTACGCCAATATATGGCCTTAGTGCTAGTAGGAGATTGTTGGATATGTATGCCCTAGAGGCCATTATTGTATATGTATACATATGGATGCTTGGACATATATATGTACAAGACAGTCTTGCTCGATATGATTGTATGCTATTTGGTTTGACTTTATCTTAACATGTGTATGTTTTACTTGATATTACATATCTTTTAGACATGTTGATAAATCTCGTAGGATCATTGCTAGACTACCTGCGTTGTGATGGAGATCATACTTGTGGGAGCTGGGTAGTCGGTACGCACATCCTTAAATGGTCCCTAGTCATGGGAGTATCGAGACCGGGCATCGATATTCCGGAATAGACTAGTGTATACGTTTCTATACCCCGACGAGGGGCGATGGTTTGGTCCCGCAACCACTGGTCTTCAGATCTAAAGATCGTATACAGGTGCTCACTGGGAGTGAGTACACCGGACGGACTCGCAGAGAACTTCCAGGTGGTACTATACCTATCGTCAGGTGGAAGTTCTCAGGTGACATGAGTACAGGTTAGTCCTTAGACCTGATATCATCATTTGTCTCGTGTGAGTTCCCACTGTGCTTTGATCACTACCCTACCACGGCATTGTTGAGTCGTGCAAACGGGTTTTGTTTGGGTACAGTCCCGAGCCACATGGAGGAAGTGAACGATTGTCGGGGATTCGTCTCTCCCGGTATTGGGAGTCGATATCGCATTGTGTTTGATTGGTGAGGACCATAAGACCTTGGCCAAGGCAGTTGGGATTTACTGATAGGCTGATCAGTAGTTTCACAGATTGGTCCTGAGCCGCTGTAACATTTCGAAATAATAAAAATATTATTTTTGGAAAATTATGGAAAATTCTAAAATGGGGTAAATTAGAGAATTATGCCATTTCTAAGTTTAATCGATTAGTTATATGCTAAATTAGTGCTAATCGCGATTAATAATCGCTAATCGGTTTTTTAGCAATTTGTGCAAAACATGCACATATCATTCTTCTTACACTTGTGCATTTTCTACCATGGTTTCTCATTTGGGTTTACTATTTGAGTGAGAAGGAATTTAGAGAAAAGAAAAGAAATGGAAAAGGGGTTTATATTAAAGAAATTAGTAGTTGGTGAGAGAGAGAGAGGTATGGGCTTCTTTGACTAAAGACTTAGCCATTTTCCCTTCAACCTTCACTCATTTTTCTCCCTCTCCCTCTTGTTGCTGCTGCTACTCCTTCTCCTCACCTCCCTCCCCTCTTCAACTCCTCAAATCACCTCTAAAACACTCCAAAACCTCACTCTCATTTCATTAAAAGTGTGCACAAGCTCAAGATCTACACATTGGACCAAGGAAGCAAGGATTTTGGCCACTAGGGGCAACTCAAGAAAATTCTTGAGTTGCCAAATGAGGTATTTTCTGGATCATTAGCTTGGTTTATGCATTACTGATACCCCATGTTTAGTTTAGAACCGATATTGTTGATTTTGTGGAGTTAAGGAAAACCTAGTTAGGGTTTGTGGAAATTATGAGTTGTAATGTGAAATTGAGCTCAGTAGAGGCTACACCAACACCCTAGTGTATGAATTGAGACCCCAACCTGAGAGTTGAAACCAGAATACAGATTTATGGATACGATATCGGAGAATTTGTGAAATCTGTGATGGTTACTTTGAATCTGCTTTCACCCGAGACACCTGAAAATTTTATTGATTGGACAGTGACATGTGCAGGTACCCTAGACTACCACACAAAGCCCTAGCCCCCACTTCCTTTTCCAGGCCGCAGATTTAATCTGTTTGGCCGCAATTTGCGGCCTGGGTCCCACCATTTTTTCTCGTGTTTGTTCTGTAGCTCCTACATGTATATTTTAGACCCCTGGTATATATAGATTTGTCTAATTTGACCTAGGGTGAAATCTGGAGCCTATTTCCTTAGTTGCTGTTTTGGATTCGTGTTTCCGTATTCCATATTTCTAATTCTGGAATTGTGTATCCGTGTTTTACCTCGACTATTTGGTGTTTATATGATGATGTCGAGGATTTGTTGATGGTTTTGAAGGCGTGCCCATAGGTTCTAACCTATAGTCCCCTTATCGTATCGTTTTGGGTTTCGTGTGCCGTGTTAGCTTTGATTTGGTTTTGATACGCATTTGCGATATGTTAATGTGTAGGTACCAAATGAAGACTCCGGGACGACAAGCAAGCGCGTGGCGATGTCCACAAATGAAGACGCAAGGTGAGTAGATTATATCTACAGGGGGAAGTCAGGTGGATGGCGTATAGCACCCCCACAGTCCGTAGTTGATATACTATATATTATATATGATAGTTATAGTGTGTCATAGATATTGTGTTAGGTGTATCATGGATAGCTTAGGGTTAGAAGTAAACTAGTATAGTTCATAGTCGCGAACCCTAGAATAGGTTTACACCCACGCGCGCACCCTTGCATATTCACTATACTTACACTGTGTTGATGATGATATTGGATGACATTGGAGATGAGTCAATGATTTTGGGCATTGTGCCGTGAGATCGGTGATATGATGTGATTCGTACTTGCGATACGACATGTGATCTATGGGCATGTGTTTTACCCCCGCTTCATACTTATATAGATGGTATTGATTTGTACTAGACTTAGACCTGTACCCCGGATTATGCGATACGATGATAATGATACCTGATATTTGATGAGAGGAATGTGATACTGACCCGTACCCAGCTATTGGGATGTTGTACGACGATTTACCGTACGAGCTTTATATTGATGATAGATCCGCACTCATGACTTGAGGATGCCATATGACATATTGTATCGTACGCAATACTATTGAGGCGGGATCATCGACTATATATATATATATATATATATATATATATATATATATATATATATATATATATATATATATATCGACTCAGATTTAGGTGGATTCCATACCCCTCCCGGTTAACCTGATACTTAGATCTTTAGTTGCATAGTAGATGTTAAACTAGACCCGAGTCATACCTATTTCAAAAACTAACGAATCGGGAATATCTTAAAAACACTGTAGCCCTTAGTTTACTAAAAACCCCGATTTGTCTTATTTCAAATGGCAAGCTGCATTACTATTCATTTACCATTTACTCTACGGCTCGCATTGCATTGCATGCTTACATGTTATTGATCCATATTCCTTGTACATATGCCTTTACATAGTTGCATGCTCATATTAGTGTTCATGTTGCGTGTATTATAATTCATGGATTTCGCACTGTGATATGGTTGCTTATGATGATTCTGGATTATTTTACTCCTGCGTATATATATCAGTGGTATGGGACGCTGAAATATATATGTAAACCCATAGAGTATATATATATTAGTGGTATGGGACACTGATATATATATATATACGCCTACTTAATATATCATCATGATGATCTATGCAAATTTACATATTCTTTAGGTGAGAGGAGCCTATGTGCTCGGAGCCTATGAGCTCGATGTGAGAGGAGCCTATGTGCTCGGAGCCTATGAGCTCGATGAGAGAGGAGCCTGTGTGCTCGGAGCCTATGAGCTCGATGTGAGAGGAGCCTATGTGCTCGGAGCCTATGAGCTCGATTTGAGAGGAGCCTATGTGCTCGGGGTGTTTATGGTTGATGGCATATTATATCTCTCATACCCCACATTTATTTTATATGCATTGCATCATATATTAGTAGTACCTGATAGAGTACCTTCATGAATGCTGCATACATATCGGATACATGATATATGGGTTTCACTTGATATTGAGATATATAGTTTGTGTCGATGCTCGACATTGATTTCCTGATGATTTCATTCATGATATCTTCTGTTTTCATTTTACTGCATACATACATCATATTTATGATATGTTTTTACGTGAGGCACTGGCACGAGTTCTTGGCACTACACTTATGTTCAAATGTTACATTGCCACCTTACCATGCTTCAGACTTATTCATTTGAAGTTTATATTATATCTGATCGTTTGACATAGGATTATGTCATGCTTTCAATTTCTGCTTGTAGATATTTTCTATTCACGAGTTGGCAACTCACCCCCGTTGTGCCACAATTCTTGCAGGGCTTGCCGTACAGGTTCCATAGCGGCACTTCTGGCACACTGCTTTCTTTTGCGGGTGATTTGCTTGGTAGGTGGGTTCTTTGTATCAGAACCGCCGTTGTACATGTATTATTCATTGTATCTAGAAATTCCATCAACCAAAACTTGTATATTGTTTCAGACTCAGACACTAGTGATGTATTTTTTTCGACCTTAGAGTCGCGCTTAGTAGTGTTACAGTTTTCATGCTTATCTGGGTTTCTTTTGAATTTTGATCCTCGCCATTCGGCGTTGTATAGTATATTGCTTGTTGTTTATTTATCCTTAAAATGATTTTAGATTTATGGGCTTTTGGCTTACTTGGATCAGATGGAGTCCTATAGACTTCATATGGTTCAAGGGCCAGTCACGTGCTCTTTCGGGTCGTGACAAAGTTGGTATCAGAGCACTAGGTTGACCTTGGTTCGAGTCTAAGTTTGACTATGTGGAGCCTAGGGCGTCTATATATATACGGAACTTAGGCTTGACCTTACGGAACTTAGACTTAGTCGAGGGGGTATTAGACCCGAACTTTTGTCGCGTAGGATGACCCTTGGTTGATGGAATAGGTGACTAAAGTAGAGTGACGTACCGTGGGTATGTTCGGCGGCATACTTACGACACGCCACTCCGCTTAAGGAACCTTAGGATGTACATATTTTCGAGATCAGTGATCCTCTTCATATCCATGATTATATATCCATTTGAGATCCCCGATTCTATTAGTTTCATGATCATACCTTTATTGATGTTGTTCCTTCTTATGACCATGTATCCACTCTGGATCTGTTGTTCTCTTTCTTGCCATTGATCTGCTCTCTTCGATACTCGATTGAGGTTCCTGTCGCCATGTTGAGCGCAGTTTGGGCTGCTGCTAGGGTTACGGTCAGTGCGAGCTCGTCTGGTACGAGGGCCGACCATTGTGTTTTCTGGTGACATGGGAACGTCTCGAGTTAGTATTGGTGACTGTGACCTCTAGTGGAGGCGAGTGCTTGGTCTTGCACCGGATGATCGGGCCATTGTTAGACCTGCCAGTTGAGAGAGAACTGTTGATGTACAGCATACCTGAGAGATTATGATGTTGCTTACCGTGCAGACAGATGGACCAGCTGTTGCTGAGATTGACAGGATGTTGCTTCCGGAGCTTACGAGCTGAGATTGCCGGAGCTTCCAGGCAGATATGAGACAGATGACAGCTAGTCTACCCGATTTGAGAGACGAAGGTGATTCGTCCGATTTATGCGCCGGAGCGGGCCCAGTTGAGTTGAAGATTTCCAGTGTGGAGAGTCTTACTCAGATCTAGAGCAGACCAATTCAGAGATGATCGCCAATGTATCGCCTTTCCTGGAGGATTGAGGCGTTGTTCGGCGTACAGGCGAATGAGCCAGTTGTTGCTGCAAATGATGAGATATCGCCCAGATGATTGAAAGCTACTGCAGCATGAGTATACACTTAGAGATATGATGGAAGGTCACTAGGCACTAAGGATGAAGGACTAGGACATGTGGTTCGTTCGCTTACCGATGCGAGGTCATCAGATAGATTGCTTCCAGATAGAGACGACTTCACGCGGGGACGTTGAGAGTCGACAGAGACGATCGAATGTCAGAAACCTGCTATTCCAAGTTTAAGTATTCGGAAAGACATGCAGGAAATTCGATGGACCCTCTAGAAGAATGAAACCCTAACTCGACATAATGACCGTGTGAAAGCCTTTGAACCTTAGGGTTTGCGGCAGTTCTGCGGCGCCATTAGTGAGGCTTGGGTTTGCCCTTCTACGGCTGGATCATTGATGCTGTGGTATGTACTCGATGCAGTTAAACTGTACCAAGATATTGAGCTCTTGGGGGATTAAGAGGTTTTGACGAATCGATTGAATGGTTCGACTTCCTTCGGATGCTAAGTGGTGAGATGCATTTCTTGGGAGACTCCTGATACGAGGATAGCCGTTGGAGCGCAGTCCGTGCAGCCACGATGAGACGAGTCAGTCGACATTGAAGCAGAGTGAAGTAAAGAGTTCGCAAGAGATTTCGACGAGATGACGTCCCACTCTGCTGACATCAGAGATGCGATATGAACGCAGAGACGTTGTTTATGGATATATCTTCCAGAAAGAGGCGCGATGAGTATGCAGCCATTCCGGAATAAGAATTAGCTTCAGCAATGGATGATGACTTCCGGGCAATTCGGCAGGAATGAGATTTGAGAGAGAAACCTCGACGGGACCTTTCTGGAATACGATACGAGAAGACCAGGACCCAAGAGGGGTCATATTGAGCACACTTAGCAGGCCAGAGCTCGACATCGTCGACGAGGTAGTTAACCAGGTTCGGGTAAAGGACCTTACCCAGATGCGTTGCGAATTGATCAAGGACGGACGAGTATTGAGTATTCCTCCGATGGTTGGGACGCGTTCCCGAGGACCTGTTCGGCCAGACACCTTCTATAGAATGATGAAGCTACAGAGTACGCGCTTTCGAGTCCGTGAGAGAGACTTCGGATTGACCGTGGCCGAGAACAGTGCAGTGCGTAGATAGCATGGCGTGACGTCATGGTGGACGACGATAGAGACAAGTGGAACCAGAGGTTCGTGCGAGACGCTGACGAGCTGTCATTACTTCCCTTCGAGACTAGAGACCTGATATGCTTACAGAGGCGTTAGGATGCGACCAATTTCCGAGAAAATGTTGTGCTGAGGACACAGATGTCCATCGAGTGAGAAGAGATTATGCAAGAGAGTCAGCCTTCGTACAGTTCGGCATAGGCAAGATCGGAAGAGACCTTGAGCAGGATTCCTTCCAGGACACTGCTGCAATGATATTTACACCCGGGATCAGATGTGTCACGGGCATTCAGAGAGCCAGAGGCCGACGCCAGTGACATGCTGCTTTACGAGTGGTCGTGAGGATTGACCGAGAGATGACCAGAGAAGTGCCAGAACGGAATCGTCCACGTTAGCACACCTGACATGGCCGATGAGCTGATTGACTGCGAGATAGGTAATCCGCAGAGAAGATAAGGACCCAGAGTCAGAGGACGCCAGACCGTGAGCAAGAGGCAAGTAGATATCTTGCGCTGCTAGCATTGGATGCACCGACTCCTTCTCGACCTTGAAGAAGGAACTACCGACGACGGTACTTATGATTTGGTTTTGATATACAATCTTGGTGCACGCTAGATGCACTAAATCGAAATTCTTCGTGCATGTCAAATGCGCCTGATTTTGCTGTAAGGCACACACGTTGCCTATGACAAATGTTTCGTGCACACCAGTTGCACCTAGATGTTGTTTTGTTCACCTGTATGACACATACATGGATTTTGATTCCGTGCGCACCAGACGCACCGGATATTCTTATATGCATTTTTGTGGATTGATTTTTAGTAGAGCAGTACACTTTGATGATATTCGTTATGTATTGATGTTTTCGGAGCCCCGACAAATTGGATTTTACTGAAATGTTTTAGTATTAGGGGTTTAAATTTAAATTCGGAGACCGAATTTATTTAAGGGGGGTAGATTGTAACATTTCGAAATAATAAAAATATTATTTTTGGAAAATTATGGAAAAATCTAAAATAAGGTAAATTAGAGAATTATGCCATTTCTAAGTTTAATTGATTAGTTATATGCTAAATTAGTGCTAATCGCGATTAATAATCGCTAATCGGTTTTTTAGCGATTTGTGCAAAACATGCACATATCATTCTTCTTACACTTGTGCATTTTCTACCATGGTTTCTCATTTGGGTTTACTATTTGAGTGAGAAGGAATTTAGAGAAAAGAAAAGAAATGGAAAAGGGGTTTATATTAAAGAAATTAGTAGTTGGTGAGAGAGAGAGGTATGGGCTTCTTTGACTAAAGACTTAGCCATTTTCCCTTCAACCTTCACTCATTTTTCTCCCTCTCCCTCTTGTTGCTGCTGCTACTCCTTCCCCTCACCTCCCTCCCCTCTTCAACTCCTCAAATCACCTCTAAAACAACTCCAAAACCCCACTCTCATTTCATTAAAAGTGTGCACAAGCTCAAGATCTACACATTGGACCAAGGAAGCAAGGATTTTGGCCACTAGGGGCAACTCAAGAAAATTCTTGAGTTGCCAAATGAGGTATTTTCTGGATCATTAGCTTGGTTTATTCATTACTGATACCCCATGTTTAGTTTAGAACCGATATTGTTGATTTTGTAGAGTTAAGGAAAACCTAGTTAGGGTTTAAGGAAATTATGAGTTGTAATGTGAAATTGAGCTCAGTAGAGGCTACACCAACACCCTAGAGCATGAATTGAGACCCCAACCTGAGAGTTGAAACCAGAATACGGATTTATGGATACGATATCAGAGAATTTGTGAAATCTGTGATGGTTACTTTGAATCTGCTTTCACCCGAGACACCTGAAAATTTTATTGATTGGACAGTGACATGTGCAGGTACCCTAGAACTACCACACAAAGCCCTAGCCCCCACTTCCTTTTCCAGGCCGCAGATTTAATCTGTTTGGCCGCAATTTGTGGCCTGGGTCCCACCATTTTTTCTCGTGTTTGTTCTGTAGCTCCTACATGTATATTTTAGACCCCTGGTATATATAGATTTGTCTAATTTGACCTAGGATGAAATCTGGAGCCTATTTCCTTAGTTGCTGTTTTGGATTCGTGTTTCCGTATTTCTAATTCTGGAATTGTGTATCCGTGTTTTACCTCGACTATTTGGCGTTTATACGACGATGTCGAGGATTTGTTGATGGTTTTGAAGGCGTGCCCATAGGTTCTAACCTATAGGCCCCTTATCGTATCGTTTTGGGTTTCGTGTGCCGTGTTAGCTTTGATTTGGTTTTGATACGCATTTGCGATATGTTAATGTGTAGGTACCAAATGAAGACTCTGGGACGACAAGCAAGCGTGTGGCGACGTCCACAAATGAAGACGCAAGGTGAGTAGATTATATCTACAGGGGGAAGTCGGGTGGATGGCGTATAGCACCCCCACAGTCTGTAGTTGATATACTATATATTATATATGATAGTTATAGTGTGTCATAGATATTGTGTTAGGTGTATCATGGATAGCTTAGGGTTAGAAGTAAACTAGTATAGTTCATAGTCGCGAACCCTGGAATAGGTTTACACCCACGCGCGCACCCTTGCATATTCACTATACTTACACTGTGTTGATGATGATATTGGATGACATTGGAGATGAGTCGATGATTTTGGGCATTGTGCCGTGAGATCGGTGATGTGATGTGATTCGTACTTGCGATACGACATGTGTTCTATGGGCATGTGTTTTATCCCCGCTTCATACTTATATAGATGGTATTGATTTGTACTAGACTTAGACCTGTACCTCAGATTATGCGATACGATGATAATGATACCTGATATTTGATAAGAGGAAAGTGATACTGACCCGTACCCAGCTATTGGGATGCTGTACGACGATTTACCGTACGAGCTTTATATTGATGATAGATCCGCACTCATGATTTGAGGATGCCATATGACATACTGTATCGTACGCAATACTATTGAGGCGGGATCATCGACTATATATATATATATCGACTCAGATTTAGGTGGATTCCATACCCCTCCCGGTTAACCTGATACTTAGATCTGTAGTTGCATAGTAGATGTTAAACTAGACCCGAGTCATACCTATTTCAAAAACTAACGAATCGGGAATATCTTAAACACACTGTAGCCCTTAGTTTACTAAAAACCCCGATTTGTCTTATTTCAAATGGCAAGCTGTATTACTATTCATTTACCATTTACTCTACGGCTCGCATTGCATTGCATGCTTACATGTTATTGATCCATATTCCTTGTACATATGCCTTTACATAGTTGCATGCTCATATTAGTCTTCATGTTGCATGTATTATAATTCAAGGATTTCGCACTGTGATATGGTTGCATATGATGATTCTGGATTGTTTTACTCCTGCGTATATATATCAGTGGTATGGGATGCTGAAATATATATGTATACCCATAGAGTATATATATATTAGTGGTATGGGACGCTGATATATATATATATATATATATATATATATATATATATATATATATATATATATATATATATATATATATATATAACGCCTACTTAATATATCATCATCATGATCTATGCAAATTTACATATTCTTTAGGTGAGAGGAGCCTATGTGCTCGGAGCCTATGAGCTCGATGAGAGAGGAGCCTATGTGCTCGGGGTCTTTATGGTTGATGGCATATTATATCTCTCCTACCCCACAATTATTTTATATGCATTGTATCATATATTAGTAGTACCTGATAGAGTACCTTCATGAATGCTGCATACATATCGGATACATGATATATGGGTTTCACTTGATATTGAGATATATAGTTTGTGTCGATGCTCGACATTGATTTCCTGATGATTTCATTCATGATATCTTCTGTTTTCATTTTACTGCATACATACATCATATTTATGATATGTTTTTACGTGAGGCACTGGCACGAGTTCTTGGCACTACACTTATGTTCAAATGTTACATTGCCACCTTACCATGCTTCAGACTTATTCATTTGAAGTTTATATTATATCTGATCGTTTGACTTAGGATTATGTCATGCTTTCAATTTCTGCTTGTAGATATTTTCTATTCACGAGTTGGCAACTCACCCCCGTTGTGCCACAGTTCTTGCAGGGCTTGCCGTACAAGTTCCATTGCGGCACTTCTGGCACACTGCTTTCTTTGCGGGTGATTTGCTTGGTAGGTGGGTTCTTTGTATCAGAACCGCCGTTGTACATGTATTATTCATTGTATCTAGAAATTCCATCAACCAAAACTTGTATATTGTTTCAGACTCAGACACTAGTGATGTATTTTTTTCGACCTTAGAGTCGCGCTTAGTAGTGTTATAGTTTTCATGCTTATCTGGGTTTCTTTTGAATTTTGATCCTCGCCATTCGGCGTTGTATAGTATATTGCTTGTTGTTTATTTATCCTTAAAATGGTTTTAGATTTCTGGGCTTTTGGCTTACTTGGATCAGATGGAGTCCTATAGACTTCATATGGTTCAAGGGCCAGTCACGTGCTCTTTCGGGTCGTGACAGCCGCATCAGCACGAATTACTGGGTTATCAGGGTCTGACGTTTACCACCCCCTAGACCCGGTATGCGATACTCTCAGACGAAGAGACCGGACTGTACGGAGATTCTCATAGATAGGCTCGGTAAGGATCCGGATGAGTTTGCTCGCCGGCCTTCCTTTTCGACAGGTACCCGGGTAGCTGTTACGTACAGCTAGTGCCGCTGACGTGCTAGTGGTTATGGATTTATCCAGTAACTCACTGCCGGCGTACTGTCGAGTTTTTAGAGTCCCACACAGAGGGTTTCCCTGGATCAGGCGAAATGATGTAGTAGCCGTATTGGATACGTGCAGGGTCTCGATCGATTGATGTACTTTGTACTCGGAATTTCGATCAGACAATTGGTAATACTAGCCGACTCGGGTATGAGCCGAATTATTAAATCAGGTATTGATTTAATAGTTTACATATATGTATTTCGATATTTATATTCTAATATTACGTTCTTGGTGTTATTCTATCTCTTTGGGCATTCCGGTTTTTATCCGAATGCAGGTATGTATATACAGCAAACTGTAATCCGTATTTATTACAGATTATCTTCTAGAAGGTGACCACCACATTATGTTTTTTTCCATTTATTTGATAAATGGAAATGAGGTGTAAAGTGTGAGGTATGGGAGGAATGGAGATAACCATGCTTAAATATTTAACAAATGAATTTTTAATTCATTTGGAGTTACTATTGAAGCATGGTTGTTGATTGTTTATTCAAGAAATTCATAAACAAAACCTTGGTGTGTAATTTCTCTCTCATGGATGCTTCATTTTTTTCTTGAGCTCTCATTTCTCCTCACTCTCCTCCCTCCTCTTGAGCTTGCTCCACCTTCATCATCTTTCTCTTCACTACCGTTCTCATGAGTTGAGAAACAAGTGAAGAGGCAAAGAAAGATATAGCAAACACTTAGATCATCACACTACATCCTAGACTACTTGGTTTAGCAATCCAAGTTCTCTAGTTGCTCCACTTGACATATAGTGTGGACCTAGAGCCATGGATCATATCCCTCGGGTGGATCATCTACGGCAAAGGAAGGCCGGAGAACAAGCTCGATCCCGGAGGATCGATGGAGCCGGAAATGGAGATCAAGCATGTTCAAGGTGGCCACTAGGAGCACATGATGAGGAAAGAAGACCGAAGGACTTGGATCGTTTGGTGAGCCTTCTTTCATAGTAGATAGCACCACTTTAGTTTTGCTAGTTAGGTTTATGGTAAGATTCAGGTTAAATGTTATTCTAGTGCCAAGTTTCAATTCGTAGAAAAAATTTGTTCCGCATTTGGTCACGGAAGTTGGCTGGGGCACTAGTGTAACCTTTCACATGACACTACCAGAGGGCTTCGTAGACAGTGGGAGCAGCGGAAAGGTGTGCAAGTTGCTTAAATCAATTTACGGATTTAAAGCAGGTATCGCGGAGTTGGAACATCTGTTTTGATGTGGCAGTCAAAGAGTTTGACTTCATCAAAATGGTAAATGATCCTTGTATATACAAGAAGGTTGTAAAGAGTAAGGTTGTCTTCCTCGTATTGTACATGGATGACATACTCTTGATAGGAAATAGTGTTTCTATGCTACACTCGATCAAGCTCTTCTTATCACTAAGTTTCTCCATGAAGGATTTGGGTGATACCTCTTACATCCTGGGGAAAATCACTGGACAGCTGTGAAGAACATTCTTAAGTACTTGAGAAGCACTAAAGGAATGTTCTTAGTGTTTGGTAACGGTGAACTCCTAGTCGAGTCCTTTACCGATTCGGGGTTCCATAGTGATAAGGTCGACTGTGAGACAGTCTCGAGTTTTGTCTTTACCCTCAGTGGACGGACGGTATATTGGAAGAGTTCCAAGCTAAATAAAGGGTGAATATATCGCTACCAACGATACTACCAAAGAGGCTGTCTGGGTATAGATGTTCATGAGATAAACTTGGTTCCTACCATTGTGGTGACAATAGAGTTGTGGCTTTGGCCTAGTGTAACATTTCTGAAATCGTTATGCGAATTTTTCCGTTTTAGGGTAAAATAGTCGGTATTTTCCGTTTTAATCCGATAGTGATCAAACTTATGTATAGACTTGTTTGCAACTAGTTTTACTAGAATGAAGCTAGTTTGCGGGTTTTAGTGGTCATTTGGAAGTTTTGGTTCACTTTGATTTTTTTCCTAATTAAATTATTATTTTAAGTTATTAATTATGCACTTAATTAGTGGTAATTACAATTTTGGCTTGGGTTAATTACTTCCAGTGTGAATCTATACTAATCTAATCACTAATTTTAGCTTAATCCATCCTTGTATAATATCTAGATATTTGTGGTTAAAGAAAATTATTTTTTAAAGAAAAAGAATGAGGTGGCTTTGGGTAATTGTGCATTAATGAGCTTTTATCTTTGTTTTACACTAGATATTTCTACACAATTCCACAAACTCTCACCTCCACCTAGCTTGCCCTAACCCTACCCCATTTCTGCCCTCACTTTTCCTTGCTCCATTTTCATCATTCCAAGCTCACAAAAATCCACAAATATTCACACAAACTCATAAATTAATCTATACCCACAATTCTTCATCTCCAAACTAGCTTGGATCTTCACTAAAGACTTCATTTTGGATGATAAAGTTTGGGTTTTGTTGCTAAAATTGTGACCTAGTTTGTGAGGTATAATCCTAACCCTAATCCTTTATTGTTGCTTAATTCATTAAGCTAGCTATTTAAGTGTTTTTATATAGCTTCAATTTCATGTTTAGAATATTCATGATAATTATTATGAAAATCAAGTTAGGGTTTTGTTGTGTTAAATAATTAATCATGAAGTGTAGACTTGGAAAACTTAATCAAATTGTGAGAATGATATTTGTTAAAATTCCTAATTGGTCTAATTGAGTTTTTAGCAAACTAAGTTTTACTAAATCCTATTTGGGAGAGATTAAAATTGTGGTAATGGTTTGGTTAACTATGTTAAGCTACTTTGTGTTGTTGGAAATCGCTAGAATTGTTAAATTTCTAGACTTGTGCTAAATTTTCGATAAACTGCTTACTAGGTTTTTGGTAAAAATTAAACGTGGGTTTTAATTGTCGTAGAGATGATGTATATATTATTATCTACGATAATTATTGTGTTGTGAATGAGTATTGGTACGATTGGGTTTTTGGCGTGGCAGTTTTCATGTATAGCGACCCTAGTGAGGGTTTCGGCTATGTTTTCCGGTATTTGGATTTCTTGGTTTTGCGACTGGATATTGTATTTGGGCGTTGGACGTTTTTACGTCAACGACGAGAGTTGTTTGGTTATCTTGCATACGCGGGCTATAGGTTCTAACCTATGAGCGCACCGCGTGCCGTTTTTGGATTTCGGAATTTGATGTTAATAGTTTTGCGAATTCCTATTGATTATAGGTACCTTCGCATGGATTCCGTGACGACGGAGCGCATCGACTACAGCTAAGCAAGGAATTTAGCAGGTGAGTAGATTTATATCTATGGGGGAAGTCGGGTGGATGGCGTATAGCACCCCCGCAAACATTGATATGGAATATCATTTGATTATTTTATACTGATAAATGATATGCGACGGACATGATTGTAGGATTTACAAACGATCATATGATAGAAGTTGATGCTAATGGACATATTGACATATGAGAATATGGAATGATAAGTGAATCATGATGGCTACAAATTGAAAGAGAACAAGTGTGACGTTTATATAATGTGATGAACGAGTGTACGATGTGATATGATGATTTAGTGTGATATGTCATTTTATGGATTCGAGTCGATATGAGATTGTTGATACCTTTGTAGGTCCCCTGATACGAGTTTGATATGGATGTGACCTGAGATATGGGTATATTTATATGGATAATGTTTTGCATTTTGAATAATATACCGTACGAGACTTAGATCCGTACCCCGATGTTGTATAGGTTGATAGAATCCCCATTTCTTTAATGTCGTCGTACGTGGATTACCGTACGCGGTGAGTTTTACCTGTTGATTTATCCATACCCTTGTTTAGAGGAGGCCGTACGATGGATTGTACCGTACGTGATGTTGTGAGGCTGGATGCCGATTGATGGATTCACCGACTCGGATATATTGTAGACACGTATACCTTATAGCTTTTAGCTGATGATGTACTTTATGCTACGATCATGTTATTCTCATTGCATTAAATATACCTGTGCTAGTACACCTACACCATTATCGATGATGCGTATGTTACACTTACACAGATTTGCCGGTTCACACACCTTCATCATCGATAATTGCCATGTCACTACACAGTAGAATTGCTACATCATGTCATGATATATTTGCTATGTTCATATCACTGTTCCACGTTGCATGAAATATACGGACATGCTTACATCCTGTTAAATGTTGCATACATACTGACATGTACACCCACATACTTAGTTACAGCTACGAGTACTTTATGCATACATACTGACATGTACACCTACATATCTTGCTATAGCTGCATATACCCCTAAGTGGTATTGTATTGACATGTGATTTTGAGACGTTGATTATTGTGCTATTGCGCTTATGAAATGCATCATACATACTTGCTTACATGTAGATTCTTATACCTTGTTACAGTTATATGTACACCTCATATGATGTTGCACTTGATTTTCGGAGGATTTGGGAACCGCGTGATATATTTTAAAGCTGGATTCATTTAAAAGAGTGGTTTTCCCTTAATATGCTCATATTGCTGTTTTATGTCGCATATATCATATTTTCATGGATTTACGCATTGAGATATGGATTTTATGTGATTTATGGATTTGAGAACCGTGGGGGTATTTCAAGAAACTATGTATTGTTTGAAAACCCGGTTTCTCTTGATATGATATTTCGATGCGTCCACCATGAGATTTCTCGGTTCTGAGATTTGTGATATATATACCCGATGCGAGGAGTGGAGTGGGCCGTGTACGGGTACATGGTGGAGCCCGGTATGGTTCCCCTCAGCAAGAAGATCGCAGGTGATGGCGATGGCCTGAAAGGCTGGGCAAGTACCTACCGGTGATAGTATTTGGACTCGACGGTTATCGTGGGGATACCGACCGGAGTGATGTACAGACATGACATCAGGGCCAGTCGTGGGGACGGCGCCTGAGGCATGAGGATTTACGTGTCGATGCTAGACACGGGTTTCATGATGTTTCGAGTGTCGAGGTTAGACACTCGGGTTTCCATGATTTTGTTGTGTCGCGAGGAACACACATTTTAGATCCTCATATTTACCTGCATATGCTTTCATGATATTTACATGCAGGAGTTGTTGTGTCAGTGGGTGACACGTGGACGAGATCCACTGCATACATGAATTGATTATATTGTTGGACGAGATCCACTGCATACATGCATTGATTATATTGTTGGACGAGATCCACCTGCATACATGCATTGATTATATTGTTGGATGATATCCACTTGCTGATAGACTTTTATTATGTGTTGGCACTTATGCAGATACGGTCACCCTAGATATCATAGTATTTCCTTTATGATATAGTTGACCTAGGAATCGTTGTTTATTTCGATTTCTACCTGATGATGTTTTTCTATTCACGAGTTGGCAACTCACCCCCGTTGTGCCACAGTTCTTGCAGGTTGTCTGCGTGGATCAGTAGCGGCATCGCTGGCACACAGCTTGCTTTCGGGTGTTTTGTTTTGGTAGGTGGTACATGTTGGATCGTGCCCCTCTTGTATTCATTATTCATATTGTATCTAGTCACTCCATCAATTCAGAAACTAGTTATTGTATATGTTGCAGACTTAGAAAACTTGTAGTTGCGAGACTTGAGCGATGGGTTTTATGTTCGCTTTTGGGGTTGATGTCTTGCTTTACTTTATTTCCTTGTGTGTATCTTCTTCGTTGGGTGTCGTATACTTGTTATTTATACTTGTGGTGGTTGTTTCCACCGTGGGGCGTGATTTGCTCCCGTTTGGGGATGCTTTATTACATTCTTTGTTGTACCCGTTTTCGGGGTTAGTTTTTACAAAAGAGGTGGTGCCCTTTTTTTTTCAAAAGACAAAACATGATTTATTGTATCTTTATTTCTTTAAAAGGTTTAGATTTCTGTGTTTCAGGTTACTTGAATTACGTTACGCCTGTAGACGTCGCGTGATTTAAGTGCTGGTCGCGAGCTAATATTTTAGGTCGTGACACCTAGGAACCCCGGTCCCATCAGTGATCCAGACATATTCTTAGGCAGTATCACCTGATCAGGAAGATGGTTGATCTCAACACGATCGAGGTCAGGAGAGTTGAGAAGAAAAATAACACGGCGGATCCACTCACCTAGGCCAAACCCCAGATACAGTTTGAGAGTTTTTGGGACGTTGGGTATGAGATACTACAACAACTGGCCTTAGTGCAGGTGGGAGATTGTTAGTTATATGTATGCCCTAAAGGCCATTATTGTACATGATTGTATATTATAATGAATGCTTGGACATATATAGGAAGGACTTTCTTGCTCGACATGATAGTATGCTATCTGGTTACTCTTTATCTTAACATGTAGACTAGTATGATGATACTATCTTGCTCTCACATGTTGGTAAAGCCCTTAGGATGTATACTTGGTTACCAGGATTATGATGCAGATCATACTAGTGTGGCCAGGGTAGTCCACAAGTTCATCCTTTAATTGTTCCTAGTTGAGGGTGTATCGAGACGGGGCATCGATATTCCAGAGTAGACTAGCGTATACGCTTCCTGACCCATTTGATGGGCGATGGATGATCCCATATCCATTGGTGTTTGACATCAAAGATGGTATACGGGTGCTCAGTAGAGATTGGGTACACTGAACAAGACTCGCCGAGAACTCATAGATGGTATTATACCTAACGTCAGATAGCAGTTCTCTGGTGACACTGGTACAGGTTAGTCTTTAGACCCGAGATCGTCATAGAGTCTTGTGTGATTCCCACTGTGCTTTGATTTCCACATTACCACGTTCAAGAGAGAGTGCAAAACGGTGGTTTTTGGGTACAGTGGGATTCTTCTCGCCCGATATTAGGGGTTGATGTTGCGCTGTGCTCGATTGGCCATAACATGAAGTCACTGGCCAGGGCTGATACAGAGATTTACTGGTAAGTGTTATCAGTAGTTTCTCGGCCCGTTATGAGCCTCACATCGGCATGACTTATCAAGTTATTGGGGTAGGACGTTTACCACCTCTAGACTCGATATGCGACATATCAGACGAAGAGACCGGACAGTACGGTAGTGTTACTCATTAGATTCACGGGAGTATGAACAAGCTTGCTTGTTGATCTTCTGATCGCTCAATACCCGGGTAGTTGTTACGTCCAGCTAGTACCGTTGACGGCTTTTGAGAGACTGATATGATCATCACCTACTGCCGGCGTATTGACGAATCTTTAGAGTCCTACACTGTGGTTTCCTAGCTCAAGCGAAACGAAATAGGGCACATATGTGATATGTGCGGGACCGAGATTGATACGTATATGTGATACAGTATTCTAATCTCGCAATATAGGTTATATGTGATATAACCGGATTATTGAATCAAGTGTTGATTCAATAATTTGTTATATGTATATATGATATACATGTATATGATATTGGTCGGTTGTATGCGATACAGCCAGGTTATTAAATCAAGTGTTGATTTAATAATTTAATGTGTAATTACATTAACTAATATTACCTCACTTAAGAAATTGTTTTCTCTAAATACATACAAATATATATGTGATATATATTAATTTATTTATTTATGTGGCACGCTAGATGATACATTGGACTTGGGTGTGTGAAACTCATACCAAAGTAAAGATAATTTTAGTGTTTAAATATTAAGGGGGGAAATCAAAATTAGGTGGAAATTAGTAAAGCTTGAGATGCTTGTGGAAGCATGGAGAAGTTTTAACTTAAGTCCACTAATTTTGTTTTACTCTAGATATTTATTAACCTAACCATTATCTTTAGCCATGGTTAAGTCTTTACATGAGTTATATGAGATATTTTCTCACCCATGGTTCACACCAAAAACACTTGATCACTTGAGATCATTTTCTTCTTCTCCTTCATGGCTCTCTAGCTTCAAAGTGAGAAGAAAAAGAAAAGAAGAAAATTAATTCTAAAGTGAGAAAAATTCTTAGCTCATCAATCTATACCAAACTAGCCATTTAGTATAGGTTGTTTACTTCACTAATTCTCAATTAGTGAAGAGGTAGCTTCAGTTAGAGATTCTTCGACGTATATCATCTTCGGCCTCGAAGATCCTTGAGCAAGCTCGTTCCATTCACCTAGTGGAGCCAAAGGAGAGTCCGGGACACCACTACTTGGAGCAAAGGGACTACTACACGGAGCTTTAGAAGTGAAGGACCGGTCTACAAAGGTTGTATTCCTATTTCACTTAGTGTAAAATTGTTTACATGTTTTAAATACCCTAATTCTCTAATTAGATCCTTGGTCCGGGCTCGCTCGGCACCCTAAATTTTTAATATAGCATAGTTGATGCTTGCCGAAACCCGTCGGGGGTGCTAAGCAAACCCTACAGATGTTATACCTCAGTGGTATGGGACACTAAAATCTAGTGGTGAGTCATGCCATGAGTCACCAAGTAGCCATGCTAGATTCAATGTAGAAATCCACCTCATTTCCTCCACCTCATTTTGTTTAATCCAATAAAGAATAAAACCCTAATGAGGTGTCCAACTTCTAGAAGCTTTCCCGAGAAAATTACAAGAATGCCCCTCATCCGTATATACATACCCGCATCCGTATTCCGAAGAATACGAATACAAAGAGACGAAAATAATCCATCAATATAATACAATGATCCGGTTTAAACCAAAGCCTACTAGTATTATCCGCCCGATCATCATACGTGCACAAGTACACGTAAGTGATCGAAGCCCTGCCGTAAAACCATACGGCCTCTACACCTTTTGCCCGGTGCAGGGAAACCCTCTATGTGGGACTCTAAAGACTCGACACTACGCTGGCAGTGGGTTTAACCACAAGCCGCAAGCGGTACTGGCTGCACGTAACGGCTACCCAGGTATGTGTCGATAAGAAGGCCGATGAGCTAACTCATCTAAATTCCTACTGAGCCTGTATGTGACAATCTCCGTACAGTCCGGTCTGTTCGTCTAAGAGTATCCCATGTCGGGCCTAATGGGCGGTAATCGTCAGACCCCTAATAGCGCAATAAGTCATGTCGGAAAGTAGCCCAAAACACCTGAGAAACTACTGGAGTACCAACCAGTAAGTCTCGCTTGCCTTGGCCAAGGACTTTGTGTAATGGCCTTCCAAACAAAGAGCGATATCAACCCCCAATACCGGGAGAGACGAATCCTATCTAACCGCCACTGCCTCCAAGTGTTTCGGGACTGCACCCAACTACTACCTGTTTACACAACTCCTTTGAGCCGTGGTAAGATAGTAATCAAAGTAAAGTGGGAACACACTCGAGGCGAAGTAACAGTGTCAAGTCGACGGACTAAGCTGTACTCATGTCACCTGGGAACTGCTACCCGACGATAGGTATAATACCCACTAGCAGTTCTCGACGAGTCATGTCCAGTGTACTCATAACCTAATGAGCACCTACATACTGTCTCTAGTACGACGTACTAATGGCTGTGGGACATACCATCTCCCCTGCTGGGATGACAAGCGTATACACTAGTCTACTGTGGAGTATCGATGCCCCATCTCGATAATCCTACGACTAAGGACCTATATAGGATGTGCTTATAGACTACCATGCCCCCACTAATGTGACTGCCATCACAATGCTGGTAATCAAGCAAAGATCCTAAGGGTTCTACCAATATGTATAAGCGATATGCTAAGAAAACACATGCACATATTGAGGTAGAAACAAACCAGGTAGCATACTACCATTTCGAGCAAGACTGTTACTGTATCCGTGTATATCCCAAGCTCCCATTAAGTAAAATACAATCCAGTATGACACAATAATGGCATCTAGGGCATATATCACTAACAAGGTCAGCACTGTATAAGTTTGTTGGATATTCCGAACATTCGCGAGGGTATATCTTCTACCACACTTAGCAGCAAAAGGTGTTTTGTTTCTCAGCATGCCACCTTTTTAGAAAAGGAATTTCTTATGGAAGAAATTAGTGGTCATGAGGTAGAACTGGAAGAAGTTCCAGCTAGACAAACTAACAGCTGATGATTTGGTAGAACCGGAGGATTCAATAGTTCCCGACGAACCTCAGCCTCTCCGCAGATCTAGTGGGGTTCCTCATCCGCCTGAGAGATACTACGGTTTTCTCAATGACGGTAGGAGCGAGGATTGCATCATGGAAGATGATGACCCAACTAATTTCGAGCAGGCCATCACGAGTGGGGACTCTGTGAAATGGCTAGAAGCTATGCGGTCTAAGATGGAATCCATATACACCAACAAAGTATGGACTTTGATAGTTTCACCTGAAGGGGTAAAACCCATCGAGAGCAAGTGAATCATGAGAATATTCTTGGTGTAGATGGAAAAGTTGAGACTTTCAAAGCTAGACTTGTTGCAAAAGGTTTTCGTCAATAACCAGGTGTGGATTTTGATGAAACCTTTTCTCCAGTGGCTATACTTAAGTCCATCCGGATCCTACTTGCCATTGCTGCTTACCATGACTACGAAATCTGGCAGATGGATGTCAAGACCGCTTTTCTAAATGGTGATTTAGAAGAGAGCGTGTGCATGACACTACCAGAGGGCTTCGTAGAAAGTGGGAGCAGCGGAAAAGTGTGCAAGTTGTTTATCAATTTACGGATTTGAAGCAGGCATCGCGGAGTTGGAACATCTGTTTTGATGTAGCAGTCAAAGAGTTTGACTTTATCAAAATGGTAGATGAACCTTGTATATACAAGAAGGTTGTAGAGAGTAAGGTTGTCTTCCTCGTATTGTACGTGGATGACATACTCTTGATAGGAAATGGTGTTCTTATGCTACACTCGGTCAAGCTCTTCTTATCACTAAGTTTCTCCATGAAGGATTTGGGTGATACCTCTTACATCCTGAGGAGAATCACTGGTCAGCTGTGAAGAACATTCTTAAGTACTTGAGAAGCACTAGAGGAATGTTCTTGGTGTTTGGTAACGGTGAACTCATAGTCGGGTCCTTTACCGATTCGGGCTTCCAGAGTGATAAGGTCGACTGTGAGACAGTCTTGAGTTTTGTCTTTACCCTCAGTGGAGGGACGGTATGTTGGAAGAGTTCCAAGCTAGATACCGTGGCAGACTCAACGATAAAGGGTGAATACATCGCTACCAACGATGCTACCAAAGAGGCTGTCTGGGTATAGATGTTCATGAGATGAACTTGGTTCCTACCATTGTGGTGACAATGGAGTTGTGTTTTTGGCCTAGGAACCCCGGCCCCATCAGTGATCCAGACATATTCTTAGGCAGTATCACCTGATCAGGGAGATGGTTGATCTCCGGGCGATCGAGGTCAGGAGAGTTGAGACGAAGAATAACACGGCGGATCCACTCACCTAGGCCAAACCCCAGATACAGTTTGAGAGTTTTTGGGACGTTGGGTATGAGATACTACAACAACTGGCCTTAGTGCAAGTGGGAGATTGTTAGTTATATGTATGCCCTAAAGGCCATTATTGTACATGATTGTATATTATAATGGATGCTTGGACATATATAGGAAGTACATTCTTGCTCGACATGATAGTATACTATCTGGTTACTCTTTATCTTAACATGTAGACTAGTATGTGTTAGTTATATGTATGCCCTAGAGGTCATTACTGTACATTGGATGTATATTGTAGTGGATGCTGGGACATATATAGGTAGGACTTTCTTGCTCGACATGATAGTACGCTATCTGGTTGCTCTTTATCTTAACGTGTATACTTTCTGTCTCTCTGTTACATGTTGATAAAGCCCTTAGGATGTGTACTCGACTTCCAGGACTATGATGAAGATCATACTAGTGGGGCCAGGGTAGTCAATGGGTACATCCTTCTTTGTTCCTAGTCGTGGGAATATCGAGACGGGGCATCGATATTCCAGAGTAGACTAGCGTATATCTTCTCGACCCATGTGATGGGCGATGGATGATCCCATATCCATTGGTGTTTGACATCGGAGATAGTATACGGGTGCTCAGTGGAGACTGGGTACACTGAACGGACTCGCCGAGAACTCCCAAATGGTATTATACCTCACGTCAGATGGCAGTTCTCTGGTGACACTGGTACAGCTTAGTCTGTTGACCCGAGATCGTCATAGAGTCTTGTGTGTCTCCCACTGTGCTTTGATTTCCACCCTACCACGGCTCTACTGAGTTGTGCAAACAGGTGGTTTTTGGGTACAGTCCCGATTCACATGGAGGCAATGAGCGATAGGAGGGGATTCGTCTCTCCCGGTATTGGGGGTTGATGTTGTGCTATGCTCGACTGGCCATAACAGGAAATCCCTGGCCAGGGTTGCAGTGATATACTGGTAAGAGTTATCAGTAGTTTCACGAATGTTATGGACCTCACGTCGGCATGACTTATCAAGCTACTGGGGTCTGACGTTTACCACCCCTAGGCAAGATATGCGACATATCAGACGAACAGACCGGACTATACGGTAAGTGTTACTGGTTGGATTCACAGGAGTGTGAGCGGGCTTGCTCGTCGATCTTCTGATCGCTCGATACCCGGGTGGCCGTTACGTTTAGCAGACCGCTTGCGGCTTGTGGATGTTTGATATGATCATCATCTGCTACCGGCGTATTAACGAGTCTTTAGAGTCCTACACAGAGGTTTCCTGGCTCAAGCGAAACGAAATAGGAGCGCATATGAGATATGTGCGGGACCGAGAATAATGCGTGTATGTGATACCGTATTTCATTCTCGCGATGAATGTGTCGAATGGTTGTATGCGATATAACCTAGTTATCGAATCAAGGATTGATTCGATAAGCCGATACATTGGATACTGGTCGGTTATATGCGACATGACCGGATCATTGAATCAAGTGTTGATTTAATGATTTAATGCATAATTATATATTTGATATATTACTTTGCATTAACTAGTATCGGTTCACTTTAAATGGATTTTCTCACTTGATGTGCACAAGTTGTATATGAGATATACTTTTGTGCACAAGATTGTATCATGTTTGATGATACATGCAAGCTTGGGTTTGTGTAAAGAATTGACCATGGTTATATGAATGGTTAGGGTTTCATTTTATTTACTTATTCTTTTATCTATTTATTTTTGTTAAAAGATAAAGAAAACAAAATGGTTTCTTTTGGAACTTTCTTGATGCTTCAAGCATCATTGACCTAATGACCATTTTGTCTTCATCTCCTAAACCTAACCATTCTACTAACCTTATTTGATTCTCTACACTAAACCATGGTTGAAGACATGATAAGTATTATTTTTATTTTCATTTATAATAACACTTATCATAATTCTTTATCATCTTCTTCTTCATCTTCAACTTGAAGAAAGCTTGCTCCATCAATGGCAACTTGAGCTAATGAGTGAGAAATCCAATTCTAAAGTGAACCCACCTCCTATTTCTTCATCCCCCACCTCTTGCCAAGTAGTATAGGGTGTTTCCTTCACAAGTTTTCAAGGCTTGGTGAAGTTGGAGCTTGATCTTGTGATGCCTCGACGTAGATCATCTTCGGCATCGAACCGACGACCAAGCCCGCCCATTTCTCCGATGAAGCCGATGCTAGAGTCATGGATTTGATTTGGACAGCGGAGGGACCACATCACGGAGCCTAGGACGTGGAGGACCGGATCTACAAAGGTTGTAGCCCCTTTCCTTTAGATACATTTCCGTTTACTTGCTTGCTTCGCCTATATATCTAGTTAACGATCCGTAGTCTAGGGTTTCTCGGCACCGTAAAATTAGAAATTGGCATGTTTGATACCTTGTGAGACCTCTTGGGAGTGCCTAAGAACCCTACAGTGGTATCAGAGCCTAGCTAGAGCCTTAGGAGAAGTCTAGACGGAATTAGAACTCCGATCGAATCAAAACCCAAACCCTAATATTGCTCTCTGTACTTTTTCTGAAATCGTGGAATTTTGAGAATTAAAAATATGCAGAAAAATAAGCAGGGTTTTATAAGAATTACAGTGCAAAATTTTAGTCGTAATTCCATCAAAGAACCGCGGAACCGCGGCCTCAGCCCACGTGGTGCGGCGGTTCCGCGGCAACACTGTTGCATCGTTGACCAAAATTTGCACAGTAATTCTCAGTTTGTTGTGCTCGTTTTCCTGGGAATTTTTAATATTTATTCCAGAGTTTTATTTTCTGGGTTGTATTGGGAACTCGGTGTATTCGATCGGACTGTCTAATTTTTGTCGGGGTGCGACCGTCTACTAAAGTTTGCGACGAGCATTCGATCAAAATGTCGGGAATCCTGTTGAATTGCCCGACTTGGTATTGAAAAGTGTTTTCGATAATGAGACTGAAATGCGGGGTTTATAATTATTAGGCATGCGATGTCTAAGGAATTCATTGATTAGGCATGCGATGTCTAAAGAGGTTGCGGATTCCAATTGTTGTAGTTTTACACTTTCTTTTCTGTGACCGTAAGTGTAATATGTGATATCGCCGGTTTCGTTGCTATATGTCAACGACAATTGGGATGGACATATTTACTTACGTTGATGACATGTGATGTTATGTGTTGCTGGATATGTTATATTGGATCGTCCTGTTTGAATAGCCGGGGGTTTTTATGTGAGATGAGTGTTTTTTCATTTTCATTCATGTAAAAACTTGTATGTAATATTCTTTTATTGGGGCACTTCCAGGTTGCGGATGATGTCACATTTTGTATATTATTTACTTTTCTGCACTAGGATAGACCCAAGGAGGGGAGCACAAGTAACCGGGTTCTGGGGTCCAGAGGGAGACCATCTCGAGGAGTCGAGTCCGGGTCTCCTAACCCTAGAATTGGTAGGGTTGCTTGCCGCTCTCGTAGGGGTCTAGGGGTGTGGGATTGGCTATTCATCACGACCGTGGAATCCTGTTTTATACTGGCTTGTATTGAAAACACGGACGTCCTAGTATATCCAATATTTCATATGATACTTTCTGCTGCGTTATCTGTGATGTGATCATGCGATGTTCTGTGCTCTGTTCAGATAGATATAGTATATAGTATATATGATATATTATATAGACGTTGCTTATGTTTTACACCCGCGCTAGCCCTGCCTCGCTCTGCCGTTAGTTACCTAACCTAACGGTGCAGACGGGATATCGAGGCGAATGCGGATGGCATAAGTGTACGTCATATTTATCTGTGATGTTTAGGTAATTTAAATGATGGGATATTCATTAATGAGATTAATGAAAGAAAATAAACCTAATTAATGTTGTGGAATCGAATTTCAAAATGAAAACAGGTAGCTACAGTTCTTGTTTTGCATCGCGGTGTTCCTTGTAGAACATCCTGCACCTTATTCGATAGGGAAAGGACCGAGATCCCTTCACCGGGAGTGACTCCTTTAGCAATAACTGGCAGATGCTACAACCCTCGGTTTGTCTTTTGATCGCTTCTATAGTTTCTGCTTTGCACAGTGATATATATGATATATCCCGTACCTCATTCGACGAGGAAAGGGCCGACGATCCCTTCACCGGGAGTGACCCCTTTAGCAAAACTAGAAAAGCCTCAAAAACATTCCATTTAAAAACCATTTGATTCCGCAACGAGATCAAGTTCAAAGCGTTAAAGGTTTTCACAAAAACCATTCGCAACCCTCCGTCATTTTAGGAAGTAGAGTACTTAGTATTCGTGCTGTGTTTGTTGACTTTAGTTAAGACACAGTGTACGGTAGCTAAGTGATGTCTTCCTACACCGCATATGATGCGATTAGTTAGGACAGTCGCGTGACTTTGTTGACCTTAGTTAAGGGTCATGTGGGTGGGTCTAATTAATCACGAAATGACGGGTAGAACTTGACTAGTACTTATGATTTGTTGACCATAGTTAAGGTCATAGGTGCTAGGGGTAAAAACCTTTATCGGGAGTTTCAAGTGTTGAAATTTGCAATGAGATTGCATACCTTCTATATGATAGTTGGATCCCGATACCCACTGCGAGTAATTGTTACTCCTGGGAGAGTTTTGCACTTTACAATTAGCCGATCAAGTAGGTGTCTAGAAAGGTGTCAACGGGGTTACGCCTCTGGGAAAACGAGGTTTACTGTAATTAGGTCCGTGCGAAAGCACGGGGAACCTCCCTCAAAGTACCGACACTGGCCTGGCTGAAAGATTGGCGAACTTATAGAGTGTAATTAATCCCGGCTAGTCTTTCCTTTTAGGGTTTGAAGGAAGATTTGATAAAAACAGTGGGAGCCATCCTGATTAGATAAAATATATAACCAATCTGATCTTGCAAGAGCGCACGCTGAGTGTTTTCTTCTCTCTCTCTCCAGGTAGCGACCATATCACGCCTTAATCAAGATAATAATATGGATGTATTGACCGAACCCACTTGTTATACTGAGCTGGGGAACGTTGGTCCCGCTCCAACTTATAATTGTTATAAGACAAAGCAGGAAATAGGGGAATACCAGAATTCCTATGCCGCCCAAACGAAGAAAGTGCATATGATGCATCTTCTTCGGGCGTGTTCGTTAAACAGAACTGTTTCTCAGTATCCTCTGTATCTTGGGTATATGATACCGGATCAGGATCCCAGATATGTAAGCTGTTACATAGGGCTACAAAAAGGTAGAAAAACTGAGAACGGGTGATAAGTTTCATGAGACAGAAACCGGGGCAAGTGTTGCAGCCAAGTCTGTTGGTCACTGTCACCCTGTATTACCAGTACATTGATTCTGAACAAATGCTATTAGATACCGAACCTGATATACATAATCATATCAGTCTCTTTATTAGTAAAGAAGGATATAATTTTGTATTGTTGGATAATGTTTTGAACATTTCCTATATCAAAAGTTGATCGGTTCAGGCACGTTATCTAAAAGCATTGACGTTCTAAATCAAACTACAGTTCCTTGTATACTGAACACACACAAGAGGAAGAGTTCAGAAATGAACGAATCCTTCTTGAGGCATTGTAGACTAGGTCACATCAATGCGACCCGACTGGCTGAAGTTACATTTTAGATGCATATTTAAATCAGTTTGAATTTACATCTTGTGAAACTTGCCAGTCATGTCACAAAGATTAGATGACCATAGCTCTGTTTATTAGTAACAGAGAAAGAGTTAATAAACTCTTAGGACTGATACATGATGATGTATGTAAGGTCTCCTGTCTACACATGCCAGGACTGGTTCTTTATACTTCATTATATTCTCTGATAATCTCTCAAGATTCAGTCATATGTTTCTGTTGAAACATAAGTCCGATACTTTTGAGGTATTCACAGAATATAAGTCAGAAGTAGAGAACCAATAACCGGGTATAAGTATTATGTCCCATGATGAGATCAGGGAGGAGAATACTTGTGCATAGAATTCTTGGACTATTCTAAAGAAGAATGAGATTCTCTCTCAGTGTTACTCCTCTGAATACACCACAGCACAACGGTGTATCGGGGTGGAGCAATCGCACAATATTAGATATGGTGTGCTCTATGATGAGTACTACTGAATTTCCTATTTCCTTTTGGGAGTTATGCGCTTGAGAAGCTGCATACCTATTGAATTAGGTTCGAATCAGATCACTGCCTACCATTCCATATAAGATATGGTATGGGAAGAGCCTATCTCTTAAGCGAGTTAAGATTTGGGGTTGTCTGGCCTATGTCAAAAGCAAAATCCAGACAAAATCGAGGCAAGGTCAGTTTTGTAGAACTGGAAAGGTTCCAGCTATACAAAACTGCAGCTGATGATTTGACAGAACCAAAGGATTCTATAGTCCCCGACGAACCTCAGCCTCTCCGCCGATCTGGTAGGGTTCCTCACCTGCCTGAGAGATACCTCGGTTTCTCGATGACAGTGGGAGTGAGGAATGCATCATGAGATGATAACCCAACTAGTTTCGAGCAGGCCATCAAGAGTAGGGACTCTGTAAGTATGGCTGGATGCTTAGTGATCTGAGATGGAATCCATATACACCAACAAAGTATGGACTTTGTTTGCTATATCTGAAGGGTTAAATCCCCATCAGGAGCAAGTATATCTTGAGAAGATTACTTGGTGTAGATGGAAAAGTTGAGACTTTCAAAGCTAGACTCGTTAAAGGTTTTCGTCATCGACCAGGCGTGGATAATGATGAAACCTTTTCCAATAGCTGTGCTTAAGTCCATCCAGGTCCTACTTGCCACTGCTACATACCATAACTGCGATATCTGGTGGTTGGGTGCCATGACTACTTTTCTAAATATTGATTTAGAAGAGAACGTCTATAAGAACACAGCCAGAGGGCTTCGTAAACAGTGGGAGCAGCGGAAACGTGTGCAAGTTGCTTTACAGGATAAAGCAGGCATCGCGGAGTTGGAACATCTGTTTTGATGTGGTAGTCAAAGAGTTTGACTTCATCAAAATGGTAGATGAACCTTGTATGTACAAAAGGGTAGTATGGAGTATGGTAATGATCCTTGTAGAGTGCGTGGATGACATACTCTTGATAGGAAAGGAGTTTCCTATGCTACGATCGGTCGATCTCCTCTTATCACATAGATTCTCCATATAAGATCAAAATGATACCTCCTAAAATCCTGAGATTTGGGTCTATGAGATAGATCTAAATGGATGTTAGGATTCTCACTAATTGTAGTGAGATGGTATCAGTTGATCCTGGGGAGAATCATTGGAAGTGTTCCAGGGTGATAAGGACGACTGAATGTCAGTCGCGGGTATTGTCTTTACCCTCAGTAAAGGGACGGTATGTTGGAAGAGTTCCAATCTATATACCGTGGCAAACTAGACGATAAAGGCTGGTAACATCGCTATTAAAGATACTACCAAAGAGGCAGTTTGGGTGTATAATGGTTCATAAGATGAACTAGGTTCCTACCACTGTATGACAATGGAAGTGTGGCTTTGGCCCAGGAACCCCGATCCCATCAGTGACCCAGACATATTCTGAGGCAGCATCACCTGATCATGGAGATAGTTGATCTCCAGGGTGATCGAGGTAAGGAGAGTAGACTTAGAGGACAACACGGCGGATCCACTCACGAAGGCCTTTTCCCAAAGAGAGACTTTTATGGGATGGTTGAGTATGTGATACTGCAACCACTGCTACAGATGGCCCTAGTGCAAGTAGGAGATTGTTAGTTATATGTATGCCCTAGAGGCCATTACTGTACATTGGATGTATATTGTAGTGGATGCTGGGACATATATAGGTAGGACTTTCTTGCTCGACATGATAGTACGCTATCTGGTTGCTTTTTATCTTAACGTGTATACTTTCTGTCTCTCTGTTACATGTTGATAAAGCCTTTAGAATGTGTACTCGACTTCCAGGACTATGATGAAGATCATACTAGTGGGGCCTGTGTAGTCAATGGGTACATCCTTCTTTGTTCCTAGTCGTGGGAATATCGAGACGGGGCATCGATATTCCAGAGTAGACTAGCGTATATCTTCTCGACCCATGTGATGGGCGATGGATGATCCCATATCCATTGGTGTTTGACATCGGAGATAGTATGCGGGTGCTCAGTGGAGACTGGGTACACTGAACGGACTCGCCGAGAACTCCCAGATGGTATTATACCTCACGTCAGATGGCAGTTCTCTGGTGACACTGGTACAGCTTAATCTGTTGACCCGAGATCGTCATAGAGTCTTGTGTGTCTCCCACTGTGCTTTGATTTCCACCCTACCACGGCTCTACTGAGTTGTGCAAACAGGTGGTTTTTGGGTACAGTCCCGATTCACATGGAGGCAATGAGCGATAGGAGGGGATTCGTCTCTCCCGGTATTGGGGGTTGATGTTGTGCTATGCTCGACTGGCCATAACAGGAAATCCCTGGCCAGGGTTGCAGTGATATACTGGTAAGAGTTATCAGTAGTTTCACGAATGTTATGGACCTCACGTTGGCATGACTTATCAAGCTACTGGGGTCTGACGTTTACCACCCCTAGGCGAGATATGCGACATATCAGACGAACAGACCGGACTATACGGTAAGTGTTACTGGTTGGATTCACAGGAGTGTGAGCGGGCTTGCTCGTCGATCTTCTGATCGCTCGATACCCGGGTGGCCGTTACGTTTAGCAGACCGCTTGCGGCTTGTGGATGTTTGATATGATCATCATCTGCTACCGGCGTATTAACGAGTCTTTAGAGTCCTACACAGAGGTTTCCTGGCTCAAGCGAAACGAAATAGGAGCGCATATGAGATATGTGCGGGACCGAGAATAATGCGTGTATGTGATACCGTATTTCATTCTCGCGATGAATGTGTCGAATGGTTGTATGCGATATAACCTAGTTATCGAATCAAGGATTGATTCGATAAGCCGATACATTGGATACTGGTCGGTTATATGCGACATGACCGGATCATTGAATCAAGTGTTGATTTAATGATTTAATGCATAATTATATATTTGATATATTACTTTGCATTAACTAGTATCGGTTCACTTTAAATGGATTTTCTCACTTGATGTGCACAAGTTGTATATGAGATATACTTTTGTGCACAAGATTGTATCATGTTTGATGATACATGCAAGCTTGGGTTTGTGTAAAGAATTGACCATGGTTATATGAATGGTTAGGGTTTCATTTTATTTACTTATTCTTTTATCTATTTATTTTTGTTAAAAGATAAAGAAAACAAAATGGTTTCTTTTGGAACTTTCTTGATGCTTCAAGCATCTTTGACCTAATGACCATTTTGTCTTCATCTCATAAACCTAACCATTCTACTAACCTTAGTTGATTCTCTACACTAAACCATGGTTGAAGACATGATAAGTATTATTTTTATTTTCATTTATAATAACACTTATCATAATTCTTTATCATCTTCTTCATCATCTTCAACTTGAAGAAAGCTTGCTCCATCAATGGCAACTTGAGCTAATGAGTGAGAAATCCAATTCTAAAGTGAACCCACCTCCTATTTCTTCATCCTTTACCTCTTGCCAAGTAGTATAGGGTGTTTCCTTCACAAGTTTTCAAGGCTTGGTGAAGTTGGAGCTTGATCTTGTGATGTCTCGACGTAGATCATCTTCGGCATCGAACCGACGACCAAGCCCGCCCATTTCTCCGATGAAGCCGATGCTAGAGTCATGGATTTGATTTGAACAGCGGAGGGACCTCATCACGGAGCCTAGGACGTGGAGGACCGGATCTACAAAGGTTGTAGCTTCTTTCCTTTAGTTAAAAGTCGTTAACTTGCATCGCATCGCCTCATTATCTAGTTAACGATCCGTATTAGGGTTTGTAGGCACTTGTAAAATTTGAATTGAGCATGTTTGATCACTTGTGAGACTTCATTAGTGTGCCTAGGAACCCTACAGTATGATGATACTGTATTGCTCTCACATGTTGGTAAAGCCTTTAGGATGTATACTTAACTACCAGGATTATGATGCAGATCATACTAGTGGGGCCAGGGTAGTCCACAAGTTCATCCTTTAATTGTTCCTAGTCGAGGGTGTATCGATACGGGGCATCGATATTCCAGAGTAGACTAGCGTACACGCTTCCTGACCCATTTGATGGGCGATGGATGATCTCATATCCATTGGTGTTTGACATCAAAGATGGTATACGGGTGCTCAGTGGAGACTGGGTACACTGAACAGGACTCGCCGAGAACTCCTAGATGGTATTATACCTAACGTCGGATAGCAGTTCTCTGGTGACACTGGTACAGGTTAGTCTTTAGACCCGAGATCGTCATAGAGTCTTGTGTGATTCCCATTGTGCTTTGATTTCCACCTTACCACGTTCAAGAAAGCGTGCAAAACGGTGGTTTTTGGGTACAGTCCCGAGTCACATGGAGGCAATGAGCGATAGGAGGGGATTCGTCTCTCCCGATATTGGAGGTTGATGTTGCGCTGTGCTCGATTGGCCATAACAGGAAGTCCCTGGCCAAGGCTGATACGGAGGTTTCCTGGTAAGTGTTATCAGTAGTTTCTCGACCCGTTATGAGCCTCACATTGGCATGACTTATCAAATTATTGGGGTCTGACGTTTACCACCCCTAGACTCGATATGCGACATATCAGACGAAGAGACCGGACTGTACGGTAGTGTTACTCATTAGATTCACGGGAGTATGAACAAGCTTGCTTGTTGATCTTCTGATCGCTCAATACCCGGGTAGCCATTACGTCTAGCTAGTACCGCTGACGGCTTGTGAGAGACTGATATGATCATCACCTACTGCCGCCGTATTGACGAGTCTTTAGAGTCCTACACTGAGGTTTCCTAGCTCAAGCAAAACGAAGTAGGACACATATGTGATGTACGGGACCGAGATTGATACGTGTATATGATACAGTATTCTAATCTCGCGATATAGGTTATTTGTGATATAACAGGATTATTGAATCAAGTGTTGATTCAATAATTTGTTATATGTATATATGATATACATGTATATGATATTAGTCGGTTGTATGCGATACAGCCAGGTTATTAAATCAAGTGTTGATTTAATAATTTAATGTGTAATTATATATTTGATATATTAATATACATTAACTAATATTACCTCACTTAAGAAATTGTTTTCTCTAAATACATACAAATATATATGTGATATATATTAATGCATTTGCTTATGTGTCATGCTAGATGATACATTGGACTTGGGTGTGTGAGACTCATACCAAAGTAAAGATAATTTGGGTGTTTAAATATTAAGGGGGAAATCAAAATTAGGTGGAAATTAGTAAGGCTTGAGATGCTTGTGGAAGTATGGAGAAGCTTTGACTTAAGTCCACTAATTTTGTTTTACTCTAGATATTTATTAACCTAACCATTATCTTTAGCCATGGTTAAGTCTCTACATGAGTTATATGAGATATTTTCTCTTCTATGGTTTACACCAAAAACACTTGATCACTTGAGATCATTTTCTTCATCTTTTTCATGGCTCTCTAGCTTCAAAGTGAGAAGAAAAAGAAAAATAGAAAATTAATTCTAAAGTGAGAAAAATTCCTACTTCATCAATCTATACCAAACTATCCATTTAGTATAGGTTGTTTGCTTCACTAATTCTCAATTAGTGAAGAGCTAGCTTGAGTTAGAGATTCTTCGACGTAGATCATCTTCGGCCTCGAAGATCCTTGAGCAAACTCGTTCCTTTCACCTAGTGGAGCCAAAGGAGAGTCCGGGACACCATTATTTGGAGCAAAAGGACTACTACACGGAGCTTTAGAAGTGAAGGACCGGTCTACAAAGGTTGTATTCCTATTTCACTTGGTGTAAAATTATTTACATGTTTTAAATACCCTAATTCACTAGTTAGACCCTTGGTTCGGGCTTGCTCGGCACCCTAAATTTTTAATATAGCATAGTTGATGCTTGCCGAAACCCGTCGGGGGTGCTAAGCGAACCCTACAGATGTTATACCTCAGTGGTATGGGACACTAATATATATATATATATATATATTACTGGTTTATGCTATGATATGTTACTCGTCTGTGCTATGCCTAGTTCACACAGACTAAAATGGTACGAGTTTGACGAGATTTATATCACTGTGGATATTATGTGATATGATATCAATCCTAAGAGATTGAATATATATAAAGGAATAAAAGAAGATAAAAATGATTCACGGTGGATATAGCCGGGGATCCATTATGTGTGTGTGTGTGATCAATTCATGAGAGATTGACGCAAGAAGAGACAAGATGTCGCCCGGCAATATATGTGTGATCAATGCATGAGTGATTGAGGGTAGTTGACACATGATGCCTCTACGGATATATGTGAGAGATCGATATAGATGCCCTACACTGAGATGGATATTATATATATGTAAGGGATCAATATAAATGCCATGTATTGAGATGGATATTATATATATATATATGAGGGATCGATATAGATGCCCTGCACTGATGAGATATATTATGCTATATATAGTAACAGGACTGAACTAGTACATGAGGCAGTACCTGTATATTATTTGCATACATAGATGTATTCTAAAGAGGTTTTCAAAGGAGATATAGTCTCACTATTTTCTACATGTGTAGAATCAACACAAACTTTTACTCTAAGTCTACGCTAGCGCCCCGGCAGTCTACAGACGCCAAATGCGGAACAAAAACTTTTTAACTGGCGCTATCGTATACTTTAACCCGGATCTGCCATTATTGCTAAACTAACAAACTGTAAAGAGTGTAGAAAGGGTATACCGAACGATCCGAGTCCTTCGTTCTTTAACCATCATCCCACGCTCCGTTGCAGCTGCTCCGATCTCGTCGATCTCCGATCTCCTCGTCGAGGTGGCACCACGTCGACGATTCTTTAAACGGGCTCCCGCCTCTGACTTGAGGCAACTCGGTCGTCAAGTTTGCTAAAAGAGACGACCAAGAATGATGTAGAGAATGAGTAGATGACTTTGTCTCACTTCGTCCAAGTCCGTGGACGATCGGTTAATGAAATTGCCGAGGGAATTGGGTGATGGAATGAAATGAACTGTAAAATTCCATGCACCCCAAATACTATCATATCTTTTCTACAAATGAAAACCACCAAGTGAGTGAGTGTGAGAGAGAGGGCCGGCCACTTTATAGAAGGAGGGAGGTGATGGTAGGAGCTATCATGGAGGTGACCATAAACAACCATCCTTATCATAACAAAAGATCAAGAACAAATATCTTAAGAAAAACAAGAATCATTGAAATCAAAGCATGAGTCATAATCCTTGTCACCACTAACTAGAAACTTCTAGAATCTTCTAGAAGCATGACTCACCCTCATCCAAGAAAAGATAAATCCGTCTTTAACCGAATGTTAAAAGACGGCTGATAGAAAACTGGAAACTTGCAACTTCCAAAAGTGATCCTGAAACAACTTTCAGGATAACCCCGAAACTGTATAAATATACCCGCATTTGTATTACGACCGAATACAAATGCAACTGAGACAAAGATATTATACCTACTCAATATAATACTCGGATCCGGCTTAAACCAAAGCCGACCAGTATCATCTGCCCGAAAAATAACACGTGCGTAAACGCACGTGCATTTTCCGAACCCTGCCATAAAACCATACGGCCTCTACAACGTTTCGCCCGAACTTGGGAAACTGTCTGTGGGGGACTCTAATGACTCGTCAGTACCCTGGCAGTGGGTTTAACCACAAACCGTCAGCGGCACTAGCAATGCGTAACGGCTGCCCATGGACTGACCTCAAGGGAGGCTGATGAGCGAACACATCCAGAAACCCTACTAAGCCAAACAGTGACAATGTATATACAGTCCGGTCCGTTCGTCTATGAGTATCGCATATCTGCTTAGGGGGCTAGTAACGTCAGACCCCCAATAGCAGTATAAGTCGTGTCGGAGTGAAGCCCAATAACACCCTGAGATACTACTGGAGTACCTACCAGTAAATCTCCTGCCACGGCCGTGGGCTTTGTGTAATGACTCTCCTAGACACAGCACGATCTCGCCCCCAATACCGGGAGAGACGAATCCCCTGCCGATCCGCTCACGTGCCTCCATATGGCTCGGGACTGTACCCAAAAGCTACCTGTTTGCACGACTCCTTTGAGCCGTGGTAGGGTAGAAATCAAAGCACAGTGGGAACTCACACGAGACAAATGACGACCTCAGGTCGATGAACTAACCTGTACACATGTCACCAGGGAACTGCTATCTGACGATAGATATAGTACTAACTAGCAGATTCCCGGCGAGTCCTGTCCGGTGTACTCATAACCCAATGAGCACCTGTATACATCTTAGGTGATCCAACTGACACCAGTGGCTTGTGAGACCGGCCATCGCCCCTCGTCGGGGTCTCGACTGTACACACTAGTCTACTCCGGAGTATCGATGCCCTGTCTCGAAACTCCCACGACTAGGGACCACAATTAAGGATATGCATATAAACCACCCAACTCTCACGTATATGATCGCCATCATACTGTTGGTGGTAAAGCAAGATCCTAAGGGCTCTATCAAAGTGTAACATGTAATCAGTCACCTGAACATGTACACGACTGATAAAGGCAAACCAGATAGCATACTATCATCTCGAGTAAGATTGTCCTACCGGTATAGGTCCTCCGCAATCATTGCAATCACGTACCTGTGATCCAATAATTGACTATGAGGGCACTATCTCCAACAATCTCCCACTTGCACTCAAGGCTAATTATTGCGATGTCGACTACTCACAGCCCATGTGAAACCGAACATCCAACTTCTCTACTAATCAGTATCACAAAGCCCGTTTGTAAAACTATTGTGTTCGAGAAATAGCCTTAGTGAGTGGATCCGCCTAGAAGTTTCTTTCTATATCTCTCTAAATCTCAAGTTCGCGGAGAAAGCTATCTCCCGAATTGAGTAACACCTGTCTTAGAATATGTCTGGATATCTGATGGGACCTAGTTCATAAATGAACTCCAAATCCAAACTTCTTAGACTGTATCGATCACTGAACCTAATCAGTATCCTCTTGGACCACCTGTCCATAATACTGTCCCTCTTCGTCAGAGGGATAAACTATAACTCTGACAATCACTCTGTCAACCATGTCACCTTTGAAGCCTGGAATGATAACCGTCTCCCGAAAGAGGCTGCCGTCATCAAATCCGTAGAACATGTACTTATGTTCTAAAACCGCTTCCTTATGTTTCTCCAGGATTGGATTAATACAAACTTATTGCATCTAGTGCAAAAACAACATTTGGTGTGGTACTTGACATCTCATGATTGACTCAATTGCCTAAGCAAGTGATCTGCCAATCATGCACATCCCTCTCCCCTTTAGTCTATACGACACCTTTAGAGAGGGTGACTCCATCACCTGCAGGTACACCACCATGCTAGGAGTCAACTATTCTAAAAACCATTAGAATATCTGTCAAAGTACCCACATTGGGAAACTACCCAAATCCAGATCTAAAGCCATAGATCCAGAAACCAGAATGTCAAATATTATATCCATATCCTGTCTGGAGAAACAACTGTGTGACGACCACAGTACAACCGATCGTAGTATAGGAATTTTACTTCCTACTCTGTGTATGTCATCCAGATACCATGACATCACACCCTACTACCTCCTTAACAGATCCATCCCTTATTCTGATTGAAGTCAAACCTATGACTGTCACATCAAAAAATAGATGATCTATCTTCGCTATTACTGCTCAAGTCTATAAATAGATATAAGCATCTTGCCCACTATGCTTCCGCTGCTCCCACTGACTACGACAACCCTCCTACCGGGTCTCATAGCCTGGAACAACAGTAGTGTCAAGTCTGGGTAGATAAGAACCTCCCTGTCACCGTCCTTGAGGCTACCGAAGTACCTCTCGGGTGTCTGAGGTTACCCACCATATCTGCGGAGTGGCTATTGGAATGTCAAACCTGATTGAATATATAGGTCCTATTAAATTTTCCGTAATCGTTCGCGGTTCTGGAATCACTTCCAGTTCTACCATACTCCCACTACTGTTTTCTGAAAAAGATCCATTTTACTAAAACTGTGGCGAGTCAAGAACAATATCACTATTGATCTTCCAAATGGTAAAATATCAACCCTCGTCATAGCCAGGGTCAACCCACAAACAGCCATTACAGAAACGTGCCCTGAGTTATCCAGAGTCTGGTTTTAAGCATAAGCTGGACAACTCCCCGTACCTTAACAACTTTTAAGGTACGAACCATTCTATATCCAATATAGAAACTTTGGCACTTATTTAATTGGAACTATATTCAAATCATGCAGCTGTCTCCAGTGCATTTCATCTTTAATGGAAAGAGGCTAATCAGCATTACTCAACTTAGGAATCCATCCAATTATGAGTAACCTGAAAGAGAAACACGTTTCTCAAAACCATCACTATCATCTGAATACCAATCACAAGAATCTACATCTTCGATCTCTTTGAAGAATCCCGATACTTGTGACACCTGGTTCTCTACTTTATTCTTATACCCACAACTTCTCAAAACTTAGACCTTGTATTTCTACGAAACACTTGTTTAAATACTAGAGAAGTTATAAGTAAACAGAACATAGTACGAGGACCTACCTCTTTTGTCCTGATGGACACTTGGACAACACACAATACTCTGTATAAGTCCGCTGAGTTAAACAACTCAGAACCTGTGCGTCGTAGGTTGAAAACTGTACCCTGGCGATTTCCTCAAATATCACCAATTTCAACGAATTCCGATATAATGAGGATGATCACCTAATTCCCAATAACTTACTCCCACTCATCATCTGTAAAACCATACAGATATGAGAATGAAACCTGGTAAATACATACCCTTGGAGTAAGTGTCTAATCGGGAAAACAGTTTTCCTTTAACAATGCACTGAAACATGAAAATGTTTCGTAGGAGTATCCTGGTATTCATAGTAATGCCTCTTCCATAATCCAATTCATGACTTCAACCGTATATTTTATTGCCATCTCTCCAAATCCCTTTATTTGTCTTTAGTCGTTATCTTCTGTACACCATCGTTAGGCTAAATGGTTTTCTTCCTTCCCTACCGTTCGGCACCAGCCTATGGTTTGGAAGAAGACTATCCAGTAAGCATAATAGGTGTACCCTCCTAAACCAAGGAGTACTCGCAACTGAGAGAAGGTGATGATAAAAGACAACTGAATAATACCTTATTCTTTTAAAGGTGAAATAGGAGTGGCGATGAAGTACGCGGTTTTGGTCGTGAATGATATCGGTCGCAATTTACTTTGCCCTCTTTCTAATCCCTTTATTTTGTCTTTACATATTACCTTCTGCACACCCTACTTAGGCTAATTGGTTTTCTTCATTCCCTACCTTTCGGCACCAGCCTATGGTTTGGAATAAGACTATCCAATAAGCGTAATAGGTGTACTCTCCTAAACCAAGGAGCCCTCGCAACCTGAGAGAAGGTGATAATAAAAGACAACTGAATAAACCAATTCTATTTCTCCTGAACCTGGATCCATCCTCGAAGAAGTCCCTTCGAGTTCGTATATAACCATACGATGGATCTATCCAATGGAAGTGGATATCCGTAGTAATACGGGTGTTCTGAGAAATTCAAAGGGTAAAAGAAGGAGTGGCAATGACTTATGCAACTCAGACAATCCAAAAGCCAGTATTTTAAGAAGGTTCGGTCAACTTGGTCACTGAGTCATAGTCTAGGGTCGGTCAAAGGTCGCTGCCAAAGAGAGATAGAAAAGAAACACTCTGCGTGCACTTTATCCTAGATCAGAATGGTCATCACTTTATCTAATCCGGAAACCTCCCACTGTCCTGTCAAATTCTCCTCCAAACCTAAAGAAGAATCAATCGGAATCACCCGAAGAGTAAACCAACTCATCAGTGGGAATCGGGATCCAACTCTCATCGCATGATAACGTGACGGAATCCATTCGCGTTATCACACTCCAGAAGGTATGCGCATGCCTGGCAAGTTTCAGTTTCTTTAGAAACTCCCGATATGATTTTTGCCCTATGTTCTTATGACCTTGGCGAAAGTCAACAAATCATAAGTCACATGTCAAGTTCTGCCCGTCATTATCTTGTTAATTTGAACCCACCCGTACATACCCTTGACGAAAGCCAACAAGGTAATACGACTGTCCCAAACCAACACATCTATCTATGCAACAAATGAATACCCCAGCAACTACCAAACACTATGCATTGACGAAAGCCAACAAACATAGCTTGAATATTACTGACCATCCATAAGAAACGACGGAGGGCTACGGCTGGTTATTGGCGAAAAACCTTTAACGTAATGAACTTGATCTCGTTGAAGGAACCTGATAGCTTTTTAAAATATAGTAGCGAAAACCTTTTGTTAAAGAGGTCACTCCCGGTAAAGGGATCTCGGCTCTTTCCTCGTGGAATGAGGTGCAGGATATTCCACTGAATACCGCTATGCAAAGCAACATGTAATCGACTATAGTGAAGTTATTACCCTGACGCAAACTTCTGCCCAAGGGGTCAGTCCCGGTGAAGGGATATCAGCCCCTGCCCCGTCGAATGAAGTGCAGGATATTCCAACCGAATATCTCTATGCAAAACAAAAGGAAACGTCTTTGCAATAACACCTTTTAAATTTGTTCCAACAACATCCAAACAGGTTTGTTTTACTTTGCATTGATCAGAATCAACACAGTCCCATCATTTAATCACACCAGAAAAGAACGAAAATAAAATGTACGTATATGCCATCCGCATTCGTCACTGGGTCCCGTCATCACTCGTTAGGTTACTTAACTAACGACAGAGCGGGGACTGGACTAGCGCGGGTGTAAAACATATACAACATCTAATAGTATATAAACCAATATACAATAATCGCTCCAGGCGTGATAATATGCAACATTACAGAAAAGTAATAAGCATTACAGAACAATACAGATAATCTGGGATCCCCGAGTTTCACAGAGCCGCTGCTGAAACTCGACGTTCCCCTGTCGTGTGGATAGCCTGTGCAATGAAACCTAGACCCCTACGGGTGCGGCAAGTTACCCGCCAAAACCTGAAGCGGGGCAGCCCCCTACAACATAGTGAATGGACCACCCAGCACTCCACGGAATCCGGTAATCTTGGGCACCCCTCCTTGGGTCAACCTGTACCCCCTACGAGTGTGGCGAATAGTCTGCCAATTCTAGAGTGGGGCCCCTCTGCCTCTCAAAGCCATGGGATGCGGACCCGTTGCCCCTCCAGAACCCGGCTATCTGTGCACTCCGTCTCGGGGCAAAAACCTAGTACAGTAATGAAAAATAGTACAACAGGTATATCGACCGCAACCTGGTCGTGCCCCAAAAGAATATTATACAATAGGCAGTGACGGCAGTCCACATGTTGGACGCTCGCCCCGCAATATCAAATGTACAAATAAACACAAACTGTACTACCATTGCACACTGCTATCCACCACGACAAATCCGCAACATCACCGCACAACACAGAACATCAACGCGAATGTCACGTTCGCAAACCTGTCTAAAAGAACTATAGCAATCAGACGCGGTTTACCGATCAAATGACATTCCCGGTCGGAGATATAATGTAAGCACTGTAAACTAACATGTTTAAATTTCGATCGACCAAATATCAAGAAGTGGGCCCCACGACTTACTGGTGAACAGTAACAAAACCTGGGCCCAAAAGATATATACCAAAAACCCCAAAATCCAACAGAGAACCCACTGTACAAATTTGGGAGCATGAGCTCACCAAGTGGCCGCGGATGCGCGGCCAAACCATAGGTTTGGCCGCGTTTCCGCGGCAGTTTGGTGGAGTCACGTGCCCAAATTTGGTCGTGGTTCTTAGAAAAGCCTGCACAAATTTTTAAGACATGTAGAAAAATTTTAGGAAGCCATTTAAAATTGACAGAAACTGTGAGCTTGGAAAAATGCGGTTTTTGATTTCCGGTTCGATCGATATTTTAAACGCGTTAGCACAAGTTAGCATAGCAAAATGGTTAGGCTCTGATACCACTCTAAGTCTATGCTAGCGCCCCGGCAGTCTACAGACGCCAAATGCGGAACAAAAACTTTTTAACTGGCGCTATCGTATACTTTAACCCGGATCTGCCATTATTGCTAAACTAACAAACTGTAAAGAGTGTAGAAAGGTTATACCGAACGATCCGAGTCCTTCGTTCTTTAACCATCATCCCACGCTCCGTTGCGGCTGCTTCGATCTCCTCGTCGAGGTGGCACCACGTCGACGATTCTTTAAACGGGCTCCCGCCTCTGACTTGAGGCAACTCGGTCGTCAAGTTTGCTAAAAGAGACGACCAAGAATGATGTAGAGAATGAGTAGATAACTTTGTCTCACTTCGTCCAAGTCCGTGGACGATCGGTTAATGAAGTTGCCGAGGGAATTGGGTGATGGAATGAAATGAACTGTAAAATTCCATGCACCCCAAATACTATCATATCTTTTCTACAAATGAAAACCACCAAGTGAGTGAGTGTGAGAGAGAGGGCCGGCCACTTTATAGAAGGAGGGAGGTGATGGTAGGAGCTATCATGGAGGTGACCATAAACAACCATCCTTATCATAACAAAAGATCAAGAACAAATATCTTAAGAAAAACAAGAATCGTTGAAATCAAAGCATGAGTCATAATCCTTGTCACCACTAACTAGAAACTTCTAGAATCTTCTAGAAGCATGACTCACCCTCATCCAAGAAAAGATAAATCCGTCTTTAACCGAATGTTAAAAGACGGCTGATAGAAAACTGGAAACTGGCAACTTCCAAAAGTGATCCTGAAACGACTTTCAGGATAACCCCGAAACTGTATAAATATACCCGCATTTGTATTACGACCGAATACAAATGCAACTGAGACAAAGATATTATACCTACTCAATATAATACTCGGATCCGGCTTAAACCAAAGCCGACCAGTATCATCTGCCCGAAAAATAACACGTGCGTAAACGCACGTGTATTTTCCGAACCCTGCCATAAAACCATACGGCCTCTACAACATTTCGCCCGAACTTGGGAAACTGTCTGTGGGGGACTCTAATGACTCGTCAATACCCTGGCAGTGGGTTTAACCACAAACCGTCAGCGGCACTAGCAATGCGTAACGGCTGCCCATGGACTGACCTCAAGGGAGGCTGATGAGCGAACTCATCCAGAAACCCTACTGAGCTAAACAGTGACAATGTATATACAGTCCGGTCCGTTCGTCTATGAGTATCGCATATCTGCCTAGGGGGCTAGTAACGTCAAACCCCCAATAGCAGTATAAGTCGTGTCGGAGTGAAGCCCAATAACACCCTGAGATACTACTGGAGTACCTACCAGTAAATCTCCTGCCACGGCCGTGGGCTTTGTGTAATGGCTCTCCTAGACACAGCACGATCTCGCCCCCAATACCGGGAGAGACGAATCCCCTGCCGATCCGCTCACGTGCCTCCATATGGCTCGGGACTGTACCCAAAAACTACCTGTTTGCACGACTCCTTTGAGCCGTGGTAGGGTAGAAATCAAAGCACAGTGGGAACTCACACGAGACAAATGACGACCTCAGGTCGATGAACTAACCTGTACACATGTCACCAGGGAACTGCTATCTGACGATAGATATAGTACTAACTAGCAGATTCCCGGCGAGTCCTGTCCGGTGTACTCATAACCCAATGAGCACCTGTATACATTTAGGTGATCCAACTGACACCAGTGGCTTGTGAGACCGGCCACCGCCCCTCGTCGGGGTCTCGACTGTACACACTAGTCTACTCCGGAGTATCGATGCCCTGTCTCGAAACTCCCACGACTAGGGACCACAATTAAGGATATGCATATAAACCACCCAACTCTCACGTATATGATCGCCATCATACTGTTGGTGGTAAAGCAAGATCCTAAGGGCTCTATCAAAGTGTAACATGTAATCAGTCACCTGAACATGTACACGACTGATAAAGGCAAACCAGATAGCATACTATCATCTCGAGTAAGATTGTCCTACCGGTATAGGTCCTCCGCAATCATTGCAATCACGTACCTGTGATCCAATAATTGACTATGAGGGCACTATCTCCAACAACTTTTACAAAAGAAAACCCCTTTTTAAATAAATTATCTTCAAAAGGCGAGACGTAGAATTTAAACAAGATGCATACCTACAACAACAACAACAACTGATCCTTTTATCACAACAAGATCCATACCTATCTTCACAAAACAACGTCCGCTACATGTGCCGCGATATATATATATATCATACGGCTATTTTGAAAGGATTTCATATACATATATCTTCCGCGTACTTTTATATGATTGCATATGAATGGGTGATATATATGTATTATAGCCTTGATTGGGTTAACTTAGCCGTGTGTTATAGATATTGCACTACGGTTACGGTGATCGTGATTTGACACCATTGTATATGTATGTAGTGAGTTATTGACAATTGATAATTGTTAGTGTTTCGTTGCGCGGTATTGCATTTACTTCCGTGACTCACATACTTTCATATGCTTATGGTTATGTTGTGCCCGTACCGAGCCAAATACTGATTACTTGATATTAACATGATAACCACACATAGATTCATATTTTACATGTTAGGATAGCGGTACACGAGTTGTACATGAGGGCTTACTATCTTTATATTCCATCGTTCGAACTCTAGTTTTGACGCGTGCTTATTTACCCTCCTTGATGTACATATTTATCATGCTTTAGTTGTTTCACCACTTATCCATGCGACTTCTACCTTGTTATATAATTCTACTCACGAATTGGCAACTCACCCCGTTGTGTCATAGTTCTTTGCAGGTTTGACCGCTTGGATCCGTAGCGGCTTATTTGGTACATTTGTTATCTTTTGGGCGGGGTTGTGCATATCTTGAGTTGGTGGGTTAGATTTTGTATTGGCATTTTCCCTTGTACCTATTTGTATCTAGAAGTACTCTATCAAAAACCAAGTCTAATATTATAGTGACCTTAGAGTTGTATATTTATTGTCGGACTCGACTTTATGTTTATTTTGTGTTGTTACTTTCCGCATTGTTGATTCTTTCGCCTTTTGGCGTTGTATATTACTGTGTGGTTGTGTTTCCGCCGTTTGAGCATTGATTTAGCTCCCGTATATAGGATGTTGCTATACTTATTATCATTATACTCGTTTTATTTAAAATTTACAAAAAAGGTGCAATCCGTTTCTCAAACAATCTTTCGAAACAAGTTTTACTTTTACAAAACTTCTTTAAAACTTCACATCTATCTATTATTATCTATTTTCCATTGATATATGGTTTAAATTCTTTGTTTTGGCTTACTTTGGTTACGATGGGGTCCGCTTGACTTCATGTAATTCTTGTGCCGGTCGTGTGCCCTTTTCGGGTCGTGACAATACTCTTCTCAAGCATTTACAATTCAAGTTTTAGTATACTTCAATGGAGTATAAGATTTGCAATTAAAGTTCAAGGGTTTCTTTTTCTGTTGGTGAGTAAGGATGAACTCAAAGAATGAATGCAATTTTTCAGAATGGTTGTTGTGCAATAACTACACAAAAATCCTTTTATAACCCCCCACACAAAAATCAAACAGATACATGCATTAATTACGCCTCTGCAAAGAAACAGACGTCTGAAGGCAAAAGAGACAGACATCTGAAGGCAAAACAAAACTAGTCGATATAGCATTAAATGCACGTAACGGTAATATTTTTCAAACAAATATAGCTTCAGACGTCTGTCGTCTTGAGCTTCAGTCGTTTGCCGTGGTTTTTAAAATATGGCCAATGAAGGAACATAAACCAACCAGACATTTGAAGACAAAGTGACGCACGTCTGAAAAACAAAAGGTATCCAAAGTTTTATACCTTCATACGTGTGTTTAAATAAGGTTCAGACGTTTGTTCTCATAAAAAGTTTGAAAGCCATGAAAACACAAAGAACATGCAGACGTCTGAAGAAAGTTTGACATTGAAAAAACATAGGACAACCAGAAACATGGACAGACGTTTGTTCTGTCAAAAACTTTTAAACATTGAAAAACCAGAGAACAACCAGACGTTCCTTCTGGCATGCTTCAAACATTTGTTCTGAAGAAGAAACTGATATTTCAATATTTGTGCATATTTTACAATAAATACCAGATGTCTGAATAAGATTAGGACAAACGTCTAAAGAAAGAATGCGCAGAAAATTTTGAACTTGAAATTGAATAAAACTTTGCCAAGTTTTGTCCAAAGATCTCATACATGCAAAGTGTATGTGTTTTAAGTTTTTCATGCTAATCTCATAAATCATGAAGTACTTAAATCGATTTCCTATGTCGAAATCATTCGTTTGCCAATTCTTAAATCTCCCCGATATCTCGATACAAGCTCTTGAATTTTCGAATTCTCGAGTTCTTTTAAACTCGGACTTTGGCTCCTTAGTTTCATAAAGCTTGAATGTGATCATTGAGAAGCTCTAGTCCATTAATCCCCAACCACTAATAGATTTGACATTTAAGCTCAATTTGCTCCACCCTCCATCATAAACTTGTGTCGGTTGATATTCTGAAATCTTTCTCAAATATGACCAAGCTCATATACAGTGTTATAAAGTATACAATATGAAACACATGTATAGATCTATTAATATTATATAACATCATCAAAACTAAATACTAAATAGTAGAATTATGAAAATCCACAACGCATCAGGTAGGATAGAAAGCACTTAGGAAATTAGGAAATCATTGTCTTTGATATCTGTTGGAATATTTGGCTTCATAGGAATAATAGACTTTTTTATAATTCTAAGAAATATATATTGAATATTTTAAATGTGACTGAAACCAATATTGAATTCTGGTCAGGTAGTGCTGCAAAAAGAGTTGAGAAAAAGGTAAGGACGATTCCAAGGGATGAGGGTTCAGTTGCGGGCATGGGTAATTCAGCTACCTTTGTTTTGGCGGACGAGACATCACAGGACAGAGGATGTCAACCGTAAGCAATAACGGTTTCGAGGAACAGTTTGTGTGGGAGATGATATTGCTGGTTTATTTTTGCGAGAACAGGATATGTTATCCTCTCTTTTCTTTTCTTTTTGATTTTTTGTGAGACTTTTTAATGGAGTTTCAGAAAATTATCGTTTAATGAAACGGTAAATTATCGTTTAATGAAACACTGGGCACTTGGCCTTCATTTTGATTCAAAAAAGTAACCCATTGAAATTTATATTTATTATCAGAGAGCGTGAAGGCATCAACCGAAATTGTTGTTACTTTAATTTATGGATCCGAAACTTGAAACTTAAAACTTGAGATTCAAATGTTTCATAATCATATATATTAGAAACCACTTCAAAACCTTTACAAAAAGTTTGAATTATCGAACCATGAGCTGTATGTTTGAAAATGAGAAAGAGGGTCGCAATAAAGATAAATGAAAACAAGTCGATGGTTGAGAATCCTGAAGTAGATGACAACACGTGGGTCCATTCTGATGACGTTGTAGAAAAGAATATAACTGTTAACAATTCGAAAGGGGCCCGAACCCTAGTAAAATCAATCTTTGATCATACAGAATTCGTTGGTTGATAGATATGTTGTGTTTTCTTGAAGCAGAGAGAGGAGAAGTTACAGAAGACAAATAAATTATCATAAACAAATTTAATAACTCAAACCTAATTTTATTTTTTCTTCCTTTCTACAATTTGATCTTTAGATTAATCACATGCGAAGTTGTAGATGGACTTGAGAAAGTCCATTAAGTCTTTGTTGCATACAGCTAAACACCATTAGTTTAAAGTATATTCAATAAAATATGCTTTTATATACTTTTGCAATCTTCCATGCCTGGAATGTACTAGCAGAGAAGAAAGGGAATTTTGACAAAGCATATAACAAATGGCTAAATTCTTTATTTCAAAAAACCAATTAGTTTAATGCAGGTATGAATGTTGCTACTTCTTAGAGCATTATTGTTAAGAATAGAAATACTATTGGATGAGAAGAGAGAAGGAAGGTTCTTAAACCCGAATTTACAAAGCATTCAATTTAAAAGCCGCCGATATTTAAAATAAGTAATAGCATCTCTTTTTTTGCATTTACAACTTCTATATGAAGCACCGAGGATTTTTATTGTATGATTTTTATTGTATGATGTATAACTTATATTTTGCAATGATCCATCGCACTTTCACAAATAAAATAATAAGATATTAATTCAAATAGTTACCGTTTACTTCAAGACACAATCTTGAAAATATTTTATTTTATTTTAGTTTAATTTATTTAGTAGGACTCTTGACACTTTTTCTTTCCAAAAAAAGCCTAAATTCTTACCAAGATATTAAGATACCAAAAACTTTCAATGTTTTCAAATAAACAAACAAAATTAGTAAATTGTGAATAAACACCATAAACATAGTAAGCTGCTAATAAATGCCCCCGGTTTTCCACAATTTTAACCGTACTAGTGTAACCTAGACCTAGACCATCCTAATGCATATTTATACATTAAAATTGTTAGCAGTGATTATTCACCAAGTTCACTGCATTTATTTGCAATTTATAAAGATCATTGTGTTGGGTAAAAAGTACAAAAAAATTCAGAGAGAGTCTTCCATAAGAATAAGTATAGGCTCAAGAGGTAGAGAAGTCCGTAGCAAAATCTTAAAAAATTATAAAATTAAAATAAAATAAAAAAGATTAGCACAACTCATAATTGAAACACATTATGGAATCGCAAAACCAATGCAACCAAACAACAACGCCTTGTTACTATTTTGTAGAACAACAGCAAGGGCTCATGCAAAACTAGAATACAAATGGTCTCCTGCCACCGAAAGATAAGGAGGCAAAATTAAATAAAGCTTATGATACACCTCTTATATGATCGGTTTCCTAACATTACCTCTAAGCCCTACACGACAATTACAACATTTTTTTCATTTATCCTTTTCTCTTCTCAGTTTTTGTTTCTCAAGCTGGATTTACAAAGAAAGGATGATTGAGGGCTTCGCTTGCAGTGAGCCGCTGCAATGGCTCATATTTAAGAAGGCCACACAACAAATCAGATAAGTCAGTCCCTAATCGATGGTCCACACGCCTTAAAACCAGATCCTGAAAGATTGAGAATTAAACATACAAGGGTTTTTTTCTATATGCTACACACGAATCTTTCGTATTTGTAAATAAGACCCCGAAAACTTCATATTTCTAAATAAATCCCCCAAATCTTCTCCATGATCTAAGAAGATTCAAGAATCTTCTGTCAGTTAAATGGAGACTAACATGGCTATTAAACACCTATTCTACCCTCAACCATTCCTCATTTTGATATAGTTGGTCGTCTAGTAGAAAAATAATAATCTATTATTCATGAAGATGGCTCAAGAAAATGCCTGCCGAAGAGCCTTTACTTGAGCAGCATGGACACACTCCTACTTGGTAGGAGGTCTTGGATTCCAAATCCTCTTGCAGTGGCAAAAAGAATTTTCTACCAATTATGTGGAAAAAGTTCTCATGAGCCTACCCAACACCCTCTCCCAAAATATAGTCTGGAGGTCCGTCTAGAATAATACTCAACCGTACTTATTTTGCAACGAACTGACCCAAGGATAAAGATAGTCAAAATTGCATAAATTAATGTACACATGATTTATAGGATGGAATCAGTGTCCTAAAAAACGGTTTGGACGGCCTCGTAGGAGAAATGCCCAACACCTTTATTTTTTTGATTAAGCGATCAAACTAAGCAGTTGGATGCCATGACAACCACTTAAGCGGCCTAAATTAAGAAAACAATTACGCAGCCCAAACTGCTAAATCACTTTATGTTTATACCGCTAAGCAACCCATTTAATTATTGCAGTTTAATGCTAAGTTTAATATATTACACTCAATATTTTATGTCAGATATCGGTGTCGTGTTGGTCCAAACATTTTGATATCGGATATCAGAGAAATTTCGGTAATATTTGCTGAATATCGGTTCTACAGTTTTGTATTGTAAATGTCATTGATATAATTTATGCTTTTGATAAAAATGCCATCATTATAACTTAATATAAATTGTTTGTTCTATTAAATGAATTTATTTCTCAATAGCTCAATGGTAAAATGGTTCGCCTATTAAGCGAATTTATTCCAACTCGAAACCTTTTAAAATCTGAAGTCGAACTCGAAACCTTTGTTGACGAGGATCGCGTGAGTTGAGAGGAAGAGAACGAGGACGAAATCAAGCTTGAGTCGATAAGAATCGCCTTCGCTAAGGATTCAAGCCGCCTCATCGATTTCTGCCTTTGAGCGGGATCTGATTGGGAAATAGGACCAACTATAAAATGAGTCGGGTAAGTTGTAATGGTTTATAACTTGAGACCCCAAAAAACTCATAATAAAAGATTTTGGAAAGCAAGCTGAAATTTCTTCAAATATCTCAAAATTTCGCCGACACAAAATATCAGCCGATATATTCTCAATTTCAGAAAAAGAAATAATTTTGTAACTTTGTGTCGATTACTCACCAAAACGGAAATTTCGGAGATATATATCGGATTTTGGTCGACATTTAAAACACTGATTACACTCTCCACTTAATAATATTGTGCTTATTTACTAAAAACTTCCCTCGGATTTGGAACGATGACAAAAAACTGTCCTTTCATTTGGAAAAGTATGAAAAACTAAATTTGATTTAATGATCAACATCGGTCAACGTTAAAGGATTGAACTGTTCATGTCCAATGACCATTTTGCTCTTTTCATAATTAGTTACATAATTATTAATTATTTTAGTAACAATTTTAAATAGTTATTAAATATTAATTTGGAAAAATTATGGTGGTCGTGGATTCATACCTGATTATGTAATTATTAATTATTTTAGTAACAATTTAAAATGATTATTAAATATTAATTTGGAAAAATTAATTATAGCGGTCATGGAGGTCGACGGTCGCGGTGGGTAAAAGAGGAAATCGCCAGAGACGAAAAGAGGGCGCCAGAAAAGGAAACGATGAGAAGAGGATGAAGTACCTTATTATTAATACAAGAGGGCACCAGAAAATGAAATGATGAGAGAAGAGGATGAAGAAATACCTTATTATTGATACGATTTTTCATAATGTTTGTGGATATTACAACTTTATTTATAGTCTACAACCCCTAAAAGCATATTCGGTTAACCTTTTTCCATCTGTCATGTTATATTAAAAAGTTTATTATAAGCTAAAATTTCATAATCATAAACTCAACAAATCTTAAGTTATACCAATATTTTTGAAAGTCTTTTCAAAAAAAATAAATCATTACATTTGTTATTTAAATTTTTATAAAAATCAAATTTTGGTATTAAAAATCTAATCAAATTTGGTATAAAATAAAATTATCTAATCATAAACTTATCAAAACTTTGTTATACCAACATTTCTTAAAACCAAAATCAAATCTTCTCAAAACAAGAAACCACTGCAACCTTTTATAATTCAAATTATTACAATCCACATTTGTTCTGTTTCGTTGTTATTTAAAATTTTATGAAAATACCATATGCCACGTGCATTCAACATGCAATAAATAGTATATAAATATTTGTTAATAGAAAATACTAAAACCGCGTAGACGCCAACCGGGCCGACCAATTTTTAAATACTTAAATGGATTCAAGATAGATTGTGTCAATCATCAAAAAAATGGCGGATAATTAACTTTAAATGTGATGCTTCATCTTTAGGAGTAAGGTACCATTTTATACCACCTAGTACTAAGATACCATCTTACACCACTTTCTCATAAGATAACCTATTAAATAATTCACGTGTGCAGGTATTTATTCCGGCGTGTTTTCATTCAATTTGTGCCAATCCTAATCTTATTTTGGGTTGGATTTGAAACCCCCAAGTTGTGTTTTGAGCGGGGTTCTAAGTAAAGGTGCAAGAAACCCATGGTCGACCTGTAATATCGAACTAACAAGAAAGCTAGGCAGGCGCTCAAACTTGTACTTTTGCTCGGGCAGACTATCCGATCATAGGCCAAAGCTTTACTACCCATTTAATTATTACCAAAATCCAGCCCGTCCATTTAAAAGTATCACCAGCTGAACACAACCTACAAGTTCGTGGGTTTTACCAACCCGTACTGAAGATAAAAGCTGGTGATGAAAAACTTATGATGGTACCTCCAAATAACAATGTAACTGCTTCAAATGAAGCTATTCAATATTGATATTATGTGAAGCTTTTCAATTAGATTTTTTTATTATGGAACTTGGCATGCCTTTAATTTCAATTTTGTATGTTTATGTACATATTTTCATATATGTACCGACTATATTTTACTAAAAATGATTTGACTTTAATTATTTTAAATATGCATTCTGTAAGTTATCCATTAACCCGCTCAACTAGATGACCTGTTTAACCATACATGGGTTGCCCGTACACCCACCTTTCATTAACATGTCGGATAATGGATACAAAATTTAGCCCCGACTAATTCCCAATATTTTTTTACCGGTACCCATTTAACCCACCAACCACAATGACCCACCCACGGGTTGAACCGAACTACTCATTCGACACATCAAATTCTTGGATCTCTTACGATATTTCGGGTTGAGAGCTCAAATGAAGTCAAAATAATCAAGTAGGTAGATATCATATTATATGAGAAGGGATAGAGTGTGCACACCTTAAGACGGTCAAGTTTCCTTACAGCCCTAATGCTTTCTCTTGACACCGCACCTTCCGGCCAATTCAATCGTGCACCTCGCCTAAAATACTTTGAGGCAGAGGTACTGCATTTGCAGCAGAAAAAATAGAATCAATTACACTGAGAAGAATAAAGAGAATATATAAAACACAACAGATATATAAAACACAACAGAGAGATCAGAAGGTAAAATAAGGATTAAGTTTGCCTGGTGCATTCTTCACTTCATGCATTTCTCTTATTAGATGGAAGGTAACACAAATAACAAAAGCTTGTGAACCAATATGGTCTTCATGCATTTGCTCTTAACACAAATAACTAAAACTAGTGGACCAATATGTGCCTGCACTTGACAAAAGTTAACCCATCTCATCAGATTCAATGATGAAAATATTGCATGAACGCGCATGAATTCAATCGCTCACATATTTCTGTAAATGGATGCGTTCGAGACCAATCTCCAGCTTAGCAAGTTCCTAGTTTGGATTTTGATAAAATTATTGCCAAAAGCACATCTTCGTTTTCGTCCAGAAAATAATAATTAAATAAAAATAAAAGGAACAAAGTTCCTATGCATGCCGCGATTAGGATCATTGATTTGGGCTTTAAATGTTTCCTTTCACATTACGAATGTAGGTATATGCTCATACTAAGACTTAGGTATTCAGATTCAAGTTTTATGTAAACCGTGGAGGCATCTGTCAACATAATATTGTCTTGAACCAGTTGTGACAGATTCTTCTCTCAAATCTTCAATACAACAAAGATTTGTAAGAGAGGCACGGACCTAAAGAGTTGGGCACATTTGCTCTAAAATGGACTAAAGCAAGAATTGAAGTAGTTAAATTCAACATCCTTAATCAGCCAGTTAGCCAGTTTCACTTCTTGTTTTACTGATTAAAGACCAGAAGCTTCTATGTCAATGACAGAAAAATGGAGTGTGTGGGGAAGAGGACTATAATGGTAATAGAGGAAGAAGGGACTAATATAATAGACGGCGAAAGATTAAAATAATAATCTAAACTTCTATCGAGATTGTTTGTCAATCGGAAGGTAAGGAAAAGATGGGAAAGAGGATGATGAATCTCTATTTTCATAACGTCAGGTTACTAATAAGACCATATATAACGCAGCATGAGAAAGTGAGTTTCCAATCACCATACCAAAACGTGGACAATCGGACGCCACTCGCCTTGCAATTTCAATCACCATAACACATGCATCTCTCAAATCCTTTCGTACAATAAAGATTGTAAAAGAGGCACGAACCTAAAGAATTAGGCACATTGATTCTAAAATAGACTAAAGCCAGTATTGAAGCAATTAACTTCAACAGCCTTAATCAGCCACTTTAGCCTCTTGTTTTACTAATTCAAGACCAGAAGCTTCTATGTCAATGACAGAACGATGGAGAGCGTGGACTATAATGGTAATCTAAAACTGCTTTAAATGAAAATGAAAAAAAAACCTCCCCTTTTGAGAGTCCTTTTTCTATTCTCACCATGTTTTTGTCTTTTAATGTACACCATTTATTATAGTTGGTTAAATTAAGTGTTACTATGAGAAATGTAACTCAAAATATGGATTAGGAATATATAAATCTAAACTTACTCTACTAAATAGTCCTTTTTCTATTTTCACACTGCTTTTTTACGTGTTTTATATCATAGGCTTAAAAAAAGTCCCTATAAGAAGTGTATTTAAGAATATGGAGTGGCATTAGTATGATTTTGAAAGAGCCCACTAACAATATTCAGGTAGAAAAAAAACAACATTCCGATCAATTCTCTCTTGAAAAATGTTCCCCCCTCCCTTCTTCTTCTTCTCTCTCTCTCACTCTCAAAGTTGTGCAGTTACTAAAAGTAATCCCTCTCCAACCACATCCTAACCCATTTGTATCTGCAATAAAATTAAATGGAAAAGAAAGGAAGCAGGCCTCTTTCATTTAAAACTCTCTCAGGTCGCTAATCGTTTCTCAATTCTTAATCTCGCTGTTAATCTGTTAATTTTTTGGATATTTTTGTTTGGGTTTTTTGGTTTAATTGAATAAGGGAGTTTGAAGCACGGGGGTTCGCTGTCGCTGTTGATTCATTCTTCAATTCTTAAGGTGTGTCTTTCAATGTCTCGCTTGTTCCTGATTGTTGATTTTAGAAAGAAAAAAATGCAAATTTGTTGTTATTACTAATAGTAGACTAGGATTAGATGTTGATCGGTTGAAGCAGCATTCGAGACAAGTAAATACGGTTTGACCACATCGGCAAACCATTCATCAATGGGGATATATGAAGAAGAAGAAAATTCATGTCTTCAAGCACTCTCTCAAAGGACATCACCCTCACGGGCTCTGCAGCCATCGTCATTGAATCCTTTGATCTCTCTCTCTCCCCCTCTCAGCAACAGGTAAAAACATAAATTTTTATGATTTTATCCTTCAAATTCTGTTTATTCCAAGTGCCCAATGGGCTTTTCAGTCAAAAAACCAAAGAAAAAAAGGAAATTATTTAATTTCTTCAAATTATTTATTTCTTATTTTCTCAGGTTTTGGATCTGTTTCCTTAAAAGGTTTGCAAGAAAAATAAATATAAATTGAAGTATATAAATCAAGGGAGGTTGAAGAAATAGATTTTGAAGAGACTGGTGATCTCTCCTTTGTTTCATAGAGTTTGAGAGAGAGAACAGAGATGGGATTCATTTTCAAAGGTATTATCTTTTCCTCTTTTTTTCTTTCTTGAAATTACATCAATATATTATGTATATGGATGATTTTATTTTTAAAGGAATTGATGATGTGACTTATTTTGCATGACAAATCAAATTATGAATGATTCATATGTAATTAATGTTTTTGCATGGTCTTATATTATAATGTCAAAACAAAAAAAACTTTAGAGTTATATCAATTATAAGCATATACGACAATTTTATATTGACGGGGCATTTTGTTTTGCTAAGTTGTTATTTATGAAACATGGGGTTTTTTATGAAACATGAGAGACTTCGCTCACCGTAGCCGAAAAATGTTACATGCTATTATAATAGAACTTTATAAAATTCAACTGTAGTTATTCAAGTTGAATAGATATAAATCTTACATTTTTAAAATTCTTATATTTTAAATTATTAAAATCTTACCCTTTTGAGATCTTTTAAATTAACTGTTAAATCGTTTAGCTTCGGTTTCAGTAAATGTTTGGTCGCGTGATTAAATATATTTTTAACTTTATCTTTCAGATTCCACGATCGGTATCCTTTCATATCTCACAACCGCCTTCCACTTGCAACACAACTTCTACCCCATCTGTTCTCATAACCGCCTCCTCATCCGATCGTTGAACTGCTAACGATTTTCGAAATTTACTTACATTGGGCCGGTGATGGTGCATTTCTCTTCATCTTGGATCCGTGGGTTTATGATAAGATGATTTGATATTAACGACAACTAATATGATTCTAACCCTTTTCTAAGGATCACTCATGATTTATACGGCTCACCTTACTGCTTGATTTAATAGGCAATGTTCGTTCTCTCTGAGTTTGTGATGCCCAAAAATTGTTAATTTTCGAACTTCTGGAAAAAAATTCGAAATTACAAGTTGAAATCAATTATCAATTATTGTGTTTTATTTATTTCTTAATCTAACATTAAAGATGAGATTTTAGGATTAAATAGGTTTTATTTTGGTTTTTAGGTCAACATTCAAATCTCTTCTATTTGACCATTTCAAAGAAATGCCAATTAGTTTTGTATGAAATCTTATATTTGTAACGATTTTGGGTATACAAGATTGATTTTTATTGATTGATTCTCGGTGCTGCTTGAGATCTATCAATTATGAGTTCTTTGTTCATTTATGATTTTTGACAAGGGAACTTTCTATATTCAAATTAAATACTGCATGAAGAAGAACGGTGTAAATTTGATTTGTGGCTAGTGGTTTTTTTTTTTACTCTTATCATAAAAATTGCTTTGCAAATGAATATTCCTTTAATTTCTATTATCTTAAGAAAAAATTTCTCATCTTTCTTTTATCTCTTAGAAAAAATTTATATATCAATATATTTTTTGGGAGAATTTTAACACCTTTAACGATAAATGTGCAATTTATCGCTTTTAAACATTTATCGCTTTTAAATCCACTAGACATGTATTTAAGTTTCTTTTTTTCAATGAGAAGATGTTCTGCCATAAATTCTTTATTGTGTTATTTGAGAGAGATTTTACTTATTTAGCTTTTAATTATTTTTTTATAGGCATTCTGTTATTTTTATAACAAAAATCCACAGTATAATGCTAATAAATAATTTTTTGTTTGGTTTTGTTTTTCTTCATAGATTTATATGAAATTTTGTAGGTACGATTATCTACAATTTAACACTGCTTGTGCATGGTAGAATTTTCAGAATTTCATGTAGCCTTAAGAAACTTGCAACGTATACATATAAATAAAATCAACATAGTTATTTGATTTACAAATTCCAAAATATTTTTCTTTGAATATCCATATCGAATTGCATACTCAAAAGTAAACGATCTTAAACCATATAAATCATTGAAGTCAAACTTTAAGCATCTCAAATTAACCAGAATACATATGAATCACTTCCCTCGAAACCAATTGAGGTTACACAGAAAACATTTTGAAGTCGTCTCACAAAAACACTAAAACCAATGGGAAAAATTATCAGAACCAAGAAATTGAGAGTCAACTAATTAATTTTTTTTAAAAGAGTTTTAATTCTCCATTGAAACTTCATGCAAGCAGAAAACTTTTGAAGTTATGTATATATATATATATGAAACCATCCTACAAAAAGTTTAGAGCCAATAGCAAGTAGTATCAAAGGGCAACATTTCCATAAGTTGTATCAATGTTGTAAAAATCGTTTTACTCAGCCGAGTACTCGTACTTGGTCAGAAACAAACTGGAACTTAGCTGCCCGGTGTATTAATCGATCAAAGTGAGTACTCGCTTAAAAATCCAGTTAATCGGTCTGATTACTCGTTTTGGGTTTAGTACTCGGTTTTTAGGGCTGAAAATCATTTCAAATTTGAAAGTTGAAACCAAGGCCCAATAATTCTGGCCCAATTTGAAAATTAATAATTCTCACCAGTCTTCCCATCCCTAACCTGTGAGCAACTTTCGACGTCTTCGATTATATATATATATATATATATATATATATATATATATATATATATATATGACCGCATAATCTTCGTAAAACGATTAATCACCGAGTAATTCGATTACACACTAACCGCCGGCCGAACGAGTTGAAAAACGAGTATGTTTTTTACCACATTGGGTGGTATTCATGTTATGTGCCTCCTTCTATTTCTAGATATCTTTAAAAAATTATTTTTCCTAATTTGTTTTTTTATTGATGAAGTGCTATTTTGTTTTGAGTAATTGAATTTTTGTTGCCGTTGATCTAATTCTTGGGTTGTTTTCGGTGTCGATTAGTTTTACCATCATAATGAGTTTGGAAACCCTAATATGGTTTCGTTGGTTAATTATTTGCCTTTTTACTTCTAATGTGTAATCTTTTTTGTTAATTGAAATCATTGTTTTATAGGCTGAAATTGGTTTTGAATCTTGTGTACTGCATTCAAAGATTACTGAAATATGTAACAAACTAGATAACCAACTTTTGACTCGTAAATCATCACATTCTTAAATTTTTTATCGCTTAAATTTTTTATCGATCTTGTTTCCTTACAGTACATTTGGAATTCTTAATGTATTTGTTTATGTCAATCCATCCTGATCATCTAGATTAAGGTTTAAACAAATGGTGAGCAAAACAATAAGCCTACCATTTTCATACTCCGATGACATGAAACTCCATATAATGCAAATTATGTGATGTCATAATTGTGACCACGTCTTCACACAATAAACTTCAAAAATAAAAAAATGAAAAATGAGTAAATAGTCAATTTATTTTTCTTTACTCCAAAATGTGCATCCCCTTTTAATTATATGCATAAAGCACGTTATAGCTTATTATTTTTTGGCTAAATTGCAGGAAAACCTTCTCATTTTAGTCCGGAAAACCTATTATGACATCTTCGTCAACCTCTCTTTTAATAGTAATTTCCAAAATAACTCTCATTCAATTTATTAATTAAGACTAGTTAATAACACAAGCTAAACAATGATATAAGTTAGGGAAATTTTATGAATGAAAGGAAATAATAATGGCGTTAGGATTGGAGGAAGCAAAGTGAATATTTTCAAACTGAAGGTGGTTTCTGCTATTAAAGAACATGAGAGAAATCTTGCAATTTAGTCCTTTTATTTCTTGAACCATATTTTTTACTCAACTTAATTTAATTTAAACACAACTTTTTCCATTGAGATTGTTATATATTATTTCTTTCTCAATGTGATAAATATAAATATAACATTTGAGATGAAAGTGATTATAACATTCGAAACAGTTGGAACACTGTTTATAACTGAAATGAGCGCAAATTTTATGAAAAATATTATCCATTTATGGAACATGTTTTGGTCCAATGATCTTAAGAGAAGGTTGGCAGGTTAAAAACTGATCATAAACTAATTTTCGAATCTTAATTTTTATTTTTATCATAAGCAAATACTTATATAAACTTATTCTATTCCAAATCTCTTTTGATTAGTTTGCTCTTACTTCTAATTATGCCTTAAAAAATGAATGAAATATCCATAGCTTATGACAACTAATTTTTAAGATCACAATTTATCGTTTTTTTCAAGAATTTTATCTAACTTGAATTTGTGGCATGAAATTAATTGATGGCGAAGTATTTGATCTTAATGGTTTGAAAGTCGTGTATGCATTGAGGGATGACTTTGTAAAATTCTTTAAGAGTTCGGATATCTTGGGATCAGGTTATGAGTAAATTACATCAAACCTTAGGCATGTCCTTTACCTGTTTACGTATTTCACTGACTAAGTCCAACAACTGAAATGATATTTTCAGTTACCTCAATTATAGAGTTTATAATTTATATATGCTTGATAAGGCAAAAGATGCCACGTGTAATGCTAAAGTTAATAATTTTCAGTTCCATTCAAGTCTTTCTAAATTTTCTGCAACGTGTTAGTCTCTGCATGATCCTAACCAGTATTTTAAAGGGCAGTTCGGCGAGGCGAAGCGTTTAACCTTCGGCTAGACGAGACATTAGGCCTCGAGACGTGAGCTTAAAGATTTTCGTATATTTATTAATTATAAATATAAATAAATAGAGAAAATTCAGAATATAAGATAGTATTATGATCTTGCTTCACTCATGCCAAAACAAAAATGTCCTTAACATAATTTTAAGAAGCCAATGTCAAAATCAAAACAAAAACATCAATATGAGGCCTTCAATCTTCATCGATCATCATAATCTTATACTAGATCGTTAATATTGGCCATCAACTCATCGTCCGAGTCTCCAATGCTGCCATCAACATATTCCTCCTCGTCTTCTACGACTTTAAGTGCAATCTTCTTGCCTTTGCCTAAAATTTAAGTCGTCATAGTTAAATTACAGCAAATGTAGAAAAAATCATATTATTATAGTTAATTCAACTCCTTTTCTTCCTTTTCTTCAATTCCCCCCAACCGATGCCTCGTTTTGAGTTATCGACGGCTCGGAAATACCCACATGTAATTGGGATTCAGTCGTGGGGCCCACGAAATAAGCGTACGCTTCAAGACGCTTCACGATTGAAGCGTACGCTTCGTCCGCCTCAATAGAGCCTCGCGAATGAAGCGTACGCTTCAAAGGAAGGGTATCGCCTCTCCTCTGCACCAGGGCAAAACCCTAACCATTCACCCTGGAAACGCCTTCAAAAACACTAATCCTAACACTCTCAACAACTATCTTTTTTCTTTCCTGGATTGCCTTCTTCATCAAATTTTTTTTTAGGAGAATTGAGCTCTACCGTTGGAAAATTTATATAATGCCAGCGACAGATGCCCGATCATGAGAGAGAAAGAGATAGGAACGCCGACCACACGAAGTTGTGCGAAAGGTGCCCGAAATTCTTCATCTCTTTTTCTCTCTTGTCCGGGTGTATCCGGTACATCGAATACTTCCCCTACCTTTATGGTGCTAATGTTTCTTATGCTTGGTTGACTGATTTGGCTTATTTCAGATTTGAAATTTTTAAAATTGATCATGTGCTTAAAAGAGAAATGAGTATTTTGTTTTGTCTAATTTACTGATTTATATATTGATGCATGTTATGTCTAATTTAGTTGGATTACATGGAAGCAAATGGTTCATGATTCTAAAAATACAATAGACACCGACAACGATGTGCTCTACGTGAATGATGAGATGATCGTCCAAAGTTAAATCCAACGGAAAAAAGAAAGAGTTTATTTTGCAAGATGATTGAGCAATTTAAGTTCATACATTGGTTCTTAAGAGTTTGGGGTTTAATTTTGAGATTGCAATAAGCATGTTGCTTCTTTCATAAAACTACGTTTTATGTAAGTTAGGTTATTCTCTTGTATTTGAAGTTTAATTAACGTGCGAATTACGTGATGCTCGTATGTTGCATGTATTACATATATTATAGGACTTATGTTTTATAGTTAAGTGAACGACTATTTGATGCATGTATATGTTGCATCTATTTTGTGGCAATATCTGTACTCGAAAATGATTCCTTCAGTTTTCTATAAGTGGCCAATGTTGTGTTAATTTATATGTGGATCATTGGTTATAAAAAATGTATTGTCATTAATTTGTTTTTTTACTCGTATAATTTTATAGTTACAATCAAATGATCTAGACTGCAAATAACAAAAGGAATTTAAGACCAATCAATATATAATTTTTTAATTATTCAACTGTACTCGTGTATTCTTTTTTCTTGGTATTTTATTTCAAAATTATTGTCTATGCATGACTTGAAATGGTTATATATCCATGTAATAATTTCTTGCATTTCTCCACGTGTGGCACACGTCTCCACGTGTGTGGCACGTGCATAACACTAACGGAGGAAGAAATGACTAATATAATAAAAGAGGGGGAAAGATTAAAATAATAATCTAAACTTCTATCGATATTGTTTGTCAATCGAAAGCTAAGGAAAGAAGGGAAAGAGAAGGATGTATCTCTATTTCCTTATCAGGTTACTCGTCAGACCATATAACACACAACAGGCGAAAGTTTCAATCACTATACCAAAACTTGGCCGCCACTTGCCTTGCAGTCCTTCCGAACTTATTTATACCCTCTGAGATCCAGCATTTCTCAATTTAGATTTTATGCGCCCGTATCCACCTGAAGCTTATCCCATTATGAGTACTCTCAATTCAAGGTTGAGAATTCAATAATATGTTTACTAATTTCTCAAGTGTGATGGTAATCAAAATTGATATATTGAAGTATATAAATGACAAAAGAAACACTTATTCAGACATTAAACATCATGGAATAAGATCAAAATTAGGACTACTGATATACATCCACAAAGGTTAATAATTAATAAAAACATAGTAAGAGCAAAGTTTGTCACCAAGAATCCTATGTCTAAATTCGCACGGATGGAGAAGGTGCAAAAGAACAACTCTTGTGCAATAACTTTGCATAAACCATAGGATCAAGAACCTGGGCGAAGACAACTGGTATATTCAATGTCAGGAAACTATGCAAGTAATAAAATGGGAATTTGTTACTGTAGCTGAGTTTTGATATTTTTGCCTGCTTTTGGATTTAGCATTTCAATTCCTGATACACGAGACTCCTTAATATGCATTTTCTGGCTCCCAAATACCTATCATTGTGTGTATCAAAACTCATTCTTTAGGTATTTATCCGCCGACATTTATCAACCCGATGGAATTGCGGGAACCACAGACAATATCAAGTTGATATCTGATCAGAAATTCTATCTCTATCATTTTTCGGAACCGTCTTTGTACTATCTATACGCTTCGTGATAAATTAAACGCATGATACTACTAGTATATCGTTGGGGCATCCCCTACTCAGCGACGCGCTACATCGGATCCCGGTGTAGTGTTAAGTATGCAAGGGCTTCTAGGTCGTCGTCCGGAAACGGCGCGCTACATCGGACCCCGGGTGTAGTGACAAATAAACAAAGGTTTCATAGAATCCGTCTACCTTCTTGGAACATAGGTTCTCTTACGGGTAGACTAACAGAATTAGTGGAGGTGATAATTAAGAGGAGAGTTGGTATTATGTGTTGGCAAAAAACTAAGTGGATAGGTGAAAAGGGTAGAGTCATAGAGCCTTGGGATTATAAACTTTGGTATACGGGTAGAGATAAAAATCGTAATGGAGTAGACGTAATCATAGATAGACAGTTGCTTGAGAATGTAGTTGAGATTAGGAAAAAAGGTGATAGAGTTTTACTGGTTAAGTATATTCTAGGTGGGGAGATCCTTAATATTATTAGTGCTTATGCACCACAGATAGGTCTTGATGACGCTAGTAAACGTCTATTCTGGAAGGATTTAGACGAGATGGTGCAAAATATACCTAGTGGAGAGAAGTTATTTATTGATAGTGATCTCAATGGACATGTAGATACTAGTCGTAGTGGGTCTGATACTATTCATGGAGGTTTTGGTTTTGGACAAAGGAATGAAGCAGGTAGCTTGATTCTAGATTTTACCTTGTCTTATGACTTGATTTTAGTAAACACATGGTTTAGGAAAAGAGAGTCACCATTAGGAGCGGATCAAGTGCAAGTCAAATAGACTTTTTCTGACGAGAAGGATAGAGGTTGTTGTATCGACTGTAAAGTAGTGCCAGTTGAGAGTGTAACCACTCAACATAGACTTTTAGTTTTAGATTTTTGATTTAGAAGAGAACCTAAGAAGATTAGACGTAAGGTAGAGCCTAGAATTAAATGATAGCGATTGAAGAAAGGTAACGAAAAGGTTTTTATAGATCATGTAGTTCAAGAGGCGGATTGGCAATCTGAAGATAATTCAGACAGAACATAGAACAAAATGGCTAGTTGTATCAGGAGGGTAGCTAGAGATCTACTTGGTGGGTCGAGAGGTGGTGGTCCACCATTTAAGGACACATCATGGTGAAATGAAGAAGTAAAGGCTGCAATTAAAATTAAGAGAGATTCTTATAAAAATTTGAAGAAAAGCAGAGATGCAGTGAGATTTGAGAAGTATAAAATGGTTAAAAAGGAAGTTAAGAAAGCTGTTCGGAAAACTAAAGCTATGGTCTATAAAGAGGTGTACGAGAAGTTAGACACTAAAAGGCTGAAAATAATATATGCTGGATTGCTCGGATGCGGAAAAGGAAGACCAGAGACTTATGTGCGGTGAAGTGTGTCAAAAATGAAAATCAAAAGGTTTTAGTTCGAGATGAGGATATCAAGGAAAGGTGGAGAGAATTTTGACAAATTGTTCAATAAGAGCTTTACTAAGAATTTGGATGGACTTGTCATTCAATCTCAAGATATAAACCGTGATTTCATATGTAAAATAAGACTACCTAAGGTTAAAGAAGCTTTGTAGAGAATGAGATCAAGAAAAACGGTTGGTCCAGACGAGATTCCTATCGAGATTTGGAGATACTTAGAAGAAATAGGCGTTAAATGGCTGACATATCTGTTTAATAAGATTTAGCAGACCAAAAAGATGCCAAATGAATGGAGAAAAAGTACCATTATATCTATCTATAAGAACAAGGGTGACATCCAAAGTTGCTCAAACTACCGTGGAATAAAACTTATGTGTCACACCATGAAACTTTGGGAGAGAGTGAGAACACAGGCTAAGGATATTAAGATAACAGAGAACCAGTTTGGATTCATGCCTGGACAATCGACGACAGAGGCTATTCATTTGCTTCGTCAACTTGTCGAGCGTTTTCGAGAGAGGAGAAGAGATTTGCATATGATATTTATTGATTTAGAAAAAGCGTACGACAAGATAACTAGAGATGTATTATGGGGAACAATGATGAAAAAGGGGATCCCCGGCAAGTATATTGACATAATCAAGTGCATGTACGATGGAGTAGTGGCAAATGTCAGAACTTGCGCCGGCCTAACGAGTGATTTTCCGATTACAATTGGTTTATATCAAGGATCTGCATTAAGTCCATTCCTGTTTACCATCGTGATGGATGAGCTCACTAGAACTATCCAAGATAGGGTACCTTGGTGTATGTTATTCGCTGATGATATTGTTCTAGTAAATGAGGCGAAAACATGGGTTAATACCAAATTAGAGTTATGGAGGCAAACGTTGGAATTTCGGGGGTTCAGATTGAGCAGGTCCAAGACAGTATATATGCATTGCAAATTTAGCAAACAGATAAATCAAAACCATATTGGTATAACATTGGAAGGGCAAAAGACATCACCGAGCGATCAGTTTAGATATCTAGGTTTCATCATCCAAAAGGATAGGGAGATCGATAGCGATGTTAATCAAAAGATTTAAGCTGGTTGGTTGAAATGGAGGAGTGCAACAGGGATTGTGTGATCATAACTTTCCGTTAAAGTTGAAAGGGAAGTTTTATCGGAGCGCTATTCGGCATGCCTTATTATATGGTACAAAATGCTGGGCTCCTAAGAAGCGTCATACACAAAAGATGCACGTAGCGGAGATGCGCATGCTTCGTTGGATGTATGGTAACACTAGAAAAGATAAGGTGCAAAATGAGGATATTCGTGCAAAAGTTGGTGTCGCACCCGTGGAGGAGAAGATGCGGGAAAAACGGCTACGATGGTTTGGTCATGTGCGACGCAGACCTATGGAAGCACCGGTTCGACGAATGGATACTCTCGATATAGACAATGTCAAAAGGGCGAAGGGGAGACCGAAGAAAACATGAAGGTGATACGAAAAGATACAGTTGCCAAAGGCCTCAATGAAAGTATATTGTTCGATAGGAGTCGATGGAGGCAGAGGATTCATGTGCTGGACCAGGCGTGATTCTCATGTTGGTTCATGTCGCCTACCCCATATGCTTGGGATAAAAGGCTCAGTTGTTGTTGCATACTACTTAGAGTAATCATTGAGGAAGAATTATGTTCAAGAAATTTCACAGATATATTAAATCAGATGCAACCACGTCTATATATCAATAAACCTTACATGGCTTTTATAATCATATGCTCAGGTATAGGTCCCAAAACCCTCTCCATCATGGCCAGGTGCTCCAGATTCTCATGAGTTTGAAATAGCACTTCCCCCTGAAACAACAAACAATTGTTCAAAAACCGTACTCTTCATTAACGGAGAGACTATGTGACAAGCTAGTAGACTAACCAAACAAAGCTCGACAAGAATGCAGCCTACACTCCACAAATCGCAAGGATAATTCCAGCCTAGGCCTGGCAGTAGCAAAGTGATATGGCAAACGGTATGTGAGGACTTCCATTTTATATTTGTATCCATATGAAATTTAAAGATCAAGACGAAAATGACATAAACAGTCGTAAATAAAGATATCCGCTCAAAAATAAACTTCCAGGGAATCCTATCCAAAGATGCACTTCCAAATTAAAAAGATACACTCTATGTGACTTGTATAAAGCAAATCAGCAATTTCTCTCTTGAAGGAGTATCTTTATAAAGTTAAAACCACTTGATTAATTTAAAGTAAGCCACATGTGTATCACCAACATATGGTTCAGACCCCAAAATAAAGACAGGACAAAACTAGGTACAAGAATATAAACAGACGAGCAAAAAAACATTTCATCATCTGCTAAGAAAATATTATACACAAATCATAATGATCATGAAGCAATGCAGACAACAGGAAACAACAAGATACAGGAAATAGATCAATTACTGAAGAGTCCAGTAGGAGATCTAACGAGATATATAAAACACAATCGCAGCTAAGAAAAATCATCAGCTTTGAATGTAAAATCAACTGTCCAAGAATAGTAGCTTTAAGATTGATAGAGTATCCATTGTAGGGATGGGAGAAAAGAAAATAGCTAGACGATAAGAATTGGTTAATCCAAGATCAGAAGTATGCCACAATATATTAATAAATTATCTATATGATGAAATACAAGGCCCAAAAGTATGTGAAGAGAACCTACAGTAAGGCACCTTATGCTTCTAAATGTTACTAGACAATGTACTCGGAATGGTTTCCTAAAGGGTAAACTCCAAAGATAAAAGGGGTACAAATTAAAGTCATCCTGAAAGTTGAAACTAGTTTAAATTTGTTCATATTGGCAACCTGCAGCTTAGGCAAACAGAGTCAATTTAGCACTTATTTGAAAACTAATTTTACCTAAAATAATCTCGGGTGCCCTGTAATGCCTCGTTGATACAATGGAGCTATGGTCCTGATTCTCAAATGCAGTACTACCAAAATCAATCAGCTTTATGGCACTTGACTTAGGCAAGCACCTGAACTGCATTTCATCTTGTGATTTCCTCTGTATCATCTCAAGCATTCATACAAAGATAACTGCTGAGTCCATACACCTGATGGCAAAAAACTCGTGATTTCTAAATTTGCAGGAGACCAAAATACCTTGTTGCTTGGAATCGTTACATATTCAGGAGACACTAGAAGAATGTTTTCGGGCTTCAGATCAGTGTGAATAAGTCGTAATTCATGCATATCTACGGTAAAAGAGAAAAACAGAAGAAAAGACAAGAGTCAACCATGCCACCCTTAACAATAAAAAGTAAGGTGACGAGAAAACTGCAACTTAGGTTAAGAAAGATATAGTGGAGGAAATCAAAAGAAACCAAGGATGCTCCACACACATGCTACAGATTCCAAAAGCTGCCGTCCAAATTCCCGGACAAGTTCCACTGGAAATGGGCTGTATTTATTTCTCTTTAAAAACTCATACAAGCTTGGCCCAAGCTTCTCACATACCTGATAACATCATTGAATTCCATTCAAAGAAAAGGTTCATATTTATTTCTCTACAATCACAAACAAACCCTATAATGCCATAGCAAATCAAGCATTAACCCCAGTGACTTCCACATCCCAAGATATATCTTCATATTAATGATCTTATCAGGTTCAGAGCTATTGAACAGGTAGATAGATACAGATGATAAGCAATTCCTAGTAATAATATGTTGAAAGCAGGCCAAAACTAAAGAACCATAACTTCAGGTAAGATTACTCCAGTAGAAGCAATTAGTTCTCAGAAACTAACCATCTTTTCAAGGAACATGTTGCTTCTACCCCAATATTTATGTGTGAAAAGAAACTATTGTTTCATGGAAGCAGAAGATTTCATCCGAAGACATAGAAATAACAAACATTAGAAAAAAATATTAAAAGGATCTAATGGTTATTTATAAAAGTCGTTTAGTCCTGAAGATGAAGGCATGTGATTAAAGTGTAATATGCATCTACATTGAGCTGTCTTAACTAAAGTTGGATTTACAGTAGTAAGTCAATTAATGAGAAAGACAATGTGATGCAATCAAACATTAGCCTCTATGGTCTATACTGCAGTTATCTTTAGATAAAGAAAATGGTAACAAGTAATCACCACAATGTTGCAATTATTGTCCAATCATGCACGTTGAGGTGAAGAGAAAATTATTATTTCAGAGTATGAAAGGAAGAAACTAAAGCAATATCAAATGGAACTATTACTTACAATGCATATGTGATTCCGATAGTCAAACCACCTCAGAATTTTAACACAGCTGTATGTCAAAAAAAATTGTATAAGATAGTTGAAAGAATTGTGCAAGCAATTTCATTATATAGTTTATAAGCATACCGTGATCCCCCTTTATCATTCTTAGCAAGAAGATTAAGGACGTCAATTTCAATCATTGCAGCATGGCGGTACTTGCGTATACTCCTAACTACCTTGATAGCCACAAATTCCCGTTCTTCACGGTCCCAGCATTCAAGAACACGACCAAATGTACCTGCAGAATTGGTGTTTTGCTAAAGAGGAGTTCAAGGTACTGGCATGGTACGAACAGAAAGGAACTAGTAATAAAATTTTGACAGAGCACCTTCTCCGAACTTGCTAAGTATTTTATCTGCACAAGTAGGGGCAACATATGTATAAATTGGCATGTAAAAAGCATGAGCTTAGCTAGAGAAAGTTAGTGGATAATGCAAATGAGTCCGAAAGAGACAAAATCTCTCACTCAACTGCACGAATATAGAAATCTCTCCTTAGATTGCAAACAAGAGATCGATTCAATTACTTGCTTATAAGTATCATTGCCCGTGGAGTACGAGCATTTAAAATTAAACGAAGTGAACACGAGCAGACGAACATGAAAGGAAGCAAAAAATTCTGTTTTATAAAATAGTTGAGATCTAAGCATTCTTTTTTAGGTGTCAGCACACATGGAAGCAACAAAATTAAGAGAAAAGTTTGTACGGATATAGTGTTTAAAATAATCATTCTCAGTGTCATGAATTACACGCGCGCGCGAGCAGATCCTATTGATAGGATTTAAGAACAAATTCTATCAAGTACTTATCCATTAGATCCTCATTGTAAAATGTGCAAACGATTACGTCGAAGTTCGAATAAATGAGAACTCCAAATAATTGTTTGCGCACATCGCAATGCTGATCTAACGGCTAAAGTAATTAGAATTTGTTTCTAAATCTTACACAAGCGCGCACTATGATTCTGATATATTACAAAGATGAAAGAGGCTGACACGGAGATATCCCTCCCTACAGACCTTTCTTTAAAGAAACAGAGAATTTGCTCTATGAATTAAGTTCTGGAAAGCATCACGAAGACATACAACTTACCGAAAACCATCATCATAGTCATCCCAACATATGATTGCATAATGATCTCCCCTTTGTAAAAAAAAAGGGTGCTATTCTACGTATTTCAATTTCCATCTACTCTAGATTCTGTCCACAATTTAAATGAAAATCTAAAAGAGTATCTCATATAGTTTATTACTACTCATCAAAAAAATGCATATAGCGACACTTCCATGCATGCAAGACTATTAAGTAAAAACGGATTATTATTGATAACTCTTCCATGACATGTACCTGGACAATGTTTTAAAACACGCTAGACAGTAATGAGCGCTAGGGGTACCGCCTGGTGCCTAGGCAGTGAAGAGAAGGCTAACTCCTAGTGTTTTGGCTCTGAAGAGAGAGCTTTGTGTTTTTATTCAGATATATGCATTAATCAGATATATGCATGTATCAGATATATATAGAATGGCAAGGAAATGCACTGTAATCTACTAATATTCAAGAGTGTTATGAAGAACATGAAAAGCAAAAGTCAAGATGAAGTGAATATACAGTAAAAATGAAAGAAAAGATGTAACCTGAATATCGCTAGTTGAATCATAATTAAGAACCTTCAAATTACAAAACAAAATTGTAAAGCGACTAGAAGCCACTTGAAGTCTTTCTAGACACATCTAGACAGGAAGCACTTCTTACAATTTGAGCTAGGAGCTTTAAACGCTTGATCACAATGCCTTACTCCCAAAATGGATTAAGGCCACTCAATGTAGACCAACACCTAGGAGGCCACCAAGACCCCTTTTTAACACTATTACCAGATGCAAATAGTGCAGTAGGTAATGAAAAATTCACACATCAATGTTTTAAAAGCGAAAGGCGATTTCAAGGCGACGAAGCTTTCCTATCGCCTGAGGCGCTAAAAAGGCGACCGCCTGAGTGAATTGAGGCGACAAACAACATAACTTTACAAGATTGGTTTGAGGATTAAAGAAAGAATGTGAAAGGAAAGAATGAAAGACTTTTCAATTTAGAATTAAAAACCTGGTTTTTACGTCAGTTTTGGTTTAATTCTGTTCTCATAAAAGACATCTCTACGATTTAGAAGAAAGCAAGTATATATACACAAAAATGAGATTGAAATAACATGAAATTTATTTTATTTTTATTTGTTAAATAAAAGTCACTTAGATGATCGCCTCAAAGTCTCGCCTTAGACGTTGATTGCCTAGGCAGTTGAGACGATAGTAGCTCAGATCGCCTTGCCCAGGTGCCTAAGGCGTTTTGCCTTTAAACACTGTCACACATAACGACAAAATATGCGATAAAATGCAATTTGACGCTTATACCACAAACATGTTAGGAGGGGGGTGAAATGTTAACACATTACATATCAACGCAAAGAATCTTCACACAGCTGAGCCACAAATAAATTCTAAGAATGCTGCATTCTTTTCTAGATTCAATATGTAAATGACCCACAGCAATTTCTATGAATTCTCACACTTGTGGCTAACCCCCCACCCCACCCCCAAATAAAAATCATATCTTTTTGAATCTTTCAGCTCTTTCATTCTCAATTGTGGTCATGTATTCAATTAAAAGTCAGGACTTTAATCTCAAATTCTCAACATATTTGTAATGTCAGCTCTTCATCGTTTAATTACATTCAAACACATTATTGTTCACCTAAAGGTGGCAAAAATTAATCCAAAACTCAAATAAAAAATATCAAATCAACATACAAATAGAAAGGAAGCTTACATCTAGGAGTGAGATTCTCTCCAAGATTGAACACGTAGTGGCCATCGCGATCGTCTTGCCGCCACGGAGGCGACGCTTCTCCTCGCCGTTCGCCCTACATGAATCCAAATTGCCTTCAGCATTCAGCAATAGAAACGGAGAACCGTAACCCTAACCCTAGTTTCTGACCTCTCGAGACGAAGGAGGATGGGCTTCGTCCCATGCGAGTCGAGGCCGCTTTCTCGTCCGCTGGTTTTCCATTTGGGGATCTGATCGCTGAATTTTTGAGCGATTTTGCTAGGGTTTTTGTTTGAATTGATTGAGATTTTATCGATACTAGATCTCGTAAGAGATTGGGATTTTTATGATTATAAAACAAAGCAAAGAAGCTAGAAATTGAGAGTCGGGTGATTATTTGAGGGATTAGGGTTTGTTACCGAGAACAAGCGGTGACGCGCGTTTGGTGCTCCGCAGGTTGGCTTTACGATGTTTTTTTCTCCAAGTAAATTACACTAAAATACCAATAAATGACACGATGTTTCATTAAAATACCTTAAAGTTCCTCAAAACTAGCAATCAAGGTATTGTATAAATAAATAAAAACTTTAAGGTATTTTGTTCAAAAAACACAATAGTTAAGGGTATTTTAGTGTGGCGTACCCTTTTCTCTGGCATACATTATTCTTTTTATTTTTAAAAAACCCCTTAATCCTATAACTTGATCCTATAAGGAGGAAATTTGTTTCCATGCACAAACTAGAAGATGATTTATTTTTAGGCCTAGTTTGGTGTTTCCCCAATATATTTAACCTAACAAAAGAACAAAGCTCTATTGAATTTAATGAGGCAGCTCCTCGCATGCTCTCCACGAGGGCGCCAGCGCCAGAGCCAATTTTATAGGATTAAATCCTATGGTGGCGCCTCACGTGCTCCTCACGCGGGCACCAATGCGCAAAGTACAGAAGAGTTCATTACATAAGGGTTATACTTTTAGATGGCGCCGCACGTGCTCCTCACGCGGCCGCCAGTGTGCAAAGCATAGGAATACACATCTTAGGAATTAAATTCTTAAGTGGCGTCCACATGCACAACACGAGAGCTCCGGCGTCCAGGTAGAATTAAATTCTACAATACTCTCTGTTAAACAGAGTCGTTGGATCAAAAATCTAACGGAGATGATAAATCATAAAAATACAGAATTAAATTCTGTTAGGAGAAAACATTCCTCAAATCTTTCTAAAATAAGAAAGATACTTTCGGTTGGATCAAAAATCCAATTATAAAATAAAATTCATTTTGGAATATATTCTTTCAATCTTTCTAAATAAGAAATATTGCTTTCTGTAAAACAGAGAACCATTGGATTAAAAAATCCAATGGTGATTAAAAATCACCGTTTTACAGAATAAATTCTGTATAGGAGAAAATATTTCCACAATCTCGTTAAAAACAAAAATCATATTCTGTAAAAACAGAAGTTTTTGGATCAAAGATCCAATGGTGGGTAAAATTCCCCAACTCAATTTTGAGTCCAGTTAAATCAATTGGAATCTCTCAATGAGAGATCTTCTCAGAATTAAGTAACAAACTTGCCTTCACTATATAAAGAACCCGAGACTTCAAGTCTCACACAGAGAGATATATGCTAGTTGCAGGATTCCGTAGGGCGGCAGCAAGGTTTCGGGAGGGATCGTCCATGCCAATTTCAAAAAATTTCCGTACTAAAGAACCCTAACCCTAGAATCTTAACTAGAGATTTAGACGAACTAGCAATGCAAACAACATTATATCTAAGTGAATGAGGAATACAACCTTTGTAGACCGGTCATTCACTTCTAAACCTCCGTGTAGTAGTCTCTTCGCTTCAAGTAGTGAACACCCGAACTCTTAAGGGTTCACATGAAGAAATGAACAAGCTTGCTCGAAGTCTTCGAGGCCGAAAATGATCTACGTCGAGAAGACGCAAGCTCATGCTACCTCTTCACTAATGGTAGATTAGGGAAGTAAACACCCTAAACTAAATGGCTAATATAGTAGAGGATGATGAAGTAGGAAATGGGCCCACTTTAGATTTATTTTTCTCACAATATTTCTTCACTTGGAGAAAAGCTAACAAGCTTTCTCATGAGGAAGAAGAAGATGAAGTGGAGATGGGAATGAAACTCATGAGGTGAGAATAGCAACCATTGGTGATTTAGTGTCATACACTAACTCATGTAGAGAATAAACCATGGTTAACAATAATAATTAGGTTAATAAATATCTACAAGTAAAACAAATGAGTGGACTTAGTCAATGGTTCCACAAGCTTCTCCAAGCTTCAACCATTAAACCAATTTCCACCAATTTATGAATTACTAAAATAAATATAAACTCTTCATTATTTCAAGTATGGTGTAAGTCTCATACACCCATGAAGCATGTGGCATCAAGCATAACACAATAAAATGTATATTAATATATATCACAAATATACTAAAGCACAAAGTGAGAAAAAGAAATGTTTAAGTGAGCAAATATTAGTTAATGTAAATTAATATATCACATATATAATTATACATTAAATTATCAAATCAACACTTGATTTAATAATCCGGCTATATCACATACAACCGACTAATATCAAATGTATCAACTTATCGAATCAACACTTGATCCGATAACCCGGCTATATCACATATAACCGACTGATATCACATATCGCGAGAATATAATGTGGTATCACATACGCGTATTAATCTCGGTCCCGCACATATCACATATGTGCTCCTATTTCGTTTCGCATGAACCAGGAAACCTCTGTGTAGGACTCTAAAGACTCGTCAATACGCCGGCAGTAGATGATGATCATATCAAACACCCACAAGCCGCAAGCGGTCTGCCAAACGTAACGGCCACTCGGGTATTGAGCGATCAGAAGATCAACAAGCAAGCCTGCTCATACTCCTGCAAATCAAATCAGTAACACTACCGTACAGTCCGGTCTCTTTGTCTGATATGTCGCATATCACAGCCTGGGGATGGTATAACATCAGACCCCAATAGCCTGATAAGTCATGCCGGTGCAAGGTCCATAACGGTTTGAGAAACTACTGATAACACTTACCAGTAGATCTCAGCAACCCTGGCCAGGGATTTCCTGTTATGGCCAATCAAACATAGCGCGACATCAACCCCCAATACCGGGAGAGACGAAATCCCCTCCTATCGCTCATTGCCTCCATGTGACTCGGGATTGTACCCAAAAATCACCGTTTTGCACGATCTCTTGAACGTGGTAAGGTGGAAATCAAAGCACGGTGGGAATCACACAAGACTCTATAACGATCTCGGGTCGACAGACTAACCTGTACCAGTGTCACCAGAGAACTGCTATCTGACGATAGGTATAATACCATCTAGAAGTTCCCGGCGAGTCCGTTCAGTGTACCCAGTCTCCACTGAGCACCCGTATACCTTCTCTGATGTCAAACACCAATGGATGTGGGATCATCCATCACCCATCATATGGGTCAAGAAGCGCATACGCTAGTCTACTATGGAGTATCGATGCTCTGTCTCGATACTCCCACGACTAGAAACATTTGAAGGATGTACTTACCGACTACCCTGTCCCCATCAGTATGATCTGCATCATAATCCTGGTAGTCAAGTACTCATTCTAAGGGCTTTATCAACATGTAATAGAGAGACGATAAGTGTACATGTTAAGATAAAGAGCAACCAGATAGCATACTATCATGTCGATTGATCAGTCGAAAATAATGTATTTTTAACACGGCAATTCCCCTATCATTTGCACTCATTTAGAAGTGTTCGGTATTCATATTTCACATATTAGCAAATCAGTCGTTAAATATCAGATTTCATGTGTTAGACTTTTAAACCGGCACTTTAAGGGAAATTGACCGCATTTCATCATCATCTCTGTATTTGCTCAACACTTGTGTCGAGATTTGTGCAGAAAATTGCAGGAGCAAAGCCAAAAGAGCTGATCAAAAATACGCCAACTCAATGATTTCAGATCTGGTAGCAATTCAAAAGGAAATATAAAAATCAACATATCAAAGAAAGGCCCACAAGTCAGCCCAAATCATCACCAAAAGTTGCAAGCCCTAAAGCCTCTAAAGCGCAGCGGAACCGCGGCGGGAGCCGGCTTGCGCCGCGGTTCCGCGGCGGTTTGGTCAGATCATCATGCCATTTTCAGTGCGTTATTCTTATCTCAGTGGTCACAGCTCAGAATGATATGTCAAATTCCAGAATTCTCTCGAAGCTTCTGCCAGATCAGCAAATATCATTAAGCAAAGCTAATCTTAATTAAGCTCCTAACAAACTATTTCTAGAAGCTCCCTCCTAACTAATCACATCTAGAAGCTTCTCCTCAACAACCTTTTGGAGGGAAATTCAAATTTCATACAACAAACTTTTGGAGGGAAATTCAAATCTATCTAACTAACTTTTGGAGGGAAATTCAAATTCTAATCCTAGATCTAGGGTTTGGGGAAATCTATAAATAGAAGCCTAGACCTAGGGTTAAAAGGCTAATCTTTAGAATCTTGGTTGTTCAATCTTGGTTAATCTTTAGTTAGCTAATCTTTGTTAATTCTTAGCTAATCTTTAGTCTTCTTCAAATTCTCCTTCTTCTTCCATAAGTCTAGTGACAAGGCTTGTGCGAAACCCTAACCCTAATTCCACTCCAAATTCAAGATCTTGAGTACCAATCAAGTAAGAAGCCCTTCATCCTTTTAGGAGCGAAGCCGATCTCCAATCGAGCAAGTGATCCAAGCCGATCCACGACTCACGGAGCTGAGCGAAGCCAAATCGACGATCGAGTTCTTCCACTTGTAGTTCTTAAGCGAATGTAATGAAATTGTTGATATAAATAAAAGGTGAAATTCTTTAATCTTGTTTTCTTTAAATTCTCGTATCATGATTCGATCTCAATTTGTAATTGTAGTTCTTGTTGTGATGATTGAGTAAAACTCCGCTCGTCGAGGAGTCGAGACGATCAATAGAATGATGATGTAACAAATCTTAAAACGATTCTTGAGTCCTACGGGTTTTGTAAACCCTAGCAAGTTCAAGAATCGATGACCTAGTTTCGTTGCGATGCTTTCTTGATTATGATCGCTCGAAATTAGGGATCTACGATCGTTTCTTGAATTTACTAGAGGCTAGAATGTGAATGATATCGATGAATGAACAAGGGATAAATGATGAAACCCTAGTTTTACTAGAAATCCCTAATTCTTGTCGATCATCATCGATCTAGTATCAATCCATCGAAGGATGAGAATACGTCATCATGAGATTGCATCACATCTATAGATCCGATCGATTCCTACGAGTCTCATTTCGATTCTTGATATTTGGTTGGAAAAATCATCAAACTCTAAATTCTTGATTCTATCTTTTCTTGTTATTAAATCTAGATTTTCTAATTCTTGAACTTCAAATATAAATCATGAATTGTTTTCTTTTCTTTAAAGTTTCAACTCATCTAATTCAAAAGACGAACTATTACACTATCCCTGTGGACGATCCGCACTCACTTACAATCTACATCCGACACCGTAGTTGATTGCGGTCAAATAATTTTTGGTTGTGATTTCTTTACAATTTCCAACTACACAAACAAGAATCCTTTACAATCAAATGGCGCCGTTGCCGGGGATCATTTGAATTGATTTACACAACAAGAATTTCTTTACAATCAAATGGCGCCGTTGCCGGGGATAGTGCGCTAATTGTTCGTATTTTGAAATTTGAGTTGAAAATTTTATTCCATTATAATTTTTAGATCTAAACTCGCACAAACCATAATACGTGTGTTGTGATTTGATTGCGAGGAAATCTGGAATCATTGGAGCTTGGATAAAATTTTTGTGAATATTCCAGAGAGCTCAAGGAGTGAAGAGGGACCTTCTGTGAATTTTTTGTGCAGTGATCCCACTACACCACCGCGATTCCGCGGCAAACACCCCATTCCTGCGGCGGTTCCGTGGCAATCTTGCTGCCTCTCTGCACCAATTTTTCCCTGTGAGTCTCTATCTTTCTTATCTTCTTCTCAATCTTCTCCAATAACAATTTTGTGCAGGTTTCTTTGCCAAATATTCGCAGCGCGCAAAAAGCAAAAATAAATTGTGCGTGTTTTGATTTTGTGGTTGTTTGCATAATTAATACGGAAATTAAGGGGCACGGCCAAATCCAGATTATGTGGGGAGTTCATTACCCTTCCTAAGCCCCGAAAATCGCAAAATTTGCATCCGCATTGACCCTCATTAACTAAAAAATATATAGAGATGACTCTAAGGACCGTCGCACTCACTTAGGACAAGAGAAGGTCGTGGGTAATTCATTGCTTATCCGCGTTTTCTTGTGGTGTCTAAGGCAAGTGTGTCGAAGGCTAGTGGTTATTAATTAGGCCCACTACTTACGTAGTGGAGTACCTTCCCACTTACCTGGCACTTACCTGGCCACAGGGGGACAAAGAGGCAGTGGAGGATTCTATCCTGCGACTTGTCTTTTGGCAGTTAGGAGCGGTCTAGAGTTTGACCTAGGTGACCACTAGATATTAGGGTTTTGTGTGTTGTATTTGTTGTGTTGCATCATATTTTCAAAATATCCGTATCACTTTTCAAAACAAACACCGCATTCATTTATCATTCCCCTAATTATAAATTCACGCTGCCACTTGTACTAACCCTTTTTAGTGCAAGATAGGCTGGACAACGGGATTCTAGTGCCTGTTTAGTCCGCGTCCTCCCGATCGACCCTAAAGTCGGTATTTCTACATTTACCCTTTCTTTTACCCACCACCACACCCACATCGATGGATCCACCTCCATCGAATTTCTTTTCCACTACCATGCCGCCGTCCGTTGGTGCGCAGAATCCACCTCGCATCTCTCTCCAAGAGAGATGCTATCCTACACGAGGTCCTCTTTCCACCTGCCTTTCCACTCCACCAGCCAACGGGAAAAATTTTCAGATTAAACCCCAATACATCAATCTTCTACCCAAATTCCACGGTCTCGAGTCTGAAGACCCATACGTGTTTATCACGAAATTTGAAAATGTATGCGCAATGATGGGTACCTCACAGTTGTCTGTGGATGCTATGCGTCTTCGTCTTCTCCCATTTACCTTGTGCGATTTAGCCGAGAAGTGGCTATATAACACTACCGCACATTCCATTTCAAATTGGGATGAATTCGTCAAAGCATTCCTGAAGAAATTCTACCCACATCAAAAGACAGCTCGAGTCCGTAGCGAAATCTATTAATTCACCCAGCTTCCAAATGAAACATTTTCAAAATGTCTTGAACGTTTCAAGGATCTGTTAGTCCAATGTCCACATCACGGCATCCCTAGATGGGAATTATGCCAAATCATTTATGAGGGCATTACTCCTTACACAAGACAGACCCTTGAATCCATGTGTTAAGGCAATTTTATGACCAAAGATGATGGGGAAGCCTGGAAATTCCTAGAAGATTTCGCTGAAAAATCTTTACAGTGGGAAGGTGTGAGTCAATCGTCTAGGGATGGCAATGATATTTCCATAGGAGTTAGAGCTGACATTGCAGCTATACACAAGAAACTCGAGACTATGGAAAATAAATTTTTAGCCGCCACCCTAAATCAAATGTCACTCTCCAAAACTGTATGTGGCTGCTGTTCTGATTCGTCTCACTTGACGGAAGAATGTCCGTTTCAAGGTCATGAGCATACCAATGCCGCATTTCAAAGATCTAGAAACGATCCATCTTCCTCCACATATGATCAGGGTTGGAGGAATCACCCTAACTTTGCTTGGAACCAATCACAATCTTAAAACACGGTTCCAACCCAATACAATTTCCAAAGGGTCCCTCCACCACAACAGCAGCCACCACTTCAATTGAGTCAGCACCCCTTTCAATCACAAAACTTCCAAAATCCGGCCAACACTTTTGCACCGTCTAGTCCTTTGCAATTGACCGGTACAGATAATACCTCTGCATTAGCACAAACCTTGGATACTTTCATGAAACAATCCATCCAAGGGACGGCAAGTTTGCAATCTTCCGTCGAGAATGTGATGAAGATCATTATCTCTCAAAACGAGAACATCAAATCGATGGAAGAACAAATTGCACAACTAAAAGCCGAAATGAGTGCAAGAGAGAAAGGGAAACTTCCAGCTCAACCTTTACCCAATCCTGGCTATTCACATCATGTGGATGCAATCATTGGAAGAGTGCTTGACACTCACGTTGGGGAAGAGTTTGATGATACTGATAAATCAATCAATAATACCCCGGCTGAGACCCTTCCTCACACACATAATTCTAGTTCTGATCCTTGTTCTTCTACCCCACCACCTTCTTCCGAGCCTATTCTTCGTTTCCCAAAAGGCTCGCCACTTTAGCCCACCTCTTTTACTCCTCCACGGACGATCCCCACTTCTATTTTGGGATCGGGTCCACACACACTTCCTTCTCCTAGGATGGACCCAGCGCTTATTGCTAAAGCACCTTATCCTAATCGGTTAAGGGCTAACACACCGAGTCCACATATGGAGAAGATTACGAACATTTTTAAGCAAGTTAACATCAACATCCCTCTCCTAGATGCTATCCAACAAGTTCCGTCCTATGCGAAAACTCTTAAGAACTTGTGCACTAGGAAGAGGAAGACTCAAGTGCCCAAGAAGATATTCATGGCAAAAACAGTAGACACAGCCTTTCCCCAGCAATTACCGAGGAAACGTAAGAATCCTGGATATCCTACTATTTCCATTTCTATCGGGGAAAAATACATCAACCGTGCTCTACTAGACCTTGGCGCTAGTGTTAACTTGCTTCCATATTCAGTTTACGAGCAACTAGGTATCGGAGAGTTGAAGCCAACCCAATGCACTCTCCAGATGGCTGACCGATCAATCACCAAACCTAGGGGTGAACTGGAGGATGTGTTAATAAAAATCGGGGAATTTATATTCCCTGTGGATTTTATTGTAATTGATACACAGCCTGTAGCGAACCCACAGAATCAAATTCCGGTGATTTTAGGTCGTCCATTTTTGGCCACTTCCAACGCTATCATCAACTGTTGTAATGGTTCTATGACCCTATCTTTCGGGAATAGGTCAATAGAGCTGAACATTTACAAGTTGGGAAGTGTACCCTCCGAACCTACTGCTCAGGTATGTTCTGTCGACTTAATGGATGTCGACAGCAGCGAATTTGATGATCCTCCTGATATCGATCTTGACTCTTTTCATACGTTATTGTTTGACTCAACTATGTATCATACACATACGGACTCTTCCACCGAGATGTCCGGGTCAACAATTAACACTGATTATGAACTGTTTTTAGAGTCTGAAGATCACCCCGCACTTTGTGATGACATTATTCACCGGGGTATAGATGGAACTTTTGAGGAGATCTTCGCTGATGAACTCGCATTTTTGAATGACACGGGTGTAGAGATGAATCATGTCCCAATCAATGAAATTGAACCTCCACCCCTTCTTCTGAACTGTAAAAAGAATGCGAGTAATCCATCACATTCTGTAAGTCTACGCTAGCGCCCCGGCCGTCTACAGACGCCAAATGCGGAACAAAAACTTTTAAACTGGCGCTATCGTATACTTTAACCCGGATCTGCCATTATTGCTAAACTAACAAACAGTAAAGAGTGTAGAATGGTTATACCGAACGATCCGAGTCCTTCGTTCTTCAACCATCATCCCACGCTCCGTTGCGGCTTCTCCGATCTCGTCGATTTTCGATCTCCTCGTCGAGGTGGCACCACATGATCGGTTCTTTAAACGGGCTCCCGCCTCTGACTCGAGGCAACTCGATCGTCAAGTTTGCTAAAAGAGACGACCAAGATTGATGTAGAGAATGAGTAGATGACTTTGTCTCACTTCGTCCAAATCCGTGGACGATCGGTTAATGAAGTTGCCGTGGAAATCGGGTGATGGAATGAAATGAACTGTAAAATTCCATACACCCCGAATGCTATCATAATCTTTTCTAACCAAAATGAAACATCAAGTCAAGTAAGGAGGAGAGAGAAGGCCGGCCACTTATATAAGAAGGAGGGAGGTGACCGTAGGAGCAAGTGGTGACCATTAGCAAAAAGCTTCTCACTTCAAAATATCTTAACCAAAACAAGAATGCTTTAATACAAAGCATGACTCACTAAACCTAGTCACCCTTTAATAAATGCAAAGATGAGTCACTTAGCCTTGTCACAAATTCTAGAACCTTCTAGAACCTTCTAGAATGATGACTCACCTCAACTAAAGAAAAGATAAATCCGTCTTTAACCGAATATTAAAAGACGGCTGATAGAAAACTGGAAACTGGCAACTTCCAAAAGTGATCCTGAAACGACTTTCAGGATAACCCCGAAACTGTATAAATATACCCGCATTTGTATTACGACCGAATACAAATGCAACTGAGACAAAGATATTATACCTACTCAATATAATACTCGGATCCGGCTTAAACCAAAGCCGACCAGTATTATCTGCCCGAAAAATAACACGTGCGTAAACGCACGTGCATTTTCCGAACCCTGCCATAAAACCATACGGCCTCTACAACGTTTTGCCCGAACTTGGGAAACTGTCTGTGGGGGACTCTAATGACTCGTCAGTACCCTGGCAGTGGGTTTAACCACAAACCGTCAGCGGCACTAGCTATGCGTAACGGCTGCCCATGGACTGACCTCAAGGGATGCCGATGAGCGCACTCATCCGGAAAACCCTACTGAGCCTAACAGTGACAATGTATATACAGTCCGGTCCGTTCGTCAATGAGTATCGCATATCTGCCTAGGGGGCTAGTAACGTCAGACCCCCAAAAGCAGTATAAGTCGTGTCGGAGTATAGCCCAATAACACCCTAAGATACTACTGGAGTACCTACCAGTAAATCTCCTACCATGGCCATGGACTTTGTGTAATGGCTCTCCTAGACACAGCACGACCTCGCCCCCAATACCGGGAGAGACGAATCCCCTGCCGATCCGCTCACGTGCCTCCATATGGCTCGGGACTGTACCCAAAAGCTACCTGTTTGCACGACTCCTTTGAGCCGTGGTAGGGTAGAAATCAAAGCACAGTGGGAACTCACACGAGACAAATGACGACCTCAGGTCGATGAACTAACCTGTACACATGTCACCAGGGAACTGCTATCTGACGGTAGATATAATACTAACTAGCAGATTCCCGGCGAGTCCTGTCCGGTGTACTCATAACCCAATGAGCACCTGTATACATCTTAGGTGATCCAACTGACACCAGTGGCTTGTGAGACCGGCCACCGCCCCTCGTCGGGGTCTCGACTGTACACACTAGTCTACTCCGGAGTATCGATGCCCTGTCTCGAAACTCCCACGACTAGGGACCACAATTAAGGATATGCATATAAACTACCCAACTCTCACGTATATGATCGCCATCATACTGTTGGTAGTAAAGCAAGATCCTAAGGGCTCTATCAAAGTGTAACATGCAATCAGTCACCTGAACATGTACATGACTGATAAAGGCAAACCAGATAGCATACTATTATCTCGAATAAGACTGTCCTACCGGGATAGGTCCTCCGCAATCATTGCAATCACGTACCTGCGATCCAATAATTGACTATGAGGGCACTATCTCCAACAATCTCCCACTTGCACTCAAGGCTAATATTGCGATGTCGACTACTCACAGCCCGTGTGAAACCGAACATCCAACTTCTCTACTAATCAGTTTCACAAAGCCCGTTTGTAAAACTATTGTGTTCGAGAAATAGCCTCAGTGAGTGGATCCGCCTAGAAGTATCTTTCTATATCTCTCTTAATCTCAAGTTCGCGGAGAAAACCATCTCCCGAATTGAGTAATACCTGTCTTAGAACATGTCTGGATATCTGATGGGACCTTAGTTCATAAATGAACTCCATATCCAAACTTCTTAGACTGAATCGATCACTGAACCTAATCAGTATCGGGCACCTTGCTTCCCACAGTATCCTCTTGGACCACCTGTCCATAATACTGTCCCTCTTCGTCAGAGGGAAAAACTAAAACTCTGACAATCACTCTGTCATCCATGTCACCTTTGAAGCTTGGAATGATAACCGTCTCCCGAAGGAGGCTGCCGTCATCAAATCCGTAGAACATGTACTTATGTTCTAAAACTACTTCCTTATGTTTCTCCAGGATTGGATTAATACAAACTTATTGCATCTAGTGCAAAACCAACATTTGGTGTGGTACTTGACATCTCATGATTGACTCAATTGCCTAAGCAAGTGATCTGCCAATCATGCACTTCCCTCTCCCCTTTAGTCTGTAAGACACCTTTAGAGAGGGTGACTCCATCACCTGCAGGTACACCACCATGCTAGGAGTCAACTATTCCAAAAACCATTAGAATATCTGTCAAAGTACCCACATTGGGAAACTACCCAAATCAAGATCTAAAACCATAGATCTAGAAACCAGAATGTCAAATATTATATCCATATCCTGTCTGGAGAAACAACTGTGTGACAACCACAGTACAACCGATCGTAGTATAGGAATTTTACTTCCTACTTTGTGTATGTCATCCAGATACCATGACATCACACCCTACTACCTTCTTAACTGATCCATCCCTTATTCTGATTGAAGTCAAACCCATGACTGTCACATCAAAATTAGATGATCTATCTCCGCTATAACTGCTCAAGTCTATAAATAGACATAAGCTACTTGCCCACTATGCTTCTGCTGCTCCCACTGACTACGACAACCCTCCTACCGGGTCTCATATCCTGGAACAACAGTAGTGTCAAGTCTGGGTAGATAAGAACCTCCCTGTCACCGTCCTTGAGCCTACCGAAGTACCTCTCGGGTGTCTGAGGTTACCTACCATACCTGCGGAGTGGCTATTGGAATGTCAAACCTGATTGAATGTATAGGTCCTATTAAATTTTCCGTAATCGTTCGCGGTTCTGGAATCACTTCCAGTTCTACCATACTCCCACTACTGTTTTCTGAAAAAGATCCATTTTTACTAAAACTGTGGCGAGTCAAGAACAATATCACTATTGATCTTCCAAATGGTAGAATATCAACCCTCGTCATAGCCAGGGTCAACCCACAAACAGCCATTACAGAAACGTGCCCTGAGTTATCCAGTGTCTGGTTTTAATCATAAGCTGGACAACTCCCCGTACCTTAATTTCTTTTAAGGTACGATCCATTCTATATCCAATACAGAAACTTTGGCACTTATTTAATTGGAACCATATTCAATCCATGCATCTGTCTCCAGTGCATATCAACTTAATGGAAAGAGGCTAATCAGCATTACTCAACTTAGGAATCCATCCAATTATGAGTAACCTGAAAGAGAAACACGTTTCTCAAAACCATCACTATCATCTGAATACCAATCACAAGAATCTACATCTTCGATCTCTTTGAAGAATCCCGATACTTGTGATACCTGGTTCTCTACTTTATTCTTATACCCACAACTTCTCAAAACTTAGACCTTGTATTTCTACGAAACACTTGTCTAAATACTAGAGAAGTTATAAGTAAACAGAACATAGTACGAGGACCTACCCCTTTGTCCTAATGGACACTGGACAACATACAATACTCTGTATAAGTCCGTTGAGTTTGAACAACTCATAACCTGTGCGTTGTAGGTGGAAAACTGTACCCTGGCGATTTCCTCAAATATCACCAATTACAACGAATTCCAATATAATGAGGATGATCACCCAATTCCCAATATCTTACTCCCACTCATCATCTGTAAAACCATACAGATATGAGAATGAAACCTGGTAAATACATACCCTTGGAGTAAGTGTCTAATCGGGAAAACAGTTTTTCCTTTAACAATGCACTGAAACATGAAAATGTTTCGTAGGGGTATCCTGGTATTCATAGCAATGCCTCTTCCATAATCCAATTCATGACTTCAACCGTATATTTTATTGCCATCTCTCCAAATCCCTTTATTTGTCTTTAGTCGTTGCCTTCTGTACACCATCGTTAGGCTAAATGGTTTTCTTCCTTCCCTACCGTTCGGCACCAGCCTATGGTTTGGAAGAAGACTATCCAGTAAGCATAATAGGTGTACCCTCCTAAACCAAGGAGTACTCGCATCTCGAGAGAAGGTGACGATAAAAGACAACTGAATAATACCTTATTCTTTTTAAAGGTGAAATAGGAGCGGCGATGAAGTACGCGGTTTTGGTCGTGAATGATATCAGTCGCAATTTACTTTGCCCTCTTTCTAATCCCTTTATTTTGTCTTTACATATTACCTTCTGCACACCCTACTTAGGCTAATTGGTTTTCTTCATTCCCTACCTTTCGGCACCAGCCTATGGTTTGGAATAAGATTATCCAATAGGCGTAATAGGTGTACTCTCCTAAACCAAGGAGCTCTCGCAACCTGAGAGAAGGTGATAATAAAAGACAACTGAATAAACCAATTCTATTTCTCCTGAACCTGGATCCATCCCCGAAGAAGTCCCTTCGAGTTCGTATATAACCATACGATGGATCTATCCAATGGAAGTGGATATCCGTAGTAATACGGGTGTTCTGAGAAATGCAAAGGGTAAAAGAAGGAGTGGCAATGACTTATGCAACTCAGACAATCCAAAAGCCAGTATTTTAAGAAGGTTCGGTCAACCTGGTCACTGAGTCATAGTCTAGGGTCGGTCAAAGGTCGCTGCCAAAGAGAGAGAGAGAAAAGAAACACTCTGCGTGCACTCTATCCTAGATCAGAATGGTCATCACTTTATCTAATCCGGAAACCTCCCACTGTCCTGTCAAATTCTCCTCCAAACCTAAAGAAGAATCAATCGGGATCACCCGAAGAGTAAACCAACTCATCAGTGGGAATCGGGATCCAACTCTCATCGTATGTTAACGTGATGGAATGCATCCACGTTATTCATACTCCAGAAGGTATGCGCATACTTGGCAAGTTTCAGTTTCTTTAGAAACTCCCGATATCATTTTCTTGCCCCATGCTCTTATGACCTTGACGTATGCCAACAAATCATAAGTCACATGTCAAGTTCTGCCCGTCATTATCTTGTTAATTTGAACCCACCCGTACATACCCTTGACGTATGCCAACAAGGTAATACGACTGTCCCAAACCAACTCATCTATCTATGCAACAAATGAATACCCAGCAGCTACCAAACACTATGCCTTGACGTATGCCAACAAACATAGCTTGAATACTACTGACCATCCATAAGAAACGACGGAGGGCTACGGCTGGTTTTTGGCGAAAAACCTTTAACGTAGTGAACTTGATATCGCTGAAGGAACCTGATAGCTTTTTAAAATATAGTGGCGAAAACCTTTTGCTAAAGAGGTCACTCCCGGTAAAGGGATCTCGGCTCTTTCCTCGTGGAATGAGGTGCAGGATATTCCACTGAATACCGCTATGCAAAGCAACTTGTAATCGACTATAGTGAAGTTATTACCCTGACGCAAACTTCTGCCCAAGGGGTCAGTCCCGGTGAAGGGATATCAACCCTTGCCCCGTCGAATGAGGTACAGGATATTCCACTGAATACCGCTATGCATAACAAAAGAAAACGTCTTTGCAATAACATTTTTTAAATTGTTCCAACAACTGTATACAGGTTTGTTTTACTTTGCATTGATCAGAATCAACACAGTCCCATCATTTAATCACACCAGAAAAGAACGAAAATAAAATGTACGTATATGCCATCCGCATTCGTCACTGGGTCCCGTCATCACCCGTTAGGTTACTTAACTAACGACAGAGCGGGGACTGGACTAGCGCGGGTGTAAAACATATACAACATCTAATAGTATATAAACCAATATACAATAATCGCTCCAGGCGTGATAGTATGCAACATTACAGAAAAGTAATAAGCATCATAGAACAATACAGATAATCTGGGATCCCCGAGTTTCACAGAGCCGCTGCTGAAACTCGACGTTCCCCTGTCGTGTAGATAGCCTGTGCAATGAAACCTAGACCCCTACGGGTGCGGCAAGTTACCCGCCAAAACCTGAAGCGAGGCAGTCCCCCACAGCATAGTGAATGGAACACCCGGCACTTCACGGAATCCGGTAAATTGAGCACCCCTCCTTGGGTCAACCTGTACCCCCTACGAGTGCGGCGAATAGTCTGCCAATTCTGAAGTGGGGCCCCTCTGCCTCTCAAAGCCATGAGATGCGGACCAGTTGCTTTTCCGAACCCGGCTATCCGTGCACTCCGTCGCGGGGCAAAACCTAGTACAGTAATGAAAAATAGTACAATAGGTACATCGACCGCAACCTGGTCGTGCCCCAAAAGAATATTATACAACAGGCAGTGACGGCTGTCCACAAGTTGGACGCTCGCCCCGCAATATCAAATGTACAAATAAACACAAACTGTACTACCATTGCACACTGCTATCCACCACGACAAATCCGCAACATCACAGCACAACACAGAACATCAACGCGAATGTCACGTTCGCAAACCCGTCTAAAAGAACTATAGCAATCAGACGCGGTTTACCGATCAAATGACATTCCCGGTCGGAGATATAATGTAAGCACTGTAAACTAACGTGTTTAAATTTCGATCGACCAAAGTCCAAATATCAAAAAGTGGGCCCCACTGCTTACTGGTGAACAGTAACAAAACCTGGGCCAAAAAGATATATACCAAAAATCACAAAATCTAACAGAAAACCCACTGGAAAAATTTGGGATAATGAACTCCCCTAGTGGCCGCGGATGCGCGGCCAAACCAGGGGTTTGGCCGCGTTTCCGCGGCAAGTTGGAGGAATCACAATACCAAATTTTGTCGTGGTTCTTAGAATTCCCTGCACGGATTTTTAAGACATGCAGAAATTGATTTTGAGACCATTTAAAATTAACAGAACTGTCGAGCTAGGATTTTGTGTTTTTCGATTTTCGGTCGGATCGATATTTTAAACGCGTTAGCACAAGTTAGTATAGCAAAATGGTTAGGCTCTGATACCACTGTAAGTCTACGCTAGCGCCCCGGCCGTCTACAGACGCCAAATGCGGAACAAAAACTTTTAAACTGGCGCTATCGTATACTTTAACCCGGATCTGCCATTATTGCTAAACTAACAAACAGTAAAGAGTGTAGAATGGTTATACCGAACGATCCGAGTCCTTCGTTCTTCAACCATCATCCCACGCTCCGTTGCGGCTTCTCCGATCTCGTCGATCTCCGATCTCCTCGTCGAGGTGGCACCACATGATCGGTTCTTTAAACGGGCTCCCGCCTCTGACTCGAGGCAACTCGATCGTCAAGTTTGCTAAAAGAGACGACCAAGATTGATGTAGAGAATGAGTAGATGACTTTGTCTCACTTCGTCCAAATCCGTGGACGATCGGTTAATGAAGTTGCCGTGGAAATCGGGTGATGGAATGAAATGAACTGTAAAATTCCATACACCCCGAATGCTATCATAATCTTTTCTAACCAAAATGAAACATCAAGTCAAGTAAGGAGGAGAGAGAAGGCCGGCCACTTATATAAGAAGGAGGGAGGTGACCGTAGGAGCAAGTGGTGACCATTAGCAAAAAGCTTCTCACTTCAAAATATCTTAACCAAAACAAGAATGCTTTAATACAAAGCATGACTCACTAAACCTAGTCACCCTTTAATAAATGCAAAGATGAGTCACTTAGCCTTGTCACAAATTCTAGAACCTTCTAGAACCTTCTAGAATGATGACTCACCTCAACTGAAGAAAAGATAAATCCGTCTTTAACCGAATGTTAAAAGACGGCTGATAGAAAACTGGAAACTGGCAACTTCCAAAAGTGATCCTGAAACGACTTTCAGGATAACCCCGAAACTGTATAAATATACCCGCATTTGTATTACGACCGAATACAAATGCAACTGAGACAAAGATATTATACCTACTCAATATAATACTCGGATCCGGCTTAAACCAAAGCCGACCAGTATTATCTGCCCGAAAAATAACACGTGCGTAAACGCACGTGCATTTTCCGAACCCTGCCATAAAACCATACGGCCTCTACAACGTTTCGCCCGAACTTGGAAAACTGTCTGTGGGGGACTCTAATGACTCGTCAGTACCCTGGCAGTGGGTTTAACCACAAACCGTCAGCGGCACTAGCTATGCGTAACGGCTGCCCATGGACTGACCTTAAGGGATGCCGATGAGCGCACTCATCCGGAAAACCCTACTGAGCCTAACAGTGACAATGTATATACAGTCCGGTCCGTTCGTCAATGAGTATCGCATATCTGCCTAGGGGGCTAGTAACGTCAGACCCCCAAAAGCAGTATAAGTCGTGTCGGAGTATAGCCCAATAACACCCTGAGATACTACTGGAGTACCTACCAGTAAATCTCCTGCCATGGCCATGGACTTTGTGTAATGGCTCTCCTAGACACAGCACGACCTCGCCCCCAATACCGGGAGAGACGAATCCCCTGCCGATCCGCTCACGTGCCTCCATATGGCTCGGGACTGTACCCAAAAGCTACCTGTTTGCACGACTCCTTTGAGCCGTGGTAGGGTAGAAATCAAAGCACAGTGGGAACTCACACGAGACAAATGACGACCTCAGGTCGATGAACTAACCTGTACACATGTCACCAGGGAACTGCTATCTGACAGTAGATATAATACTAACTAGCAGATTCCCGGCGAGTCCTGTCCGGTGTACTCATAACCCAATGAGCACCTGTATACATCTTAGGTGATCCAACTGACACCAGTGGCTTGTGAGACCGGCCACCGCCCCTCGTCGGGGTCTCGACTGTACACACTAGTCTACTCCGGAGTATCGATGCCCTGTCTCGAAACTCCCACGACTAGGGACCACAATTAAGGATATGCATATAAACTACCCAACTCTCACGTATATGATCGCCATCATACTGTTGGTAGTAAAGCAAGATCCTAAGGGCTCTATCAAAGTGTAACATGCAATCAGTCATCTGAACATGTACACGACTGATAAAGGCAAACCAGATAGCATACTATTATCTCGAGTAAGACTGTCCTACCGGGATAGGTCCTCCGCAATCATTGCAATCACGTACCTGCGATCCAATAATTGACTATGAGGGCACTATCTCCAACACATTCACTGCATCGTCTCTCCAAAATGAGACGCACACACATTCTATTCCACCACTTAACCTTTCCCCACTTCTTCTTCCACCAACCAGAGCACTGCATTGATAAAAATTTTGAATGGTTGGTGTTGACATTCGGTCTTTGCAAAGCTTGGCATCGACCACTGATTTTTGACCCCCTCATATGATTTTCAAAGATTAACATTGCATAACTCAAGTTTGGGGGGGGACAATTTTTCTGGCTCTTGAAAAGAAAATTTTTACAAAATGATGAGCCAAAAATAAGTTTGGGGGAGGTTCTTCACTTAAATATTTTGCCCCCACTAATAAATTCCTCCCAAGCTTACAGGTTTTTCGAGATTTAGCAGAAGACAACAGTGATGACACTGTTGAAAATAAGTTTGGGGGAGGTTTGTGCTTATTTTCGCATCATTTGCATCATACTTTGCATAAGCACAAAACATTTTTGAAAACTATAAAAATTCAAAATTTTTCAAAACTATAAAAATATTTTTGTACATAAATAAGATAATAAAAGTTTAGATAGTGAAAAATTACATCCATGAGATTAGAAAAATTTAAGAAAACCAAGAAAATTAGAAGTTTTCTTATACGAACTAGTAATAAGTAGTTATGAGCCGTTGTCCTAAGGGTTAGTAAGATGAAGGAAGTCACTAATCTGAGAATAAAACTAAGTCTGAAAAATAGTTTCTATTCTGGAAGCCAAACATTTTGAACGTTGCTACCCTGCTATTCGCACTTACACACGTCTTAAAGCCTGGGATAGTAGAGGATACCTTGAAATACTCTTGTCTTAAAGCCAAAAGTATGAAGGAAATATAAAAAAAATGAAGAAAATATAAAGTGGTGAGAAAAATGGACACTGGTTTTGTTATCACCAAGGGCAATAAAAAAATGTATAGCGAGGGTGCCTCTTCACCTAGTGCCCTAATTCCAACTGGTCTGGGAGTCACTGCTATGCGTGAGGTGGTGCAAGACGAGGAAAATACACCAAGTAAGTAAGCACAAGAGTAATCGGTCGGTTAGTACCTCAAGAAGTATTAACGGTCGCATGAAAGTGTGTGAGCAATCTCATCTAAATATTCATTAATTAAAAAGTACTGAGGCTGATGGCAAGAGTATGATAGCTTGAATTGAATTCTCCGGCTGTAGGGATGTCCTTTACACACACGCAGGGGTGATATGATCGATGTTTGGAAGAAAGATAGAATGAAGAATAAGACGATGTTTTATTGAGGGAGGGACGTGATTTCTAACATCTTTTTCATGACCATTAAGATAGGGCTCATGACAACCGAAAAGCTAGCTTAGTTGGAAACCCTAATTTTCAAAGTCTTTCTTTTACAATTCTTTTCTTTAAATGTAATATTCATGATCTTCCTTTTATTATTGGATTTTGTGGGTGCAATCCGCTAAAAAACCCTCATGAGACAACACTCCTCCTACTAGGGACGCCTAGAGGTTTAAAGGCTTGTTGCACGTGCTCAGTGCAATCGTGTTGCCTACGAAAGTGTGCTAGTTAGTTTTTCTCTTTCTTTATTTTCTCCTTCTCTTTTTAATAAAACAGTTCGATCGAGACGATCGAAAATAAGTTTGGGGGAATTTGATCAGTCGAAAATAATGTATTTTTAACACGGCAATTTCCCTATCATTTGCACTTATTTAGAAGTGTTCGGTATTCATATTTCACATATTAGCAAATCAGTCGTTAAATATCAGATTTCATGTGTTAGACTTTTAAACCGGCACTTAAGGGAAATTGACCGCATTTCATGGCATCGCATCAATCTCTGTATTTTGCGCAACACTTGTGTCGAGATTTGTGCAGGAAATTGCAGGAGCAAAGCCAAAAGAGATGATCAAAAATACGCCAACTCAATGATTTCAGATCTGGTAGCAATTCAAAAGGAAATATAAAAATCAACATATCAAAGAAAGGCCCACAAGTCAGCCCAAATCATCACCAAAAGTTGCAAGCCCTAAAGCCTCTAAAGCGCAGCGGAACCGCGCGGGAGCCGGCTTGCGCCGCGGTTCCGCTGCGGTTTGGTCAGATCATCATGCCATTTTCAGTGCGTTATTCTTATCTCAGTGGCCACAGCTCAGAATGATATGTCAAATTCCAGAATTCTCTCGAAACTTCTGCCAGATCAGCAAATATCATTAAGCAAAGCTAATCTTAATTAAGCTCCTAACAAACTATTTCTAGAAGCTCCCTCCTAACTAATCACATCTAGAAGCTTCTCCTCAACAACCTTTTGGAGGGAAATTCAAATTTCATACAACTAACTTTTGGAGGGAAATTCAAATCTCTCTAACTAACTTTTGGAGGGAAATTCAAATTCTAATCCTAGATCTAGGGTTTGGGAAAATCTATAAATAGAAGCCTAGACCTAGGGTTAAAAGGCTAATCTTTAGAATCTTAGTTGTTCAATCTTGGTTAATCTTTAGTTAGCTAATCTTTGTTAATTCTTAGCTAATCTTTAGTCTTCTTCAAATTCTCCATCTTCTTCCATAAGTCTAGTGACAAGGCTTGTGCGAAACCCTAACCCTAATTCCACTCCAAATTCAAGATCTTGAGTACCAATCAAGTAAGAAGCCCTTCATCCTTTTAGGAGCGGAGCCGATCTCCAATCGAGCAAGTGATCCAAGCCGATCCACGACTCACGGAGCTGAGCGAAGCCAAATCGACGATCGAGTTCTTCCACTTGTAGTTCTTAAGCGAATGTAATGAAATTGTTGATATAAATAAAAGGTGAAATTCTTTAATCTTGTTTTCTTTAAATTCTCGCATCATGATTCGATCTCAATTTGTAATTGTAGTTCTTGTTGTGATGATTGAGTAAAACTCCGCTCGTCGAGGAGTCGAGACGATCAATAGAATGATGATGTAACAAATCTTAAAACGATTCTTGAGTCTTACGGGTTTTGTAAACCCTAGAGAGTTCAAGAATCGATGACCTAGTTTCGTTGCGATGCTTTCTTGATTGTGATCGCTCAAAATTAGGGATCTACGATCGTTTCTTGAATTTACTAGAGGCTAGAATGTGAATGATATCGATGAATGAACAAGGGATAAATGATGAAACCCTAGTTTCACTAGAAATCCCTAATTCTTGTCGATCATCATCGATCTAGTATCAATCCATCGAAGGATGAGAATACGTCATCATGAGATTGCATCACATCTATAGATCCGATCGATTCCTACGAGTCTCATTTCGATTCTTGATATTTGGTTGGAAAAATCATCAAACTCTAAATTCTTGATTCTATCTTTTCTTGTTATTAAATCTAGATGTTCTAATTCTTGAACTTCAAATATAAATCATGAATTGTTTTCTTTTCTTTAAAGTTTCAACTCATCTAATTCAAAAGACGAACTATTACACTATCCCTGTGGACGATCCGCACTCACTTACAATCTACATCCGACACCGTAGTTGATTGCGGTCAAATAATTTTTGGTTGTGATTTCTTTACAATTTCCAACTACACAAACAAGAATCCTTTACAATCATCGATCAAGAAAGTCCTCCCCATATATGTCCAAGCATCCACTACAATATACATCACATGTACAGTAATGGCCTCTAGGGCATACATATAACTAACAATCTCCCACTTGCACTAAGACCATTTGTTGCAGTATCTCATACTGGCCTTTGTGAGTGGATCCGCCGTGTTATCCTTCGCGTCAACTCTCCTCACATCGATCCCTTGGAGATCAACCATCTCCCTGATCAGGTGATACTATCCTCAGAATATGTCTGGATCGCTGATGGGACCGGTATTTCTAGGCCAAAGCCACAACTCCATTGTTGTCACAATAACAGGTATTGGATGCTCAATGGTAGGAACCATGTTCATCTTATGAACAAGAATTATCCAGACATTTACTTTGGTAGTATCGTTGGTAGCGATGTATCCAGCCTTTATCATCTAGTATGTCATGGTATCTAGCTTGGAACTCTTCCAACATACCGTCCATCCACTGAGGGTAAAGACAATGCCCGTGACTGACTTTCAGTCGACCTTATCACTCTGGATGCTCGAACCAAGAATATTCTTTTAGTGCTTCTCAAGTACTTAAGAATGTTCTCCACAGCTGTCCAGTGATTCTCCCAAGATCCGATTAATTCCTTATCACTATGCCTAGTGAGTGAGCTACATCTGGTCTGGTACAAACATCGCATACATGATAGAGCCTACCGCCGAAGCATAGGGTATTCCTTGCACGCGAGCTCTCTCCAAATCAGTCTTGGGAGACATCTTTTTGGAGAGAGTGATCCATGAGTAAGTGGGCGAACCACCACGCTTAGAATCATCCATACTAAACCCCTTTAGTATGGTGTTAATGTACCTGGATTTAGGACACTCCCAACATCCACTTAGATCTATCACCATAGATCATAATCCACAAGATGTAGTAGGTATCATCCAGATCTTCCATGTAGAATCCTCGTAATAAGAGGAGCTTGACTGAGTGTGTAGGGTTCCTAGGCACTCTAATGAGGTCTCACAAGGCATCAACCATGCCAAATTAAAAAATTTCTATGCCGAGAAACCCTAATGCGATCGTTGACTAGAGTTTAAGGCGATAACAAATGCGAGCAAACAACTTTACTCTAAAGTGAACGGAAATACAACCTTTGTAGATCCGGTCCTCCACCTCCACAGCTCCGTGATGAAGTCCCTCCGCTGCGATCATCGGATCCCGGACTTTAGCGATGGTTTCGTCGAAGAAATGATCGGGTTAGGTCGTCGACTTCGATGCCGAAGATGATCTACGTCGAGGCAACTCAAGATCAAGCTCCAAATTCACCAAGTCATGAAACTTGTGAAGAAAACACCCTATACTACTTGGCAAGTGGTAGAGGATGAAGAAATAGGAAGTGGGTTCACTTTGGATTTGGATTTCTCACTTGGTTTCATCACTTGACATTTTTTGTAGAAAGCTTTTTCTTTTTCTTCACTTGAAGAAGAAGAAAAGAAAATAATGAATTAATTCCAAAAAGAAAAATGAAGTGATGGTTATCATAATGCAACCATGGGTTAGTGTTAACTCATGTATAGAATGAACTAGGGTTAAGTAAATGGTTAGGGTTTAGGAACAAAAACAAAATGGCATGACTTTTTCAAAGATGCTTTGAAGCTTCAAGCCAAAATAACAAAAAGCCACCATTTAGTTTTGTCAAAAATAAATAAAGAAAGAAAATAAGACCTTAACCATAAACCTAAACCATGGTTTAAAATAAACACACACCCAAGTTTGCATGTATCATCAAACATGATACAAACTAGTGCACAAACATATATCATATATACAATGTGCACATTCAAGTGAGAAAATAATCTTAAGTGAACCAATACTAGTTAATGTAAAGTAATATATCAAATATATAATTATACATTAAATCATTAAATCAACACTTGATTTAACGATCCGGTCATATCGCATATAACCGACTAATATCAATAGTAATAACTTATCGAATCAACACTTGATCCGATAACCCGGCTATATCGCATATAATCGATCAATGTCACAAATCGCGAGAATCGAATACAGTATCACATACTGGTATTATTCTCGGTCCCGCACATATCTCATATGCGCTCCTATTTCATTTCTCTTGAGCCAGGAAACCTCTATGTAGGACTCTAAAGACTCGTCAATACGCCGGCAGCAGGTGATGATCATATCAAACACCCACAAGCCGCAAGCGGTCTGCTAAACGTAACGGACACCCGGGTATTGAGCGATCAGAAGATCGACGAGCAAGCCCGCTCACACTCCTGTGAATCCAACCAGTAACACTTACCGTACAGTCCGGTCTGTTCGTCTGATATGTCGCATATCTTGCCTGTTAGTTATATGTATGCCCTAGAGGCCATTACTGTACATACGATGTATATTGTAGTGGATGCTTGGACATATATAGGGAGGACTTTCTTGCTCGACATGATAGTATGCTATCTGGTTGTACTTTATCTTAACATGTACTCTGATTGTCTCTATGTTACATGTTGATAAAACCCTTAGGATATGTACTCGACTACTGGGACTATGATGAGATCATACTAGTGGGGCCACGGTAGTCGACGAGTACATCCTATAACTGTTCCTAGTCGTGGGTGTATCGAGACAGGGCATCGATGCACCAGAGTAGACTAGCGTATACGCATCTTGACCCATATGATGGGCGATGGATGATCCCATATCCATCGGTGTTTGACATCAAGGATGGTGTATGGGTGCTCAGTGGAGACTGGGTACACTGGACGGACTCGCCGAGAACTCCCAGATGGTATTATACCATACGTCAGATGGCAGTTCTCCGGTGACACTGGTACAGAGTAGTCTGTCGACCCGAGATAGTCATAGAGTCTTGTGTGATTCCCACTATGCTTTGATTTCCATCATACCACGTCCAAGAGGGCGTGCAAAAAGGTGGCTTTTGGGTACAGTCCCGAATCATATGGAGGCAATGAGCGATAGGAGGGGATTCGTCTCTCCCGGTATAGGGAGTTGATGTTGTGCTGTGTTCGATTGGCTATAACTGGAAATCCCTGGCCAGGGTTGCTGAGATTTACTGGTAAGTGTTATCAGTAGTTTCTCGAACTGTTATAGACCTCATATCGACACGACTTATCGAGCTACTGGGGTCTGACGTTTACCACCCCTAGGCGAGATATGCGACATATCAGACGACGGGACCGGACTGTACGGGAGTGTTACTGTTTGGATTCGCAGGAGAAGTTACAGGCTTGCTTGTTGATCTTCTGAGCGCTCAATACCTGGGTAGCTGTTACGTTTAGCTGACCGCTTGCAGCTTGTGGGTGTTTGATATGATCATCACCTACTGCCGGCGTATTGACGATTCTTTAGAGTCCTACACAGAGGTTTCTTGACTCAGGCAAAACGGAGTAGGGGCACATATGTGATATGTGCGGGACCGAGGATAATACGATATGAGATACCGTATTATATTCTCGCGATATTTGATATCAGCCGGGTCATCGGATCAAGTGTTGATTCGATGAATCGGTACGGATAAATATTAGCCGGTTATATGCGATATAGCCGGATTGTCGGATCAAGTGTTGATTCGATAATTTAATGTATAATAATATATATGATATATTAAATTGCATTAACTAATATTTGCTCACTAAAAGATTCTTTTTCTCACTCGGGTAATACATTGATATATATGCGATATATGTTAAATGTATTATTTTATTTTGTTACGATAAATATTATATATGTGATATATAATATTGTAACATGATATGATAACTAATGCAACTTGTTTAGTAGATTTTAAACATGATTAGGGTTTGGATTAGGGTTAAGCTTTCTAGATGTTTCTAGAAGCTTTTCTTTTTGTCATGATAAAGATTTTTTCAAGTGACCCATGCTTTAACTCAACCCAAACCCTAACCCTAGTCTATTCTCTACAATGGTTAAGTCAACCATGGTTACATTATTCTTCATATTAATTCTTTTCCTATTCATCACAAAAGGATAAAACATTATTCATCTTCTTGTTCCTTGATTTCTTTGATGAAAAAGCTTGCATGATTTTTCAAAAGTGATGAATAAATATGAGAAAAAGATAAATAAAGAGAGCAAAAATCCTACTTCATCATCCTCATCTTCCCTTGCCATTTAGATGAGGGTGTTCACATCATTTCATGAGTGTTAGCTTGTGTTAAAGAAACTTCAAGGTAGATCATCTTAGTATCGAAGATCGGAAGCAAAGGTTGCGTCTTTCTCTTCGTGGAACCTCTCGAGAGTCCGGATCCCGATGATCGCAGCGAAGGGACCACAACACGGAGCATATGAAGTGAAGGACTGGATCTACAAAGGTTGTAATCCCTCTCACTTAGTGTTAAAGTGTTTAGCATGCTTGTTTTCGCTTAATCTCTAGTTTAAAGTTCCGTATTCGGGTTGTTCGGCACGACTAAAATTTAAATCGGGCATGGTTGATGCCTTATAGACCCTTGTGCGAGTGCTTAGCAACCCTACAGTGGTATCAGAGCTACTAGGCATTGGATGTCGACCTATGGGGGGTTCTCACTGTGTGACAGTGTGGCGAAGTATAGGCTCTTACCCCCAGGGTGTCCCGAGACCGGAAGGTGTTCCGGCGGGTTGTAGTCCTCGCAAGGGGGCATGCGTAAAAAGTAGCGGCTGAGGGACCCGTTGGTGCCACGGTGACCCCATTGGATGGGGTGGCTGCCTGACCTACAGTGGTATCAGAGCCAAGCTAGAGCTTTAGGCGAAGTCTAGACGAAGTTTAAAGTCCGATCGAAACCCGAAACCCCGATAAAACCCGCTCTTTGGACTTTTTCTAAAAACTGGGATTTTTCCACATTAAAAATGCTTAAAAAATTCAGCAGAGAATTATAAGAATTACGGTACAAATTTTTTTTGATGAACAGTACAACACGCGGCGGAACCGCGGCAGGAGCATGCCTTCTGCGGCGGTTCCGCGGCGAAATGATGACGTCACCATTCTCTGTTTGCACAGTAACTCCTATTTTATTATGCTGGATTTTCTGGGAATTTTTAATATTTATTCAAGAGTTGAATTTTCTGGGGTTGTTTTGGGGATTCGGTGTTTCGACCGGGATGTCTAATTTTGTCTATGTGTTTTTCCGGATAAATTTTAGAAACTGTTAAAAAGTTCGAACGGATATCAATAACTCACTTTTTCCCCTGTCGGAAAATTTTTCAAAAGTTGGATTTTTTCTCGTGTTTAAGAATGTTCTAAGTCGTGCAAGTAACTCGGTAGACCCTCTAGAAGACAACAAACCTTAACTCGATTATGTGACCGTCTTGAACTGTCCTTTGAACCTTAGGGTTTGGGGCAGTACGGCGTGCCACATGTGAGGCGTTGGCTTGACCCTTCTACGGCTGGACCATTGGTACTGTGGCATGTGATGGATGTTTTTAAACCGATTTCAAGTGTTGAGATATATTGGGGAAATCTTGGGTGCTTGATGATTCGATCGGAAAGTTTAACTTTTTCTATTTATCTGGAATGTGATAAAATAATTGGAATCCACAGGTAGTTATGAGATAACTAATTTGAATATTATAAACATAGCAGTTTAGTCTTAGATGATCGGTTGCCACGGAATTTCGATGTGATCAAAAGTCCGTCGCAATCACGTAGTGTACGCGGATACTCGCCGGGTAAACTTAATAGACAGCTACGCCCCATAGCCCCGACCAAGTGACTGTAGGAGACCCCATCGCCGAAAGCATCCATTTGGGTGCTCACGGTAGCGGTGTTCTGCCTTGGTGCACTTTGTCGACGGCTTCAGGGGTGCGGCTGTCTACTAATGTTTGTGACGAGCATTCGATCAGGACGTCGGGAATCCTGTTGAATTGCCCGACTTGACATTGAAAAGAGTTTTCGATTAATGAGACTAAAATGCGGGGTTTATAATTGTTAGGCATGTGATGTCTAAGGAATTCATTTGGTTAGGCATGCGATGTCTAAGGAGGTTGCGGATTCCAACTGTTGTAGTTTTACATTTTCTTTTCTGTGACCGTAAGCGTAGTATGTGGTGTATCGCCGGCTTCGTTGCTATACATCAACGACAATCGGGATACACATACTTGCTTACGTTGATGATATGAGATATTATGTGTTGCTGTGATATGTTATATTGGATCGTCACTTTTTGAATAGCCGGGGGTTTTATGTGAAATGAGAGTTTTTTCTTTTTCATTCATGTAAAATTCATTTGTATGTAATATTCTTTTATTGGGGCACTTCCAGGTAGCGGAAGATGTCACCGTTGTATATTATTTACTTTTCCGCATTAGGTAGACCCAAGGAGGGGAGCACAAGTAACCGGGTTCTAGGGTCCAGTGGGAGACCATCTCGAGGAGTCGAGACCGGGTCTCCTAACCCTAGAATTGGCAGTGTTACTTGCCGCTCTCGTAGGGGTCTAGGGATGTGGGTTTGGCTATTCATCGTGACCGTGGAATCCGTGTTTTATACAGGCTCGTATTGAAAACACGGACGTCCTAGTATATCCAATATTTCATATATGTTCTTCTGCTGCAATGTTCTGTGATGAGATCATATTACTGCCTGAGACGAATGTTTATATATATGAGATATATGTTATATTGCAGATTTCGTTTCAAAAAGAGATGCTTGTGAAGCATAATTAAAATGGGACTTCATTAATGAGATTAATGAAATAAAAGAAACCTAAGATGTTGTAGAAACTTGTTTATAAAAACTGGTAGCTCTAGTTCTTGCTTTGCATAGCGGTGTCCCTTGTAGAACATCCAGCACCTTATTCGATAAGGAAAGGACCGAGATCCCTTCACCGGGAGTGACTCCTTTAGCAATAACTGGCAGATGCTACAAACTCGGTTTGTCTTTTGATTGCTTCTATAGTTCTTGCTTTGCATAGTGATATTTGTGAAATATCCTGCACCTTATTCGATGAGGAAAGGGCCGACGATCCCTTCACCGGGAGTGACCCCTTTAGCAAAACTAGAAAAGCCTCAAAAACACTCCATTTAAAATCACTCGATTCTACAATGATATCAAGTTCATTACGCAAAGGGTTTTCATAAAAACCTGTCGTAGCCCTCCGTCATTTCAGATAAGTAGTAGTTAGTATTCGTGCTACGTTTGTTGGCCTGCGTCAAGGCGTAGTGTGCGGTAACTAACTAGTATTTATCTGCTTATGCATATGATGCAGATTGAGTTAGGGTAGTCGTGCGACTTTGTTGGCCTGCGTCAAGGGTCATGCGGGTGGGTTTAATTCAATCAAGAAATGACGGGTTGAACTTGACTAGCGCACTGTGGTTTGTTGGCCTGCGTCAAGGTCATGGGATACTAGGGGCAAAATATTATTGGGAATTTCAAGTGTTGAAATTTGCAATGAGATTGCATACCTTCTATAAGATAGTTGGATCCCGATACCCGCTGCGAGTAAGAGTTACTCCTGGGAGAGTTTTACACATTACAATTAGCCGATCAAATAGGTGTCTAGAAAGGTGTTAATGGGGTTACGCCTCTGGGAAAACGAGGTTTACTTTAATTAGGTTCGTGCGAAAGCACGGGGGACCTCCCTCAAAGTACCGACACTGGCCTGGCTGAAAGATTGGCGAACTTGTAGCGTGTAATTAATCCCGGCTAGTCTTTCTTTTTAGGGTTTGAAGGAAGATTTGATTAAAACAGTGGGAGACATCCTGATTAGATATATTATATAACCAATCTAATCTTGCAAGAGCATACGCTGAGTGTTTTCTTCTCTCTCTCTCCACATAGCGACCATATCACGCCTTAATCAAGATAATAAAACGGATATATTGACCGAACCCGCTTGTTATACTGAGCTGGGGAACGTTGGTCCCGCTCCAACTTATAATTGTTATAAGACAGAGCAGGAAATTGGGGATTACCAGAATTCCCGTGCCGCCCAAACGAAGAAAGTGCATGCCGATGCATCATCTTCGGGTGTGTTCATTACAGAGAACTGTTTCTCAGTATCCTTTACGTCCTGGGTATGTAATACCGGATCAGGATCCCGCATATGTAATCTGTTACATGGGCTACAGAAAGGTAGAGAACTGAGAACGGGTGATAAGTTTCATGAGACAGAAAACGGTGCAAGTGTTGCAGCCAAGTCTGTTGGTCACTATCACCCTGTATTACCAGAATACATTGATTCTGAACAAATGTTATTAGATACCGAACCTGATATACAAAATCATATCAGTCTCTTTATTAGTAAAGAAAGGATATAATTTTGTATTGTTGGATAATGTTTTGAACATTTCCTATATCAAGAGTTGATCAGTTCAGGCACGTTATCTAAAAGCATTGACGTTTTAAATCAAACTACAGTTCTTAGTATAAGGAACATACACAAGAGGAAGAGTTCAGAAATGAACAGATCCTTCTTGAGGTATTGTAGACTAGGTCATATCAATGCGACCAGACTGGCTGAAGTTACATTTAGATGCATATTTAAATTAGTTTGAATTTACATCTTATGAAACTTGTCGGTCATGTCACAAAGATAAGATGACCATAGCTCTGTTTATTGGAAACAGAGAAAGAGTTAGTGAACTCTTGGGATTGATACATGTTGATGTATGTAAGGTCCCCTGTCTACACATGCTAAGATCGGTTCTTTCTACTTCATTACATTCTCTGATAATCTCTCAAGATTCAGACATATGTTTCTGTTGAAACACAAGTCCGAAGCTTTTGAGATATTCACAGAATATAAGTTAGAAGTAGAGAACCAAAATACGGGTAAAAGTATTATGTCCTTTGATGTGATCAAGGAGGAGAATACTTGAGCACGGAATTCCTGGACTATTCTAAAGGAGAATGAGATTCTCTCTCAGAATTACTCCTCCGTATACACCATAGCACGATGGTATATCGAGGCGGAGCAATAGCACCCTATGTGATATGGTGTGCTCTATGATGAGTACTACTGAGTTGCCTATTTCCTTTTGGGAGTTATGCACTTGAGAAGCTGCATACCTATTGAATAGGGTTCAAATCAAATCAGTTGCCTACCACATCATATGTGATATGGAAAGGGAAGAGCCCATATCTTAAGCTTGTTAAGATTTGGGGTTGTCCGGCCTATGTCTAAAAGCAAAATCCGGACAAGCTCAAGGTAAGGTCTGTTATGTAGAACTGGAATGGTTCCAGCTATACAAACTGCAGCTGATGATTTGTTAGAACCAAAGGATTCAATAGTTTCCAACGAACCTCAGCCACTCCGCCGATCTAATAGGGTTCCTCACCCACCTGAGAGATACTTCGGTTTCTCTATGACAGTGGGAGCGAGGATTGCATTATGAGATGATGACCCAACTAGTTTCGTGCAGGCCATCAGGAGTGGGACTCTGTAAGAATGGCTGGGTGCTTATCGATCTGAGATGGAATCCTTATACACCAACAAAGTATAGACTTTGGTTGCTTTATCTGAAGGGTTAAATCCCCATCAGGAGCAAGTATATCTTGAGAAGATTACTTGGTGTACATGGAAAAGTTGAGACTTTCAAAGCTAAACTTGTTAAAGGTTTGCATCATAGACCAGGTATGGATTATGTTGAAACCTTTTCTAAGGATCTATGCTTAAGTCCATCCAGATCCTACTTGCCACGGCTACATACCATGACTACGATATCTGGTGGTTGGGTGTCATGACTCCTTTTCTAAATGATGATTTAGAAGAGAGCGTCTATAAGTACACAGCCAGAGGGCTTCGTAGACAGTGGGAGCAGCGGAAACGTGTGCAAGATGTTTTATATGATAAAATAGGCATCGCGGAGTTGGAACGTCTGTTTTGATGTGGTAGTCAAAGAGTTTGACTTCATCAAAATGGTAGATGAACCTTGCATATACGAAAAGGTAGTAGAGAGTATAGTGGTCATCCTCGTAGAGTACGTGGATGGCATACTCTTGATAGGGAAGGAGTTTCCTATACTACGCTCGGTCAATCTCCGCTTATCACAAGGATTCTCCATATAGGATCAAAGTGATACCTTCTAAATCCTGGGTTTTGGATCTATGAGATAGATCTAATTGGATGTTAGGATACTCACTAGTTGTAGTGAGATGGTATCAATCGATCCTGGGGAGAATCACTGGAATGGTTCCAGGGTGATAAGGACGACTGAATGTCAGTCGCAGGCTTGTCTATACCCTCAGTGGAGGGACGGTATGTTGGAAGAGTTCCAAGCTAGATACCGTGACATACTAGATGATTAAAGGCAAGATACATCGTTACCAAGGATGCTACCAAAAGAGGCAGTCTGGATATATATAAGTTCATAAGATGAACTTCGTTCCTACCATTATGTGACAATGGAGTTGTGGCTTTAGCCAAGGAACTACCGTCCCATCAGAAATCCAGATATAATTCTTAGGCAGTATCACCTGATCATGGAGATGGTTGATCTCCAGGGAGATCGAGGTTAGGAGAGTAGACACAGAGGACAACAGCGCGAATCCACTCACAAAGGCCTTTTTCCCAGTAGAGACTTTTATGGGATTGTTGAGTATGAGATACTTCAACCGCAGCTAATTGTTGGGTATGCGATACCATAACAGATGACCCTAGTGCAAGTGGGAGATTGTTAGTTATATGTATGCCCTAGAGGCCATTACTGTACATAAGATGTATATTGTAGTGGATGCTTGGACATATATAGGGAGGACTTTCTTGCTCGACATGATAGTATGCTATCTGGTTGTACTTTATCTTAACATGTACTCTGATTGTCTCTATGTTACATGTTGATAAAGCCCTTAGGATATGTACTCGACTACTGGGACTATGATGAGATCATACTAGTGGGGCCACGGTAGTCGACGAGTACATCCTATAACTGTTCCTAGTCGTGGGTGTATCGAGACAGGGCATCGATGCACCAGAGTAGACTAGCGTATACGTATCTTGACCCATATGATGGACGATGGATGATCCCATATCCATCGGTGTTTGACATCAAGGATGGTGTACGGGTGCTCAGTGGAGACTGGGTACACTGGACGGACTCGCCGAGAACTCCCAGATGGTATTATACCATACGTCAGATGGCAGTTCTCCGGTGACACTGGTACAGAGTAGTCTGTCGACCCGAGATCGTCATAGAGTCTTGTGTGATTCCCACTGTGCTTTGATTTCCATCATACCACGTCTAAGAGGGCATGCAAAAAGGTGGCTTTTGGGTACAGTCCCGAATCATATGGAGGCAATGAGCGATAGGAGGGGATTCGTCTCTCCCGGTATAGGGAGTTGATGTTGTGCTGTGTTCGATTGGCTATAACTGGAAATCCCTGGCCAGGGTTGCTGAGATTTACTGGTAAGTGTTATCAGTAGTTTCTCGAACTGTTATAGACCTCATATCGACACGACTTATCGAGCTACCGGGGTCTGACGTTTACCACCCCTAGGCGAGATATGCGACATATCAGACGACGAGATCGAACTGTACGGGAGTGTTACTGTTTGGATTCGCAGGAGAAGTTACAGGCTTGCTTGTTGATCTTCTGAGCGCTCAATACCTGGGTAGCTGTTACGTTTAGCTGACCGCTTGCAGCTTGTGGGTGTTTGATATGATCATCACCTACTGCCGGCGTATTGACGATTCTTTAGAGTCCTACACAGAGGTTTCTTGACTCAGGCAAAACGGAGTAGGGGCACATATGTGATATGTGTGGGACCGAGGATAATACGATATGAGATACCGTATTATATTCTCGCGATATTTGATATCAGCCGGGTCATCGGATCAAGTGTTGATTCGATGAATCGGTACGGATAAATATTAGCCGGTTATATGCGATATAGCCGGATTGTCGGATCAAGTGTTGATTCGATAATTTAATGTATAATAATATATATGATATATTAAATTGCATTAACTAATATTTGCTCACTAAAAGATTCTTTTTCTCACTCGGGTAATACATTGATATATATGCGATATATGTTAAATGTATTATTTTATTTTGTTACGATAAATATTATATATGTGATATATAATATTGTAACATGATATGATAACTAATGCAACTTGTTTAGTAGAGTTTAAACATAATTAGGGTTTGGATTAGGGTTAAGCTTTCTAGATGTTTCTAGAATCTTTTCTTTTTGTCATGATAAAGATTTTTTCAAGTGACTCATGCTTTAACCCAACCCAAACCCTAACCCTAGTCTATTCTCTACAATGGTTAAGTCAACCATGGTTGCATTATTCTTCATATTAATTCTTTTCCTATTCATCACAAAAAGATAAAACATTATTCATCTTCTTCTTCCTTGATTTCTTTCATGAAAAAGCTTGCATGATTTTTCAAAATTGATGAATAAATATGAGAAAAAGATAAATAAAGAGAGCAAAAATCCTACTTCATCATCCTCATCTTCCCTTGCCATTTAGATGAGGGTGTTCACATCATTTCATGAGTGTTAGCTTGTGTTAAAGAAACTTCAAGGTAGATCATCTTAGTATCGAAGATCGGAAGCAAAGGTTGCGTCTTTCTCTTCGTGGAACCTCTCGAGAGTCCGGATCCCGATGATCGCAGCGAAGGGACCACAACACGGAGCATATGAAGTGAAGGACTGGATCTACAAAGGTTGTAATCCCTCTCACTTAGTGTTAAAGTGTTTAGCATGCTTGTTTTCGCCTAATCTCTAGTTTAAAGTTCCGTATTCGGGTTGTTCGGCATGGCTAAAATTTAAATCGGGCATGGTTGATGCCTTGTAGACCCTTGTGCGAGTGCCTAGCAACCCTACATTGCCTAGGGGTGGTAAACGTCAGACCCCAATAGCTCGATAAGTCGTGTCGATATGAGGTCTATAACAGTTCGAGATACTACTGGTAACACTTACCAGTAAATCTCAGCAACCCTGGCCAGGGATTTCCGGTTATAGCCAATCGAACACAGCGCAACATCAACTCCCTATACCGGGAGAGACGAATCCCCTCCTATCGCTCATTGCCTCCATGTGATTCGGGACTGTACCCAAAAACCACCGTTTTGCACGCCCTCTTGGACGTGGTAAGGTAGAAATCAAAGCACAGTGGGAATCATACAAGACTTTATGACGATCTCGGGTCAACAGACTACTCTATACCAGTGTCACCAGAGAACTGCCATCTGACGTAAGGTATAATACCATCTGGGAGTTCTCGGCGAGTCCGTCCAGTGTACCCAGTCTCCACTGAGCACCCGTATATCATCTCTGATGTCAAACACCAATGGATATGGGATCATCCATCGTCCATCTGTATGGTTCGAGAAGGTATACGCTAGTCTACTTTGGTATATCGATGCCCTGTCTCGATACACCCACGACTAGGGACCTTGAAGGATGTACTTATGGACTACCATGTCCCCACTAGTATGATCCGCATCATAGTCCAGGTAGTCAAGTACACATCCTAAGGGCTTTACCAACATGTAACAGAGAGACAATCAGTGTACACGTTAAGGTAAAGAGCAACCAGATAGCATACTATCATGTCGAGCAAGAAAGTCCTCCTTATATATGTCCCAGCATCCACTACAATATACATCCTATGTACAGTAATGGCCTCTAGGGCATACATATAACTAACAATCTCCCACTTGCACTAGGGCCATCTGTAGCAGTGGTTGTAGTATCTCATACTCAACCATCCCATAAAAGTCTCTCTCTGGGAAAAGGCCTTTGTGAGTGGATCCGCCGTGTTGTCCTCTGAGTCTTCTCTCCTGACCTCAATCACCTTGGAGATCAGCCATCTCCATGATCAGGTGATACTGCCTTAGAATATGTCTGGATCACTGATGGGATAGGCGTTCCTTGGCATAAGCCACAACTCCATTGTCACACAATGGCAGGAACGAAGTTCATCTCATGAACTAATATACATCCACACTGCCTCTTTGGTAGCATCTTAAGTAGCGATGTATCCAGCCTTTATCGTCTAGTATGCCACGGTATCTAGCTTGGAACTCTTCCAACATACCGTCCCTTTACTGAGGGTAAAGACAATGCCTATGACCGACTTTCAGTCGTCCTTATCACTCTGGAACCTTTCCAGTGATTCTCCTCAGGATCAACTGATACCATCTCACTACAACTAGTGAGTATCTTAACATCCAATTAGATCTATCTCATAGATCCAAAACCCAGGATTTAGGAGGTATCACTTTGATCCTATATGGAGAATCATTGTGATAAGCGGAGATTGATCGAGCGTAGCATATGAAACTCCTTCCTTATCAAGAGTATGTCATCCACGTACTCTACGAGGATCACTACTATACTCCCTACTACCTTTTTGTATATACAAGGTTCATTTACCATTTTGATGATGTCAAACTCTTTGACTAACTCATCAAAACAGATGTTCCAACTCCGCGATGCCTGCTTTATCACATAAAACATCTTGCACACGTTTCCGCTGCTCCCACTGTTTACGAAGCCCTCTGGCTGTGTACTTAAAGACGTTCTCTTCTAAAACATCATTTAGAAAAGCAGTCATGACACCCAACCACCAGATATCGTAGTCATGGTATGTAGCCGTGGCAAGTAGGATCTGGATGGACTTAAGCATAGCCACTGGAAAAAGGTTTCATCATTATCCACGCCTGGTCGATGACGAAAACCTTTAACAAGTCTAGCTTTGAAAGTCTCAACTTTTCCATCTACACCAAGTAATCTTCTCAAGATATACTTGCTCCTGATGGGGATTTAACCCTTCAGATAAAGCAACCAAAGTCCATACTTTGTTGGTGTATAAGGATTCCATCTCGGATCGCTAAGCATCCGGCCATTCTTGCAGAGTCCCACTCCTAATGGCCAGCTCGAAACTAGTTGGGTCATCATCTCATGATGCAATCCTCGCTCCCAGTGTCATAGAGAAATCGAAGTAACTCTCAGGTGGGTGAGGAACCCTACTAGATGGGCGGAGAGGCTGAGGTTCGTTGGAGACTATTGAATCCTTTGGTTCTACCAAATCATCAGCTGCAGTTTGTATAGCTGGAACCTTTCCAGTTCTACATAACTGACCTTGCCTCGAGCTTGTCCGGATTTTGCTTTTAGACATAGGCCGGACAACCCCAAATCTTAACTAACTTAAGATATGGGCTCTTCCCTTTCCATATCACATATGAAGTGGTAGGCAACTGATTTGATTGGAACCCCATTCAATAGGTATGCAGCTTCTCAAGCGCATAACTCCCAAAAGGAAATTGGTAACTCAGTAGTACTCATCATAGAGCACACCTTATCATATAGGGTGTGATTGCTCCGCCCCGATACACCGACGTGCTGTGGTGTATACGGAGGAGTTATGCTGAGAGAGAATCTCATTCTCCTTTAGAATAGTCCAGGAATTCTATGCACAAGTATTGTTCTCCCTGATCTCATCATAGGACATAATACTTATACCCTTATTTTGGTTCTCTACTTCTAACTTATATTCTGTGAATATCTTAAAAGGTTCAGACTTTTGTTTTAATAGGAACATAGGTCTGAATCTCGAAAGATCATCAGAGAATTTAATGAAGTACAAAGAACCTGTCTTGGCATGTGTAGACAGGGGAGCTACATACATCAACATGTATCATCTCAAGAGTTCACTAACTCTTTCTCTGCTTCCAAAAAACAGAGTTGTGGTCATCTTATCTTTGTGACATGACTGGCGAGTTTCACAAGATGTAAATTCAAACTAATTTAAATATGCATCTTTATATAACTCAGCTAGTCGGGTCGCATTGATATGACCTAGTCTACAATACCTCAAGAAGGATTCGTTCATTTCTGAACTCTTCCTCTTGTGTGTGTTCCGTATACTAAAGAACTGTAGTTTGATTTAGAACATCAATGCTTTTAGATAACGTGCCTGAATCGATCAACTTTTGATATAGGAAATGTTCAAAACATTATCCAGCAATACAAAATTTTATCGTTTCTTTACTAATAAAGAGACTGATGTATATTAGGTTCGGTATCTAATAACATTTGTTCAGAATCAATGTATTCAGGTAATACAGGGTGACAGTGACCAACAGACCTGGCTGCAACACTTGCACCGTTTTCTGCCTCAAGAAACTTATCATCCGTTCTCAGTTCTCTACCTTTCTGTAGCTCATGTAATATATTACATATGTGGGATCCTGATCCGGTATCATATACCCAGGACGTAAAGGACATTGAGAAACAGTTCTATGTAACGAACACACCCGAAGATGATGCACCAACATGCACTTTCTTCGTTTGGGCGGCACGGGAATTCTGGTATTCCCCAATTTCCTGCTCTGTCATATAACAATTATAAGTTGGAGCGGGACTAACGTTCCCCAGCTCAGTATAACAAGCGGGTTCGGTCAATATATCCGTTTTATTATCTTGATTAAGGCGTGACATGGTCGCTACTGTCACGACCCGAAAGAGCACGTGACTGGCCCTTGAACCATATGAAGTCTATAGGACCCCATCTGATCCAAGTAAGATAAAAGCCCAGAAATCTAAAACCATTTAAAGAGTAAATAAGGAAAACTGGTTTTTAAGAAGTAAAGAAATCATGTTTCGAAAATCCAAGTTTTTAAATAACTAAGCCGAATATGCATTTTTAAAATGTGTAACCTTTCCTGAAAATTTCGGCAGAGTTTCCTTTGTAAAACTGGCCCCGAACGGGGAACAACAAGAATAGTATATATGAAATGATAAAAGGCATCCCCAAGCGGGAGCTAGCTCTTCGTCAATCGACGGTCACAACCATGCAAGCAATAATAATATACAACGCCAAAGGGCGAGGATCAAACCCCAAAAAGAACTCAAAACAGCCAGAAAACCGTAATACTACAAGCGCGACTCTAAGGTCGAAATAATACAACACTGTTTTCTAAGTATGAAACAATATACAAGTTTTGGTTGATGGAATGTCTAGATACAATGAATAATACATGAACAAAGGCGGTTCTGATACAAAAGAACCCATCTACCCAAGTAAGTCACCCATAAGGAAGCAGTGTGCCAGAAATGCCGCTATGGAATCTGTACGGCAAAAACCTGCAAGGACTGTGGCACAACGGGGGTGAGTTGCCAACTCGTGAATAGAAAATATCTACAAGCAGAGATCGAATGTATGACCCATCCTAGGTCAATACGATCAGATATAAATAAACCTTAATATGAATAAGTCTGAAGCATGCTAAACTGGCAATGTAATCTCTATACATGAGTGTAGTGCCAAGTGCTCGTGCCAGTGCCTCAGGTAATATCATATCATAAATGTGAGGTAGAATCAATGAAATCAAATATGCATGTACGTGGATCCCGTCCACTCATCACCCAATGACAATAACCATCATGCATGTAAATATCATCAGCATATGCATGGAAATATGAGGATATAAACCACCTGTGTCCCTCGCGACACGTCAAAATCATGGAACCGGAGTGCCCAGCATCGACACTCGAAAACATCATGAAAACTGTGCCTAGCATCGGCACGTAAATCCTCATATAACGGGCTCCGTCGGTCCGGATCAGCCCACGGGCTCCGTCTGCGGAATCGGCCCTCGGCCCCAGCAGACGCCCATATCCATCTATCGACTCTGGTCGGTATCCTCCGGATAACCGCCAGGTCCAACCAATCACCGGTAGGTACTTGCCACCCTGCCAGGCTCATCGTCTACTCCACAAAAAACATTTCTTGCCCCGGAGAACCATACCAGGTCCACCATGTACCCGCAATCGGCCTCATCCGCCTCCTCGAATCGGGTTTCACATGTCGCTCTCAGCACCGAGAAAACACATGGTGGACGCACTGAAATATCATATCAAGGGTAACCGGGTTTTAAAACAATTACATATTCTCCTTTTGAAATACCCACGGTTCCCAAAAACCAGAAATATCATGGAAACAACATATCTCAATGCGTATAATCCGAAAGCATGATGTATGCGACATGTAAAGAAATGTAAGCAACATACACTGAATACAACAGTACTACAGTGTAGTGACATGGCAATTATCGATGATGAAGTGTGTGAGCCGGCAAACAAGTGTACGTGGAACATACGCATCATCGATAATGGTGCTGGTGTCCTAGCAGCATGACTTAAATATATCAACAATACGAGCGATGCAATGCAAATAGCATGAATATGCGGAATCGAATAATCAACGCAACAGTAAAGAACCTGCCTCAATAGATATATCATGCAATCTTGCCTTTTGAAATAAGACGAATCAGGGTTTTCGGTAAAATAAGGGCTACGGTGTTTTACGAAAAGATGTGTCGTTTGAAAATATCCGTAGAAACCCTTTTGCCTATCTTTAAAATATCCCCGATTCGTTAGTTTTGAAATAGGTATGACTCGGGTCTAGTCTAACGCCTACTATGCGAACTACGAACCCAACAATCGAGTCAATCGGAGGGGTATGAAAACCACCTAAATCTAAGTCAATATCACATTATCTCATTACGTAACAGGTATCACTACCATCATATCACACCTCCAATACGAACTCTCTCATGTCGCCAAATCTCATGGCCTCAATCGAATCTCATCGACTCATCTCAATCCCACGTATCATCCTCAAATTTGTATATGAACACATAGTCCCATACCATGTAGATATACACACCATCATATGCGCACAGATAAATGAAAGAATGTATGCAAGTATGTGTGTATGTGTAAGTGCACCCACTACTCTAGGATTTCGCTCTACTAAACCAATACATCCTTATCATCAATGATTCCATTATTACCATCAATAGTCCTATCAACACATAATAAATATATGTGTGTATACGTATTCGTATACATCACCACGGACTGCGGGGGTGCTATACGCCATCCACCCAACTTCTCCCCGTAGATATAAATCTACTCACCTTGCTTCTTATGTGTCGGTGCCGATGTCGCCATCTTCATCTTCTTTACCTCAACATCACGTAGGGTACCTACAAGTGTATCACAACGCTAAAGCACATGAAAATCACATCGGAAACCAAAATAGCACACGCTACTCTCATAGGTAAAAACCCATCTTCTTGCATGTAAACACGTTCAATATTCACTTGTCGTTGACGTCCAAACGCCACCCGACAGGAATGAATCACCAAATACCAAAATCCATGCTAAAACAAGTCGTAAATCATACACCAACTCAAGAAAATCAACCCAGATTTTACCCTAACTGGAATCAGTCAAAACTAGATATACCCAGGGTCAAGACTAGAGGAAATAGGGCCGTGCACAAAAATCGAGACAGTTCCCTCCTGCTCTGGCCGCAAATTGCGGCCATAAGGAATTAATTGGCGGCCGTACTTTGGAGTTAGGGGCTAGGGTTTGGTGTGGTGGTTCCATGGTGCCTGCACATCTCACTGTCAACTCAGTTTTATTTTTGGGGTCTCGGGGTGATAGCAGATTCCTAAATACGATCACAGATTCACAGTTTTCCCCGATATCGATTCCGTAAATCCGTATTCTGGTTTCAAGTCTCTAGTTTGATCCAAAATAACATCACACCAGGGGTTCTAAGGTCACCACAATTCTCAATTTCATCTTTAATTTCAGATCTCACATAAACCCTAACTTGAAGTTTCACAAATCCATCAAACGACACCATATCGACACAAAACTAGTATTGATGCAATAAGAATTGAATTACCAAACTAGGGGTGCAGAAATTACCTCCTTTGGCAACTCAAGAATTTTCTTGAGTTGCTCAAAGTCCTCCAAATCCAATCTTGCTAGGTTCAATGTGTAGCTAGTGAGCTTGGGAGCAAGTTTTGTGAAGTGAGAATGGGGTTTTGGTGAGAGAAATGAGAAGGATCTATGAAGTGAAGGGGAGGGAAATGAAAGGGAGCAGGAGCAGCAGCTGCTCCATGAGAGGGGAGAGAGAAATGGGTGTGAGGAAATGATGGGTATGGTTCAAAAAGTCAAAAGCAACTACTCTCTCTCTCTCTCTCATCATCATACTTACTTTTTCTTTCTTTTCTTTTCTCTTTCTTATCACTCCAATAGTGAACCCAAATGAACAACTATGGCAATAGAAATGTAACACAAGTGTAACAAGTGTGGAAAATGATATGTGCACATTTTTGCACAAAAATACTAAAAATCTAATTAGCGGTTTTTAATCGCGATTAGCACTAAATTAGCATATAACTAATCTTAAAAACTTTAAAATGGCATAATTCCATAAAATACCCTATTTTAGAATTTTCCATAATTTTCCCCCATTTATTTGTATTTAATTATACCAGAATATTAAAATATTCATTAAAATAATATTAAATTATAAAATTTCCCAAAAATCATATTTTATTATTTTGAAAACGTTACAATCTACCCCCTTAAAGAAATTCGGTCCCCGAATTTAAATTTAAACCCCAAATACTAAAATATTTCAATACAAATTCCAAGTCATCGGGGCTCCGAAATCATCAATACATAAAACATCATAGCGCAATGCATGCGCATGAGTACTGAGCAGATAACTCAAAAGCAAAACTCCGTCAAGCATCCCGCAATCATCGGAGTCATGGTAAGGATACAAATGTCAAATCCAATACAAAACCAATATGATATAGATCGGAACTATACATGTAGACATCCAGTCTATACATGTGAATAGCTGATGTAAATGCATGCCAAATCCTTTTAAGTCGCTGTGCGATGCACGTAACACTGTACAGTGGCGGACGTTTTTCATAAGAAAATAACTATATACGTATATATATATATATCCTTTGTTTAATAGGTACGTTCCGCCGTTTTGAAAACAATTTAGAAGGGTTTCCTTGTTTTTTTAAAAACGTTTCGTGTCATATCGGACACGTAGGTATATATATATCGAGACTATAGCTCGCTCTTTGGAAATCCCTTCGAACTATCAATGCATGCAAAATATATCCAGGTACTATCCTCTGACTAGTCATGCTCAGTATGAAAACAAATATCCAATATCATAAAAATGTATTGCTCCAAAAGGAATAAATCCCCATAACACCACCCTGTGCGTCTGGTGCGCACGGAAATCAAAATCCATATATGTGCCATACAGGTGCACAAAACAACATCTAGGTGCAACGGGTGTGCACGAAGCATCTGTCATAGGCAACGTGTGTGCCTGACAACTAAAATCCGGTGCATCTGACATGCACGAAGAATCTCGATTTAGTGCATCGGTTGTGCACCAAAATCGTATCTCAAAACATGCGCCCAACATGCGCGAAAATCCAAATCGGTGCACCCATCATGCACGAATGAAAGTCTAAACCCTGGGCACTCAACATGCACGGAATCACGAAATCCAATAGCAAACGCCGAACATGCGTAAGTCCAGTCGAAAGCACGGAGTGCAAGAATCAAAAATATCAGGGTCAAGTCGACGATATATAATGCGGCTCAATCAAGATCAAGTGTACCGCGATGGAAAATCTCACAACCATGTGCATCAGCGTGCACAAATCAAATCAAAACACTAAAAAATGCATGAAAACTATGCCGGAAGCGTAACTCAAATCACCGGCATAAAATAGGCATGAAATCACAATCAATACCTCAAGAATAATAACTCTGCACAAATATGAATACCCAGTATGTGCAACCATGGTGCACAAAATCAAATATCATGGAACCCAGTCATCAAGACTAAATCATGCGAATAGATCGCCCAAAATACCGAAATCTAAAGTGACAGATACGTGATAGTCAAACCACAAAATCATAAATCATAAATCATAAATCATAAATACTGTCGTCGGTATATCCTCCTTCAAGTCGAGAAGGTGCCGGTACATCCAATGCTAGCGGCGCAAGATATCTACTTGCCTCATGCTCGCGGCTGGCGTCCTCTGCCTCTGGTTCCTTATCTTCTCTGTGGATTACCAACCTCGCAATCCATCGGCTCATCGTCCCGGCCAGGTGTGCTGACAGGAACGATTCCGTTCTGGCACTTTCCTGGTCATCTCTCGGTCAGTCCTCACGATCGCTCGTAACGCAGCACATCTCTGGCGCCGACCTCTGGTCCTCTAAATGCACATCACACATCGGCTCCTGGTGCAAATCTTATTGCAGCAGTGTACTGGAAGGAATCCCTGCTCAAGGTCTCTTCTGATCTCGCCTAAGCCAAACTGTACGGAGGCTGGTACTCTGGCATAATCTTTTCTCGCTCTCTGGACATCCGCGTCCATAGTACAACATCTCCTCGGAAGCTGGTCGTGCCCCAATGCTCCTGTAGACATATCCGACCCTTAAATCTTAACGGGGAATAGTAACAACTCGTCTGCATCTCGTATGAACTTCTTGTCCCGCTTGTCTGTATCATCGACCATTTCGACATCGCGTCTCTATCTGCGCACTGCAATGTCCTCGGCTACGGTCCCTCCGAAGTCTCTAACACGGACTCGAAATCACGAACTCGGTATCTTCGTCACTCAGTAGGAGATATCTAGCCGATCACGTCCTCAACGTGCGTATCGCATCTCTGATGTCAGCGGAGTGGAACGTCATCTCGTCGAAATCTCAGGCGAACTCTTTACTCCACTCTGCTTCAATATCGACTGATTCGGACTCATCTCATCGTGGCTACACAGAATGCGCTCCAACGGCTATGCTCGTATCTGGAGTCTTCCAAGCAGTGTCCCATCACATGATATCCGAATGATGTCGAATCGTCCGATCGACTCGTCAGAACCTCATAATCCCCAAGAGCTCAACATCTCGGGTACAGTTTAATAGTATCGAGTACATACCACAGCATCGGTGGTCCAGCCGTAGAAGGGCAAACCCAAGCCTCACTAATGGCGCCGCGGAACTGCTGCAAACCCTAAGGTTCAAAGGCTTTCACACGGTCATTATGTCGAGTTAGGGTTTCATTCTTCTAGAGGGTCCATAGAATCGCTTGCATGTCTTTCCGAATACTTTAAACTAGAAAATGGGTTCCTGACATTCGATCGTCTCAATCGACTCTCAACGAATCTGCGTGAAGTCGCCTCTAGCTGGAATCAATCTATCTGATGACCTCGCATCGGGGTAAGCGAACGAACCACATGTCCTAGTCATTCATTCTCGGGTGAATAGCGACCTTCCAACATATCTCTAAGAATATTCTCATGCTGCAGTAGCTCCAATCATCTGGGCGATATCTCATCACTCGCAGCAACAACTGGATCATCCGTCCATACGCTGAACAGCGCCTCAATCGTCCTGGATAAGCGATAATATCAACGTCATCACATCCTGGCTGGCCTCTATTAGTGGCTCAATCCTCTGGTGCCGATCAGCACATCCGGAAATCTCGTAAAAGCGATCAATCCAACGCTCATGGCGCGAAAACACAATAAGACGACGCCTCAATATGCAATCGTAAGTCTTTGGAATCACGCCCTGGTCAGTCCTCGTCCACGATGAGCTCATGCCGACGCAACTCGAGCCGTAGCTCACTCTGCCCGTGCAATCGCGGCAGCAAAACCATAACCAGTATCGATGAGGATAGATCATAGGAATGAATATAATACTGTGCAAGGAAATGTACATCCTAAGGCTCCTTAAGCGGAGTAGCGTGTCGTAAGTATGCCGCAGAACATACCCACGGTACGTCACTCTACTTTAGTCACCTATTCCATCAACCAAGGGTCATCCTATGCGACGAAAGTTCGGGTATAATACCCCCTCGACTAAGTCTAAGTTCCGTAAGGTCAAGCCTAAGTTCCGTATATAGATAACGCCCTAGGCTCTACATAGTCAAACTTAGACTCGAACCAAGGTCAACCTACCGCTCTGATACCAACTTTGTCACGACCCGAAAGAGCACGTGACTGGCCCTTGAACCATATGAAGTCTATAGGACCCCATCTGATCCAAGTAAGCCAAAAGCCCAGAAATCTAAAACCATTTAAAGAGTAAATAAGGAAAACTGGTTTTTAAGAAGTAAAGAAATCATGTTTCGAAAATCCAAGTTTTTAAATAACTAAGCCGAATATGCATTTTTAAAATGTATAACCTTTCTTGAAAATTTCGGCAGAGTTTCCTTTGTAAAACTGGCCCCGAACGGGGAACAACAAGAATAATATATATGAAATGATAAAAGGCATCCCCAAGCGGGAGCTATCTCTTCGTCAATCGACGGTCACAACCATGCAAGCAATAATAATATACAACGCCAAAGGGCGAGGATCAAAACCCAAAAAGAACTCAAAACAGCCAGAAAACCGTAATACTACAAGCGCGACTCTAAGGTCGAAATAATACAACACTGTTTTCTAAGTATGAAACAATATACAAGTTTTGGTTGATGGAATGTCTAGATACAATGAATAATACATGAACAATGGCGGTTCTGATACAAAAGAACCCACTTACCCAAGCAAGTCACCCATAAGGAAGCAGTGTGCCAGAAATGCCGCTATGGAATCTATACGGCAAAAACCTGCAAGGACTGTGGCACAACGGGGGTGAGTTGCCAACTCGTGAATAGAAAATATCTACAAGCAGAGATCGAATGTATGACCCATCCTAGGTCAATACGATCAGATATAAATAAACCTCAATATGAATAAGTCTGAAGCATGCTAAACTGGCAATGTAATCTCTATACATGAGTGTAGTGCCAAGTGCTCGTGCCAGTGCCTCAGGTAATATCATATCATAAATGTGAGGTAGAATCAATGAAATCAAATATGCATGTACGTGGATCCCGTCCACTCGTCACCCAATGACAATAACCATCATGCATGTAAATATCATCAGCATATGCATGGAAATATGAGGATATAAACCACCTGTGTCCCTCGCGACACGTCAAAATCATGGAACCGGAGTGCCCAGCATCGACACTCGAAAACATCATGAAAACCGTGCCTAGCATCGGCACGTAAATCCTCATATAACGGGCTCCGTCGGTCCGGATCAGCCCACGGGCTCCGTCTGCGGAATCGGCCCTCGGCCCCAGCAGTACGCCCATATCCATCTATCGACTCTGGTCGGTATCCTCCGGATAACCGCCAGGTCCAACCAATCACCGGTAGGTACTTGCCACCCTGCCAGGCTCATCGTCTACTCCACGAAAAACATTTCTTGCCCCGGGGAACCATACCGGGTCCACCATGTACCCGCAATCGGCCTCATCCGCCTCCTCGAATCGGGTTTCACATGTCGCTCTCAGCACCGAGAAAATACATGGTGGACGCACTGAAATATCATATCAAGGGTAACCGGGTTTTAAAACAATTACATATTCTCCTTTTGAAACACCCACGGTTCCCAAAAACCAGAAATATTATGGAAACACCATATCTCAATGCGTATAATCCGAAAGCATGATGTATGCGACATGTAAAGAAATGTAAGCAACATACACTGAATGCAACAGTACTACCGTGTAGTGACATGGCAATTATCGATGATGAAGTGTGTGAGCCGGCAAACAAGTGTACGTGGAACATACACATCATCGATAATGGTGCTGGTGTCCTAGCAGCATGACTGAAATATATCAACAATACGAGCGATGCAATGCAAATAGCATGAATATGCGGAATCGAATAATCAACGCAACAGTAAAGAACCTGCCTCAATAGATATATCATGCAACCTTGCCTTTTGAAATAAGACGAATCAGGGTTTTCGGTAAAATAAGGGCTACGGTGTTTTACGAAAAGATGTGTCTTTTGAAAATATCCGTAGAAACCCTTTTGCCTATCTTTAAAATATCCCCGATTCGTTAGTTTTGAAATAGGTATGACTCGGGTCTAGTCTAACGCCTACTATGCGAACTACGAACCCAACAATCGAGTCAATCGGAGGGGTATGAAAACCACCTAAATCTAAGTCAATATCACATTATCTCATTACGTAACAGGTATCACTACCATCATATCACACCTCCAATACGAACTCTATCATGTCGCCAAATCTCATGGCCTCAATCGAATCTCATCGACTCATCTCAATCCCACGTATCATCCTCAAATCTCGTATATGAACACATAGTCTCATACCATGTGTAGATATACACACCATCACATGCGCACAGATAAATGAAAGAATGTATGCAAGTATGTGTGTATGTGTGAGTGCACCCACTACTCTAGGGTTTCGCTCTACTAAACCAATACATCCTTATCATCAATGATTCCATTATTACCATCAATAGTCCTATCAACACATAATAAATATATGTGTGTATACGTATTCGTATACATCACCACGGACTGCGGGGGTGCTATATGCCATCCACCCAACTTCTCCCCGTAGATATAAATCTACTCACCTTGCTTCTCATGTGTCGGTGCCGATGTCGCCATTTTCATCTTCTTTGCCTCAACATCACGTAGGGTACCTACAAGTGTATCACAACGCTAAAGCACATGAAAATCACATCGGAAACCAAAATAGCACACGCTACTCGCATAGGTAAAAACCTATCGTCTTGCATGTAAACACGTTCAATATTCACTTGTCGTTGACGTCCAAACGCCACCCGACAGGAATGAATCACCAAATACCAAAATCCATGCTAAAACAAGTCGTAAATCATACACCAACTCAAGAAAATCAACCCAGATTTTACCCTAACTGGAATCAGTCAAAACTAGATATACCCAGGGTCAAGACTAGAGGAAATAGGGCCGTGCACAAAAATCGAGACAGTTCCCTCCTGCTCTGGCCGCAAATTGCGGCCAGAAGGAATTAATTGGCGGCCGTACTTTGGATTTGGGGGCTAGGGTTTGGTGTGGTGGTTCCATGGTGCCTGCACATCTCACTGTCAACTCAGTTTTATTTTTGGGGTCTCGGGGTGATAGCAGATTCCTAAATACGATCACAGATTCACAGTTTTCCCCGATATCGATTCCGTAAATCCGTATTCTGGTTTCAAGTCTCTAGTTTGATCCAAAATAACATCACACCAGGGGTTCTAAGGTCACCACAATTCTCAATTTCATCTTTAATTTCAGATCTCACATAAACCCTAACTTGAAGTTTCACAAATCCATCAAACGACACCATATCGACACAAAACTAGTATTGATGCAATAAGAATTGAATTACCAAACTAGGGGTGCAGAAATTACCTCCTTTGGCAACTCAAGAATTTTCTTGAGTTGCTCAAAGTCCTCCAAATCCAATCTTGCTAGGTTCAATGTGTAGCTAGTGAGCTTGGGAGCAAGTTTTGTGAAGTGGGAATGGGGTTTTGGTGAGAGAAATGAGAAGGATCTATGAAGTGAAGGGGAGGGAAATGAAAGGGAGCAGGAGCAGCAGCTGCTCCATGAGAGGGGAGAGAGAAATGGGTGTGAGGAAATGATGGGTATGGTTCAAAAAGTCAAAAGCAACTACTCTCTCTCTCTCTCTCATCATCATACTTACTTTTTCTTTCTTTTCTTTTCTCTTTCTTATCACTCCAATAGTGAACCCAAATGAACAACCATGGCAATAGAAATGTAACACAAGTGTAACAAGTGTGGAAAATGATATGTGCACATTTTTGCAAAAAAATGCTAAAAATCTAATTAGCGGTTTTTAATCGCGATTAGCACTAAATTAGCATATAACTAATCTTAAAAACTTTAAAATGGCATAATTCCATAAAATACTCTATTTTAGAATTTTCCATAATTTTTCCCCATTTATTTGTATTTAATTATACCAGAATATTAAAATATTCATTAAAATAATATTAAATTATAAAATTTCCCTAAAATCATTTTTATTATTTTGAAAACGTTACAGCTACCTGGAGAGAGAGAGAAGAAAACACTCTGCGTGCGCTCTTGTAAGATCAGATTGGTTATTATTTTATCTAATCAGGATGGCTCCCACTGTTTTTATCAAATCTTCCTTCAAACCCTAAAAGGAAAGACTAGCCGGGATTAATTACACGCTACAAGTTCGCCAATTTTTCAGCCAGGCCAGTGTCGGTACTTTGAGGGAGGTTCCCCGTGCTTTCGCACGGACCTAATTACAGTAAACCTCGGTTTCCCAGAGGCGTAACTCCGTTGACACCTTTCTAGACACCTACTTGATCGGCTAATTGTAATGTGTAAAACTCTCCCAGGAGTAACAATTACTCGCAGTGGGTATCGGGATCCAACTATCTCATAGAAGGTATCCAATCTCATTGCAAATTTCAACACTTGAAATTCCCGATAATATTTTGCCCATAACGTGCTATGACCTTGACGAAAGCCAACAAACCATAGCCCGCTAGTCAATTTCAACCCGTCATTTCCTGATTGAATTAAACCCACCCGCATGACCCTTAATGAAAGCCAACAAAGTCGCACGACTACCCTAATCCAATCGCATCATATGCAGCAGATAAGCAACATATAGCTACCGCACACTACACCTTGACGAAAGCCAACAAATGTAGCACGAATACTATATACAACTTATCTGAAATGACGGAGGGCTACGACAGGTTTTTCTGAAAACCTATTGCGTAATGAACTTGATATCGTTGTAGAATCAAATGATTTTAAAATGGAGCGTTTTTTAGGCTTTTCTAGTTTTGCTAAAGGGGTCACTCCCGGTGAAGGGATCGTCGGCCCTTTCCTCATCGAATAAGGTGCAGGATATATCATATATACCGCTGTGCAAAGCAAAAACTATAGAAGCAATCAAAAGACAAACCGAGGGGTGTAGCATCTGCCAGTTATTGCTAAAGGAGTCACTCCCGGTGAAGGGATCTCGGTCCTTTCCTTATCGAATAAGGTGCAGGATGTTCTACAAGGAACACCGCGATGCAAAGCAAGAACTGTGGCTACCTGTTTTTGAAAATTCGATTCCACAACATCTTAGGTTTCTTTTCTTTCATTAATCATATTAATGAAGTCCCATCATTTAAGTTACCTAAACATCACAGATAAATACGACGTACACTTATGCCATCCGCATTCGCCTCGATGTCCCCTCATGCACCGTTAGGTTAGGTAACTAACGGCAGAGCGGGACAGGGCTAGCGCGGGTGTAAACATAAGTAACGCCTATATAATATATCATATATACTATATACAGTATTTATCACGGAACATATCAAATGATCACATCACAGATATCGCAGCAGAAGAATCATATGAAACATTGGATATACTAGGACGTCCGTGTTTTCAATACGAGCCAGTATAAAACACGGATTCTACGGTCGCGATGAATAGCCAAACCCACACCCCTAGACCCCTACGAGAGAAGCAAGCAACCCTACCAATTCTAGAGTTAGGAGACCCGGACTCGACTCCTCGAGTTGGTCTCCCACTGGACTCCAGAACCCGGTTACTTGTGCCCTCCTCCTTGGGTCTATCCTAGTGCGGAAAAGTAAATAATATACAAAGGGTGACATCTTCCGCAACCTGGAAGTGCCCCAAAAAAAGAATATTACATACAAGTTTTTACATGAATGAAAATGAAAAACACTCATCTCACATAAAAACCCCCGGCTATTCAAACACGACGATCCAATATAACATATCCAGCAACACATAACATCACATGTCATCAACGTAAGTAAACATGCGTATCCCAATTGTCGTTGACATATAGCAACGAAACCGGCGATATCACATATTACACTTACGGTCACAGAAAAGAAAGTGTAAAACTACAACAGTTGGAATCCGCAACCTCTTTAGACATCGCATGCCTAAACCAATGAATTTCTTAGACATCGCATGCCAAACAATTATAAACCCCGCATTTTAGTCTCATTATCGAAAACACTTTTCAATATCAAGTCGGGCAATTCAACAAGATTCCCGACATCCTGATCGAATGCTCGTCGCAAACTTTAGTAGGCGGCCGCACCCCTGAGCCGTCGAAGAAGTGCACCAAGGCGGAACACCGCTGCCGCGAGCACCCAAACGGATGCTTTCGGCGACGGGGTTCTCCTACAGTCACTTGGTCGGGGCTATGGGGTGTAGCCGTCTATTAAGTTTACCCGGAGATTATCCGCGTACGCTACTTGATTGCGACGGACTTTTGATCGCATCAAAATTCCGTGGCAACCGATCATTTGAGACTAAAGTGCTATGTTTATAACATTCATATCAGTTATCTCATAACTACTTGTGGATTCCAAATATTGTATCCCATTCCAGATAAATAGAAAATGTTAAACTTTCCGATCGAACATTCAAACATCCAAGTTTTCCCGAAACAGCTCAACACATGAAATAAGTTTAAAAACATCCAGTTCATGCCTCAGTACCAACGGTCCAGCCGTAGAAGGGTCAAGCCAACGCCTCACATGTGGCACGCCGTACTGCCTCAAACCCGAAGGTTCAAAGGGCAGTTCAAGACGGCCACATAATCGAGTTAATGTTTGTTGTCTTCTAGAGGGTCCATCGTGTTACTTGCACTACTTAGAACGTCTTTAAACCACGGAAAAATCCAACACTTGGAAATTTCCCGGCAGGGGAAAAAGTGGGTATTTATATCCGGTCAAACTTTTCAACATTTTCTAAAATTATCCGGAAAAACACAGACGAAGTTAAACTTCCCGATCGAAACACGGAGTCCCCAATACAACCCAGAATACTCAACTCTTGAGTAGAAAATAAAAATACCCAGAAAATACAGGAATCAAAGTTAGGAATTACTGTGCAAACAGATCTGAAGGAACCGACCGTACGGCCGCGGAACCGCCGCACGAGCCATGCTCGTGCCGCGTTTCCGCGGCGCTTTGAACGATTTAGGGGTCTCGTTTTGTACAGTAATTCTTATAAAACCCTGCTTATTTTTCTGCATATTTTTAATTCACAAAAATCCCCGATTTAAAAAAATGTTCAGAGAATGAATTTGCATTAGGGTTTCGGTTCGATCGGACTTCTAACATCGTCTACGCATCGCCTAAGGCTCTAGCTAGGCTCTGATACCACTGTAGGTCAGGCAGCCACCCCATCCAATGGGGTCACCGTGGCACCAACGGGTCCCTCAGTAGCTACTTTTTACGCATGCCCCCTCGCGAGGACTACAACCCGCCGGAACACCTTCCGGTCTCGGGACACCCTGGGGGTAAGAGCCTATGCTTCGCCACACTGTCACACAGTGAGAACCCCCCATAGGTCGACATCTAATGCCTAGTAGCTCTGATACCACTGTAGGGTTCCTAGGCACTCTAATGAGGTCTCACAAGGCATCAACCATGCCAAATTCAAAATTTTCTATGCCGAGAAACCCTAATGCGATCGTTGACTAGAGTTTAAGGCGATAACAAATGCGAGCAAACAACTTTACTCTAAAGTGAACGGAAATACAACCTTTTTAGATCCGGTCCTCCACCTCCATAGCTCCGTGATGAAGTCCCTCCGCTGCGATCATCGGATCCCGGACTTTAGCGATGGTTTCGTCGAAGAAATGATCGGGCTAGGTCGTCGACTTCGATGCCGAAGATGATCTGCGTCGAGGCAACTCAAGATCAAGCTCCAACTTCACCAAGTCATGAAACTTGTGAAGAAAACACCCTATACTACTTGGCAAGTGGTAGAGGATGAAGAAATAGGAAGTGGGTTCACTTTAGATTTGGATTTCTCACTTGGTTTCATCACTTGACATTTTTTGTAGAAAGCTTTTTCTTTTTCTTCACTTGAAGAAGAAGATGAAGAAGAAGAAAAGAAAATAATGAATTAATTCCAAAAAGAAAAATGAAGTGATGGTTATCATAATGCAACCATGGGTTAGTGTTAACTCATGTAGAGAATGAACTAGGGTTAAGTAAATGGTTAGGGTTTAGGAACAAAACAAAATGGCATGACTTTTTCAAAGATGCTTTGAAGCTTCTTGAAGCTTCAAGCCAAAATAACAAAAAGCCACCATTTAGTTTTGTCAAAAATAAATAAAGAAAGAAAATAAGACCTTAACCATAAACCTAAACCATGGTTTAAAATAAACACACACCCAAGTTTGCATGTATCATCAAACATGATACAAACTAGTGCACAAACATATATCATATATACAATGTGCACATTTAAGTGAGAAAATAATCTTAAGTGAACCAATACTAGTTAATGTAAAGTAATATATCAAATATATAATTATACATTAAATCATTAAATCAACACTTGATTTAACGATCCGGTCATATCGCATATAATCGACTAATATCAATAGTAACAACTTATCGAATCAACACTTGATCCGATAACCCGGCTATATCGCATATAACCGATCAATGTCACAAATCGCGAGAATCGAATACAGTATCACATACTGGTATTATTCTCGGTCCCGCACATATCTCATATGCGCTCCTATTTCATTTCGCTTGAGCCAGGAAAGCTCTGTGTAGGACTCTAAAGACTCGTCAATACGCCGGCAGCAGGTGATGATCATATCAAACACCCACAAGCCGCAAGCGGTCTGCTAAACGTAACGGCCACCCGGGTATTGAGCGATCAGAAGATCGACGAGCAAGCCCGCTCACACTCCTGTGAATCCAACCAGTAACACTTACCGTACAGTCCGGTCTGTTCGTCTGATATGTCGCATATCTTGCCTAGGGGTGGTAAACGTCAGACCCCAATAGCTCGATAAGTCGTGTCGATATGAGGTCTATAACAGTTCGAGATACTACTGGGAACACTTACCAGTAAATCTCAGCAACCCTGGCCAGGGATTTCCGGTTATAGCCAATCGAACACAGCGCAACATCAACTCCCTATACCGGGAGAGACGAATCCCCTCCTATCGCTCATTGCCTCCATGTGATTCGGGACTGTACCCAAAAACCACCGTTTTGCACGCCCTCTTGGATGTGGTAAGGTGGAAATCAAAGCACAATGGGAATCACACAAGACTCTATGACGATCTCGGGTCAACAGACTACTCTGTACCAGTGTCACCAGAGAACTGCCATCTGACGTAAGGTATAATACCATCTGGGAGTTCTCAGCGAGTCCGTCCAGTGTACCCAGTCTCCACTGAGCACCCGTATATCATATCTGATGTCAAACACCAATGGATATGGGATCATCCATCGTCCATCTGTATGGGTCGAGAAGGTATACGCTAGTCTACCCTGGTATATCGATGCCCCGTCTCGATACACCCACGACTAGGGACCTTGAAGGATGTACTTATGGACTACCATGTCCCCACTTGTATGATCCGCATCATAGTCCAGGTAGTCAAGTACACATCCTAAGGGCTTTACCAACATGTAACAGAGAGACAATCAGTGTACACGTTAAGGTAAAGAGCAACCAGATAACATACTATCATGTCGAGCAAGAAAGTCCTCTCTATATATGTCCCAGCATCCACTACAATATACATCCTATGTACAGTAATGGCCTCTAGGGCATACATATAACTAACAGAGTGTAGCATAGGAAACCATTTCCTATCAAGAGTATGTCATCTACGTACAATACGTGGAAGACAATCTTACTCTCTACAACCTTCTTGTATATAAAAGGTTCATCTACCTTTTTGATGAAGTCAAACTCTTTGACTGCCACATCAAAACATATGTTCCAACTCCGTGATGCTTGCTTTAATCCTGATGGACTTAAGCATGGTTTTGAAAATCTCAACTTTTCCATCTACACCAAGAATCTTCTCAAGATACATTTGCTCCCAATAGGTCTTACCCCTTCAGGTGCAACATGCAAAGCCACACTTTGTTGGTGTACATGGATTCCATCTTTGATTGCATAGCATCCAGCCATTTCAAAGAGTCCCTACTTGTGATTGCCTGTATGAACCTAGTTGGGCCATCATCTACCATGATGCAATCCTTGCTCCCACTGTAACCGAGAAGACCGTAGTATCTCTCAAGTGGATGAGGAACCCTACCAGATTCGCGGAGAGGCTGAGGCTCGTTGGAGACTATTGAATCCTCTAGTTTCACTAAATCATCAGCTGTTAGTTTTTCTAGCTATAATTTCTTCCAGTTCTACCTCATGACAACAAATTTCTTCACAAGAAATTCCTTTTCTAAAAAGGTGGTATACTGAGAAACAAAACACTTTTTGCTCCTCAGTGTGGTAGAAGATATTCCCTTGCAAATATTTAGGATATCCTAACAAACTTATACAGAACTGACCTTGCCTCGAGTTTGTCCGGATTTTGCTTTTCAACATAGGCCGGACAACCCCATATCTTAACTCGCTTAAGACATTGTCTCTTCCCATTCTATATCTCATATATAGTGGTAGGCACTGATTTGGATGGAACCCCATTCAATAGGCATGCAGCTTCTCAAGTGCATAACTTCCAAAAGAAAACAGGCAACTCAGCAATACCCATCATAGAGCGCGCCATATCTCATAGGGTGCGATACCTCCGGCCTGATACACCGTTGTGCTGTGGTGTATGCGAAGAAGTAAGCTGAGAGAGAATCTCATTCTCCGTTTAGAAAATCCAGGAACTCCATGCCCAAGTATTCGCCTCCTCGATCACATTGAAGGACTTAATACTTTTACCCGTCTAGTTATCAACTTCAAGCTTATATTCCTTAAATTTCTCAAAAGTTTCAGACTCGTGTTTCAACAGGAACACATGTCCGAATCTTGAGAGATCGTCGATGAATGTAATGAAGTACGAAGAACCAACATTGGCATTTGTAGACATAGAACCGTATACATCATCATGTATCCGTTCCAAGAGTTCAGTAACTCTTTCTCTGTTTCTAGTAAGCGAAGTATTGGTCATTTTACCTTTGAGACAAGACTGGCAGGTATCATAAGATGAAAATTCGAACAGATTCTAATATTCATCCTTATGTAACTTAGCTGGTCGTGTCGCATAGATATGACCTAGTCTACAATGCCTCAAGAAGGATTCGTTCATTTCTGAACTACTCCTCTTGTGTGTGTTCTACATACTTTGAACTGTGGTTTGATTTAGAACGTATATACAATTACATAACGTGCCTGATCCAATCAACTCTTGATTCAGGAAAATATTCACAACATTATCCATCAATACAAAATTATATCCTTCTTTAACTTAATAAAGAAACTGATGTAATGTTGTATATCAGGTTCGGTATCTAATAACATTTGTTCTGAATCAATGTATTAATACAAGGTGATATTTGCCAACTGGTTTGGCTGCAAGAATTGCACCATTCTCTAACACTTAGAGACATATCACCCAATCTCAGTTCTCTACCTTTCGGTAGCCTATGTAACAGATTACATATCTGGGATCCTAATCTGGTATCTCATACCTAGGACGTAGAGGACACTGAGAAACAATTCTTGGTAATGAACACACCCGAAGAATATGCATCAATATGCTAATTCCTCAATTGGATTGCGTGGAAATCCGGATAATCCCCTATTTCCTGCTCAGTCTTATAACAATTATAAGAAAGAATGGAACCAACGTTCCACAACACAGTATAATAAGTAGGTTTGGTCAATGCATCCATATTATTATCTTGATTAAAGCGTTACATGGTCGCTACCAGGAGAAAGAGAGAAGAAAACACTCAGCGTATACTCTTGCAAGATCAGATTGGTTATTATTTTATCTAATCAGGATGGCTCCCACTGTTTTTATCAAATCTTCCTTCAAACCCTAAAATGCAAGGCTAGCCGGGATTAGTTGCACCCTACAAGTTCGCCAATCTTTCGGCCAGGCCAGTATCGGTATTTTGAGGGAGGTTCCCCGTGCTTTCGCACGGACCTAATTAAAATAAACATCGTTTTCCCATGGGCGTAACACCGTTAACACCTTTCTAGACACCTACTTGATCGGCTAATTGTAATGTGTAAAACTCTCCCAGGAGTAACTCTTACTCGCAGTGGGTATCGGGATCCAACTATCTCATAGAAGATATGCAATCTCATTGCAAATTTCAACACTTGAAATTCCCGATAATATTTTGCCCCTAGCAACTGATGAACTTAACAAGGTCAACAAATCATAAGCGCTAGCCAAGTTCAACCCGTCATTTCCTGATTGAATTAAACCCACCCGCACGACCCTTAACAAGGTCAACAAAGTCGTACGACTACCCTAATCCAATCGCATAATATGCTTAAGCAGATAAGCACTAATCAGCTATCGCACACTACGCCTTAACAAGGTCAACAAACGTATGACGAATACTAAGTAGCACTTATCTGAAACGACGGAGGGCTACGACAGGTTTTTAAGAAAACCCTTTGCGTAATGAACTTGATATCGTTGTAGAATCGAGTGATTTTTGAAAAAGGAGTGATTTTTAGGATTTTACTAGTTTTGCTAAAGAAGTCACTCACGGTGAAGGGATCTTGGCTTTTTCCTCATCGAATGAGGTGCGGGATATTTCACAAATACCACTATGCAAAGCAAAAACTATAGAAGCAATCAAAAGACAAACCGAGTGGGTTGTAGCATCTGCCAGTTTCGCTACAGAGGTCACTCCCGGTGAAGGGATTTCAGCTCTTTCTTTATCGAATAAGGTGCTGGATATTCTATAAGGAATACCGCTATGCAAAGCAAGAACTAGAGCTACCAGTTTTTAAAAAAGTTTTTACAACAACTTTAGGTTTTTTTTTATTTCATTAATCTCATTAATGAAGTCCCATCAAAATATGCTTCCTAAGCATCACAAAAGAAACGAAAGCATCAATATTAATTATATCTCATATATATAATATAAGCAATCGTCTCAACATATCAAGTGATCACATCACAGAATATCAGCAGCAGAAGAACACATATGAAATATTGGATATACTGGGAATTTCGTGTTTTAAATCAAGCCAGTAAAAAAACACGGATTCCACGGTCGTGATGAATAGCCAAACTCACATCCCTAGACCCCTACGAGAGCGGCAAGCAACCCTACCAACTCTAGAGTTAGGAGACCCGGTCTCGACTCCTCGAGATGGTCTCCCACTGGACCCTAGAACCCGGTTACCTGTGCTTTCCTCCTTGGGTCTATCCTAATGCGGAAAAGTAAATAATATACATCGATGGTGACATCATCCTCAACCCGGAAGTGCCCCAATAAAAGAATATTACATACAAGTTTTTACATGAATGAAAATAAAAAACTCTCATCTCACATAAAAAAACCCGGCTATTCAAAACACGACGATCCAATATAACATATCACAGCAACACATAACATCACATGTCATCAACGTAAGTAAATATGCGTATCCCAATTGTCGTTGACATATAGCAATGAAACCGGTGATACACCACATATTACACTTACGGTCACAGAAAAGAAAGTGAAAAACTACAACAATTGGAATCCGCAACCACCTTAGACATCATAAACCCAATGTATCACATACTTTGGATTTCATGCCCAACCAAATGAATTTCTTAGACATCACATGCCTAAAAATTATAAACCCCGCATTTTAGTCTCGATATTGAAAACACTTTCCAATAACCTATCGGGTAATTCAACAAGATTCCTGATAACCTGATCGAATGCTCGTTGAAAACTTTAGTAGACGGCCGCACCCCCGATGCTGTCGACGAAGTGCACTAAGGCGGAACACCGCGGCCGCGAGCACCCGGCCGGATGCTTTTGGCGACGGGGTTCTCCTACAGTCACTTGGTCGGGGCTATGGGGCGTGGCTATCTAGTAAGGTTACCCAACGAGCATCCGCGTACACTACGTAATTGCGACGGACTTTTGATCCTCATCAAAATTCCGTGGCAACCGATCAAATGAGACCAAACTGCTAGATTTATAAAATTCAAACTAGTTATCACATAACTAATTTTGTGGATTCCAAATATTGTATCACAATCACAGATAGCTAGACGATGTTAAACTTTTCGATCGAATAAACAAACACCCAAAATTTCCCAGAGAGCTCAACACTTGAGCGGAGTTCAAAAAGTACCCAGAACATGCCACAGCACCTATGAACCAACCGTAGAAGGTGTTAGTTATATGTGTGCCCTAGAGGCCATTATTGTACATATGATGTATATTATAGTGGATGCTTGGACATACATAGGAAGGACTTTCTTGCTCGACATGATAGTATGCTATCTGGTTACTCTTTATCTTAACATGTACACTGATTGTATCTCTGTTACATGTTGATAAAGCCCTTAGGATGTGTACTTGACTACCTGGATTATGATGCACATCATACTAGCGGGACAAAGGTAGTCGGTAAGTACATCCTTTAATCTCCCTAGTTGTGGGTGTATCGAGACGGGGCATCGATATACCAGAGTAGACTAGCGTATAGCTTCTCGACCCATGTAGATGGGCGATGGATGATCCCATATCCATTGGCGTTTGACATCAGAGATGGTATAAGGGTGCTCAGTGGAGACTGGGTACACTGGAAGGACTCGCCGAGAACTCCTAGATGGTATTATACCTCACGTCAGATGGCAGTTCTCTGGTGACACTAGTACAGGTTAGTCTGTCGACCCGAGATCGTTATAGAGTCTTGTGTGATTCCTACTATGCTTTGATTTCCACCTTACCACGTTCAAAAGAACGTGTAAAACGGTGGTTTTTGGGTACAGTCCCGAGTCACATGGAGGCAATGAGCGATAGGAGGGGATTTTGTCTCTCCCGGTATAGGGAGTTGATGTTGCGCTGTGCTCGATTGGCCATAACAGTGAGTCCCCGACCAGGGCTGTTTCTGAGATTTACTGGTAAGTGTTATCAGTAGTTTCTCGACCCATTATGAGCCTCACATCGGCATGACTTATCAAGCTATTGGGGTCTGACGTTTACCACCCCCAGGCGAGATATGCGACATATCAGACGAAAAGACCGGACTGTACGGTAGTGTTACTGATTGGATTCACAGGAGTATGAGCAAGCTTGCTTGTTGATCTTCTGATCTCTCAATACCCGGGTGGCCGTTACGTTTGACAGACCGCTTGCGGCTTGTGGGTGTTTGATATGATCATCACCTACTGCCGGAGTATTGACGAGTGATTCCTATACAGAGGTTTCCTGGTTTATGCGAAATGAAGTAGGAGCACATATGTGATATGTGCGGGACCGAGATTAATACTGTATGTGATACCGTATTCTATTCTCGCGATTTGGGTTATCGATCGGTTATATGTGATATAGCCGGCTTATCGAATCAAGTGTTGATCCGATAAGTTGATACATATGATATTAGTCGGTTATATGTGATATAGCCGGATTGTTAAATCAAGTGTTGATTTAATAATTTAATGTATAATTATATATTTGATATATTAACATACATTAACTAATATTAGCTCACTTATGATTTCTTTTCTCACTTGATTGTGCACATTGTATATATGTGATATATATTAGTGTACAATATTGTGTGTCATGCTTGATACCACATGAGACATGGGTGTATGAGACTTACACCACACTAATAATGATGATAAGGTTTTATTTATCTAAAGTAAATCAAAATTAGTGGAATTAAGTCACATGGTTGAAGCTTGGAGAAGCTTGTGGAACCATTGACCAAGTCCACTCTTTTTGTTTTACTTGTAGATATTTATTAACCTAACCATTATTGTTAGCCATGGTTTAATCTCTACATGGGTTAGTATATGACACTAACTCACACATGGTTGCTATTCTCACCTCATGAGTTGATTCTCATCTCTTGACTTCATCTTCTTCATCTTTGAGAAAAAGCTTGCTAGCTTTTGATCAAGTGAGAAAATAATATGAGAAAAATAAATCTAAAGTGAGCCCACTTCCTATTTCATCATCCTCTACTATATTAGCCATTTAGTTTAGGGTGTTTGCTTCACTAATTCACATATTAGTGAAGAGGTAGCATGGGCTTGAGTCTCCTCGACGTAGATCATCTTCGGCCTCGAAGACTTTATGCAAGCTTGCCCATTTCTTCAGGAGAACCCTTTTTAGAGTTCGGATGTTCTTTACTTGCAGCAAATGGACTACTACACGGAGTATTAGAAGTGAAGGACCGGTCTACAAAGGTTGTATTCCTCATTCACTTAGATGTAAAGTTGTTTACATAAGTTTTCGTCGGATTTTCTAGTAAAGATTCTAGGGTTAGGGTTAGCTAGAACGGCAAATTTTTGAAATTGGCATGAACGATGCTTCCCGAAACCTTACTGCCGTGCTAGGCAACCCTGTAGAAGGGCCGACCCATACCTCACTCATGTCGCCGCGGAACTGCCACAAACCTTAGAGTATGACCGCGGTTCCGCGATCCAAAAAGTCGAGTTTGGGTATCGTTCTTCTAGAGGGTTTACAGAATCGCTTGCATGATTTTCTGAAGATTTTAAACTTGGAAAAAATCCAACTCTTGGAAAATTTCCAGCGAGGGAAAATATGGGTTATTGATATCCGTTCGAACTTTTTAACGTCGTCTAAATAACCCGAAAAGATGTTAGAATTACGACTACGAAACACTCCGAATTATCTTTACAGAAAGTTAACATCTCATGCAATTTCAGTAAAAACAAGCAACACCTGAAACACCAAAACCCAGAGACTGGAACACCCTAAAAATTTGAAGCCAAAAACCCACAAAAAAATCGTTGAGCTCAGATTTTTTGCCTATGTGGCCGGCCATCTTCAGACCAATTTGCTTCAAATTTCAATGGTGTTCATGTTATATCACATACAACATTCTGCAGTTGCTAAAAAAAAATTTTAGAGGCCATTTAAAATTCGACAGAAACTAGGATTGTGTTTCGAGTGTTTCGGAGTTGTTTCGGTTTCGTATTCTAACAAACATCGTCTAATTCTCTAACTTGGCTCTGATACCACTGCAGAGTTACCTCTTTGGGTGGCAGCATGGTTTCAGGAGGCATCGTCCATGCCAATTAAAAAAATTTTCCATACTAAAGAACCCTAACCCTAGAATCTTAACTAGAGATTTAGACGAACTAGCAATGCAAACAACTTTACATCTGAGTGAATGAGGAATACAACCTTTGTAGACCGGTCCTTCATTTCTAAAGCTCCGTGTAGTAGTCCCTTCGCTCTAATTAGTGAACACCCGAACTCTAGTAAGGGTTCACATGAAGAAATGGACAAGCTTGCTCGAAGTCTTCGAGGCCGAAAGTGATCTACGTTGAGGAGACTCAAGCTCATGCTACCTCTTCACTAATGGTAGATTAGTGAAGCAAACACCCTAAACTAAATGGCTAATATAATAGAGGATGATGAAGTAGGAAATTGGCTCACTTTAGATTTATTTTTCTCACAATATTTCTTCACTTGGAGAAAAGCTAGCAAGCTTTCTCGTGAGGAAGAAGAAGATGAAGTGGAGATGAGAATGAAACTCATGAGGTGAGAATAGCAACCATGGGTGAGTTAGTGTCATACACTAACTCATGTAGAGAATAAACCATGGCTAACAATAATGGTTAGGTTAATAAATATCTACAAGTAAAACAAATGAGTGGACTTAGTCAATGGTTCCACAAGCTTCTCCAAGCTTCAACCATTAAACCAATTTCCACCAATTTATGAATTACTAAAATAAATATAAACCCTTCATTATCTCAAGTATGGTGTAAGTCTCATACACCCATGAAGCATGTGGCATCAAGCATGACACAATAAAATATACATTAATATATATCATATATATACTAAAGCACAAAGTGAGAAAAAGAAATGTTTAAGTGAGCAAATATTAGTTAATGTAAATTAGTATATCACATATATAATTATACATTAAATTATCAAATCAACACTTGATTTAATAATCCGGCTATATCACATACAACCGACCAATATCAAATGTATCAACTTATCGAATCAGCACTTGATCCGATAACCTGGCTATATCACATATAACCGACCGATGTCACATATCGCGAGAATAGAATGCGGTATCACATACGCGCATTAATCTCGGCCCCGCACATATCACATATGTGCTCCTACTTCATTTTTCATGAACCAGGAAACCTCTGTGTAGGACTCTAAAGACTCATCAATACGCCGACAGTAGGTGATGATCATATCAAACACCCACAAGCCGCAAGCGGTCTGCCAAACGTAACGGCTACCCGGGTATTGAGCGATCAGAAGATCAACAAGCAAGCCTGCTCATACTCCTGTGAATCCAATCAATAACACTACCGTACAGTCCGGTCTCTTCGTCTGATATGTCGCATATCACAGCCTGGGGATGGTATAACGTCAGACGCCAATAGCCTGATAAGTCATGCCGATGCAAGGTCCATAACGGTTTGAGAAACTACTGATAACACTTACCAGTAGATCTCAGCAACCCTAACCAGGGATTTCGTGTTATGGCCAATTAAGCATAGCGCGACATCAACCCCCAATACCGGGATAGACGAAATCCCCTCCTATCGTTCATTGCCTCCATGTGACTCAGGAATGTATCCAAAAACCACCGTTTTTCACGATATCTTGAACGTGGTAAGGTGGAAATCAAAGCACTGTAGGAATCACACAAGTCTCTATGACGATCTCGGGTCGACAGACTAACCTGTACTAGTGTCACCAGAGAACTGCTATCTGACGATAGGTATAATACCATCTAGGAGTTCTCGGTGAGTCTGTTCAGTGTACCCAGTCTCTACTGAGCACCCATATACCTTCTCTGATGTCAAACACCAATGGATGTGGGATCATCCATCGCCCATCATATGGGTCAAGAAGCGCATACGCTAGTCTACTCTGGAGTATCGATGCCCTGTCTCGATACTCCTACGACTAGGAACATTTGAAGGATGTACTTACCGACTACCATGTCCCCACTAGTATGATCTGCATCATAATCCTGGTAGTCAAGTACTCATCCTAAGGGCTCTATCAACATGTAATAGAGAGACAATAAGTGTACATGTTAAGATAAAGAGCAACCAGATAGCATATGATTGGTAAGGTTTTTGCGTGTTCAAGTTTAGTTAATTACCGCAATCAAAACGGTTTCGCTTGTAGCTAGCCAGTTGAGTACGGGTCGTCCGCAGGGAGATGTGAATCTTTTTCTATGTGCTTTAACGAGTTAAGTCCAAAAGTCCAGATTTGTTTGTGATTAACTAAGTGTTAAAATAATATGTAAAGAGAGCTTGTTAGGGTTAGGATTAGGTTAGTTTGAGTTAGGAGTCGCTCACTTCTTTCGTTGCCACTCTTAATATCGGTGTTACGGTAATCGGCAACAACGGGGATTAGCACGACTAGAAAGGAACTTGCGAGTATAAGCTAGGCTTTCCAACGCATAAGTTCTTCCTTTTGGTGCTTGTCCGTCCGTTCTTGGCTCTTAGCCTTAACCTCCGGTTAATTCAACCACAACCGGTCTCACTACGGAATCACCGCTATCATATAGGATAGGGTGCCGTAGGGAGCGGATTGTGGTTCAATTAACGGGAGTTCGATTTAAGATGTTGGGCAAGGAAAGAGTGAGAGAGATTTCCTTCTCTCAAACTTCCCTTATCCTACCCTAACAAGTATGGAAACTACTCACCCATTACAAGAAGAACGAAAAATAAAACAAAGGAGGAAGATAGAAAGAAGGAGATTAGAAGATAACAACTAGCTATTTGCGACCTCACCTTGGCAAGGATCAAACGTAAGCATCATGGTTGTTTAAGGATAAAGGAAAAGAGAATAAGAAAGAAACAACAATAAATAACAACAACTAAATTATCAATTGAAGATTACAAGCAATTAACATAACAAGAGCAAGACAAGTATAATAACAAAAAGAACTTCTTTATTCATCATTCTTCATTCACAAAAGCTCACTACAAGTTTTTAATGGAGAAGAGATGAGAAGAGGAAGAAGAAAAACAAGTATTCTAAAACCTAAAATACAAGATTAAGCACCCTTGGCTTTGGTAAGTTCTGGACTATTTATAGGCAGGGAACTGGAAATCTAGGGCAACAATCCGCCTCTTCATAAAAAGACCAAAATAACCCAAAAAAATCAGCAGCTGAGGAGGCTGTACGGCCGCGGTTCCGCGGCTTAAGCATGCTTATGCCGCGGAACCGCGACGCTTTGGAGGAATTGGATGCTCGGATTTTTTGTACTTCTTAGTGTTGATGTTTGCATCAGTTTGGTACATTTTGTTTCTCAGAATCTCTCCACATTTCTTTCAGATTTGCAGCATGTCAAAAGGTGATTTGATGTGGATCTTTTTGTCATGATTTCCTCGAGCTCCGCGTAGATTTCTTGGATCTTGTGTTGACATTGAGCCTTGTGCATGAAAATGACATTGATTTGCCATTTTGTCTCTTAAACTGGTGTGTGGCAACATACAGATAGAGAGCGGAGACCCGTGTTTTATCTGTGGTTGGTAGGAACCCGGATTTTGTCGTGCTTTTCCATGAATTTCACCGTTTAGAGCCGAGAACCTGTATCCTGCAATTGACTAGCAAACACGGCTCAAGAGTACCTACCGATAAGCAATATGATAAAAATTGGGCGGTATAAAAATGCAAAAATCTGATATGAACAAATACCCCCAAACTTATCATTTGCTCGTCCCGAGCAAAGCCAATTTATTCACAAAAAATCCTAACCTCATTTTCGCAGGGAACGCGATTGCACTGAGCATGTGCAACAAGCCGTTAAACCTCTAGGTGTCCCTAGTAGGAGGAGTGTTGTCTCCTGATGGTTTTCAGCGGATACTACCCACAAAATCCGGTCAAGCTCGTTTTGCAAAATAACTATAATTCAAATCCTAAAGTTTTGTTTCAGAAAATAACAATTCTATTATCCTAAGTCTAGACTATCGAACCTTTATTTTTCACATATCGCTTTTTATTTAACTTAAGATTTTATATGTCTTTACGTGTAGTGCAAATAGTATCGTTAAGTTCCAGAAAGGTCGAATAAAGTCATCATGTCACACAATAAAGCCTAGATAAGAATTTTGAAAGGATCACATAAGTTTTATAAAGAGTTAAGCATTTTTCAAGTTTCGTTTTCCAGTAAAGTTTCAACTTTAGAATTTCTATCTTCCTTAACAGGAAACTAGGTCTTATTTGTCACTCCACCTTTTTCTTGTTTTCATTTCATACACACCTCTGTGAACGTGCAATAGTCTTTATCATAGAATAAAACCTTCATATCTCCGCTAGAAATATTTTTTATAAAAACCTGTCTTTTGTCAAGATTATTCTCACACAAAGAACCGTTAGGAATTTTAACTCGGAGAGAACACTTGCTTGACTTTGTTTTAATCTGGACTTTCTAGGCTTCTTAGCGAGCTTTGGGCCAATGCACCCAAACCAGTTGGTTTTAGGGCATTAGGTGTAGAAACACCCCAGCGGACTTAATTACTCAAGTTACCTAGGTCCAAAAACAAAAGACAGTTTGGCGTGAAAATCATGATGATTTAATACTAACGGAGATATAACCGGCAGTTCAATTATTATTTTTTGGATAAAAGACGTGTTTAGTGGGTTCGGTGTGTAATCATTCCAATCAAGTTCCAGATGGGTTATTTTTCAGACTTAGTTCCAATTAAGGCATCAATAACATTCTTTCATATTTGCTTCACTTCATAAACTATTCTTGGTATTACTTATTTCAGAACAAACCTATTTGATCCTCAGAAAATTATTTATCTATTTAAAAGTTTTTAGACATAAAAGACTCGTCATCTAATTTCCAAAACTCACGACACGTGTAGTGTGATGTAAAGACGTATATCAGCTATAGTTAACTTCAAAGGAGAGTTATCTTTCAGGTTTTCAAAATCTAAACATAAGATTTAGTTATTCTTATCTTATTAAACAAAACCGTCGAAATGTTGAATCAGAGTCCTCCCACTAGCTAACTTGATAGAAAAGTTTTTATGTTTTTCGAAAATTTTCAGATTTTTATGGATTTTTATATGCAGATGCAAAATATACATATGAATTCAAAGGTTAGAAATGCATACCGAGCGTACCCCCAAACTTAAACTGGACAGTGTCCTCACTGTCATCGCATGAAGAGATCATTTGAAGGGTCAAAATTGTTGGTTAGATATACACAATTTTTTTTTAATGTTTTTAAAGAGTAAAGAAAAAGGAAAAGAATATCCACAAATAAATACAAAAAGGTATATACATAGCCCCAAAGTTATTTGGAACAGTGTCCACTGTTCTTGGCTGGATAACCGAAGTTTGGTGGTAGGCAGAGGAAGATTATGTAGGGTAAACCGGCTCCTGTAAGACCAGGAGCTCCTCTGTTGGTTCGGCGCTAAGGTACGGTTTTAGTCGGTGTCCATTTACTTTGAAAAATGAACCGTCCTTTGGATTCTCTAAATCCACAGCGCCCTGCGGATACACATTCCGCACAAAATACGGCCCTTTCCAGCGAGATCTGAGCTTTCCTGGATGGAAGTGTAGCCGGGTGTCGTAAAGTAGTACCTGCTGACCAGGTACGAAGGTTTTGCGTAAAAGGTGTTTATCGTGAAACACCTTCGTTCGGTTTTTAACGACAACCGCGTTATCGTAAGCCTCATCCCTAAGCTCGCTCAATTCGTTCAACTGCATCTTCCGATGGCTGCCCGCATCTTCGAGAGACAGATTCAGTTCTTTTATCGCCCAAAATGCACGATGCTCTATTTCGACAGGTAGGTGGCAAGCCTTTCCGTACACAAGCCGATAGGGAGACATGCCAAGATCGGTCTTATAAGCGGTTCTAAATGCCCAAAGTGCATCAGTGAGTTTCAGCGACCAATCCTTACGGTTCTTGGAAACCGTCTTCTCCAGTATCTGCTTGATTTGCCAATTTGAAACTTCGGCCTGCCCACAGGTTTGGGGGTGGTAGGGAGTAGATAGCTTATGATTAATGGAATATTTCCGCATCAAGGCCTCGAAAATCTTATTGCAGAAATGAGTTCCATTGTCGCTAATGATCGCTCTGGGATGCCCAAACCAGGAGAAAATGTTTTCTTTAAGAAACCTAACGACAACCTTGTTGTCGTTAGTCCGGCTGGGCACAGCCTCGACCCACTTAGAGACGTAATCAACAGCGAGAAGGATGTACAAGTTCCCGAAAGAGCTGGGAAACGGCCCCATGAAATCTATCCCCCAAACGTCGAAAATCTCCACAACCAAGATTGGTTTGAGCGGCATCTCGTTCCTCCGGGATATCCGGCCCAAGTGTTGGCACCGGGAGCAAGTCTTGCAATAGTCATGAGCGTCTTTGAAGAGTTGTGGCCAGTAGAAACCACATTGCAAGATCTTCTCAGCTGTCTTTCTGGGGCCAAAATGCCCGCTACATGCTTGATCGTGGAAAAATGACAGCACACTCTTGAATTCCTCGTTAGGGACACATCGACGAATAATCTGGTCGGGACAGTACTTGAACAGATAGGGTTCGTCCCAGTAAAAGTGTTTTACTTGGGATAAGAATCGAAGTCTGTCCTGACTTGACCATTCAGTCGGTAGTAGCCCTGTGGCCAAATAGTTCACAATATCTGCGAACCAGGGTTCGCGAGATACTGTCAAGAGCTTTTCATCCGAGAAAACGTCGTTGATCGGAAGTTGAGGCGACGGTGAAGAAGGAAGTCGTGAGAGATGGTCGGCGACTACGTTTTCACATCCTCTTTTGTCCTTAATGACAAGGTCAAACTCTTGAAGCAAGAGGATCCAACGTATTAGCCGAGATTTTGCATCTTTCTTCGCAAAAAGATGGCGCAGAGCAGAATGGTCTGTGTAGACAATGACTGGAGAGCCGATGAGGTAGGGCCTGAACTTTTCTAAAGCAAATACAACAGCTAAGAATTCCTTCTCAGTTGTTGTATAATTAAGATGGGCGTCGTTCAGGGTTCAGCTAGCATAATAGATTACGTGCGGCATCTTGTTGATGTGTTGTCCAAAGACAACACTAATGGCAAAGTCGGATGCATCGCACATAATCTCAAATGGGTGCGTCCAGTCAGGTGAAGAAAGAATGGGAGCAGAAATGAGTGAGCTTTTTAATGACTCGAACGCAGTCACACAGCTCGAGTTGAAGTCGAATGGCGTTTCCTTGGCCAGTAGAAGAGTCAAGGGCCTAACAATCTTGCTAAAGTCCTTGATGAACCGTCTATAAAAACCGGCATGGCCAAGGAAGCCTCGGATGTCTCTGACGCATCTGGGAGGAGGGAGATTGGAAATGACCTCAATCTTCGCTTTATCAACCTCTATGCCATTTTGCGAGATGATATGTCCTAAGACAATACCTTCGCGCACCATGAAGTGGCATTTCTCCCAATTCAAAGTGAGGTTCTTGTCCTTACATCGGGTAAGGACAGCGTCAAGATGCAGCAAACACTCGTTGAAGGAATCGCCGAAGATGGAGAAATCGTCCATGAAGATCTCCAGGAATTTCTCCACCATGTCTGAAAAGATTCCCATCATACACCGTTGGAAGGTAGCGGGCGCATTGCATAACCCAAAGGGCATGCGACGATATGCAAACGTGCCGAAAGGACAAGTGAATGTGGTCTTGTCCTGGTCTTTTTCGGCGATGGGAATCTGATTATAGCCGGAGTAGCCATCAAGAAAGCAGTAGTACTCGTGTCCGGCCAATCATTCAAGCATTTGGTCAATGAAAGGTAGCGGAAAGTGGTCCTTCCGCGTAGCGGCGTTGAGTTTTCTGTAATCAATGCAGACTCGCCACCCAGTTTGGGTGCGAGTAGGGATTAACTCATTCGCCTCGTTAGTAATGACCGTTATGCCTGACTTCTTGGGGACAACCTGAATGGGGCTAACCCACTGGCTATCAGAGATAGGGTAAATGATACCACTATCTAGACACTTCACGATTTCCTTTTTCACAGCCTCCTTCATGACTGGGTTGAGTCGCCTTTGAGGATCTCTGGCTGGTTTGGCATTATCCATCAGATGAATGTGATGTTCAACGATCAGGGGACTAATCCCCTTGATGTCCGCCATGGACCAGCCAAAAGCTTGCCTATTGCTGTGCAAGATCGCAAGAAGGGCTTTCTCTTGCTCTGGAGCTAGAGAAGCCGAGATGATAACAGGGAGGGTCTCGTTCTCACCCAAGTAAGCGTACTTAAGGTGAGACGGCAAAGGTTTGAGTTCGAGCGTTGGAGGTGAAACGATTGAAGGCAAGATTGGTGAAAAGGTCTCGAACTCAAAGGACTCCAGCAAAGGTTCAAAACGGGTGTAAGCGACCGAGTTGGATGGTTCAGGTAACTCATCCGGAAATTCAAAGGATTCAAACTCGGGTTGTGAGCGGCTAAGATCGTTTGAGAACGTGAAACACTCGTAGTCGTTGTCGGGCGCAGAAACAGCAGCAGGTTCGAAGAGGAACGCACTAGTGGCGTTAAGGTTATCGTGATCGAACAAAAACTCCTCGAATTCACACTCTTCAGGGGTGATCTCCTGGATTGAGCAAACGTCCAGTATATGAGCATTAGGTTCGGAGGGCTGATTCCCCAACCTAAAAATATTGAGTTCAATTGTCATGTTTCCAAAAGAGAGGTTCATCGAACCATTGCGACAATTGATCACAGCATTTGAGGTTGCAAGGAATGGGCGACCGAGTATCACCGGAATTTGATTCCGGGGGTTAGCTACAGGTTGTGTGTCTAATACAATGAAGTCAACGGGGAATATGAAGTCCCCAACTTTGATTAACACATCCTCTAGCTCACCCCTAGGATGGGTGATCGATCGGTCGGCCATTTGGAGAGTACAGTGTGTGGGTTTCAGCTCTCCTATGCCTAATTGCTCGTATATTGAGTACGGAAGCAGGTTAACACTGGCACCAAGATCTAATAGTGCGCGGTTGATGTTCTTATCCCCAATGGTAATAGAAATCGTAGGACAGCCAGGGTCCTTCCGTTTTTGTGGTAAAGATTGGGTAAGAGTATCACTCACAGCACTAGCCAAGAAAACTTTCTTGGGTACCTGAGACTTCCTCTTTTTCGTGCACAAGTCCTTTAAGATTTTTGCGTAGGACGGGGCTTGTTGGACAACATCTAAAAGGGGAATGTTAATGTTAACCTGCTTGAACAACTCTAGAATCTTCTCCATTTGTGGATTTTGTTTATTAGACCTCAACCGGTTTGGAAATGGGACGTTTTTAAAATTGGTCGAGTCTAATGCTAGTGGAGGAGATTGTGGAGTTGGAACGGATCCCAGAGCTGGTGTTTTCGCGGAGTGAGAAGTAGGTCCGTTCAAAGCAGAAGAAGAGGAAGAGCCTTTTGAAGAATGGAGAATAGGCTCAGAAGACGAAGACGAAGAAGAAGAAGAAGAAGAAGAGGAAGAAGAAGTGGCCGGGGTGTCATCGTTGATCCGTGTGCCAATGTTGTTTTGCAGCATCCTTCCCGATCTCAATGTGGTCACGGCACTCACATTATGGTTCTGTTGTTCAAGAGCAACATGTACATTATGTGGGTGACCGGGATTTGGGAGTGGCTGGGACGGGAGCTTCCCCTTCTCTCGCTCGCTTAAGGCCGCATTCAGCTGTGCAATCTGGGCCTCGATGGTCTTGATGCTTTGCCCGTGAGCGGCAGTGTGTTGCACTAAGGACTGAATGGAAGACTGGATGTTGGCGGTGGACTGAGTTGATTGTTTAACGAACGCCTCCAGACTTCGTTCGAGCGAGGAAACCTTATCGTTGTTTGACAGAACAAAGTTGTTTTGGGGAAAAGAATTGTTGGGTGCAAAGTTGTTCGTCTGATTTTGAAAAGGTTGGGGTTAGAAGGGCTGCTGAAATTGATGTTGAGCTTGTTGTTGTGCTTGTTGTTGCGGCGGAGGGGGCCTTTGGAAATTGTTGCCTTGGAATTGATGCTGATTCTGATTCCAGGCAAAATTAGGGTGGTTCCTCCAACCGGGATTGTAGGTGGAAGAGTATGGATCATTCCTCGGTCTTTGCTGAAATGCAGCATTAACCTGATCCTGTCCTTGAGATGGTGGATTGTAAGGACACTCTTCGGTTAAGTGAGAAGGATCGGAACAACAAGCGCAAATGGTACGAAGGGGAAGAATAGGGGCAGGAGCAGGAGAAGAAAATTTGCTCTCTATCGCTTCAAGCTTTCTCGTTATTGCAGCCATTTCAGCTTTCATCGCAATAGAGACATCAAGTTGGTGAATTCCTACCCTAGACTGACCGGTAGAAGTGGAGGTAGAAGAAGAAGAAGTCGGTCTGGTGCTCTCCCATTGTAGCGTTTGATCCGCAAGGTCGTCGAAGAATTGCCATGCTTCCTCGTCAGATTTCGATAGGAAGTGGCCCTGACAAATGGTTTCCAACAACTGCTTGGTTGCTGGGTTCAGGCCCTCGTATAAGGTTTGGCAAAGTTGCCATCTCTCGATACCATGGTGAGGACACTGAACAAGAAGGTCTTTATACCGGTCAAAGCACTTCCAGAAGGGTTCAGAAGGAAGCTGAGAGAATTGGTTGATTTCGTTACGGATCCTTGTGGTTTTATGATTTGGATAAAATTTCTTGAGAAACGCTTTCACAAACTCGTCCCAACTGGTTATGGAGTGGGAAGCGGTGCTATACAGCCATTTTTCAGCAAGATCGCATAAAGTGAACGGAATGACCCATAGCCGTATAGCATCGTCCGACAGCTGGGTGGTTTTCATCATGGCACAAACATTTTGGAACTTATTGATGAAGATATAGGCATCTTCAGATTCAAGCCCATGAAATTTCGGAAGCATGTTAATGAAGTAGGGCTTAATTTCAAAATTATCCCCATTGGCCGGTGGAAGAGAAAGACAGGTGGGAAGTGCAGAACGGGTGGGATAGAAACGATCTTGGAGCGTGATTCGCTGCGGCGCTGCAACAGGCGGTGGTGGTGGGTTATTTGCCTCCGTAGGAGGTGGAGTCAATCCTGGGGTAGTCAAAGAGATGTTTGGATTAAATCCTGACATCACGGAAGAAGAGGTTGGTGATGGTGAAGGTGAAGGTGAAGATGTATGAACAGAATTCCGGTCAACGTCGGAGTTGGCCGGCAAAGGTAAGGGTGAAAGAGGCGTGGACGGAGTTTCGACGTCTGAGTCGATCGCGTAGTCGGTAGCGACTAACGTAACGCGGACTAGGCGGGCGCTAGTGTCCCGAGTCCAAGCGGACATACACTAAACGAGTTTAGTATAGTCAAAGCGGAGAAGGTGAGGGTAAGAAAACGTCAATGGAGAAATACGATAGGTGGTGGGTGAAAAAATGGATTCTGGCGACAAAGGGCACGTTTTTATAAAAGTTTTTGGTTTTCTGTTTTTTTTAGAAAGAGATTTACAGAAATATGTACGGACTTATGGCTTCAAGCAATCACAAACAAGATATGCACAATCACACCTAGATCTAGGGTCACCTAGGTCAGCTAGACAGCTCCTAACTGTTCCAAAGGGCTAGAAATAGGACCTCAAACCGCCTCTTCTCCAGCAATTGCGGCCAGGTAAGTGCCAGGTAAGTGGGAGGCTCCCCACTACGTAAGTAGTGGTCCTAATTAAGTAACCACTTGCCTTGGACACACTTGCCTAGACACCGCAAAATTCAGGATAAGATAAACGGCCGATGCCTGTAACTAGTCCTCTATTCTATTGAGCGCGAAGTCCTTAGGGCTGAGTCTAGTATTTTTTAATTAACAATGGTCAATGCATATGCTTTTTGTGATTTCTGGGGTCCTGGGAAGGGTGATGAAATCCCCACCCAATCTGAATTGGTTTCAAGCCCCTTAAAGTCCGTATTAATAAATGCAAAGCAGTAACAAATCAACTGCAATCAATTTTTATTTTTTAGCGCGGCGCAAAGAATCCTGCACAAAAACAAATTATTGGAAGGGGGAAGAGAATTTGCGCAAAGAATGCTGCAGAAAACACAGTTTAGTGGAGTTCAGAGGAGTGGGGGAGAGAAGAGAAACTCACCAAAAAAATTTAGCACCCTGAAGGCACTAAATGGCCGCGGTTCCACGGTCTAAGCTAGCTTATGCCGCGGCAATATGGTGGGATTGGGCCTTCAGTTTTCTGGGTTGTACTCTGTTGGGTGTCCTCTTCCTATTTGGAGCTCCCGAATTGTGATTTGCTTACTGGATCTGCTCCAGAATTTTATAGTAGACCGTTTGCTTTGTCTTGATCCGTCGCGGTGTGGCCGCGAGATGTGGGTCTAACTTCCCACGCCTTTGGCACTGAACTCGAACTTCGTATTATCCTGCACACTTGCACAAAAACTAATCAAAAATAACAAGATGTTTTTTTACAATGTATATTTTTTTTGTTTGTTTTTCGGTTATATTTATATTCACAAATTAACCCGAAATTACACAAAGAAATAAACTACCGTCTCCCCGGCAACGGCGCCATTTGATTGGTAAGGTTTTTGCGTGTTCAAGTTTAGTTAATTACCGCAATTAAAACGGTTTCGCTTGTAGCTAGCCGGTTGAGTACGGGTCGTCCGCAGGGAGATGTGAATCTTTTTCTATGTGCTTTAACGAGTTAAGTCCAAAAGTCCAGATTTGTTTGTGATTAACTAAGTGTTAAAATGATATGTAAAGAGAGCTTGTTAGGGTTAGGATTAGGTTAGTTTGAGTTAGGAGTCGCTCACTTCTTTCGTTGCCACTCTTAATATCGGTGTTACGGTAATCGGCAACAACGGGGATTAGCACGACTAGGAAGGAACTTGCGAGTATAAGCTAGGCTTTCCAACGTATAAGTTCTTCCTTTTGGTGCTTGTCCGTCCGTTCTTGGCTCTTAGCCTTAACCTCCGGTTAATTCAACCACAACCGGTCTCACTACGGAATCACCGCTATCATGTAGGATAGGGTGCCGTAGGGAGCGGATTGTGGTTCAATTAACGGGAGTTCGATTTAAGATGTTGGGCAAGGAAAGAGTGAGAGAGATTTCCTTCTCTTAAACTTCCCTTATCCTACCCTAACAAGTATGGAAACTACTCACCCATTACAAGAAGAACGAAAAATAAAACAAAGGAGGAAGATAGAAAGAAGGAGATTAGAAGATAACAACTAGCTATTTGCGACCTCACCTTGGCAAGGATCAAACGTAAGCATCATGGTTGTTTAAGGATAAAGGAAAAGAGAATAAGAAAGAAACAACAATAAATAACAACAACTAAATTATCAATTGAAGATTACAAGCAATTAACATAACAAGAGCAAGACAAGTATAATAACAAAAAGAACTTCTTTATTCATCATTCTTCACTCACAAAAGCTCACTACAAGTTTTTAATGGAGAAGAGATGAGAAGAGGAAGAAGAACAACAAGTATTCTAAAACCTAAAATACAAGATTAAGCACCCTTGGCTTTGGCAAGTTCTGGACTATTTATAGGCAGGGAACTGGAAATCTAGGGCAACAATCTGCCTCTTCATAAAAAGACCAAAATAACCCAAAAAAATCAGCAGCTGAGGAGGCCGTACGGCCGCGGTTCCGCGGCCTAAGCATGCTTATGCCGCGGAACCGCGGCGCTTTGGAGGAATTGGCTGCTCGGATTTTTTGTACTTCTTAGTGTTGATGTTTGCATCAGTTTGGTACACTTTGTTTCTCAGAATCTCTCCACATTTCTTCCAGATTTGCAGCATGTAAAAAGGTGATTTGATGTGGATCTTTTTGTCATGATTTCCTTGAGCTCCGCGTAGATTTCTTGGATCTTGTGTTGCCATTGAGCCTTGTGCATGAAAATGACATTGATTTGCCATTTTGTCTCTTAAACTGGTGTTTGGCAACATACAGATAGAGAGCGGAGACCCGTGTTTTATCTGTGGTTGGCAGGAACCAGGATTTTGTCGTGCTTTTCCATGAATTTCACCGTTTAGAGCCGAGAACCTGTATCCTGCAATTGACTAGCAAACACGGCTCAAGAGTACCTACCGATAAGCAATATGATAAAAAATGGGCGGTATAAAAATGCAAAAATCTGATATGAACAGCATACTATCATGTCGAGCAAGAAAGTCCTCCCCATATATATCCAAGCATCCACTGCAATATACATCACAAGTACAGTAATGGCCTCCAGGGCATACATATAACTAACACTAGTTGTATGTATGCCCTAGAGGCCATTATTGTACATTATTGTATATTATAGTGGATGCTTGGACGTGTATAGGGAAGACTTTATTGCTCGACGTGATAGTATGATATCTGGTTACTCTTTATCTTAACAAGTATACTTATACTGTCTCTCTGTTACATGTTGATAAAGCCCTTAGGATGTGTACTTGACTACTAGGACTATGATGCAGATCATACTAATGGGGCCAGGATAGTCCAGAAGTACATCCTTTAATTGTTCCTAGTCGATGAAGTATCGAGACGGGGCATCGATATTCCAGAGTAGACTAGTGTGTACGATTCTTGACCCTGTATGGGGCGATGGTTGATCCCACAACCATTGGTGTTTGACATCAGAGAATGTGCATAGGTGCTCATTGGAGAATGGGTATACTGAACAGGACTCGCCGAGAACTCCTAGATGGTATTATACCTAACGTCAGATAGCAGTTCTCTGGTGACACTGGTACATGTTAGTCTGTAGACCGGAGATCATCATAGAGTCTTCTGTGATTCCCACCGTGCTTTGATTTCCACCTTACCACGTTCAAGAGAGCGTGCAAAACAGTGGTTTTTGGGTACAACCCCGAGTCACATGGAGGCAATGAGCGATAGGAGGGGTTTCGTCTCTCCCGGTATTGGGGGTTGATGTTGCGCTGTGCTTGATTAGCCATAATAGGAAGTCCCTGGCCAGGGCGAAAACTGAGATTTACTGGTAAGTGTTATCAGTAGTTTCTCGACCCGTTATGAGCCTCACATCGGTATGACTTATCAAGTTATTGGGGTCTGACGTTTACCACCCCCAGACTAGATATGCGACATATCAAACGAAGAGATAGGACTGTACGGTAGTGTTACTTATTGGATTCACGGGAGTATGAACAAGCTTGCTTGTTGATCTTCTGATCGCTCAATACCCGGGTAGCCGTTACGTCCAGCTAGTACTGCTGACGGCTTGTGGGTAACTGATATGATCATTACCTACTGCCGGCGTATTGACGAGTCTTTAGAGTCCTACACAGAAGTTTTCTGGCTCAAGCGAAACGAAGTAGGGCACATATGTGATATGTGCGGGACCGAGATTAATACGTGTATGTGATACCGTATTCTAATCTCGCGATATAGGTTATTTGTGATATAACCGGATTATTGGACAAGTGTTGATTCAATAATTTGTTATATGATATTAGTCGGTTGTATGTGATATAGCCGGATTATTACATCAAGTGTTGATTTAATAATTTAATATATAATTATATATTTGATATATTAATATATATTAACTAATATTATCTCACTTAAGAATTTATTTTCTACTTATACATTTAATATATATATATATATATGTGTGTGTGTGTGTGTTAATGTATTTTTGTGTCATGCTTGATGATACATTGGACATGGGGTGTATGAGACTCATATCATACTTAATATAATTTTGGGGATTTAATTATTAAGGGAAAAACAAAATTAGGTGGAAAAAGCCATGGTTTGAGATGCTTATAGAAGCTTGTGGAAACATTGACTCAGTCCACTAATTTTGTTTTACTCTAGATATTTATTAACTCAACCATTATCTTTAGCCATAGTTAAGTCTCTGCAAATATCACTTATGATATTTTCTCACCCATGGTTGCCAGTTCACCACTTCTTCTTCTTCTTCTTCATCTCCTTCCTTGCTCTCTAGCTTTCGAGTGAGAAGAAAAAGAAAAAGAGAAAATCAATTCTAAAGTGAGCAAAATTCCTACTTCACCAATCTATACCAAACTAGCCATTTAGTATAGGTTGTTTCTTTCACTAATTCTCAATTAGTGAAGAGGTAGAGATTTCTCGACGTAGATCATCTTCGGCCTTGAAGATCTTTAAGCAAGCTCGTTCCTTTCGCCTAGTGGAGCCTAACGAGAGTCCAGGAGACCATTACTTGGAGCTAAGGGACCACTACACGGAGCTTTAGAAGTGAAGGACCGGTCTACAAAGGTTGTATTCCTTGTTCACTTAGAGTAAATTTTTTTACTTTCTTAGTTATAACCCTAGTTCTCTAGTTAGATCCTTGGTCGGGCTCGCTCGGCACCCTAAATTTTTAAAATAGTATATTTGATGCTTGCCTAAACCCGTCGGGGGTGCTAAGCAACCCAGCAGTGGTATCAGAGCCATGCTAGAGCATTAGGAGTTGTCTAGACGAAATTAAAGTGTTCGATCAAACTTCGAAAACCCGAAAAACCATGCTCTCTGGAAATTTTTCAAAAGTTGGAATTTTTCATATTAAAAATATTCAGAAAATTGTGCAGGGTTTTCTATGGACCCACAAGAAAAACGACAGCCTAACTCGACCAAACGACCGCGGAAGCGCGGCCAAAGCATGCTTTTGGCGGCGGTTCTGCGGCGCTATTGGTGAGGCAGGGAGCGTGTCTTCTTATGTAGGTCCGTAGGTGCTTGGGGCACTGTCTGGGTATTTTTAACTGTGACTCAAGTGTTGAGGTCTCTGGGAATTTTGGGTGTTTGATGGATCGATCGAAATGTTTAACATCGTCTAGATATCTGTGATTTGTGATACAATATTTGGAATCCACAATAATTAGTTTTGTGAAAACTAATTAGTGCTTTTTAAATCTAGCAATTTAATCTCTTTTGATCGGTTGCCACGGGGTTTTGATACGGATCAAAACTCTGTCGCAATCTCGTATAGTACGCGAACACTCGCCGGGTAACACTACTAGATAGCCACGCCCCATAGCCCGGCCAAGTGACTGTAGGAGAACCCCATAGCCAAAAGCATCCGTTCGGGTGCTCGCGGCCGCGGTGTTCCGCCTAAGTGCACTTCGTCGAAGGCATCGGGGGTGCAGCCGTCTACCAATGTTTCCAACGAGCATTCGATCATTCGTTGGGAATCTTGTTGAACTGCCCGACTGGATATTGAAAAGTGTTATCAATTTGAGACTAAAATGCCAGGTTTATAATGTTAGGCATGAAATTCGGAATATGTGATATTCCGGGTTTATGATATCTAAGGAATTTATACGGTTATGTATGAAATCCAAAGTATGTGATATTTCGGGTTTATGATGTCTAAGGATGTTGCAGATTCCAATTGTTGTAGTTTTCACTTTCTTTTCTGCGACCGTAAGTATAATATGTCGTGTATCGCCGGTTTCGTTGTTATACGTCAACGACAATTGGGATACGCATATTTACTTACATTGATGACATGTGATGTTATGTGTTGCCGTGATATGTTATATTGGATCGTCGTGTTTGAATAGCCGGGTTTTTTTTGCATGAGATAAGAATTTTTCATTTTCATTCATGTAAAAACTTGTATGTAATATTCTTTTATTGGGACACTTCCGGGTTGAGGATGATGTCACCATTCATGTATATTATTTACTTTTCCGCATTAGGATAGACCCAAGGCGGGAAGCACAAGTAACCGGGTTCTAGAGTCCAGTGGGAAACCATCTTGAGGAGTCGAGACCGGGTCTCCTAACTCTAGAATTGGTAGGGTTGCTTGCCGCTCTCGTAGGAGTTTAGGGATGTGGGTTAGCTATTCATCACGACCGTGGAATCCGTATTTTTTTTACTGGCTTAATTTAAAACACGGAACTCCTAGTATATTCAATATTTCATATGTTAACTTCTGCTGCAATGTTCTGTGATGAGATTATATAACTGCGTGAGACGAATGCTTTATATTATATATATGATATATAATAAACGTTGCTTATGTTTTGCATCCGCGCTAGTCCCACCCCCGCTCTGCCGTCAGTTAACTAACCTAACGGTGCATGATGGGACCCCGTGGCGAATGCGGATGGCATAAGCGTACGTTGTATTTTCGTTTCTTTATCTGTGATGCTCAGGAAGCATAAATGATAGGACTTCATTAATGAGATTAATGAAAAGGAAAGAAACCTAATGATGTTTTAGAATCAAATTTTCAAAAAGGGTGGCTCTAATTTTTGCTTTGCATAGTGATATTCCTTGATGAATATCCAGCACCTCATTCGATGATGAAAGAGCCGAGATCTCTTCACCGGGAGTGACCTCTTTAGCGAAACTAGCAAATGCTACAACCCACTCGGTTTTGTCTTTTGATTGCTTCTCTAGTTCTTGCTTTGCATAGTGGTATTCCTTGATGAATATCCAGCACCTCATTGATGAGGAAAGAGCCGAGATCCCTTCACCGGGAGTGACCTCTTTAGCGAAACTAGTAAAAGCCTAAAAAACACTCCTTTTCAAAATCACTAAATTCTACAACGATATCAAGTTCATTACGCAAAAGGTTTTCTTAAAAACCTGTCGTAGCCCTCCGTCATTTCAGATAAGGACTATTTAGTATTCGTGCTGCGTTTGTTGACTTTGTCAAGGCGTAGTGTGCGGTAGCTGATTAGTGCTTATCTGCAACGCATATGATGCGATTGGATTAGGGTAGTCGTACGGCCTTGTTGACCTTGTCAAGGGTCGTGCGGGTGGGTTTAATTCAATCACGAAATGAACGGGTTGAACTTGACTTGCGGTTTATGGTTTGTTGACCTTGTCAAGGTCATAAATCGCTTGGGGTAAAATATTATTGGGAATTTCAAGTGTTGAAATTTGCAATGAGATTGCATACCTTCTATGAGATAGTTGGATCCCGATACCCACTGCAAGTAAGAGTTACTTCTGGGAGAGTTTTACACTTTATGATTAGCTAATCCAGTAGGTTTCTAGGAAGGTGTCAACGGGGTTATGCTTATGGGAAAATGAGGTTTATTTTAATTAGGTCCGTGCGAAAGCACGGGAAACCTCTCTCAAAGTACGGACACTGGCCTGGCTGAAAGATTGGCGAACTTGTAGGGTGTAATTAATCCCGGCTAGTCTTACCTTTTAGGGTTTGAAGGAAGATTTGATAAAAACCGTGGGAGCCATCCCGATTAGATAAAATAATAACCAATCTAAATCTTGCAAGAGCATACGCAGAGCGTTTTCTTCTCTCTCTCTCCAGGTAGCGACCGTGACATGCCTTAATCAAGATAATAATATGGATGTATTGACCGAACCCGCTTGTTATATTGAGCTAGGGAACGTTGGTTCCGCTCTACCTTATAATTGTTATAAGTCTGAGTAGGAAATAGGGGAATATCCGGATTCCCACGCCACCCAAACGAGGAATGAGCATGTTGATGTATCTTCTTCGGATGTGTTCGTTACCGAGAACTTTTTCTCAGTATACTCTACATCCCAGGTATTAGATACCGGATCAGGATCCCATATATGTAATATGTTATATGGGCTAAAGAAAGGTAGAGAACTGGGAAAATGTGATAATTCTCTAATAATAGGGAATGGTGCAAATGTTGCAGCCAAAGCAGTTGGCGAATATCACCTTGTATTACCAACTTGTAATACATTGATTCTGAACGAATGTTATTATATACCGAACATGATATACAATTTTATATCAGTTTCTTTATTAAGTAAAGAAGGATATAATTTTGTATTGCAGGATAATGTTATGAACATTTTCCTAAATCAAAAGTTGATTGGATCAGGTACGTTATGTAATGGCATATACATTCTAAATCAAAACACAGTTCTAAGCGTACAGAACACACACAAGAGGAAAAGTTCAGAAATGAACGAATCCTTCTTGTGGCATTGTAGACTAGGTCATATCAATGCGACACAACTGGCCAAGTTGCATAAAGATGGATATTTGAATCCGTTCGAATTTACATCTTATGAAACTTGCTAGTCATGTCTCAAAGGTAAGATGACCAAAATTCCGTTTACTAGACACGAAGAAAGAGCTACTGAACTCTTGGGACTGATAGATAGTGATGTATGCGGTCCCATGTCTATACATGCCAGGAATGGTTCTTCATACTTTATTATATTCACTGACGATCTCTCAAGATTCGGACATGTGTTCCTGTTGAAACACAAGTCTGAAGCTTTTGAGAAATTCAAAGAATATAAGTGTGAAGTTGAGAACCAGACGGGTAAAAGTATTAAAATCCTTCGATCTGATCGTGGAGGAGAATACTTGAGCACGGAATTCCTGGATTATTTAAAAGGAGAATGTGATTCTCTCTCAGCTTACTCTTCCGTATACACCACAGCATAACGGTGTATCGGAGCGGAGAAACCGCACCCTATTAGATATGGTGCGCTCTATGATGAGTAATGCTGAGTTACTTATGGTTATGCGCTTGAGAAGCCGCATACCTATTACATAGGGCTCCCACCAAATCCGTGCCTACTACTTCATATGCGATATGGTATGGGAATAGACCATGTCTTAAATGAGTTAAGATATGGGGTTGTCCGGCCTATGTTGAAAGGTAAAATCCGGACGAGCTCGAGGCAAGGTCAGTTCTGTGTAAGTTTGTTGGATATCCCAAACATTCGCGAGGGTATATCTTCTACTACACCGAGGAACAAAATGTGTTTTGTTTCTCGGCATGCGACCTTTTTAGAAAAAGGAATTTCTTGATGAACAAATTAGTGGTCATGAGGTAGAATTAGAAGAAGTTCCAGCTATACAAACTACAGCTGATGATTTGGTAGAACCGGAGGATTCAATAGTCCCTGACGAACCTCAACCTCTCCGCCAATCTAGTAGGGTTCCTCATCCACCTGAGAGATACTACGGTTTTCTCAAAGATGGTGGGAGCGAGGATTGCATCATGGAAGATGATGACCCAACTAGTTTCGAGCAGGCCATCACGCGTGGGGACTCTGTGAAATGGCTGGATGCAATGCGATCTGAAATGGAATCCATGTACACCAACAAAGTATGTGTTGGATATATGTATGCCCTAGAGGCCATTATATGATAGTGGATGTATTTATACATGTATATATACAGAGGACATTCTTGCTCGACATGATAGTATGCTATCTGGTTACTCTTTATCTGACATGTTCACTTGATCATGTTTTTATTCATTTGTACATGTTGATAAAGCCCTGAGGATGTTTGCTTGACTACTGTGATTATGATGCAGATCATACTAGTGGGACATGTGTAGTTTATAAGCATATCCTGAAATGTCCCTAGTCGTGGGTATATCGAGACGGGGCTTCGATATTCCAGAGTAGACTAGCGTATATGACACTAGACCCATGAGATGGGCGATGGATGTTCCCATATCCATTGATATTTGACATCGAGATCTATACGAGTGCACAGTGGAGACTGGGTACACTGGATGGACTCACCGAGAACTCCTATATGGTATTATATCTATCGTCGGATATCAGTTCTCAGGTGACACTGGTACATGTTAATCTGTAGACCCGAGATCGTCATAGAGTCTCATGTGTTCTCCCACTATACTTTGATTTCCACCCTACCACGGCTCTACTGAGTCATGCAAACATGTGGCTTTTGGGTACAGTCCCGAGACATGTGGAGGGAATGAGCGATAGGAGGGGTTTCGTCTCTCCCGGTATTGGGGGTTGATGCTGCGCTGTGCGCGATTAGCTATATCAGTAAATCCCTGGCCAGGGCTGTTGAGATTTACCGATAAGTGTTATCAGTAGTTTCTCGATCTGTTATAGACCATTTATCAGCACGACTTATTGAGTTATTGGGGTCGACGTTGCCATCCCTAAACTCGATATGCAGCATATCTGACGAAGAGACCGGACTGTACGGTAAGTGTTACCGGTTGCCTCGACAGGAGTTTTTGCAGGTTCGCTTGTTTTTCTTCTGATCGCTCAATACCTAGGAGCTGTTACGCACTGCTAGTGCCGCCGACGGTTTATGGGTATGTGATATGATCACTGCCCACTGCTAGCGTATTGACGAGTCTTAGAGTCCCATAATGGGGTTACCTAGCTCAGGCGAAACGATGTGGAGGTGCATATGGGGATATGCGCAGGTGCTTGATTAAATGCATGTATATGATACCGCATTGTAATCTGGCGTTTTCTATTGGTCAGGTCATATGTGATATGACCGGGTTATTAAATCAAGTGTTGGTTTAATAATGACCATTAGATTTTTCATTTAAAACCTTTTCTATTTGCATGCATGCATGAATGAGTGTATGTACACATGTTGATGTGTATGCACACATACATGCATACATACTTATCATGGTTGTTGATATAGTGGAGATAGGAATGCAAGACTCACATGGTATAAAATATCTATGTATTTTATTATTTGATAAAAAGAAATTAGATTAATTCATGGTTGATATTTGTTTAGACTTGACCACACTTCACCTACTAATTAACCATGGATTAATTTACATTTGGGTTTTAACTCAATGATAAAATATCTAGATATTTATTGACCATGGTTGGATGAGAGAGAGACTATGATATATATCTCTTCTCATTATTCATTTTAGTTTTTATAAAAAAGAAAAAGAGCTCTAGCATTTCCATTTCCTTCTTCTTCTTCATCCAAGCTTACTACCTTTTCTAAAGTGAGTGAAGGAGATAAAAAGGAAAGGTTTTTAAGTGATCATATAACCCACATCACCATTCTACTTTAGTATAGCCCACTAGATTAGAGTGTTAGCTTCATCTTCTTCCTAGATCAAGTGAAGCTTGAAGCTTGTGAAAAGGGGCCCCGGGTGGATCATCGTGGACAAGGAAGATCTCAAGCAAGCCGGTACAAACTCAAGACGATCCAAGGAGTCTAGCAAGGAGGTCAACAAAGGTTGTATTCACTTTCACTTAGTGTTAGACACTTGATTTTGTATGTGATACTTCTATATTACCCTAAACTTCTAGTTTGATCCTAAGTTAAAGATTACTTAGCACCCTAAAAATTTTATTTTGGCATGTGTGTTGCTAGAAAACCCTAGTTAAGGTGCTAAGGAATCCCAACAGTATGGACTTTGGAAGTTGCACCTGAAGGGGTAAAACCCATCGGGAGCAAGTGGATCTTGAGAAGATTCTTAGTGTAGATGGAAAAGTTGAAACTTTCAAAGCTAGATTTGTTGCAAAAGGTTTTCGTCAACGACCAGGTGTGGATTGTGATAAAACCTTTTCTCCAGTAGCTATGCTTAAGTCCATCAGGATCCTACTTGCCATTGCTGCATACCATGACTACGAAATCTGGCAGATGGACGTCAAGACCGCTTTTCTAAATGGTGATTTAGAAGAGAGCGTGTACATGACACTGCCAGAGGGTTTCGTAGATAGTGGGAGCAGCGGAAAGGTGTGCAAGCTGCTTAAATCAATCTACGGATTGAAGCAGGTATCGCGGAGTTGGAACATCTGTTTTGATGTGGCAGTCAAAGTGTTTGACTTCATCAAAAACACAGATGGACCTTGTATATATAATAAGGTTGTAGAGAGTAAGGTTGTCTTCCTTGTATTGTACGTGGATAACATACTCTTGATAGGAAGTGATGTTCCTATGCTACACTCGGTCAAGCTCTTCTTATCACAATGGTTCTCCATGAAGGATTTGGATGTTGCCTCTTACATCCTGAGGAGAATCACTGGACAACTGTGAAGAACATTCTTAAGTACTTGAGAAGGACTAAAGAAATGTTCTTGGTGTATGGTAACGGTGAACTCCATGTTGAGTTCTTTACCGATTCGAGCTTCCAGAGTGATAAGGTCGACTGTAAGACAGTCTCGGGTTTTGTCTTTACCCTCAGTGGAGGGACGGTATGTTGGAAGAGTTCCAAACTAGATACCGTAGCAGACTCGACGATAAAGGCTGAATACATCACTACCAACGATGCTGCCAAAGAGACTGTCTGGATGAAGATGTTCATAAGATGAACTTGGTGAGGTTCCTACCATTGTGATGACAATGGAACTGTGGCTTTAGCCTAGGAACCCCGGTCCCATCAGTGATCCAGACAAATTCTTAGGCGGTATCACCTGATCAGGGAGATAGTTGATCTCCAGGGGATCGAGGTCAGGAGAGTTGACACGAAGAATAACACGGCGGATCCACTCACGAAGTCCTTTCCCTAGAGAGACTTTAAGGGATGTTGGGTATGAGATACTACAACAACTGGCCTTAGTGGAAGTGGAAGATTGTTAGTTGTATGTATGCCCTAGAGCCCATTATTGTACATGATTGTATATTATAGTGGATGCTTGGACATATATAGGGAGGACTTTCTTGCTCGACATGATAGTATGCTATCTGGTTACTCTTTATCTTAACATGTATACTTATACCGTCTCTTTGTTACATGTTAATAAAGCCCTTAGGATGTGTACTTGACTACCAGGACTATGATGCGGATCATACTAGTGGGGCTAGGATAGTCCACAAGTACATCCTTTAATTGTTCCTAGTCGAGAGAGTATCAAGACGGGGCATCGATATTCCAGAGTAGACTAGTGTGTACGATTCTTGACCCTGTATGGGGCGATGGTTGATCCCACAACCATTGGTGTTTGACATCAAAGAATGTGCACATGTGCTCATTGGAGAATGGATACACTGAACAGGACTCGCCGAGAACTCCTAGATGGTATTATACCTAACGTCAGATAGCAGTTCTCTGGTGACACTAATACAGGTTTGTCTGTAGACCCGAGATCGTCATAGAGTCTTGTGTGATTCCCACTGTGCTTTGATTTCCACCTTACCACGTTCAAGAGAGCGTGCAAAACGGTAGTTTTTGGGTACAGTCCCGAGTCACATGGAGGAAATGAGCGATAGGAGGGGTTTCGTCTCTCTCGGTATTGGGGGTTGATGTTGCGCTGTGCTCGATTGGCCATAACAGGAAGTCCCTGGACAGGGCGGAAACTGAGATTTACTGGTAAGTGTTATCAGTAGTTTCTCGATCCGTTATGAGCCTCACATCGGCATGACTTATCAAGTTATTGGGGTCTGACGTTTACCACCCCCGGACTAGATATGCGACATATCAGACGAAGAGACCGGACTGTACGGTAGTGTTACTTATTGGATTCACGGGAGTATGAACAAGCTTGCTTGTTGATCTTCTGATCGCTTAATATCCGGGTAGCCGTTACGTCCAGCTAGTACCGTTGACGGCTTGTGGGTAACTGATATGATCATTACCTACTGCCGGCGTATTAACGAGTCTTTAGAGTCCTACACAGAGGTTTTCTGGCTCAAGCGAAATGAAGTAGGGCACATAAGTGATATGTGCGGGACCGAGATTAATACGTGTATGTGATACCGTATTCTAATATCGCGATATAGGTTATATGTGATATAACCAGATTATTGGACAAGTGTTGATTCAATAATTTGTTATATGATATTAGTCGGTTGTATGTGATATAGCCGGATTATTAAATCAAGTGTTGATTTAATAATTTAATATATAATTATATATTTGATATATTAATATATATTAACTAATATTAGCACACTTAAGAATTTCTTTTCTACTTATACATTTATTATATATATGATATATGTTAATGTATTTTTGTGTCATGCTTGATGATACATTAGACATGGGTGTATGAGACTCATACCATACTTAAGATAATTTTGGGGATTTAATTATTAAGGGAAAAACAAAATTAGGTGGAAAAAGCCATGGTTTGAGATGCTTATAGAAGCTTGTGGAAATATTGACTTAGTCCACTAATTTTGTTTTACTCTAGATATTTATTAACTCAACCATTATGTTTAGCCATAGTTAAGTCTCTACAAATATCACTTATGATATTTTCTCACCCATGGTTGCCATAGTTCACCACTTCTTCTTCTTCTTCATCTCCTTCCTTGCTCTCTAGCTTTCGAGTAAGAAGAAAAATAAAAAGAGAAAATCAATTCTAAAGTGAGAAAATTTCCTACTTCATCAATCTATACCAAACTAGCCATTTAGTATAGGTTGTTTCTTTCACTAATTCTCAATTAGTGAAGAGGCAGCTTGAGTTGGAGATTCCTCGACGTAGATCATCTTCAGCCTCGAAGATCTTTAAGCAAGCTCGTTCCTTTCGTCTAGTGGAGCCTAACGAGAGTCCGGGAGACCACTACTTGGAGCTAAGGGACTACTACACGGAGCTCTAGAAGTGAAGGACCGGTCTACAAAGGTTGTATTCCTTGTTCACTTAGAGTAAATTTGTTTACTTGCTTAGTTATAACCCTAGTTCTCTAGTTAGATCCTTGGTCGGGCTCGCTCGGCACCCAAAAGTTTTAAAATAGCATACTTGATGCTTGCCGAAACCTGTCGGGGGTGCTAAGCGAACCCAGCAATAGACAGGGAGAGAGAAGAAAAAAATGTGAAAGAAAAATACACATGGAGGGAACCCCCCATAAGTTTTTGAAAAAATACAGAAAGCTTCCAAAACAACAGAGAACTCAATTCTCAAGAAAAGAAGAAGAGCTTCATTCTCGAAACTCTAGGTAAAGAAAAGAGATCAAAATATCTCTACAACATCACATTTAAGGGTTTAACCCTCTTCTTTAAAAAAACGAACTTAGTTCTTTCCCTGGATCTGAGATCCACAAGACAAGTTTCCCACAAGTTGAGAATTTAATTCTTATCGGGAAGATCTTGTTCTTGAGAATCAAATATTCAGGGAAAAACAAATTTAAAGAGAAAAAATATGGAGTCCACAATACTCTAGGAACTCAGTTCATTCAAATCAAGAACTTAGTTCTTAAAGAACATGATCCCAGATCCTCAAAATAATGATCTCGGTGGTCGTTAATGGTCAAAATACCATTAACAGAGAAACATCAACAGAGATTAAATCTCCATATAAAAGAAACTAGAGCCTCACGTGCTCCTCATGTGGGCGCCACATAAAAAATGATTAGCACTTCACATACAGCCAAAACGACTGAGTGCTTAGCACTGATTGGGCAGCGCCCAGCGCCTCACATGCTCCTCATGTGGGCGCCACCAGAAAAGAAAAGAAGAGAGAAAAGTGCCTAGCACTCCATAACAGTCAAAGTGGTAGAGTGCTCAGCGCTTATTGGGCGGCGTCCATAATTAAATGCTTCACATGACACCCATGTGAGTGGCAGAGCGTCAAATAAGTGCATAGCACTTTTGCATAAAAGAAAAGGGCTGAACAAACAGAGCCCAAATAAGTGTTTAGCACTTTTTGAATAAAAAAGAAAAAGAGAGTAGGCAGACTAAGCCCAAATTGGCTAAGTCTCTGAAGTTTCTTGCAACTGAGCCCAAATTCTCTTTTGATGGATCTTAAGTAAAAATGATCCTTAAAAAACATTATTAAACTGATCTTAGTCTCAAACATGATTAATGATGAATCCTATCTAACCGCCACTGCCTCCAAGTGCTTCGGGACTGCACCCAACTACTACCTGTTTGCACGACTCCTTTGAGCCGTGGTAGGGTAGTAATCAAAGTACAGTGGGAACACACTCGAGGCGAAGTAGCAGTGTCAAGTCGACGGACTAAGCTGTACTCATGTCACCTGGGAACTGCTACCCGATGATAGGTATAATACCCACCAACAGTTCCCGACGAGTCCTGTCCAGTGTACTCATAACCTAATGAGCACCTGCATACTATCTCTAGTACGACGTACTAATGGCTGTGGGATAGACCATCTCCCCTGCTGGGATGAGAAGCGTATACACTAGTCTACTCTGGAGTATCGATGCCCCGTCTTGATAATCCTACGACTAGGGACCTGTATAGGATGTGCTTATAGACTACCCAACCCCCACTAGTGTGACTGCCACAACAACGCTGGTAATTAAGCAAAAGATTCTTAGGGCTCTACCAATATGTATAAGCGATATGCTAAGAAAACACATGCACATATTCAGGTAGAAACAAACCAGGTAGCATACTACCATTTCGAGCAAGACTGTTACTATATCCGTGTATATCCTAAGCTTTCATTAAGTAATATACATACCAGTATGATACATTAATGGCCTCCAGGGCATATAACACTAACACATATGCCTCGACAGAGAGGATTCACATCTAAACTACTGCCTATACCATCGGAGGATTGCCCATCCCATCGAAGAATGCAGTACCTTCAAGAAGTGGTTGCAAGAATCTGTTACCCATCAAAAATACTTCAAGAGGATAAGTGCGAAGCTCGTCGACGGCAAAAAAGTGCGACAGATGCGCGTGAAAAAACGATTGGCAACCGTCATATGGTTTATACCAGTCCGGAAGGGGAAACCCCCCAAGTTCTTACCTTCGGGAGTGATTTTGAGGACGAAATGCCCCTCAGCCCTCTCTTCAAAGACCCCACTTCCGAAAAAGAAGAGGAGGAGAAGAACTATGAGAACATTCAGCTACGTAACTGCACACTGCCTGAGAAGAACCTCGGACCTACAAAAAAAGGTTCGAGCAAACATGACAAAGGGAAAGAAAAAATCCCTGAGGAAATTGCCATCGACGATGGAGTTGTCAAAGAGCTCGTAGCCAGGGGCCCGCCTAAGAAAAACAAGGTGGATTACAATGTCCTAGCACATCTGAGAAAAATACCCTCACAATTGAGCATATTAGATGCTCTCCTCCTATCCAAAGAGGCACGAGATTATCTGATCAAGGCATTACAAGAGCCTGGTCAGTTCCAAGCTTTCCTCGCAGAAGAGAAGATGAAGGACGAGCCGGCAGAGGTTCACACAGCTGACATTACATTCAGCGATGAAGACCTCCTTCTCGGTACGCACGAACATAATCGCCCGTTATAAGTCACTGGGTACTGCCACGACATCAAGATAGGGAAAATCCTTATCGACAACGGATCCTCCGTCAACCTTCTCAACGTGAGAGTGCTGAAGGAGATTTGCATGAACGTCCAGTACTTGGCCCGAGACAAAATTACCATCTCTAGGATCGACTCACAGTCGTCACGGACTCTTGGGTATGTAATACTGGCGCTACGCTTCGAGTTGCTCATCACTGACATCAAATTTCATCTCATTGACGCCAAGACTTGCTATAACGCTCTGCTCGGCAGGCTTTGGTTACACGAATACAATGTCATCCCTTCTACACAATATCAGTGTATGAAGTATTTTAAAGACAGCTTGGAATACACCGTTACAGGGGAGCTAAATCCGTTCTCCGTAGACGAAGTCTAAAAATATGAAGACACAAAGTACTTCCTTACGGAAAGGTGTCATAAGCTGGAGGATAAACAAAAATCCGTCGCCGCCATCCTGATCTTTGGGAGCGATATCGAGGAAGATGAAGAAATAGTCTACTCGGGGCAACCCTAAGACAACAGGCCCGGACCATTTACTCCTATTTTGGTCTTTGGCAGTGACTCTGAGGACGAGGTCAACGCAGTGCTCTCCATCCACCCGTCAGTGCAAACACTCGCCGGGGCCGATCAGAGTCTACAAATCACAATAGCTCTGTCTCGGCATTATAAGAAACTTGATGCGCTCGATACATACAGCGTACATGAACAACAGACTTTCTATGAGCCTCCCAGATGAAGAGGTGAAAAGGCGATCCCCTTTTACCAATCTGCGGAAACCAGAGTAGAGAAAGAAGTCCTGCACGGTGCCGATTTTGCACTCGACAGGCTTCAACCAATCCATTTGCTAAGATACTACGTGGAGGGATTAAAATGGCTGTTAAGATGCCAAGGTGTACCCCTCGAACAAACAGTTCGACAAGCCCAATTCTACAAAAAGATTCGGGATATTCCTAGGACCCAGCAAAAGATGTCCAATGGGAAGATGGAGACAACCGGGCTCAGATATATTCGGTCCAAGAAACAGGAGCGATTCCATAATGTCCGCGTCATAAACAACTCCAGTGAAGGAGAGGACGCTCTTCCAGATAGCTGTGACGTTGAAACAGAGCGAAATCCCGCTCTAAGAACGTTAAGTCCGTCGCTCGAGGAACAAATAGACAAGCTAATAAAAGAAGCTTGCCAAAAAAGTCGGGACAACCATAGCCGCGAAATGGCTATCTATGAAAAATCCAGGACGCAATGCCTCAATCAGCAGTTTGCGGAAAAGGAAGACTATAATGCCCTTCATCCCCAGCCCGCTGTACGTTTTCACGACAGAGGAAAAGCTTGAAATAGACGCAAGAGCAAAGTTAAGAACGCAAACAACATTCGAAAATAGAAAAATGGATCCAAGAAGCCATGCAATCGAGAAAAACTCGGCTGGAACCTGTCTTTTATGAAGAAGATGGGTCGGGAATACTCTTTCTCCGAGACAAGACGAGGAAAATATTCAACATTGTCATGAAACATCAAATGGTGACGCTCCCGGAGTCTCGGCATCTCGAACAAATAAATGAGGTCTATTACCTGGATTATTGCTCCTACCACCAAGCAATAGGTCATCCCCTTGAAGACTGCTTCACCTTCAAAGACTAGGTAGAAGACCAGTATCAACGAGGCAGGTTCACTTTATCTGATAGCTGGAAGGTAATTGTTAGTTATATGTATGCCCTAGAGGCCATCACTATACATACGATATATATTGTAGTGGATGGTTGGACATATATAGGGAGGACTTTCTTGCTCGACATGATAGTATGCTATCTGGTTACTCTTTATCTTAACATGTACACTGATTGTCCCTCTGTTACATGTTGGTAAAGCCCTTAGGATGTATACTTGACTACCTGGATTATGATGCGGATCATACTAGTGAGACAAAGGTAGTCGGTAAGTACATCCTTTAATGTCCCTAGTCGTGGGTGTATCGAGACGGGGCATCGATATACCAGAGTAGACTAGCGTGTACCTTCTCGACCCATGAAGATAGGCGATGGATGATCCCATATCCATTGGTGTTTGACATCAGAGATGATATACGGGTGCTCAGTGGAGACTGGGTACACTGGACGGACTCGCCGAGAACTCCCAGATGGTATTATACCTCACGTCAGATGGCAGTTCTCTGGTGACACTGGTACATGGTAGTCTGTTGACCTGAGATCGTTATAGAGTCTTGTGTGATTCCCACTATGCTTTGATTTCCACCTTACAACGTTCAAGAGAACGTGCAAAACGGTGGTTTTTGGGTACAGCCCCGAGTCACATGGAGGCAATGAGCGATAGGAGGGGTTTCGTCTCTCCCGGTATTGGGAGTTGATGTTGTGCTGTGCTCGATTGGCTATAACAAGAAGTCCCTGGCCAGGGCTGCTTCAGAGATATATTGATAATTGATATCAGTACTTCCTCGACCCGTTATGAGCCTTATATCGACACAACTTATCGAGTTACTGGGGTCTGACGTTTACCACCTCTAGACGAGATATGCGACATATCAGATGAAGAGACCGGACTGTACGGTAGTGTTACTGATTGGATTTGCAGGAGTGTGAGTAGTCTTGCTTGTTGATCTTCTGATCGCTCAATACCCGGGTGACCATTACGTTTAGCAGACCGCTTGCGGCTTGTGGGTGTTTGATATGATCATCGCCTGCTGCCGGCGTATTGACGAGTCTTTAGAGTCCTACACAGGGGTTTCCTGGCTCAAGCGAAACGGAGTAGGAACACATATGTGATATGTGCGGAACCGAGATTGATACGATATGGGATACCGTATTCTATTCTCGCGATTTGTGACATTGGTCGGTTATATGAGATATAGCCGGGTTATCGGATCAAGTGTTGATTCGATAAGTTGTTACATATGATATTAGTCGGTTATGTTGGGTTTACCTAGCACCTCACAAGGGTTTGTAATGCATCAAACATGTTACAATTTAATTTTTTAGGGTGCTAAGCAAACTAACCTAGGATCAAACTAGAAATTTAAAGTAACATATGAAGTAGTATCACATAATACAAGTAATAAAACACTAAGTTAAGAGAATACAAACTTTGTAGTTCTCTTTGCTTGACTCCTTGGCTACTTGAGAGTTTGAACGGGCTTGCTAGTGATCTTCCGAGTCCACGATGATCCACTCGGAGTCCTCTTTGTCCAAGCTCCAAGCTCCACTTGATCAAAAGATGAAGTTGAAGCTAACACTCTAAACTAATTGGCTAGACTAGTGTAGAATGATGATGTGGTTTGTTTTCTCACTTCAAAACCCTATCTTTATCACTATCTCACTCACTAATAAAGTCAAGAGAGCAAGAGATAGGAGGAAGAAGATGACGGCAACTCAAGAGCTCAAGTTATGATAATTCTTATAATAAAAATGAGAATAGAAATTATATATAATTTCCACTCTCATCCTAAACCATGGGTTAATAAATATCTAGATATTTACTTCGGAGAAAAGAGAGCCATAGAAAATTAACTCATGGTTAATGCAAGGTTAAGTGTAGAGAATGAAGGATAAATATCAACCATGAATTAATTCTATTTACATTAACTCAAAAATAAATATTTAGATAAATACTTCCATGTGAGTCTTGCATTGCCACCACTAGTGTATCAACAACCATGATACACACAAGTGTATGCATGTATGTGTGCATGCACATCAATATAAACATATGCATATATGCATGCATACAATAAAGAAAAGGGTTTAAACAAAGTGAGCAATAAAGTCAATGTTAAATCAACACTTGATTTAACAAACCGGCCATATCACATACGACCCGACCAATAGTAAATCGCCCGATTAATATACGGTATCACATACGCGCATTTAATCGGGTCCCCACGCATATCACATATGCACACCACATCGTTTCGCCTAGGCTAGGAAACACTTCTGTGGGACTCTAAGACTCGTCAATACGTCGGCAGTGGGTGATGATCATATCAAGCACCCCCAAGCCGCAAGAGGTCATCTAAACGTAACGGCCACTCGGGTATTGAGCGATCAGAAGAAAACAAGCGAACCTGTCAAAACTCCCGTCGAGCCAACTGGTAACACCACCGTACAATCCGGTCTCTTCGTCAGATATGCTGCATATCAAGTCTAGGGATGGCATCGTCGACCCCAATAACTCAATAAGTCATGTCGATGTATGGCCTATAATCAAACTGAGAAACTACTGATAACACTTATCAGTAAATCTCAACAGCCCTGGCCAAGGACTTACTGATATAGCCAATCGAGCACAGCGCAACATCAACCCCCAATACCGGGAGAGACGAAACCCCTCCTATCGCTCATTGCCTCCACATGTCTCGGGACTGTACCCAAAAGCCACCTGTTTGCACGACTCAGCAGAGCCGTGGTAGGGTGGAAATCAAAGCACAATGGGAGAACACGTGAGACTCTATGACGATCTCGGGTCTACAGACTAATCTGTACCAGTGTCACCTGAGAACTGCTATCCGACGATAGATATAATACCATATAGGAGTTCTCGGCGAGTCCGTCCAGTGTACCCAGTCTCCAATGAGCACCCGCATACGATCTTGATGTCTAACATCAATGGATATGGGAACATCCATCGCCCATCATATGGGTCTAGTATCATATACGCTAGTCTACTATGGAATATCGATGCCCCGTCTTGATACACCCACGATTAGGGACTGTTCCCGCCAAAATTTTGGCTCAAAACCCGCTCCTAATAATAACAATAAAATAAAATAAAATAATAATAAAAACTCCACATGCAAAGAATGTAACAAATGCCTCAAAGCCAAGAGTTAAAACATTTTGAAGCAACGCTTCAGATTCTGCGCGCAGCGCGCCACGTGTCAAAAGCAGACGCGTCAGCGCCAAGAGCACTGTGCCCTAGGCAGCGCACCCCCAATCAGAGCAAAGCTCTGTTTTAAAATTTGAAATTTAAAATTTAAAAGTTGAAGCAACGCTTCAGATCCAGCGCTCTGCGCTGCGCGCCACGTGTCAAACACAGTTGCGCTGCGCTATGCGCTGCGTGCCACGTGTCAAATACTGGTGCGCTAGAGCAATTGCGCTCTGCGCTGCGCGCCATGTGTCGAACGTAGGTGCGCCAGCGCTGGAATTAAAAATTCCCCACCGTCAGATCAAAAGATCTACTAATAATAAATTATTAATTAATCAGAACTAAAATTCTGTTATGTTAAGATTTTTCAATCTTATTAAAACAAGAAGATTATCTTCTGTAAAATAGAAGCCTTAGGATCAAAGATCCAACGGTGAGAAATATTCCCAAATCAATCAAAGAAAGATCTCTTAAAACTGATTTAACAAATCAATTGGCCCTATATAAAGGCCCCTAGACTTCAAGTCTCATATATAGAAAAGGAGAGAGAAAAACCCTATACAAACTTTGAGAAAACTCAAAAGAAAGAAGAGCAAGCTCTTAGAAAAAAGAAGATCATTTCTTCATATTCAAGGTAAAGAACCATGTTCTTAAACAACAGAGATGAAACCATCTCGTAAAAAGAAGAACCATCTTCTAAAATGATCATAGATCTGAAAAAAGACCAAGGTCTTTAATAAAAAGCAAAAGATCAAAAGATCTAATAATCATAAAAAATTAATTAATAGAAGTATTTTACTTCATTCACAGATCTTTAATCTATAAAGGCAAAGCCCTTTCAAAACTAAGAACTGTTGTTCTTAAATCTTGAGGCAAAGCCTCCCTTTTAAAATCTTGAGGCAAAGCCTCCTTTAAAAGAATATAAATTTGTTCTTTGATCTTAAAATTGATCAAATGCGCTTTGTGCTACTGAAAAGTGCCTTGCACTCATGAACTGCGCCTTTGCGCTCTTTGGATTGGCGCTCAGCGCCAAAACACGCCATGTGTCAATCACGTATGCAACTTGCGTTTGCGCTGCTAAAATAGCGCACTGCGCTCATCATCTAGCGCAAAGCGCCAAGCGCACCACGTGTCACTCACGTGTGCGCTACTCAGCAGAAGCACAATGCGCTCATCATCTGGCGCAAAGCGCCAAGCGCGCCACGTGTCACTCACGTGTGCGCTACTCAGTAGAAGCGCATTGCGCTCTTTGACTAGCGCAAAGAGCCTGACACGCCACTTGTCCTTCTCGCGTGCGCTACTTAGCAGAAGCGCAATGCTCTCTTTAATTGGCACAATGCTCTCTTTAATTGGTGCAAAGCGCCTGACGCGCCACGTGGCGCACTGTCAGAACACACACAGTTCTGATGAATGCTATGCATTCAATGCAAGACAAAATATGTCTGAGCCCAATGCTTAGCATTATTAAAAGGGCTGAGCCCAAATGAAGGCTTAATAGCCAGAATAAAAAAAATGTTAAAACATTTTAATTGGACTTAGCCCAATTCTGGCCATAAGTCTTCAATTCAGACTTAACTGAGCTAATGTGCTCATAATTTAATTAATTGGTCTTAGTTCCAAATTGGGCTACAGATCACTTAATTCACCCTGGTTCAGGGGTACATCTCTTCACTCTTTTGATATTTGTCGTTGTAATTCCTCAACGTCTTCAAAGAGGTGACTGGTCCCGACAACCACACATTTCATAGACTACGATGTCTCTAAACTATGGACCGTGGGGTCCTTAAACCCATGGTCTATGATGTCCTTAACCTCGACCGTGATGTCTTAAAACTAACATCGGACTGTGGGGTCCTTAAACACATGGACTATGATGTCCTTAACCTCGACCGTGATGTCTTAAAACTAACATCGGACTGTGAGGTCCTTAAACTCATGGACCGTGATGTCCTTAACCTCGACCGTGATGTCTTAAAACTAACATCGGACTGTGAGGTCCTTAAACTCATGGACTATGATGTCCTTAACCTCGACCGTGATGTCTTAAAACTAACATCGGACTGTGGGGGTTCTTAAACTCATGGACTATGATGTCCTTAACCTCGACCGTGATGTCTTAAAACTAACATCAGACTGTGAGGTCCTTAAACTCATGGACTATGATGTCCTTAACCTCGACCGTGATGTCTTAAAACTAACATCGGACTGTGAGGTCCTTAAACTCATGGACTATGATGTCCTTAACCTCGACCGTGATTTCTTTAAACTAACATCGGACTGTGGGGTCCTTAAACTCATGGACTATGATGTCCTTAACCTTGACCGTGATGTCTTAAAACTAACATTGGACTGTGGGGTCCTTAAACTCACGGACTATGATGTCCTTAACCTCGACCGCGATGTCTTTAAACTAACAGCGGACCGAGATGTCCTTAAACTAACGATGGACCATAATGTCCTTAAACTAACATTCGACCGCAATGTCCTTAAACTAAACAACAGAGGCAGCCCAAACGCACTCTTGTTGGATCTAAATGATCCTGTTAAGTTGATCTTAGTCTAGAAATTAGACTAACGTGTCCTTAACAAACGTTTAAGTTGATCTTAGTCTCAAACGAGGCTAACGTATCCTTAAACCCAACCCCCAACCCAAATCTAAGAAAGATACGGATTTGGACTAATCCACGTCCTACGGGCGACAACATTAATTAGTCTCCGTATACAATCCACGGGCAACCAACCACAAACAGAACAAATACCCACGACACGAAGTGACCATCTGGAGAAGGAGAAAGTGGCTACCGCGAAGCGGTAGTGTAATTAACTTCAGGGGCTTGCGCCTGCAGGGAAGAGCATCCCCACAATCAAAAACCCCTCAAACGAGGGGGAATCTGACGAAGTCTGCTACATTGGCCGCATCCGTTTAAACCTTCGATACATGGTACCATAGATCAACTTGGTATCTTCGGAGAGGTGGACGGATAGCACCAATTAGCATCTGCCCCGAATTTCAGGCAAGACGGACCTGCGCGGTCGCATCTCTGTGTTCGGAGGGGAACAGATTTTGGCACGCCCGGTGGGACCTTTTCCTCTTTCCACTCCACACTTCGTGTGTCGTGTTCGCGAACGAATCGCGGTTTGCTATGGTTGCCTGTGGATTCGAGGTACTATGATTTAGTGTCTTGCTCCGTGCAGAAAATAGAAGATTAATGGCTTCAACCTGCACTAACTGCAACTGCAACTCTCACTCCGTCCTGTTCGGAGGAGTGACTTACAGGCCCCAAGCGACCTCCCTTTTCACAATGCCAGTGGAGCAGGTAACTCAAGCCACCACTGGATTGTTCTTCGGGACCATGCTCCCGCCAACGAGCTTCAGCGCTTCTATACCATCACAGGAAGCTCCCAAAAAGTCGGTCTTTGATCGTCTTGCAACTACTGCGGCTCCTCTCAACGGGTCGCCCAACTCCACTGCCTCAGTTTTTAACAGACTGGGCCAGAGCTCCAACGGGCCCACGAAGAAGCCCGTAATACCAGAAAGGGTTATTCCAAAGAGGATAGCCATCCATGCTCCCGAAGTTATCAAAGCGGCTTCTCCTGCCAAGGAATCGGTCTTCGCTATACTGACTATTCCGACTTTCGCCCCAAACGAAGTCGTCAAGACTTCTCCCCCTGCGTGAAAGTCTGCTTTTGATAGGTTGGCTGACCCCATTCAACGGACGTCGGTCTTCAATAGGATGGTAGCAGCAGTGCCTCACCAGAACAGGGGGCATGACAAAGCCATCCCTATAGCTGAACCAACACCATCTGCGCGGCATGCTCGCCGTCATCACTGGCGACGAGTACGGAAGGCTGAGGGCAGCTCTCCGTCTGGATTTACTACACCAGCTCCAACGGTGGAGATCGATGCTGCTGTTCCAACCAGGAACAGCTTTGAACTTCTTAACAAGGTGTGCAAGAACTCTCCTACTGCTGTGCTGAAGAGATCTCCTCCACCCATGGAGAATGCACCGAAGGCGAAGCCGGAGAAGCCCCCTCAACGGCTGTCTTCCAAAATTTACAAAGTCTGGCGACAAGTTTAGGATTCAATAATTGATCAAGATTACTCTCGCCGACAGAAAAAGATTAAAGCTCGACAAGGAGAAAATCATCCTGTCGAGCCACGAAAGGCGACAGCTACTTGGCTGCCCACTGCAACAAGCCCCTCAACTTCGACCACTTATAAGAGGACAAGGCCAGAGAAAATCCCTGAGTCTGCGACGAATCACAAGACCACTGAACCTAAATGCCCTAAGTCTGGGGGTATGGTAGTGCACACCGTTTATATGGCATCCAGACGAGAGGAAAGCCGTGCTTCTACGGGTCATCGACCGCTTACCCGATCGATAACAAAGGCTCAGGAGCAACAACAGCAGAAGCTCCAAGAAATGCTAACGCAAATGGCCGTACTCACAAGGCCAAAAGAAAGCCCAGAGACGTCCTCAGAACAGCGTCACGAACAAGAAACCGATGCTGACTTCCTCCGCAAGGTCCTCGAAAAGAAGGACAGAGAAGCAGCAGAACAAGCGGCTAATATAAAATGAATGGCGCTTCTCTTCCAAGACATGGTCGGGATGATATTACAGCCAGAACCTCCAGCTGAAGACCCTCCGATCATCATTAAAGATGACAGAGGGGAGACATCGAACCCTCATCCGGCGCTTTCAGCAGCCAAAGAGGAAAGCATTTCCAAGGCTGCTCTGGATGACTATATAGCTCAGCAAATACGAGCTCACCAGGCGAATGAAGCGGCATGTCAAGTTGTTAAAACTGGGCGACCGTATCAGGATGGTATGACCAAATAAAGTACCCGTCGGGATATACAATCCCTAAATTTCTTGTATACAAAGGGACCGGCAATCCCCATCAATATGTCGCCCAGTTCAGGGCTCTATGTGGCAACACCGGAGGTGATGATAAATTGCTACTTTGCCAATTCGTTGGCAGCTTGTCGGAGACGGCGTTCGAGTGGTATTCTGAACTTCCAAACGACTCCGTCAAGAATTTCGCAGAAATGGAGCTACTTGTAACGTTTTAGAAATCGTTATGTGATTTTTTCCGTTTTAGGGTAAAATTGTCGGTTTTTCCTGTCTTAACCCGACTGTAATCAAACGACCATATAGATTTGCCAGCACCTAGTTTAGCTAAAATAAAGCTAGTGCGCAAGCTTTAGGGGCATATGGGACGTTTTGGTTCAATTTGAATTTTTCCCAATTTTAATATTATTTTAATGCGGTATTCACATTTTGGGAAATTTCTTCTAAGTGAACTTTTCTTCATTTAAGCTTGAGTTAATTCAACCCTCACTTATTATCTAGATATTTGTATGGGCATTAGAATTAAAGTTAAAGGAAAATGAAAAGAAATCAAAGAGGTGCATGCATGTATGTGTGAATGCATTTATTGCATTTATTGCTAGGATTAGCTAGAAACTCCACACAAATTCCTCACCTCCTTCATTTGGCTGAGCCTTTCCCTCTCTCTTCTATTCTTGATCATTTCATTTCCAATTTGCTACAATTCAAAGCCAATAAATCCCCAAAATTCCAAAATAAATCACAAAAATACACCAAGTCCTTGTTTTTACTTCTTGGATCACTTAGAGCTAGGAAAGCTTGGAGCTTGTAAGCTAAAGTTGATAGGTATAATCTCTACACTGATAAATAGGAGTTTTTATGTTGTGTTGTTCATTGATTATAGTTTAGAACACTTTTTATATCGATTAGTGCAATATCGGGTTTTTAATGTCTTTTAGAGCCTCTATGAACTGCTGTGACCGGGGTTTTTTACAGAAAAATCAAACAAATTTATAGTGATGTACTAATGACCCTGGAGCACCACCTGAGACACGAGGACCACCCCACCGGCCGAGGCCGGCGACCTCTATGGAGAATTCTGGCGACGCCGGCTTGTAGGATGGTGTTGGGGTTAGTCTTTTGTGGGTAGTTGTCTGCTGCTGGTTAGGGGTGTTTGGTACTGTTTACATTTTTAGTAATTCCAGTATGAAAAATCTGGAATCATTTACCTATAATCTAGTGTTTTGAATCCGCGTGTTACGTAATCCGACACGAATCGTGTTCTGATGCAGCTGCTGTACTCAGTTTGGTTTTGTGGTATCGTTACGCACGTTAACAACTATACGGACACTTGTGAGTTAGTTTAGTGTTGGTGCGTCGTTAAAGTGTAGTTTTACGTTATATTAGTCAATTCTGAGATGTTTGCACTATTTGTGTGTTTATGAATTTGTAGCGTCGCAAGCGGGGATTTCGGACGCTGCGAACAAAGGGAAGCAGGTGGTCGGATTTTCATAGCTGGAGACCATTGGTGAGTAGATTTAACATCTACGGAGAAATCGCCCGTATGACGTTATGCGTTGGGGCTGATATGATAGGATAGCTGCATGTTATTGCATATTGGTTAATTTCATATGAATGTCATTGCATAGTAGTATCTGTTCTACCTTTAGATATAACACATTACTGACGGTTCATGTTGCACGAGCACTAAATTGTATGCTACACCCACATCGTCAGTAATTGCCATGATACGCACAAACCACCTACATACGTGATATGGTAGTGGAGGTAGTAACTCTTATTCCTTTGTGCATAGGAGATATTGTTGACACCTATATACGTGTTATTATGGTTGACATGGATAGTTAAGATAATAACTCTTAATCCATTGCACGTATACCTTACTATAGCTACTTGTATATCTTGCATACATATTGACTTGTACACCCACATACTCGATTTGAGTTACATTTACACCATGCACACATACTGACATGTATACTGCATATTTTGCTATAGTTGTATATACCCTAAGTGGTATTGTTTTGATATATGATATTGAGTTGTTGATCATTGCGCTTATGAAATGCATCATACATACTTGCTTACATGTAGATACTTAAACCTTGCTACACTTACATGTACACCACATATGATACTGCACTTGTTTTTCGGAGGATTTTGGGAACCGCAAGATATATTTTAAAGATGGATTCATTTAAAAGAGCGGATTTTCCTTGATATACTCATATTGTTGTTTTATGATGCATATATTAGTTTTCATGGATTTACGCATTGAGATATGGATTTCATATGATTTATGGATTTGAGAACCGTGGGGGTATTTCAAGAAAACTATGTATTGTTTGAAAACCCGGTTTCTCTTGATATGATATTTCAGTGCGTCCACCATGTGATTTCTCGGTTCTGAGATTTGGCTTGTGATACCCGATTCGAGGAGCGGGAGGCACCGTCTGCGGGTACATGGTGGACCCGGTATGGTACCCCTGGGCGAGTGGTGATTTCGTGGTGTAGACGATAAGCCTGGCGGTGGGATCACTACCTACCGGTGATAGTATTTGGACTCGGCGTTTATCGTGGGGATACCGACCGGAGTGATGTATGACATATCGTCAGGGCCAGTCGTGGTGACGACGCCTGAGTTATGGGGATTTACGTGTCGATGCTAGACATGGGTTTTCATGATGTTTCGGGTGTCGATGTTAGACACTCAGGTTCCATGAGACTTACAGGATGTGAGGGCTGATCTGAGGATGCGGTGCCTGAGGATTTGGGATTTGATGTGTCAGTGAGGGACACTGGTGTTTTCCATGCTGATGATTTTGCATGAGATTTTATTATATCATCCTACACACTCAGGATTATTTTGATATGCATTGTTTCATGTAGTTGTAGTACCCTGATGATGTACCTTTACATGATTGTTGCATATTCACTTATCATACTTATGCTATCAGATTACATGTGATAGATAAATCGCTATTCGTGCATACTTGCGATTACAGTATGATGTTGATTACTATTCATGAGTTGGCAACTCACCCCCATTGTGCCACAGTGTTTTGCAGGACTTACCCTCAGAGTAGTCGCGGCAGGGCGTCTTATCATCTCTACTTTTGCGGATACTGCTACGTTAGGCAGTGAGGCCTTTGCTTTTAGGTGGGTTTGCGGTTATCTGCCTGTGCATTGCATATCTTTTTTTTATTGGATCTAGTATTCTCCATCTACCACTGTTTGTATATGACTTAGAGACGACTTGTGAGGGTTCGGTGTTGTATTATTTTGGTGACTTTGGGTGCCGTGCTCGTGGGAGCCGGTTTTGTTGAAAAGTTACTCCTTTATGCAGTTTTCTTTTATATTCTTCGCTTCGGCGTCGTATACATGTTGTGGTGATTGTCTCCGCCGTTGGGCATGATTTTGCTCCCATTTGGGATGCTTTATATATTATCTGTGTTGTACCCGTTTTTGGGGCTAGTTTTTACAAAGTAGGTTCTGCCGAAATTTTTAAGAATGAAAACTAGAGTTAGAGATTTTACTTGTGATTTTCCAAATGTTAAAACTAGGTTTTTCTCCGTTGATCCAGATTTGGGTGGTTTAGATTTCTGGGTTTCGGCTTACTTGAGTTGCGTACGCCTGTAGACGTTACGTAGTTTAAGTGCCGGTTACGGGCCAAATTTCGGGTCGTGACAAAGTTGGTATCAGAGCGCTAGGTTTTACCTTTCGGAGTGTAGGATGGCCTTGGTATGATGGAGTAGGTAGCTTAAGCAGAGTGACATAGCGTGTGTATGTTCCGCGGCATACTTACGACACGGTACTCTGCCTAAGTGACCTTAGGACTTATTGAATGATATCCTTCCGTGATGATATACATCTTTGTGATTCGATTCCTGTTTCCTTATCGAATCTTGTTTCAATTTCCCGCCTATATGCCGCCGAAGACTACGAGGGCACAGAGAGCGGTAGACGTTACGTAGTTTAAGTGACGGTTACGGGCCAAATTTTGGGTCGTGACAAAGTTGGTATCAGAGAGCTAGGTTTTACCTTTCGGAGTGTAGGATGGCCTTGGTATGATGGAGTAGGTAGCTTAAGCAGAGTGACATAGCGTGTGTATGTTCCGCGGCATACTTACGACACGGTACTCCGCCAAAGTGACCTTAGGACTTATTGAATGATATCCTTCCGTGATGATATACATCTTTGTGATTCGATTCCTGTTTCCTTATCGAATCTTGTTTCAATTTCCCGCCTATATGCCGCCGAAGACTATGAGGGCACAGAGAGCGGCCGCGAGGGCCGAGGTCAGAGTTGACTCGTCAGAGGCGTGGACTGACCAGGGCAGTACGTCTGTTGTACCGGAGCACATTTCTATGATTGGAGCTGGTATGCAGGATCTGCGCCAGATAGTGGGGACTTTAGTAGAGACCATACGAGCGCAGGGGCAGACAGTTGTTCCACCCGTTGCAGGGACCACGATGGTACCTACAGTTCCGGCAGTCGCACTTACGCCTGTAGACGTTACGTAGTTTAAGTGCCGGTTACGGGCCAAATTTTGGGTCGTGACAAAGTTGGTATCAGAGCGCTAGGTTTTACCTTTCGGAGTGTAGGATGGCCTTGGTATGATGGAGTAGATAGCTTAAGCAGAGTGACATAGCGTGTGTATGTTCCGCGGCATACTTACGACACGGTACTCCGCCTAAGTGACCTTAGGACTTATTGAATGATATCCTTCCGTGATGATATACATCTTTGTGATTCGATTCCTGTTTCCTTATCGAATCTTGTTTCAATTTCCCGCCTATATGCCGTCGAAGACTACGAGGGCATAGAGAGCGGCCGCGAGGGCCGAGGTCAGAGTTGACTCGTCAGAGGCGAGGACTGACCGGGGCAGTACGTCTGTTGTACCGGAGCACATTGCTATGATTGGAGCTGGTATGCAGGATCTGCGCCAGATAGTGGGGACTTTAGTAGAGACCATATGAGCGCAGGGGCAGACAGTTGTTCCACCCGTTGCAGGGACCACGATGGTACCTACAGTTCCGGCAGTCGCAGTTACAGCTCCGGAGGTTATTACCGTTTCACTGACAGATTTTATGAGGCTGAGACCTCCGATGTTTACTGGCACAAATGTTACTAAGGATCCGCAGTCGTTCATCGACCGGATGGCCAGGATTTGTCGTTCACTCCAATGATCCGATGAGAGATGGGTGGAGTTTGCCAGTTTTCGTCTGGAGGGTCTGACCCAGAAGTGGTGTGAGTCCTTGGAGAAGGGCAGAGCTGCGGGTCTTGCTCCTATGACCTGGGCTGAGTTTGTGACGTCGTTTCTTGCCCGTTTTCTTCCACCGAGCGTCAGGGATGCGCGAGCACGCAAATTTGAGTCGTTACGTCAGACTCCGGGGATGACGGTGTCTGAGTATGATGTACTGTTTACCGAGCTGTCTGTGTATGCTCCGTACCTGGTGGCGACTGAGGAGATGAGGGTGAAGAGGTTTGTTCGAGGCCTACTTCCCAGTTGTTCCTAGCCATCAGCATTCAGCATTGCGACACGTATGCGGCAGTTGTCGATGCAGCCCTATTGGTGGAGGAGCGTCTTGCTGAGTCATCAGTTGTTCCAGAACCGAAAAGGACTCATACGGATGTACCCGCACAGAGACAGAGGTTTGCACGCCGAGGCAGAGTTCCTTCAGACTCGGGGAGTAGCAGAGACATGGGACAGGGCCAGTTATTCAGTTCTTATTCCCAGGAGAGCCAGCGACCGTCTTATGGGTGCTTCGGATATGGCAGTCTACATCATCTTGTTCGGGATTGTACGGTGGTGCGTCAGAGAGGGTCAGCAGTACCCCAGGTTACCTTACTACCTTCTCCGCCTCAGAGAGCGTTGCCTCTTATTCCTGTTATTGCGCCGCGTCAGACTCTGTTCAGAGAGGTCGTGGTCGCGGGGGTTTTGTGTCGAGAGGTCGAGGTGGCGGAGGCAGAGGACAGCCAGTAGCAGGCAGAGGGCAGGCACGAGTTTTTGCCTTGACTCACCAGGACGCTCAGGCGTCCAATGCTGTAGTTTCAGGTACCCTTTCTGTATGTTCTTATGATGCACATGTTCTTTTCGATCCGGGATCTACGCATTCGTATGTTTCTACTCACTTCGTGCCGAGGTTAGGCCATGAGTCGTGTTTGCTTGATCAGCCGATTGTCGTGACTACTCCTGTGGGAGATTCGTTTGTTGCGCGACACGTGTTCCAGTCTTGTGCTGTCCGTTTAGGAGACAGAGATCTGTCCGTCGACTTGATCCTTCTTGAGATGCTGGACTTCGACGTTCTGTTGGGCATGGACTGGCTAGCTACATGCTATGCGTCCGTGGATTGCCGCGAGAAGACAGTTAGATTTTTTTTCCCGGCGAGTCAGTGTTTGTTGTGCAGGGGGACCGTGGTGCCGCCCCTCACAGCTTGATTTCTGTCCTGTGCGCTAGTCGGCTTTTGAGGAGGGGATGTCAGGGATCTTGGCTTTCATTCATGATACTGGAGCCGCAGTGGAGTCATTGGACCAGGTTTCTACCGTACGAGAGTTTCCCGATGCCCGATGAGTTACCTGGGTTGCCGCCAGAGCGCGATATTGAGTTTTGCATTGATCTGATTCCTGGCACGGAGCCTATTTCTATACCACCTTATCGGATGGCTCCGGCAGAGCTGAGAGAGCTTAAAGATCAATTGCAAGAGTAGCTTGATTTGGGACTTGTACGTCCGATTGTTTCGCCGTGGGGAGCTCCTGTTCTGTTCTTCAAGAAGAAGGACGGCAGTTTGAGACTGTGTGTGGATTATCGTCAATTGAACCGAGTTGCGGTGCGGAATAGGTATCCTTTACCTCCCATTGACAATTTATTTGATCAGCTCCAGGGTGCGAAATATTTTTCTAAGATTGATTTACGTTCGGGTTATCATCAGTTGCGGGTTCGGAATGATGAAATTCCGAAGACTGCTTTTCATATGCGCTATGGGCATTATGAGTTTTTGGTGATGCCGTTCGGACTTACCAATGCGCCAGCAGCGTTCATGGATTTGATGAACCGGATTTTCAGGCCGTTCCTCGACCAGTTTATTATAGTGTTTATTGATGACATACTGGTCTACTCTAGGAGTCGTGAGGAGCATGAGCAGCACTTGAGGATTACTTTGCAGATATTGAGAGAGCACCAGCTGTATGCTAAATTCTCAAAGTGCGCATTTTAGCTTAATAGAGTTGACTTCCTGGGTCATGTGGTGACTGGTGATGGTATTCTTGTAGACCCGAGGAAGATAGAGGCTGTACAGCTTTGGCCCAGACCTGTATCGGTGACTAAGGTTCACAGCTTTTTAGACTTAGCTGGTTATTATCGCCGTTTTGTGAAGGATTTCTCGAGTATCGCTGCACCGCTGACTGGACTGACCCGGAAGGGAGTTCCTTTTCTTTGGACTGATGCGTGCGAGCAGAGTTTTCAGTAGTAGAAGACTCGGTTGACGACAGCACCAGTTCTTTCTTTACCTTGTGGATCAGGCGGCTATATTGTTTATTGTGATGCTTCTCGAGTGGGGCTCGGCTGTGTATTGATGCATCTGTAAGTCCACGTTACCTCTCCCGGTACTTACGGGCTTGCAGAAAATATGAAAAACGATTTTTCAAGAGGTGGTAACATGGACTCAAAATACGGATCTTTGTTAAACAACTACCTAACAACCTAACTTGAGTTTTACCTACTCGGTTAGGGGGCTATACCTTTCTTGAACTCCTTCGTCTTCAACTCTTTCCGGTGTACGGATCGGCCTCACATCGTCGTCTCCTTGCGCCGAAGATGGATCCACCTGAAAGCTTCTACCTTTGGCTTCTTCTTCGAACTTGAAGAAACTAGAACACTTGGTTTGCTAAACCTTGTGAACTAGGATGAGTAGAGAAGTGATTTGGGTTTTCTTTCATCTCTATGGCAATGTTTCTCAACTCATGAGATGGAGTTGCCTTGAACTAGAGAGAGAGCAAGAGGAAGAGCAAGAGGGAGAGCTTGAGCATGAGAGAGAAGAAGAATGATAGAATGAGCCAACCCCTTTTCCTCCCATGCTCCCATAACAAATAATAATAATAATAATAATAATAATAATAATAATAATAATAATTGAGTATTATGTGATGGTTCATATCATATCAAGTGGCATTATCATTTCATGCACTCATATTGCAAAGCATACTAAGCAAGCAAAAGACTTTGCCATGAAATGATAGCCATTGCAATGATGATGGTCAACTAGTCCAACCTAGTCAACCGGTCAACAAAGTCAACAAGTCAACAAAGTCAACCCCTCATCTCAACCATGACACAATAATACATAATTAATATTATCATTAATCATATTTCTTATTCTCATTAGGGTTTAGCCAAAAGTCAATAGTCAACAGTCAACAGTCAACAACCCCAATAAGAATCCTCTGCCTCTGTCTCTCTGTCAACTGTGCATACACACCCGCATCCGCGTTCCGAGGAACACGAATACAAACGAGATAAAACCAATCCTAAAACGTACACTAGGATCTGGCTTAAACCAAAGCCCGCTAGTGTTAACTGTCCGGACACCAAACGTGCACAAGTGCACGGATGTGACCGAACCCTGTCGCAAAACCATGCGACCTGTCGCAAAACCATGCGACCTCTACTCTTTTGCCTAAAGGCGAATAGCTTTCTTTGTGGGACTCTAAAGACTCGACACTACGCTGGCAGCGGGTTTAACCACAGACCGCAAGCGGCACTAGCTGTGCGTAACGGTCCCCAGGTAGATGCCGACAAGAAGACTGACGAGGTGAAACCCATCTGAACTCCTACTGAGCCTGAATGTGACAATCTCTGTACAGTCCGGTCTGTTCGTCTGATACATCGCATGGCGGGCCTAGGGGGCGGTAAACGTCAGTCCCCTAATAGCGGTACAAGTCGTGTCGGAGTGTAGCCCAGAACACCCTGAGATAGCACTGGAAACCTACCAGTATATCTCGCTTGCCCTGGCCAGGGACTACTCGTGTAATGGCTCTTCTAGACACAGCGCGATGTCAACCCCCAATACCGGGAGAGACGAATCCTGTCTAACCATCACTGCCTTCAAGCGCTTCGGTACTGCACCCAACTACTACCTGTTTGCACGACTCCTTTGAGCCGTGGTAGGGTAGTAATCAAAGTACAGTGGGAATACAGTCGAGGCGAAGTGACAGTGTCAAGTCAGCGGACTAAGCTGTACTCATGTCACCTGGGAACTGATAACTGACGATAGGTATAGTACCAACTAACAGTTCCCGACGAGTCCTGTCCAGTGTACTCGTAACCCAACGAGCACCCGCATACTATCTCCAGTACGACGTACTGATGGCTGTGGGACAGGCCATCTCCCCTGCTGGGATGAGAAGCGCATACGCTAGTCTACTCTGGAGTATCGATGCCCTGTCTCGATAGTCCTACGACTAGGGACCTGTATAAGGATGTGCTTATAAATTACCCAGCCCCCACGAGTGTGACTGCCATCACAACGCTGGTAATCAAGCAAAGATCCTAAGGGCTCTACTAATATGTATAAGCGATATGCTAAAAGAAACACATGCACATATTGAAGTAGGAACAAACCAAGTAGCATACTACCATTTTGAGCAAGATTGTCTTTACAACTGTGAATATCCCAAGCTTCCATTAAGTAATATACAAGCTAGTATGATACAGTAATGGCCTCTAGGGCATATACACTAACAATCTCCCACTTGCACTAAGGCCATGAACTGGCGTATCGAAGACCTATCATCTCGATCAGCCGCTCGAACTGAGTCTGGGGTAAGGCCTTCGTGAGTGGATCAGCAGTGTTATCTTCTGTATTTACTCTCTTCACCTCGATCTCCCGGCGATCTACGATCTCCCTGATTAGGTGGTACCACCTCAAAATGTGCCTGGACTTCTGATGGGACCTGGGTTCCTTCGCTAAAGCTATAGCGCCGTTGTTGTCACAATACAGCGGTATTGGATCAACACTGGTAGGAACCACCTGAAGCTCCGTGAGGAACTTCTTCATCCAGACAGCTTCCTTTGCGGCATTGCAAGCAGCTATGTACTATGCTTCCATAGTTGAGTCAGCAACGGTTTCCTGCTTGGAGCTCTTCCAGCAAACCGCCCCTCCATTGAGGGTAAAGACATAACCCGACATGGACTTGGAGTCATCCTTGTCACTACTGAAGCTGGAGTCAGCAAAGGCCTCGATCTGGAGGTCTTTTCCACCATACACCAAGAACATCTCCTTAGTCCTTCTCAGGTACTTGAGAATATTCTTTACTGCTATCCAGTGTTTCTCCCCTGGGTCCGACTGATACCGGCTTACAACGCTTAATATGTATGCTACATCTGGTCTGGTACACAACATCGCATACATAATAGAGCCAACCGCAGATGCGTAGGGTATTGATGACATGCGAGCCTTTTCCAAATCAGTCTTGGGAGACATCTCTTTGGAGAGGGTGATTCCGTGACAAGCCGGTAAATTACCGTGCTTGGAATCTTCCATACTGAATCGTTTCAGTATGGTGTCGATGTACCTTGACTGTGAAAGTCCCAACATCCTTTTAGATCTATCACGGTAGATCTGGATCCCCAGAATGTAGTTGGCATCGCCCAGGTCCTTCATGGAGAACCTCTGTAACAAGAATCCTTTGACTTACTGTAGCATAGGAATATCATTTCCTATTAGGAGAATGTCATCGACGTACAAGACGAGGAATACCACACTTCTCCCTACAATCTTACTGTAAATGCATAGTTCATCTGGGTTTTTGACAAAGTCAAATTCTTTGACAGTATCATCAAAGCAGATGTTCCAACTCCGCGATGCCTGCTTGAGTCCATAGATGGACTTGAGCAACTTGCACACTCTACTGCTGCTCCCACTCTGAATGAATCCCTCTGGCTGATCCATATAGACGCACTCTTCCAAATTTCCATTTAGGAAAGCCGTCTTTACGTCCATCTGCCAGATTTCATAATCGTGGAAGGCAGCAATGGCAAGAAGGATCCGAATGGATTTGAGCATAGCTACCGGAGAAAAGGTCTCGTCATAGTCCAAACCAGGTCTTTGATAAAAACCCTTTGCAACAAGCTTAGCTTTATAGGTTTCAACTTGCCCATCTACACCAATCTTCTTTCTGAAGATCCATTTGCAGCCTACGGGTTTTACCCCTTCTGGAGCAAAGTCCAAAGTCCAAACTTTGTTGGTGTACATGGACTCCATCTCGGTCCGCATTGCATCCAGCCATTTTACCGAGTCACCGCTCTGAATGGCTTGCTGGAAGCTAGTAGGCTCATCATAATCAACTGTGCAATCCTCTCTATCCCCGTCTATGAGAAAACTGAAGTATCTCTCAGGCGGATGAGACCGCCTACTACTTCTGCGGAGCGACACAGGAATGTCCGGTTCCCCTGAACCTTCTGGTTCTACTAAGGTTTCAGTAATTGCTTGTGATTCTGGAATTTCTTCCAGTTCTATTGCGCTCCCACTTATCTGATTTTCTAAAAACTCAGTTTCTAAGAAGCGGGCATGACGAGAAACAAAGACTTTTTGTTCCTCTGCGTAATAGAAAAGATACCCCTTGGAGTTCTTTGGGTATCCCACAAACTTGCACTGTACTGAGCGTGCCTCGAGCTTATCCGCATGCTGCTTTTTGACAAAAGCTGGACATCCCCATGTCTTAAAGCGTTTAAGACAGGGTTTCTTCCCACTCCACATCTGGTATGGTGTGGTAGGCACTGTTTTAGTAGGAACTTGGTTCAAGATATATGCAGCTGTTTCTAGTGCATAACTCCAGAAAGATTGCGGTAACTCAGCCTTACTCATCATGGAACGAACCATATCCAATAGAGTTCGATTCATCCTTTCAGATACACCGTTGTGTTGTGGTGTGTATGGAGGAGTACGCTGAGAGAGAATTCCATTCTCTTTTAAGTTGTCCAGAAACTCGGTACTCAAATATTCACCACCTCGATCAGATCTCAGTGTCTTTATACTTTTGCCTGTTATTTTTTCAACTTCATTCTTGTATTCCCGAAATTTCTCAAAGGCCTCGGATTTGTGTGCTTCATTAAGAAGACATGTCCATACCTAGAGAAATCATTTATGAAAGTAATGAAGTATGAATAACCACTTCGCGCATGTGTAGACATTGGACCACACACATCACTGTGTATGAGTCCCAAGAGCTCGCTCGCTCTTACTCCGTGTCCAGTGAACGGAGTCTTTGTCATCTTTCCCATGAGACAAGATTCACAAGTGGCATAAGACCGATACTCAAACGGATTCAAGTATCCCTCTTTATGTAACTTTGTTAACCGTGTTTCATTAATGTGACCCAGTCTACAATGCCATAAGAAAGCCTGATTTAATTCCGGAGACTTTCTTTTAAGTGTGTTCTGGACACTGAAAATCTGAGCTTGATTCAATACGTATATCCCGTTATTTAATGTACCTGACCCAATCAGAACTTGATTTAGGTGGATGTGTACTACATCGCTTACAAAAGTAAATTCATATCCTTCCTTAGAAAGTAAGGATACAGATATGATATTACAAGTCGCACCTGGTACATACCAACAGTTATGCAAAATCAATATCTGCCCAGTTGTCAGTCCAAGATGATATTCCCCTACGGATTCAGCATCCATGCTCATTCCGTTAGCAACCCTGAGAGTCATATCACCTTTCTTGATAACCCTACGGTTTCTCAGAGCCTGTAACGAATTACAGATGTGAGATCCTGATCCGGTATCCAATACCCAGAAAGTAGGGTTAACTGACATACAGTTCTCTATCACAAACACACCCGAAGCCGAAGCCATAACATGCTTCGAATTCTGGCTACTAGCTTTGCTAGCCCTGTAATCCTTCTGCCAATGTTCATTCCCGTTACAATAGGAACGTCCCTCTTTTACTACATCCAGTCCTGAAACTTTTGCCCTTGCTTTTCCTTCTTCTTCCCTGGTTTCCTTCAGGGTATAAGCAGAGGGCAGGGACTGTAGAATCAAGTCAGTATTTGACCTGTTCTCCAACGTGGTCTTCAGGTCCGTGAGCTCAAAATAGCTGGTCTCTGTAAGGACGTTGCCCCCTGCAGATGACCCGACAGCCAACCTCGCTTGAAGCAATTCGTTCGAGGTCTCATATCTTGCGATACGAGATTGCTCTCCATATAAATCTTTGTTATGGAGGAAGATAGAAACTGAGTCCATCTTCTCGTGCTGCCTCTGGTTCGCACCATCAACTGAGGCTAACACGAGGCACTTGGCTTTCGCACAGTCTTTTTCCGATGTCATACGGATGTCAATGTCCATGACAGGGGAAACTGGTCCTGAGACGGCAGGGGTTTGATTAGTTAAGAGGTGTCCCAGATTGTCATGGGTAATGGACATCTGGACAGACCTTTGCCAATCATAACAGTCAGGTTCAGTCATTTTATTATCTAGATGTAACCTATGTGCGGTCACTGGGTTGCTGCAATTAAGAGAGAGAGAAGAAAACACTCAGCATGATGCTCTTGCAAATTTAGATTGGTTTTTAATTTATCTAAACAGGATGGCTCCCACTGTCTCTCGAATCCCTCCTCAAACCAAAAAGGAAGAATTAGTCAGGATCAATCTTACCGTACAATACTTGCTTAACCGTTCAGCCAGGCTGGTGTCGGTACTTCGAGGGAGGTTTTCCAACGCTTTCGCGAAGTTTCTTAATTAAATAACCTCTTTTCCCTGGGGGCGTAGCCCCGTTAACACCTTTCTAGACACCTACTTGGTTTATAGCATTGATCGTTAAGTGAGAAATTTCCCGAGGAGTAGCATATACTCACAGTAGGATCGGGATCCAAATATCATTGCGTGACAAAACTGAAGGAATCCTACCAGAATCATCACACTCCAAATGGTATGCAGCGCTAGCAAGTTTCAGTTCTTTTGAAACCCCCGATGTGGATTTTTGCCCCATGCTCTTATGACCTTGACTAAGGCCAACAAATCATAAGTCACATGTCAAGTTCTACCCGTCGTTGTCCAGGTTGATTTGAACCCACCCGTATATACCCTTGACTATGGCCAACAAAGTAATACGACTGTCCCAAACCAACGCATCTATCTATGCAACATATGAATATCCACCAGCTACCAAAAACTGTGCCTTGACTAAGGCCAACAAACACAGCTTGAATACTGTTGAATATTCATATGAAACGACAGAGGGTTACGAATGGTTTTGGCGAAACCTTGAACGTAGTGAACTTGATATAATCGAAGGAACCTTGATAGCTTTTAAAAGGAGTGGCTTAAGCTCCGCGCTTTAAAAGTTATTTTTGAAAAGAAACCGAGTGGTTTTGAAAGTGTTCCAACGACTTTTACTTGGTTTATTTTTCTTGCATTAATTCCAATGCGTCCCATCATTTAATCCTACCATTGCAGAAAACAACGAAAATATGACGTACGCTTATGCTATCCACATTCGCCACGGGGCCCCATCATTACCCGTTAGGTTACTTAACTAACAACAGAGCGAGGGCTGGACTAGCGCGGATGCAAAACATAAGCAACGCCTAAATAATATCATATATAGATATACTCATTCGTCACATGCAATGATAGCCATTCCAGATCACAGATGAACACATTGGATATACTAGGAATCCGCAATTCGTACGAGCCTGTAACGAAAAGCGGATTACACGGTCGCGATGAATAGCCAATACCCCACCCTAGACCCCTGCGGGTGCGGCAAACTATCCGCCAAATATCCGAAGCGGAGCAACCTCCCTCAACGACGTGAGTAGGCCACTCGGCACTTCGAGATACCCGGTAGTTTGTGCACCCCACCTTGGGTCTATCCTAGGAGCAAAAACAGTAAAAAGAAATTATACAATGACGGCTACAACCCTGACCCGGTTGTGCGGCCAAAAATAATATTACATCAATTTACATATTACATGAATTGAAAGATAAAAGGAAAAATTCTCATCTCACAACCCCCGGCTATTCATCCGCGACAATCCAATGAATTCATATACACATACCATCAACATTACAGATCACAGATATGTATAACCCCCACTAATCGGCGTATAGCGATTAGCGGACGTTCAATACATATAACACATCACAGATATATACCCGTCAGCTTAAGTCTTTAGAAGTTCGATCAAAATACGGATTTTCAAGCCCCAAAAATGATTTTTCTTTCTGTAAAATCTGGGCAGAAAAAACATATCCCAAAAATCCCAAAACAGCCCCAGAAACACTCTGCAAGAAGTCTTTTCCTTGACCGAGTCAACTCGGCCGCGGAACCGCGGCGGGAGCATGCTCCCGCCGCGTTTCCACGGCGCTTTGACCGATTCAATGGACCAAATTTCTTGTGTGGGTTTTAAAAAGCCTGAGCCGAATTTTAGTGTCAGATTTATTAATTTTTGAACAGAAAACAGAATCGGCAGAAACTTGATTTTATGGGCGTGTTTCGCGACTTTTTCTCCGATCGAACTTCTAGTTACTTTGCTAACATGTTAGATAGTGTTTAACTAGGCTCTGATACCACTGTAAGTCCACTTACCTCTCCCGGTACTTACGGGCTTGCAGAAATGATGAAAAACGATTTTTCAAGAGGTGGTAACATGGACTCAAAATACGGATCTTTGTTAAACAACTACCTAACAACCTAACTTGAGTTTTACCTACTCGGTTAGGGGGCTATACCTTTCTTGAACTCCTTCGTCTTCAACTCTTTCCGGTGTACGGATCGGCCTCACATCGTCGTCTCCTTGCGCCGAAGATGGATCCATCTGAAAGCTTCTACCTTTGGCTTCTTCTTAGAACTTGAAGAAACTAGAACACTTGGTTTGCTAAAACTTGTGAACTAGGATGAATAGAGAAGTGATTTGGGTTTTCTTTTATCTCTAAGACAATATTTCTCAACTCATGAGATGGAGTTGCCTTGAACTAGAGAGAGAGCAAGAGGAAGAGCAAGAGGGAGAGCTTGAGCATGAGAGAGAAGAAGAATGATAGAATGAGCCAACCCCTTTTCCTCCCATGCTCCCATAACAAATAATAATAATAATAATAATAATAATTGAGTATTATGTGATGGTTCATATCATATCAAGTGGCATTATCATTTCATGCACTCATATTGCAAAGCATAACAAGCAAGCAAAAGTCTTTGCCATGAAATGATAGCCATTGCAATGATGATGGTCAACTAGTCCAACCTAGTCAACCAGTCAACAAAGTCAACAAGTCAACAACTCATCTCAACCATGACACAATAATACTTAATTAATATTATCATTAATCATATTTCTTATTCTCATTAGGGTTTAGCCAAAAGTCAATAGTCAACAGTCAACAACCCCAATGAGAATCCTCTGCCTCTGTCTCTCTGTCAACTGTGCATACACACCCGCATCCGCGTTCCGAGGAACATGAATACAAACGAGATAAAACCAATCCCAAAACATACACTAGGATCTGGCTTAAACCAAAGCCCGCTAGTGTTAACTGTCCGGACACCAAACGTGCACAAGTGCACGGATGTGACCGAACCCTGTCGCAAAACTATGCGACCTGTCGCAAAACCATGCGACCTCTACTCTTTTTCCTAAAGGCGAATAGCTTTCTGTGTGGGACTCTAAAGACTCGACCCTACGCCGGCATCGGGTTTAACCACAGACCGCAAGCGGCACTAGCTGTGCGTAACGGTCCCCAGGTAGATGCCGACAAGAAGACTGACGAGGTGAAACCCATCTGAACTCCTACTGAGCCTGAATGTGACAATCTCTGTACAGTCCGGTCTGTTCGTCTGATACATTACATGGCGGGCCTAGGGGGCGGTAAACGTCAGTCCCCTAATAGCGGTACAAGTCGTGTCGGAGTGTAGCCCAGAACACCCTGAGATAGCACTGGAAACCTACCAGTATATCTCGCTTGCCCTGGCCAGGGACTACTCGTGTAATGGCTCTTCTAGACACAGCGCGATGTCAACCCCCAATACCGGGAGAGACGAATCCTGTCTAACCATCACTTCCTCCAAGCGCTTCGGTACTGCACCCAACTACTACCTGTTTGCATGACTCCTTTGAGCCGTGGTAGGGTAGTAATCAAAGTACAGTGGGAACACAGTCGAGGCGAAGTGACAGTGTCAAGTCAGCGGACTAAGCTGTACTCATTTCACCTGGGAACTGATAACTGACGATAGGTATAGTACCAACCAACAGTTCCCGACGAGTCCTGTCCAGTGTACTCGTAACCCAATGAGCACCCGCATACTATCTCCAGTACGACGTACTGATGGCTGTGGGACAGACCATCTCCCTTGCTGGGATGAGAAGCGCATATGCTAGTCTACTCCGGAGTATCGATGCCCTGTCTCGATATTCCTACGACTAGGGACCTGTATAAGGATGTGCTTAGAGATTACCCTGCCCCCACGAGTGTGACTGCCATCACAACGCTGGTAATCAAGTAAAGATCCTAAGGGCTCTACTAATATATATAAGCGATATGCTAAAAGAAACAAATGCACATATTGAAGTAGAAACAAACCAAGTAGCATACTACCATTTTGAGAAAGATTGTCTTTACAACTGTGAATATCCCAAGCTTCCATTAAGTAATATACAAGCTAGTATGATACAGTAATGGCCTCTAGGGCATATACACTGACAGCATCATGACAGAGTGATTGCTTACGCTTCTAGGCAGCTGAAGAAGCATGAGCAGAATTACCCCACTCACGATCTTGAGATGGCCGCGGTGATCTTTGTGTTGAAGATTTGGAGACACAATTTGTACGGGGAGTCATGTCAGATCTTCACGGATCGCAAGAGCTTGAAGTATATCTTCCAGCAGCGAGATCTGAACCTGAGACAGCGCAGATGGATGGAGCTAGTGAAGGATTATGATTGTGAGATCTTTTATCCCCTGGGCAAGGCGAATGTGGTAGCTGATGCTTTGAGTCGTAGGCCCGGGGGTAGCTTGTCCCAGTTGAGCGCAGTTCAGCGTCAGTCTTCTGCAGATTGGCAGCTCTTGTATGATGGTAGAGTGAAGTTCGAGTTCACTTCCACTGGGGGGAAGTTTGCTCATGTCCGCGTCCGTCCACTATTATTTGATCGTATCCGTGAGGCGCAACCCAGTGATGCCCGTTTGTCCGAGATTCTTGAGCTTGTTCGATAGGGTACAGTTTCGGAGTTCATGATTGATGACCAGGGTGTGCTACGATGCGGGACTCGCTTGTGTGTACCAGATGCTGATAGGTTGAGACGCGAGATCCTAGAGCAGGCACATCAGTCGGCCTTTAGCGTTCATCCAGGTTCCACCAAGATGTACCATGATTTGAGAGACTTTTACTGGTGGGAAGGGATGTAACGCGATATTTCGGACTTCGTTTCGAGGTGCCTGACTTGTCAGCAAGTCAAGGCTGAGCATCAGAGACCAGCTGGAGAGTTGCAGCCTTTACCCGTTCCGGAGTGGAAATGGGAGCAAATTTTCATGGACTTCGTTGTGGGTCTACCCAGGACCAGTAGAGGGTATGACTCCATTTGGGTGATTGTTGACCGGTTGACGAAAGTGGCTCACTTCTTTCCAGTGAAGACCACTTTCGGTTATGCTCAGTATGCTCAGTTATACATAGATGAGGTTGTGCGTTTGCATGGTGTTTCCACATGCATAGTATCCGACAGAGGCAGCCAGTTTACTAGCCGTCTTTGGTAGAAGCTTCAGGAAGCTTTGGGTACCCGGTTGAGTTTTGGTACCGCTTTTCATCCACAGACCGATGGTCAGTCGGAGCGGACTATTCAGACTCTGGAGGATATGCTCCGTGCATATGTGCTTGATTTTGGTGGCAGTTGGGATCGTCCCTTGCCGTTGATTGAATTCTTCTACAACAACAGCTTTCGGGAGACTATTCAGATGACACCTTATGAGGCTTTATATGGTAGGAAGTGTCGATCGCCAGTCTGTTGGACCGAGCTTAGTGAGAGTCTGGTTTTGGGACCCCAGCTAGTTTAGGAGACCACGGAGAAGATCCAGCTGATTCAGGACAGGATGAGAGCATCCCAGTGCAGGCAAAGGTCTTATGCCGACCGTCGTCGTCGCAGACTTGAGTTCACAGTGGGGGATCATGTATTACTGAGGATTTCTCCGATGAAGGGCGTTATGCGATATGGGAAGAGGGGGAAGCTCGGTCCCAGATTTATAGGTCCTTTCAAGATCCTTGAGCGAGTGGGTTCTGTTGCTTATCGTTTGGCGCTCCCGCTCAGTTTTCCGGATGTTCACCCTGTGTTCCATGTGTCGATGCTTCATAGATACCTTTATGATCCTTCTCACATGATTCAGCATGAGACCGTTCAGCTTGAGCGTGATCTTTCATTCACCGAGCAGCCGGTAGTTATTTTGGATCGGCAGGTGAAGAAACTTCGGTCAAGGGTCTTGCCGTCTGTGAAGGTTCTTTGGCGTAGCCCTACTAGTGAGGATATCACTTGGGAGGCCGAGAGCGAGATGCGGAAGAAATTCTCTCATCTCTTTGAAGGTACGCTTAGTATTCAATTTTTAATTCGGGGACCGAATTTCTATAAGGGGGAGATTGTAACGTTTTAGAAATCGTTATGTGATTTTTTCCGTTTTAGGGTAAAATTGTCGGTTTTTCCCGTATTAACCCGACTGTAATCAAACGACCATATAGACTTTCCATCACCTAGTTTAGCTAAAATAAAGCTAGTACGCAAGCTTTGGGGGTATATGGGACGTTTTGGTTCAATTTGAATTTTTCCCAATTTTAATATTATTTTAATGCGGTATTCACATTTTGGGAAATTTCTTCTAAGTGAACTTTTCTTCATTTAAGCTTGATTTAATTCAACCCTCACTTATTATCTAGATATTTGTATGGGAATTAGAATTAAAGTTAAAGGAAAATGAAAAGAAATCAAAGAGGTGCATGCATGTATGTGTGAATGCATTTATTGCATTTATTGCTAGGATTAGCTAGAAAATCCACACAAATTCCTCACCTCCTTCATTTGGCTGAGCCCTTCCCTCTCTCTTCTGTTCTTGATCATTTCCTTTCCAATCTGCTACAATTCAAAGCCAATAAATCCCCAAAATTCCCAAATAAATCACAAAAATACACCAAGTCATTGTTTTTGCTTCTCGGATCACTTAGAGCTAGGAAAGCTTGGAGCATGTGAGCTAAAGTTGATAGGTATAATCCCTACACTGATAAATAGGAGTTTTTATGTTGTGTTGTTCGTTGATTATGGTTTAGAACACTTTTTAAATCGATTAGTGCGATATCGGGTTTTTAGTGTCTTTTAGAGCCTCTATGAACTGCTGTGACCGGGGTTTTTTTTACAGAAAAATCAAACAAATTTATAGTGATGTACTAGTGATCCTGGAGCACCACCTGAGACACAAGGACCACCCCACCGGCCGGGGCCGGCGACCTCTATGGAGAATTCCGGCGACGCCGGCTTTGTAGGATGGTGCTGGGGTTAGTCTTTTGTGGGTAGTTGTCTGCTGCTGGTTAGGGGTGTTTGGTACTGTTTACATTTTTAGTAATTGCAGTATGAAAAATCTGGAATCATTTACCTATAATCTAGTGTTTTGAATCCATGTGTTACGTAATCCGACACGAATCGTATTCTGATGCAGCTGCTGTACTCAGTTTTGTTTTGTGGTATCGTTACGCACGTTAACAACTATACAGACACTTGTGAGTTAGTTTAGTGTTGGTGCGTCGTTAAAGTGTAGTTTTACGTTATATTAGTCGATTCTGAGATGTTTGCACTATTTGTGTGTTTGTGAATTTGTAGCTTCGCAAGCGGGGATTTCGGACGCTGCGAACAAATGGAAGCAGGTGGTCGGATTTTCATAGCTGGAGACCATTGGTAAATAGATTTAACATCTACGGGGAAATCGCCCGTATGGCGTTATGCGTCGGGGCTGATATGATAGGATAGCTGCATGTTAATGCATATTGGTTAATTTCATATGAATGTCATTGCATAGTAGTATCCGTTCTACCTTTAGATATAACACATTACTGACGGTTCATGTTGCACGAGCACTAAATTGTATGCTACACCCATATTGTCCGTAATTGCTATGACACGCACAAACCACCTACATACGTGATGTGGTAGTGGATAGGGATAGTGGAGGTAGTAACTCTTATTCCTTTGTGCATAGGAGATATTGTTGACACCTATATACGTGTTATTATGGTTGACATGGATAGTTAAGATAGTAACTCTTAATCCATTGCACGTATACCTTACTATAGCTACTTGTATATCTTGCATACATATTGACTTGTACACCCACATACTCGATTTGAGTTACATGTACACCATGCACACATACTGACATGTATACTGCATATTTTGCTATAGTTGTATATACCCTAAGTGGTATTGTTTTGATATGTGATATTGAGTTTTTGATCATTGCGCTTATGAAATGCATCATACATACTTGCTTACATGTAGATGCTTAAATCTTGCTACACTTACATGTACACCACATATGATGCTGCACATGTTTTTCGGAGGATTTTGGGAACCGCAAGATATATTTTAAAGATGGATTCATTTAAAAGAGCGGATTTTCCTTGATATACTCATATTGTTGTTTTATGATGCATATATTAGTTTTCATGGATTTACGCATTGAGATATGGATTTCATATGATTTATGGATTTGAGAACCGTGGGGGTATTTCAAGAAAACTATGTATTGTTTGAAAACCCGGTTTCTCTTGATATGATATTTTAGTGCGTCCACCATGTGATTTCTCGGTTCTGAGATTTGGCTTGTGATACCCGATTCGAGGAGCGGGAAGCACCGTCTGCGGGTACATGGTGGACCCGGTATGGTACCTCGGGGCGAGTGGTGATTTCGTGGTGTAGACGATAAGCCTGGCGGTGGGACCACTACCTACCGGTGATAGTATTTGGACTCGGCGGTTATCGTGGGGATACCGACCGGAGTGATGTATGACATATCGTCAGGGCCAGTCGTGGTGACGGCGCCTGAGTTATGGGGATTTACGTGTCGATGCTAGACACGGGTTTTCATGATGTTTCGGGTGTAGATGTTAGACACTCAGGTTCCATGAGACTTAAGGATGTGAGGGCCGATCTGAGGATGCGGTGCCTGAGGATTTGAGATTTGATGTGTCAGTGAGGGACACTGGTGTTTTCTATGCTGATGATTTTGCATGAGATTTTATTATATCATCCCACACACTCAGGATTATTTTGATATGCATTGTTTCATGTAGTTGTAGTACCCTGATGATGTACCTTTACATGATTGTTGCATATTCACTTATCATACTTATGCTATCAGATTACATGTGATAGATAAATCGCTATTCGTGCATACTTGCGATTACAATATGATGTTGATTACTATTCACGAGTTGGCAACTCACCCTCGTTGTGCCACAGTGTTTTGCAGGACTTACCCTCAGAGTAGTCGCAGCAGGGCGTCTTATCATCTCTACTTTTGCGGATACCGCTACGTTAGGCAGTAAGGCCTTTGCTTTTAGGTGGGTTTGCGGTTATCTGCCTGTGCATTGCATATCTTTTTTTTCCTGGATCTAGTATTCTCCATCTACCACTGTTTGTATATGACTTAGAGACGACTTGTGAGGATTCGGTGTTGTATTATTTTGGTGACTTTGGGTGCCGTGCTCGTGGGAGCCGGTTTTGTTGAAAAGTTACTCCTTTATGCAGTTTTCTTTTATATTCTTCGCTTCGGCGTCGTATACATATTGTGGTGATTGTCTCCACCGTTGGGCATGATTTTGCTCCCGTTTGGGATGCTTTATATATTATCTATGTTGTACCCGTTTTCGGGGCTAATTTTTACAAAGGAGGTGCTGCCGAAATTTTTAAGAAAGAAAACTAGAGTTAGAAATTTTACTTGTGAATTTCCAAATGTTAAAACTAGGTTTTTCTCCGTTGATCCAGATTTGGGTGGTTTAGATTTCTGGGTTTCGACTTACTTGAGTTGCGTACGCCTATAGACGTTACGTAGTTTAAGTGCCGGTTACGGGCCAAATTTTGGGTCGTGACACTACTATTCACCCAGCGTTTCGCGAGTGATAGTGAACACACCCCAATAACGGCATTGATCAATGCAAGGGTAAAACCTGGAGAAACATGGGTTCAGTACGCGATACGGTGGCGGAATCTATGGTCAAAGTGCGAGCAGCGCATTGAAGAAGCTCCTGCGGTTGGCATGTTTGTGGGTACTCTCGACCCTCAGGCGACTATTTCCCAATTCATGATGTTTTTCAAGCCGACCACGTTCTAGGCCTTGATTGACAAGCTGGCCCAAATGGACCAGATGGGTCATAGACCGTCTCTTTCAAAGCCAGATCCTTAGAATGAAAAAGGGAAGGGAAAAGCGACCTTCGTCGCCAACGCTCAACAACAGTCAAGTAACCCGAGACCGTTTGTTCGTCAAAGCAACAAGCCGCGATCCTTCGACGAGAAGTTGAAACGTCCTTACCCATTTCCCAGGGATAAAACAAGGAGATTGTTCGAGCTAGTGGTGCACAATGGGCTCATCACTCTGCCGGATCCAAAACATCCGTCGCAACCGGGTGACGTTAACCATCCTAACTATTTTCCCTACCGCAGAGTAATGGGTCACCCACTCGAAGATTGCTTCGTCTTTAAAGGCTGGATTGAAGATCAATACCAACTGGGTAAATTCACACTGTCCGAAAAATGGCAGGTGAACCCGCCACAACCACATGATCCGAAAAAGATGGATATGACGGGGGCATCTTGCTCGTTCATTGAGAAAGCCCCATGGACCGAAAAGTCCGTAAACTAGAAACTCGCCTCAAATATGGCAACGATAGACCACTATGTCCTAAAACTGGCTATGAACGAAACGTCGTTAAACTAACGATGGACAACTATGTCCTAAAACTGGCTATTGACCGAGACGTCGATAAACTACTACGGATCGCAGCATACCAAGGCTAAAAAAAGGGTATGTCCACAAGCAAAATGGGAACAGATGAAAACCCGAAAGGGCGCCGTGAGTAAAAACAGCAGGACTACCGGCGATGTTTGTGAAAACCTGAAAGGGCGCAGACTCGTAAAAAAAAAGGTATGTCCATAAGCGAAATGGGCACGGATGAAAACCCGAAAGGGCTCCGTAAGTAAAAACAGCAGGGCTACTGACGAGTTTTGTGAAAACCCGAAAGGGCGCAAGCTCATTAAAAGACACTTGCGAGGTCCTCTCGACTTTGTAAGGAGAAACCACCTGCGTGAGATCCTTACGACTCACAAGGGAACAACACACTTAGGGATCCCCACGATTCCTAAGGAGAAATTACACTTGCGAGATCCTCACGACTCGTAAGGAGAACCCTCTTATGGGACCCTCACGGCTCATAAGATTCAAAAGTCTTAAGATACAGGGATCTGAACCTGTTCTTAAGCGGCCACCACAACCTCCAATGCTGCCCTACAAGCGGTTCAATATTGACCCTTGTATACAATTCACGGGCGCGAATAAACATTTCCCTAACAGAGTCCCATCCATGACTAAGGATATGTCTACACGGTGAACAACCCTTGTAAGTCCTCTCGACTTATAAGGAGAAACCACTCTTGTAAGATCCTTACGACTTATAAGAGAACATACACTTAGGAATCCCCATGATTCTTAAGAAGAAAACGCACCTACGAGATCCTCACGACTCGCAGGGAGAAATACCTTCATGAAACCCTTACGACTCATGAAGTCAAAGCCTTAGTCGACAGGATCCTAACCCTGTCTATTAAGCCACCTTTGTTCGACATCGACAGAGGCAAATGATGATTCGCTCCTGGCAATATCTCAGTTGTAGTGGTGCTGATGCCGAAATCGGTGTCTAATTCCAGGCTTTCAGCGAGAAGCTAGCAAGCCACACATGCATACGAAATAGCCGAAATGATGGGGCAACTTGCAACAAAATCAGCAAGTAAAAATGTATGCATGCAAAATAGCCGAAATGATTGGGCAACTCGCAACAAAAAGCAGCGAGTAAAAATAAAATAAATAGCCGAAATGATTAGGCATCGCGAAAAATAGCCGAAATGATTGGGCAATCGCGACTTTCGCGATATTAAAAGCTGAAATGATAGAGCATCGCGGAAAGAAAGAAATAAAAAATGAAATGAAATGAAACTTTTTGCCCTACAGGTGAGATCACATCGATCCCTGTATACAATCCGGGGGCACAAACAAAAAAGGAATCATACCTTCCCACCAGGCTCCATTAGAAGAAGAGCCAAATCTCGACGGCCACATTTACAGCCTGAAGACCCACAACAGCATTCCTTCACAGCACCAACAGGACTCGGACGCAACATCACCAAACAGAGCCACGGCATAGTCCCTAGTTCTAAATCTTGACGGTTCACAGATAACCAAGAGACCACCTCGACATTCGTCTCGTTACAGCAGACGCAATGTCAATAACGACGTTCCTTCGCAGTCCAGCAGGATGCAGACACAACGTCAACAAAAGACCTCACGGTCAAAACAAATCGGAGTGATGGAAAAATCCCAGCTCCACCTCAGCATTCGTCTTGTTACAGCAGACACAATGTCGACAACGACGTTCCTTCGCAGTCCAGCAGGACGCAGATCCAACGTCAACGAAGACCTCACGGTCGAAACAAAGCGGAGTGATGGCAAAATCCCAGCTCCACCTCAGCATTCGTCTCGTTACAGCAGACGCAATGCTTACAACGGCGTTCCTTCGCAGTCCAGCAGGACATAGATCCAACGTCAACAAAAGACCTGACGGTCAAAACAAGCGGGGTGACGGCAAAATCCCAGCTCCACCGCGACATTCGTCTCGATACAGCAGACGCGATGCCAGCAAACGAAGCGAAGGCCAAACTCCTAGCTTCAGAGTCTTGACGACAACTCATATAAAGCCTGAAAGACCATCGGAGATCATCCCACACCAGCACGGAGTGGTCACCACCTTGACATTCGTCTCGATACAACAGACGGGATGTCACTACGGCGTCCTTCCTCCAACAGGATTCGGACACGCCAACGCAAATGAAGCGAAGGCCGAATTCCTAGCTTCAGGGTATTGACGGTAACTCATATAAAACCTGAAAGACCATCGGAGATCATCCCACACCAGTGCGGAGTGGTCACCACTTTGACATTCGTCTCGATACAGCAGACGAGATATATCACTACTGCGTCCTTCCTCCTACATGATTCGGACATGCCAACGCAAATGAATCGAAGACCAAATTCCTAGCTTCAGGGTCTTGACGGTAAATCATATAAAATCTAAAAGACTATCGGAGATCATCCCACATCAGCGCGGAGTGGTCACCACCTCGACGTTCGTCTCGATACAGCAGACGAGATGTCACTACAGCATCCTTCTTCCAACAGGATTCGGACACGTCAAAGCAAACGAAGCGAAGGCCAAATTCCTAGCTTCAGGGTCTTGACGGCAACTCATATAAAGCCTGAAAGACCATCAGAGATCATCCCACACCAGCGAGGAGTGATTACCATCATGACATTCGTCTCGATACAGCAGACACAATGACAACAAATGAAGCAAAGGCAACATTCCTAGCTTCAGTTCCTTGATGGAAACTCACATAAAGCCTGAAAGACAATCGGAGATCATCCCACATCAGCGCGGAGTGGTCACCACCTCAACGTTCGTCTCGATACAGCAGATGAGATGTCACTACAACGCCCTTCCTCCAACAGGATTCGGACGCGCCAAAGCAAACGAAGCAAAGGCCAAATTCCTAGCTTCAGGGTCTTGACGGTAACTCATATAAAACCTGAAAGACTACCGGAGATCATCCCACATGGAGTGGTCACCTCCTCGACGTTCGTCTCGATACAGTAGACGCGATGTCACCACAGCGCCCTTCCTCCAACAGGATTCGGACGCACCAAAGCAAATGAAGCAAAGGCCAAATTCCTAACTTCAGGGTCTTGATGGTAACTCATATAAACCTGAAAGACTACCGGAGATCATCCCACATGGAGTGGTCACCACCTCGACGTTCGGCTCGATACAGCAGACGAGATGTCATCCCAGCGTTCTTCTTCCAGCAGGGTTCAGACGCGACAATCAAACAACGAAGCCGCAGCAAAATCCCTAGTTCCAAGCCTCGACGGTTCACCAACAACCTAGAGAAAACCGCGACATTCGTTTCGATACAGCAGACGCAATGCCAGCAAACGAAGCAAAGGCCAAATTCCTAGCTTCAAGGTCTTGACGGCAACTCATATAAAACCTGAAAGACTATCGGAGATCATCCCACACCAGCGCGGAGTGGTTATGGCTCATCGGGGCTCTCCAAAATGAGCCTAACCTAGAGTAAAAAGCGGCATGGAAAAATTCCTAACGCTTGCTCTTCCGACGGCCAAACTGCCTAGGAAGATTGCTTGAAGACGTCTTGTCCAGCCCCCGAAGGGATCAGAGACACAACAGTCGCGAGGCTACTTGAACAGCAAGATTGTCTATCGAGGAATACATCAGCCAACGCGACGGTACGACGGACAAAATCCTACTACCACAGACCCTCACGAACCTTTGTCGTAAAGAGCAGAGGTTAACTGTGACGTTAAGACATCCTTGCGAGAACTTCTCGATTCGTCTCGACTCGTAAGGCAAAGCCTTAGGTAATGGGGATTAAAAAACCTGTTTCCAAAGCACTGGGGCCCTGCAAGTCATTCCAAGATGGACTCTTGCATACTATTCACGGGTCACACTCTCCGAAGTCGAACATCGACAAAGAGGGAACAACCACTTACAAGTCCTCTCGACTTGTAAGCGGGAAAAATTCTCTTGTAAGATCCTTACGACTCTCAAGAGAAAATACACACTTAGGAGTTCTCACGACTCCTAAGGAGAAAATACACCTACGAGATCCTCTCGACTCGTAGGGAGAAAAGTCTTTATGAGACCCTCACGGCTCATAAAGTTGAAAAGTCTTAGGTGTCAGATCCTAACCCTGTCTCCTAAGCCATCACTACCCTACAAAGAGGTCAAGATGGACTATCTATAGGCCACATTCCCCGAATTCAAATATCGACAAGGAGGGAAACAATCACTTATGAGTCCTCTCGACTTGTAAGGGAGAAAATTCTCTTGTGAGATCCTTACGACTCTCAAGAGAAAACGCACTTAGGAGTCCTCACGACCCCTAAGGAGAAAATACACCTGCGGGATCCTCTCGACCTGTAGGGAGAAAAAACCTTCTTGAGATCCTTACGACTCATGAAGATGAAAAAGTCTTAGGTTACAAGAACCCTAAACTTGTCTCCTAAGCCATCAATTCTATTTCCATGCGTAACTCTGCACTACTTCATCCACGTATATACTTACGTGGGCAAAGTAGTGGGGGGAATTTGTTCCCGCCAAAATTTTGGCTCAAAACCCGCTCCCAATAAAATAAAATAAAATAAAATAATAATAAAAACTCCACATGCAAAGAATGTAACAAATGCCTCAAAGCCAAGAGTTAAAACATTTTGAAGCAACGCTTCAGATTCTGCGCGCTACGCGTCGCGTGTCAAAAGCAGACACGCCAGCGCCAGGAGCGCTGCGCCTTAGGTAGCGCACCCCCAATCAGAGCAAAGCTCTGTTTTAAAATTTGAAATTTAAAATTTAAAAGTAAATTATTAATTAATCAGAACTAAAATTCTGTTATGGAAAGACTTTTCAATCTTATTAAAACAAGAAGATTATTTTCTGTAAAACAGAAGCCTTAGGATCAAAGATCCAACTGTGAGAAATATTCCCAAATCAATCAGAGAAAGATCTCTTAAAACTGATTTAACAAATCAATTGGCCCTATATAAAGGCCCCTAGACTTCAAGTCTCATATACAGAAAAGGAGAGAGAAAAACCCTCTGCAAACTTTGAGAAAACTCAAAAGAAAGAAGAGCAAGCTCTTAGAAAAAAGAAGATCATTTCTTCATATTCAAGGTAAAGAACCATGTTCTTGAACAACAGAGATGAAACCATCTCGTAAAAAGAAAAACCATCTTCTAAAAAGATCATAGATCTGAAAAAAGAACAAGGACTTTAATAAAAAAACAAAAGATCAAAAGATCTAATAATCATAAAAAATTAATTAATAGAAGTATTTTACTTCATTCATAGATCTTTGATCTATAAAGGCAAAGCCCTTTCAAAAATAAGAACTGTTGTTCTTAAATCTTGAGGCAAAGCATCCCTTTTAAAATCTTGAGGCAAAGCCTCCTTTAAAAGAACATAAATTTGTTCTTTGATCTTAAAATTGATCAAATGCGCTTTGCGCTACTGAAAAGTGCCTTGCACTCATGAACTGCGCCTTTGCGCTCCTTGGATCGGCGCTCAACGCCAAAACATACCACGTGTCAACCACGTATGCAACTTGCGCTTTGCGCTGCTAAAATAGCACACTGCGCTCATCATCTGGCGCAAAGCGCCAAGCGCGCCATGTGTCACTCACGTGTGCGCTACTCAGCAGAAGCGCAATGCGCTCTTCATCTGGCGTAAAGCGCCAAGCGCGCCACGTGTCACTCACGTGTGCGCTACTCAGCAGAAGCGCACTCCGCTCTTTGACTGGCGCAAAGCGCCTGACACGCCACGTGTCCTTCTCGTGTGCGCTACTTAGCAGAAGCGCAATGCGCTCTTTAATTGGCGCAAAGCGCCTGACGCGCCACGTGGCGCACTGTCAGAACACACACAGTTCTGATGAATGCTATGCATTCAATGCAAGGCAAAATATGTCAGAGCCCAATGCTTAGCATTATTAAAAGGGCAGAGCCCAAATGAAGGCTTAATAGCCAGAACAAAAAAAATGTTAAAACATTTTAATTGGACTTAGCCTAATTCTGGCCATAAGTCCTCAATTCAGACTTAACTGAGCTAATGTGCTCATAATTTAATTAAGTGGTCTTAGTTCCAAATTGGGCTACAGATCACTTAATTCACCCTGGTTCAAGGGTACATCTCTTCACTCCTTTGATATTTGTCGTTGTAATTCCTCAACGTCGTCAAAGAGGTGACGGGTCCCGACAACCACACATTTCATAGACTACGACATCTCTAAACTACGGACTGTGGGGTCCTTAAACCCATGGACTATGATGTCCTTAACCTCGACCGTGATGTCTTAAAACTAACATCGGACTTTGGGGTCCTTAAACTCATAGACTATGATGTCCTTAACCTCGACCGTGATGTCTTAAAACTAACATCGGACTGTGGGGTCCTTAAACTCATGGACTATGATGTCCTTAATCTCGACCGTGATGTCTTAAAACTAACATCGGACTGTGAGGTCCTTAAACTCATGGACTATGATGTCCTTAACCTCGACCGTGATGTCTTGAAACTAACATCGAACTATGAGGTCCTTAAACTCATGGACTATGATGTCCTTAACCTCGACCGTGATGTCTTCAAACTAACATCGGACTGTGAGGTCCTTAAACTCATGGACTATGATGTCCTTAACCTCGACCGTGATGTCTTTAAACTAACATCGGACTGTGGGGTCCTTAAACTCATGGACTATGATGTCCTTAACGTTGACCGTGATGTCTTAAAACTAACATCGGACTGTGGGGTCCTTAAACTCAAGGACTATGAGGTCCTTAATCTCGACCGCAATGTCTTTAAACTAACAGCGGACCGAGATGTCCTTAAAATAACGATGAACCGTAATGTCCTTAAACTAACATTCGACCGCAATGTCCTTAAACTAAACAACAGAGGCAGCCCAAACACACTCTTGTTGGATCTAAATGATCTTGTTAAGTTGATCTTAGTCTAGAAATTAGACTAACGTGTCCTTAACAAACGTTTAGGTTGATCTTAGTCTCAAACGAGGCTAACGTATCCTTAAACCCAACCCCCAAACCCAAATCTAAGAAAGATACGGATTTAGACTAATCTACATCCTACGGGGGATAACATAAATTAGTCTCCGTATACAATCCACGGGCAACCAACCACAAACAGAACAAACACCCACGACACGAAGTGACCATCTAGAGAAGGAGAAAGTGGCTACCGCGAAGCGGTAGTGTAATTAACTGCAGGGGCTTGCGCCTGCAGGGAAGAATATCCCCACAATCAAAACCCCCTCAAACGAGGGGGAATCTGACGAAGTCTGCTACATCGGACGCATCCGTTTAAACCTTCGATACATGGTACCATAAATCAACTTGGCATCTTCGGAGAGGTGGACGGATAGCACCAATTAGCATCTGCCCCGAATTTCAGGCAAGACGGACCTGCGCGGTCGCGTCTCTGTGTTCGGAGGGGAACATGGACATTTCAGGATATGCTTATAAACTACACATGTCCTACTAGTATGATCCGCATCATAATCACAGTAGTCAAGCAAGTATCCTCAGGGCTTTATCAACACATACAAATGAATAAAAGCATGATCAAGGGAACATGTCAGATAAAGAGTAACCAGATAGCATGCTATCATGTCGAGAAAGAAAGTCCTCTGTATACACACACACACACACGCACATGTATAAATACATCCACTATCATATAATGGCCTCTAGGGCATACATATACCCAATAATCTCCCACTTTAACTAAGGCCAGTTATTGGCGTATCTCATACCCAACATCTCAAAAATTCGCTCATGCTGCTGCTGAGGGAGGGCCTTGGTGAGTGGATCTGCAGTGTTATTCTTTGTATCTACTATCTGAATCTCGATCTCGCGGCGATCAACTATCTCCAGGATCAAATGATATCGCCTCAGGATGTGTGTGGACCGCTGATGGGACCTGGGCTCCTTGGCTAACGCCATAGCCCCATTATTATCACAATACAATGGTATTGAATCAATAATGGTTGGAACTACTTCTAGCTCCGAGACGAACTTCCTCATCCAGACTGCTTCCTTTGCGGCATCATTTGCAGCAATGTACTCAGCTTCCATCGTGGAGTCTGCAACGGTATCCTGTTTGGAACTCTTTCAACTCACCGCCCCTCCATTGAGGGTAAATACAAACCCAGAGATAGATTTGCTGTCGTCCTTATTACTTTGGAAGCTCGAATTGGTAAAGGCCTCCATTTGGAGATCTCCGTTACCATATACAAAGAACAATTCTTTAGTCCTTCGCAAGTACTTAAGAATGTTCTTCACAGCTATTCAGTGATTCTCCCCTGGGTTGGACTGATACTTTCTTACTACACCTAGTGCATAAGCTATATCAAGGCGTGTACATAATATCACATACATTATAGATCCTACGGCTGAAGCATAGGGTATACTTCTCATGCGAGCTCTCTCTTCATCAGTCTTTGGGCAAAAGTCCTTGGAGAGAGTGACTCCATGGAAAGCGGGTAAGGCACCCCGCTTGGAGTCTTCCATACTAAACCTCTTTATGATGGTGTTGATGTACCTGGTTTGGGACAATCCCAATAACCTTTTGGATCTATCCCTATAGATCCGAATGCCCAATATGTACGTGGCATCACCCAGGTCTTTCATGGAGAACCTTTGTGATAAGAATGATTTGACCGACTGCAGCATAGGAATGTCATTTCCTATCAGAAGAATGTCATCCACATATAATACGAGGAATGTGACAGCTCTCCCTACAGCCTTCTTATAAACACAAGGTTCATCTGGATTTTTGATGAAATCAAACTCTTTGATAACATCATCAAAACAGATGTTCCAACTCCGTGGTGCCTGCTTTAATCCATAAATGGATTTAAGCAATCTACATGCTTTCCCGTTGCTCCCACTGTCAACGAAGCCCTCTGGCTGATCCATATAAACACATTCTTCTAAATCACCATTTAGAAATGCAGTTTTAACTTCCATCTGCCAGATTTCATAGTCTTAGTGAGCAGCAATAGCAAGTAGGATCCGAATGGATTTAAGCATGGCTATGGGAGAAAAAGTTTCGTCATAGTCCAGACCCGGTCTTTGAAGAAATCCTTTCGCCATAATTCTTGCCTTATAGGTTTCCACCTGCCCATCTACACCAATCTTTCTTTTAAAGATCCATTTGCACCCCACGGGTTTTACCCCAGGGGGTACAATGTCCAAAGTCCATACTTTGTTGGTGTACATAGACTCCATTTCAGATCTCATGGCATCCAGCCACTTCCCAGAGTCTCCACTCGTGATAGCTTGCTGAAAACTGGTAGGATCATCATCATCCATGATGCAATCTTCTCTATCGCCATCAATGAGGAAACCGTAGTACCTCTTCGGTGGGCGAGGAGTCCTACCAGATCTACGGAGTGGTTGAGGTTCATTTGTTTCTGTTGCAACAGCCGGTTCAACCAAGTCGTCATTTGTAACTTGTGTTTCTAGAACTTCTTCTAGGTCTACCACATTGCCATCTATATCATTTATAAAAAATTCTTTTTCTAAAATTGTGGCGTGCTGAGAAACAAACACCTTTTGTTCCTCCTTGTGGTAGAATAGATATCCATAGGAATTCTTTGGATACCCCATAAAATTACACATGACTGACCGTGTCTCGAGTTTGTCCGGATTTTGCTTTTTGACATAGGCCGGACAACCCCAAATCTTAACTCGTTTAAGAGATGGTCTCTTCCTATGCCATATCTCATATGGCGTGGTAGACACGGTTTTGGTTGGAACCCTGTTCAATAGAAACGCTCCAGTCTCCAATGCATGCCCCTAAAATGAGACAGGTAACTCAACATCACTCATCATGGAACGAACCATATCCAATAGGGTCTGATTCCTCCGTTCTGACACACCGTTGTGCTATGGCGTGTAAGGAGGAGTAAGCTGACAGAGAATCCCATTCTCTTTTAGAAAGTCTTCAAATTCTGTACTGAGATACTCCCCACCTCAATCTGATCGAAGAATCTTGATACTCAATCCGGTTTGTTTTTCTACTTCAAGTTTGTACTCAGTGAATTTCTCGAAAGCTTCAGACTTATGCTTTAGTAAAAACATATGACCGAACCATGAGAAATCATCAGTAAAAGTTATGAAGTAAGAAAAACCGCCTCTAACCTGTGTAGACATTGGCCCGCATACATCACTATGTATGAGGGCTAAGAGCTGAGTAGCTCTTTCTCTGTGTCCTGTAAACGGAGATTTGGTCATTTTACCCTTGATACAAGACTGGCAAGTCGCACAAGATTTGTATTCATAGGGGTTTAAATATCCATCTTTATGTAACTTGTTTAGTCTTGTTTCATTAATATGACCAAGTCTACAGTGCCAAAGAAAAGCTTCATTTATTTTTGAAAGTTTTCTTTTATTAGTGTGTTGTATGCTGAAAACCGTGTGTTGATTTAGGACGTATATCCCATTATTAAGTGTACCATACCCAACCAACATTTGATTCAGGTTAATGTTCATAACATTATTCTGCAATACAAAATGATATCCTTCATTGTCTAACATAGAAACATATATTATATTACAAAGCATACTAGGTACATAATAACATGGGTTCAAAACTAATATACACCTTGACGGCAACCCCATGTGATACTCTCTCACTGAAACCGCATGTACATTGGAACCATTTCCAACCCGGAGAGTGTGGTCACCTGTCTTCAAAACTTTGCTATTTCTCAGCCCCTGCATGAATCGGTATCTAATACCCAGGAAGCAGAGTTTATAGAAAAACAGTTTTCTGTCACAAACACACCTGAAGCGGAAGCATCACCATGCTTCTTCCTTTTGAGATCCAAGTACTCAGTGCAGTTGCGCTTCCAGTGTCCCGATTTGTGGCAGTGATAACATTCCCCTTTCCCCGATTCCCCAGCCGTGGACTTTTCTTTCCCCTTAACCTTTTTAACTCCACCTCCAGGTTTGGCGGGTTTCTTCTTCATCTTTCCCTTGGCCTTGGCCTTTGGGTGAGAGGAGGAAGATGGCCCAGCAATCAAAGCGGGAGTCTTCACTGATTTCAGCATGCTCTCTGCACTCTTCAACATATTGAGGAGTTCAGGTAGTGACTTCTCCATGTTGTGCATGTTGAAGTTAACTACAAACTGAGCAAAGGTGGGGGGATAGGAGAGACTGCAGAATAATATCAGTATATTGTTTGTTGTCCATTGTCCATCCGAGGTCCTCAAGCTCTTCTATAAGAGCTAGCATCTTCAGAACATGGTCACCTACTGGTGTTCCAGGAGCCATCCGCGTCTGAAATAGCTTTCGTGACGCATCGTATCGTAAGACACGAGATTGCTCCCCATACAACTCTTTTGTATGGAGAAAAATGTATTAGACATCCATCTGCTCGTGCTGCTTTTGATGTGTGTTATCCATCGATGCAAGCGCGAGGCATTTGGCTGTGGCACAGTCAGCGTCCCATGTCTTGCAGACTTCCCTATCCGCAACCGAAGATTTAGGACCTGGTACGGGCGGGGCTGGAGCCGTGAGGACATATGATACCTTATCATAAGTCAAGGCTATGTTAATGTTCCTCAGCCAGTCTTTATAATTAGTCCCATTCAGTTTATTTTTATCTAGTAGAAGCTTGAGTCCTGTCATTGGTGTCTGCCATTAAGAGAGAGAAAAGAATACACTCAGCGAAAGCTCTTGCAAATATCAGATTGGTTATTATCTTATCTAATCGATGTCCCCCACTGCTTTTATCAAATTTTCTTTCAAACCTTAGAAAGAAAACTAGCCAGGATTAATTACATTCTACAACTTTGCTAACCGTTCAGCCATGCCAGTGTCGGTAATTGAGGGAGGTTCCCCATGCTTTCGTACGGACCTAATTAAAGTAAACCTCATTTTCCTCGAGGCGTAGGCTCGTTAACACCTTTCTAGACACCTAATGAGTTAGCTAATTGTAAAGTGCAAAACTCTTCTGGGAGCAACTCTTGCTCACAGTGGGATCGGGATCCAACCATCATATGGAAGGTATGCAATCTCATTGCAAATTTCAACTCTTGAAATTCCCGATATGGTTTTTACCCCTAGCACTCATGACCTTGGCTATGGTCAACAATCACAAGCACTAGTCAAGTTCAACCCGTCATTTCTTGATTAATTAGACCCATTCACATGACCCTTGGCTAAGGTCAACAAAGTCACATGCCTGTCCTAATTAATCACATCATATGCTGTGTAGGAAGACATCACTTAGCTACCGTACACTACGCCTTGGTTAAGGTCAACAAACGTAGCACGAATACTAAGTACTCTACTTCCTAAAATGACGGAGGGTTGCAGATGGTTTTTAAGAAAACCTTTAACGCTTTGAACTTGATATCATTGTAGAATCAAATGGTTTTCAAAAGGAGTGGCTTATTCTCCGCAATTTTGAAATGTAGCTTTTTCACAAAAAGCGGAGTGGTTTTTAAATTCGATTCTACAACATCTTTTTAGGTTTATTTTTCCTTACATTAATCATATTAATGTAGTCCCATCATTTAAGTCCTTAAGGCAAACACAGAAAAGAAACGAAAAATACAACGTATGCTTATGCCATCCGCATCGCCATAATGATCCGTTATGCACCGTTAGGTTACTTAACTAACGACATACCGGAACGGGACTAGCGCGGGTGCAAAACATAAGCAATGCCTACTATATATCTCATATATAATATTGCATTCGTCTCAGATATATCAAGCGATCACATCACAGAATATAAACAACAGAAGCACATATATGAAAATATAGGATATACTAGGAATTCCGTATTTTATAGTTAGCCAACGATAGAAAATACGGGTTCCACGGTCGTGATGAATAGCCAATCCCACACCCTAGACCCCTATGAGAGCGGCAAGCGACCCTACCAATTCTAGAGTTAGGAGACCCGGTCTCGACTCCTCGAGATGGCCTCCCACTGGACTCTAAAACCCGGTCACTTATGCTCCCCACCTTGGGTCTATCCTAATGCGGAAAAGTAAATAATATATATCGAAGGAAACATCATTCTCAACCCGGATGTGCCCCAATAAAAGAATATTATATACAAATGAATTTTACATGAATGAAAAGAAAACTCTCATCTCATATAAAATCCCCGGCCATTCATCACGACGATCATATACATCATTACATAGCAACATATAACATCTCATGTCAATATATGCAAACAAATTAGGCGATGTTAAACCATCTGATCGATCGATCAATGACCCAAAAATCCACAGAGAAGATCAACACTTGAGCAGTATTAAAATTACCCAGAAGCATGCCACAGTACCTATGGACCAACCGTAGAAGGGCCGACCCGAGCCTCACAAACGGCGCCGCGGAACCGCTGCCAAAACCAGGTTTCTGCCGAGGTTCCGCGGTCATTTAATCGAGTTAGGGTATCGTTCTTCTAGAAGGTCCATAGAATTACCTGCATGATTTTCTGAAAATTTTTAATGTGAAAAATTCCAACATTTTGAAAAATTTCCAGAGAATGGTTTCTTCGGGCAATCGATGTTCGTTCGAAGTGTTTTAACGTCGTCTAGCTTACTCTAATGCTCTAGCTTGGCTCTGATACCACTGTTGGGTTTACCTAGCACCTTACAAGGGTTTGTAATGCATCAAACATGCTACAATTTATTTTTTTAGGGTGCTAAGCAAACTAACCTAGGATCAAACTAGAAATTTAAAGTAACATATGAAGTAGTATCACATACTACAAGTAATAAAACACTAAGTAAAGAGAATACAACCTTTGTAGTTCTCTTTTCTTGACTCCTTGGCTACTTGAGAGTTTGAACGGGCTTGCTAGTGATCTTCCGAGTCCACGATGATCCACCCGGAGTCCTCTTTGTCCAAGCTCCACTTGATCAAAAGATGAAAATGAAGCTAACACTCTAAAATAATTGGCTAGACTAGTGTAGAATGATGATGCGGTTTATTTTCTCACTTCAAAACCCTATCTTTATCACTATCTCACTCACTAACAAAGTCGAGAGAGCAAGAGAGAGGAGGAAGAAGATGATGGCAACTCAAGAGCTCAAGTTATGATAATTCTTATAATAAAAATGAGAATATAAATTATATATAATTTCCACTCTCATCCTAAACCATGGGTTAACAAATATCTAGATACTTACTTTGGAGAAGAGTGAGCCATAGAAAATTAACTCATGATTAATGCAAGGTTAAGTGTAGAGAATGAAGGATAAATATCAACCATGAATTAATTCTATTTACATTAACTCAAAAATAAATATTTAGATAAATACTTTCATGTGAGTCTTGCATTGCCACCACTAGTGTATCAACAACCATGATACACATAAGTGTATGCATGTATGTGTGCATCCACATAAACATAAACATATGCATACATGCATGCATACAATAAAGAAAAGGGTTTAAACAAAGTGAGCAATAAAGTTAATGTTAAATCAACACTTGATTTAACAAACCGGCCATATCACATATGGTCCGACCAATAGTAAATCACCAGATTAATATACGGTATCACATATGTGCATTTAATCGGGTCCCCGCACATATCACATATGCACACCACATCGTTTGGCTTGGGCTAGGAAACACCTCTGTGGGACTTTAAGACTCGTCAATACGCGGGCAGTGGGTGATGATCATATCAAGCACCCTCAAGCCGCAAGAGGTCAGCTAAACGTAACGGCCACCCAGGTATTGAGCGTCAGAAGAAAACAAGCGAACCTGTCAAAACTCCCGTCGAGCCAACTGGTAACACTACCGTACAGTCCGGTCTCTTCGTCAGATATGCTGCATATCAAGTCTAGGGATGGCATCGTCGACCCCAATAACTCAATAAGTCATGCCGATGTATGGCCTAAAATCAAACCGAGAAACTACTGATAACACTTATCAGTAAATCTCAACAGCCCTGGCCAGGGACTTACTGATATAGCCAATCGAGCATAGTGCAACATCAACCCCCAATACCGGGAGAGACGAAATCCCTCCTATCGCTCATTGCCTCTACATGTCTCGGGACTGTACCCAAAAGTCACCTATTTGCACGCCTCAGCAGAGCCGTGGTAGGGTGGAAATCAAAGCACAGTGGGAGAACACGTGAGACTCTATGACGATCTCGGGTCTACAGACTAACCTGTACCAGTGTCACCTGAGAACTGCTATCCGACGATAGATATAATACCATATAGGAGTTCTCGGCGAGTCCGTCCAGTGTACCCAGTCTCCACTGAGCACCCGCATACGATCTTGATGTCTAACATCAATGGATATAGGAACATCCATCGCCCATCATATGGGTCTAGTATCATATACGCTAGTCTACTCTGGAATATCGATGCCCCATTTCGATTCACCCACTACACATGTCCTACTAGTATGATCTGCATCATAATCACAGTAGTCAAGCAAATATCCTCAGGGCTTTATCAACATGTACAAATGAATAAAAGCATGATCAAGTGAACATGTCAGATAAAGAGTAACCAGATAGCATATTATCATGTCGAGCAAGAAAGTCCTGTGCGTGTGCGTGTGTGTGTGTGTGTAGACACACACATGTATAAATACATCCACTATCATATAATGGCCTCTAGGGCATACATATACCCAACAGGTTATATGTAATATAGCCAGATTATTAAATAAAGAGTTGATTTAATAATTTAATGTATAATTATATATTTGATATATTATATTACATTAACTAATATTAAGCTCACTTGTGATTTCTTTTTCTCACTTTGTGCATAAGTATATATGTGATATATATAAGTGTACATTATTTTGTGTCATGCTTGATGATACATGCATCAAAGGTGTGTGTATGACTTACACCATGCTTGGTTTAATTGCTAGGGTTTTATTTATTTTGGTAATTACAAAAGGTGGCATTTTGTCATGGATGAAAGCTTATAGAAGCTTGTAGTGATCTTTTACCAAGTCCACTCTTTTGTTTTGGCTAAAATATTTGTTAACCCAATTAATTAAACCTAGCCATGGTTAACTCTCTACAAAGGTTAACATATGATGTTAACTCACCTAAGGTTTCCCTTCTTCACTGGTGAATTGTTCATGAGTTCATTCTTCTTCTTCTTCCCTCAAGCTTTTCTAGCTTCAATGGAGATGAGAGAAAACATGTGAGAAAATCAAATCTAAAGTAAGCCCATTTCCTACTTCATCATCCTCTACTACTTGCTATTTAGTATAGGGCGTTTGCTTCACTAATTTCATAATTAGTGAAGAGATAGCTTGGGTTAGTGTCTCCTCGACGTAGATCACCTTCGGCCTCGAAATCTTCTAGCAAGCTTGATCCGTACATCTTGTGGAGCCTCTCTAGATTCCGGAGTTCACGATCGCAGCGAAGAGACTACTACACGGAGCTATTGAAGTGAAGGAATGGTCTACAAAGGTTGTATTCCTTGCTCACTTTTAGTTGCAAAGCCGTTTGCATTTTATTCTGTTCGATTTCTAGTTAACGATTCTAAGTTAGGGTTAGCTAGAATCGAAAATTTTTGAAATTGGCATGGACGATACCTCCCGAAACCTTGCTTCCGCGCTAGACAACCCTGCAGTGGTATCAGAGCCATGCTAGAAAATTAGACGGATTTTGTTAAGATTACGAAACCGAAATACTCCGAAACCTGAAATGTGAAAATATAGTTTCTGTCGATTTTAAAAAGTTATCAAATTTTTTTTTTAAACAAGTGCAGAGTGTTATGTGGGATATATCATGAACACAGTCAAAATTTCAGGGTGTTTTCTCGGTTTTTGGCCGAGATCATGAGGTATGGGGCAGGGCACTTTTTCTTGGATTTGCCTGAATTTTTCACTGTGTTCCAATGACTTGGTTTTGATGTTTCAGGTGTTGTTTATTTTTGCTAATTTTACATGTGACGTAATCTTACACTATAACCAATTCGGAGTGTTTCGTATTCGTAGTTTTAATATTATTTCGGGTTATTCACATATTGGCTTGGCGAAGTTAAAAAGTTCGAACGATTATCAAAAACTCAATTTTCCAAGTTTAACGTATTCGGAAAAATATGTAAGTAATTCTATGAGCCTCTAGAAGAATGAAACCCTAACTTGACTTTTTGGATCATGGAACCGCGGTCATACCCTAGGGTTTGCCGTAGTTCCGTGGCGACATGAGTGAGGCTTGGGTCTGTCCTTCTACGGCTGGTGCATAGGTACTGTGGCATATTCTGGGTATTATTAAAACTGTGCTCAAGTGTTAAGCTGTCGGGAAATTGTGGGACTTTGATGAATCGATCGAAAAGTTTAACGTCGTCCGGATATCATGTGATGGGATACAATATTTGGAATCCACCAATGTAGTTATGAGATAACTAGTTTGAATTTTATAAATCTATTAGTTCAGTCTCATTTGATCGGTTGCTACGGGATTTTGATGTGATCAAAAACCCGTTGCAATCACGTAGCATACGCGGATACTCGCCAGGTAACCTTACTAGATAGCCACGCCCCATAGCCCCAACCAAGTGACTGTAGGAGAACCCCGTCGCCAAAAGCATTCGTTCGGGTGCTCGCGGCAGCGGTCTTCCGCCTTAGTGCACTTCGTCGACGACATCGGGGGGTGCGGCCGTCTCCTAAAGTTTCCGACGAGCATTCGATCAGGATGTTGGGAATCTTGTTGAATTGCCTGACTTGATATTGAAAAGTGTTTTCGAGATCGAGACTAAAATGCGGGGTTTATAAATGTTAGGCATGAAATCCAAAGTATGTGATATTTCGGGTTTATGATGTCTAAGGAGGTTGCGGATTCCAACTGTTGTAGTTTTTCACTTTCTTTTCTACGACCGTAAGTGTAATATGTGGTGTATCACCGGTTTCGTTGCTATATGTCAACGACAATTGGGATAGGCATATTTACTTACGTTTGATGACATGTGATGTTATGTGTTGCTGTGATATGTTATATTGGATCGTCGCGATTGAATAGCCGGGGTTTTTATGTGAGATGAGAGTTTTTATTTTCATTCATGTAAAATTCATTGTATGTAATATTCTTTTATTGGGGCACTTCCGGGTTGAGGATGATGTCACCATTGTATATTATTTACTTTTCCGCATTAGGATAGACCCAAGGCGGGGAGCACAAGTAACCGTGTTCTAGGGTCCAGTAGGAGGCCATCTCGAGGAGTCGAGACCGGGTCTCCTAACTCTAGGGTTGCTTACCACTCTCGTAGGGGTATAGGGGTGTGGGATTGGCTATTCATCACGACCGTGGAATCCGTATTTTATACTGGCTTAATTTAAAACTCGGAAATCCCAGTATATCCAATATTCATATGTTGTGTTCTGTTGCGATATTTTGTGATGTGATCACTGTATATGTTGAGATAGATACTGGATATAGTATATGTGATATATTATATAGACGTTGCTTATGTTTTACACCCGCGCTAGCCCCGCCTCGCTCTGCCGTTAGTTACCTAACCTAACGGTGCATGAGGGGACATCGAGGTGAATGCGGATGACATAAGCGTACGTTGTATTTATCTGTGATGTTTAGGTAAACTAAAATGATGGCGGATATTCCACTTATGATTTGCTTTCTTCGTTTGCCAATGCTGCTTCGGATGGCGTATGCTTATGACTACTATATCTCCCTCTGCCCATAGGAAATGGGCCTTTCTTCTTCAGAAGGATCTTCTTCCCTGTCTGATTCCACCGCCGGACTTCATTAATGAGATTAATGAAAGAAAAATAAACCTAAAGATGTTGTGGAATCGAATTTTCAAAAACAGGTAGCTCTAATTGTTGCTTTGCATAGCGGTGTTCCTTGTAGAACATCCAGCACCTTATTCGATAAGGAAAGAGCCGAGATCCCTTCACCGGGAGTGACCTCTTTAGAAATAACTGGCAGATGCTACAACCCTCAGTTTCGTCTTTTGATTGCTTTTCTAGTTCTTGCTTTGCATAGTGGTATTGTGAATATCCCGCACCTCATTCGATGAGGAAAGAGCCGAGATCCCTTCACCGGGAGTGACCTTTTTAGCAAAACTAGCAAAACCCTCAAAAACACTCCATTTAAATCATTTGATTCTACAACGATATCAAGTTCATTATGCAAAAGGTTTTCTTAAAAACCTGTCGTAGCCCTCTGTCATTTCAGATAAGTACTTCATAGTATTCGTGCTACGTTTGTTGGCATTCGTCAAGGCGTAGTGTGCGGTAGCTATTTATGCTTATCTGCATAAGCATATGATGCGATTGAGTTAGGGTAGTCGTGCAACTTTGTTGGCTTTCTTCAAGGGTCGTGCGGGTGGGTTTAATTCAATCAGGAAATGTATGAGTTGAACTTGACTAGCACTCTATGGTTTGTTGGCTTTCGTCAAGGTCATAGGATGCTAGGGGTAAAATATTATTGGGAATTTCAAGTGTTGAAATTTGCAATGAGATTGCATACCTTTTATGAGATAGTTGGATCCCAATACCTACTGCGAGTAAGAGTTACTCCTTGGAGAGTTTTACACATTACAATTAGCCGATCAAGTAGGTGTCTAGAAAGGTGTCAACGGGGTTATGCCCCTGGGAAAACGAGGTTTATTTTAATTAGGTCCGTCCGAAAGCACGGGGAACCTCCCTCAAAGTACCGACACTTGTCTGGCTGAAAGATTGGCGAACTTGTAGGGTGTAATTAATCCCGGCCAGTCTTACCTTTTAGGATTTGAAGGAAGATTTGATTAAAACAGTGGGAGCCATCCTGATTAAATATATTAATAACCAATCTAATCTTGCAAGAGTATACGCTGAGTGTTTTCTTCTTTATCTCTCGAGGTAGCGACCATGTCACGCCTTAATCAAGATAATAATACGGATGTATTGACCGAACCCGCTTGTTATACTGAGCTAGGGGAACGTTGGCCCCACTCCAACTTATAATTGTTATAAGACCGAGTAGAAAATAGGGGATTACCAGAATTCTCGTGCCTCCCAAACGAAGAAAGTGCATGATGATGCATTTTCTTCAGGTGTGTTCATTACCGAGAACTGTTTCTCAGTATCCTTTACATCCTGGGTATGAGATACCAGATCGGGATCACACATATGTAATCTGTTACATGGGCTACAGATAGGTAGAGAACTGAGTAAGGGTGATAAGTTTCAAGAGTTAGAAACTGTGCAATTGTTGCAGCCAAGTCTGTTGGCAGTTATCACCCTGTATTACCAAATACATTGATTCTGAACGAATGTTATTAGATACCGAACCTGATATACAAGATCATATCAGTCTCTTTATTTAGTAAAGAAGGATATAATTTTGTATTGTTGGATAATGTTTTGAACATTTCCTATATCAAGAGTTGATCGGTTCAGGCACGCTATCTAAAAGCATGAACGTTCTAAATCAAACTACAGTTCTTAACGTACAGAACACACACAGAGGAAGAGTTCAGAAATGAACGAATCCTTATTGAGGGATTGTAGACTAGGTCATATCAATGCGATCCGACTAGCTAAGTTACATATAGATGCATATTTAAATCAGTTTGAATTTACATCTTGTAAAACTTGCCAGTCATGTCACAAATATAAGATGACCATAGCTCTGTTTATTGGAAACAGAGAAAGAGTTAGTGAACTCTTGGGATTGATACATGATGATGTATGTAGGTCCCCTGTCTACAAATGCCAGGACTGGTTCTTTGTACTTCATTACATTCACTGATAATCTATCAAGATTCAGACATATGTTTATGTTGAAACACAAGTATGAAGCTTGTGAGAAATTCAATGAATATAAGTTACAAGTAGAGAACCAAAGAGGATATAAGTATTATGTCCTTTGATGTGATCAGGGAAGAGAATACTTGAGCACGGAATTCGTGGACTATTCTAAAGGAGAATGAGATTCTCTCTCAGCATTACTCCTCCGTATACACAACAGTGCGTTGGTATATCGGGGCGGAGCAATCACACCCTATGTGATATGGTGTGCTCTATGATGAGTACTACTGAGTTGCCTATTTCCTTTTGGGGGTTATGCACTTATGAAGCTGCATACCTATTGAATATGGTTCCAACCAAATCGGGTGCCTACCAATCCATATGTGATATGGTATGGGAAGAGCCCATCTCTTAAGGATGTTAAGATTTGGTGTTGTCTGGCCTATGTGAAAAGCAAAATCCGGACAAGCTCGAGGCCAGGTCAGTTCTGTGGAAGTTTGTTGGATATCCCAAGCATCTGCAAGGGAATATCTTCTACCGCACTAAGGAGCAAAAGGTGTTTTGTTTCTCAGCATGCCACCTTTTAGAAAAGGAATTTATTGTGAAGAAATTAGTGGTCATGAGGTAGAACTGGAAGGAGTTCCAGCTAAACAAACTGCAGCTGATGATTTGGTAGAACTAGAGGATTCAATGGCTCCCAACGAACCTTAGCCTCTCCGCCGATCTGGTAGGGTTCCTCACCCACCTGAGAGATAATTCGGTTTTCTCTATGATAGTGGGAGCAGGATTGCATCATGAGATAATGACCCAACTAGTTTCGAGCAGGCCATCAAGAGTGGGGACTCTGTGAGAATGGCTGGATGCTAAGCGATCTGAGATGGAATCCATATACACCAACAAAGTATGGACTTTGGTTGCTTTATCTGAAAGGTTAAATCCCCATCAGGAGCAAGTATATCTTGAGAAGATTACTTGGTGTACATGGAAAAGTTGAGACTTTCAAAGCTATACTTGTTGTAAAAGGTTCTCGTCATTGACTATGTATGGATTATGATGAAACATTTTCTCAAGTGGCTATGCTTAATTCCATCCGGATCCTACTTGCCACTGCTACATACCATAACTACGATATCTGGCGGTTGGGTGTTATGACTGCTTTTCTAAATAGTGATTTAGAAGAGAGCGTCTATAAGTACACAGCCAGAGGGCTTCGTAGACAATGGGAGCAGCGGAAACATGTGCAAGTTTCTTTATGAGTTAAAGCAGGCATCGCGGAGTTGGAACGTCTGTTTTGATGTGGTAGTCAAAGAGTTTGACTTCATCAAAATAGTAGATGGACCTTGTATATACAAAAAGGTAGTAGGGAGTATGGTGGTGATCCTTGTATTGTACGTGGATGACATACTCTTGATAGGAAAGGAGTTTCCTATGCTACACTCGGTCAGTCTCCTCTTAGCACAATGATTCTCCATATAGAATCAATGTGATACCTCCTAAATCCTGGGTTTTGGATCTATGAGATAGATCTAAATGGATGTAAGGATTCTCACTAAGTGTAGTGAGATGGTATCAATCGATCCTGGGGAGAATCACTGGATAGCTTCTAGGGTGGTGTTCAGTCGAAAATAATGCAATCTGTAACACATCAATTTCCTCATTATTCTAATCATCTAAGGATAGTTGATATAAATATAACACATATTACCAGTTTGTATGGAAAATATCAAATACCACGTGTTGTATATATATTCAACATTCTGGAGGGAAATTGTGTGTTTATTACTTCACGCATGATATTGTATATCTCAACATCCTTCATTAAGATCTTGTGCAGAAATCATTTCAGGACAGATATCGGAATCACAAATTTGCCTATAAAATACAGCAAGTCAAAGAGATAAAATCTGGCAGAGATTTAGAAGAGATAAAAAGATTCCGGATATCAAATATACATTCGAGACCAACTGAAGAAGACCACAGAAAAATGATGCAGTGATCTCTTTAAACGGCCGCAGATCAAAGCCAAGTCAGGTCGATCCGCCGTGGATCCGCGGCCGAGTTAGGGAATCGGCGATCAAGAATTCTCCTGAAGCTTTATTCTAACAACCTTGTTCTAGAAGGCTCCTTGTAACAACCTTGTTCTAGAAGGCTCCTTGTAACAACCTAGCTTATGAGGGAAGCTTGATTTGAGATCTATAAAAGGGGATCTAGATCTAGGGTTGTGGGTGGTTGAATGGTGGTAAAATTCTAGCACAAATCAAATCAATTCAAATTCCAAATCAAATCAAGATCAATTGAGAGCATAATCAAGCGACTCTTCAAAGATCCTTTATCGCAACGCCAATCGTCATCAAGAGCAAGAGATCCGCGACGATCCACGTCTCACGGCGATCGAGCCATGCAAAGATCGACGACAAATTCCCTTTCAAAAGAGCGATCGAGAGCTAGTCTTGTAATCATAAATTGAGAGGTGTAATTTGAAGAAGATTTAATAAAGGTGATAAATTGTTAATTCTAGCTTTCTTTACATTCTTGCATTATGAAATTTCTCGTTCTTGATTCTTTAATTTTCATGATGTGTGAGTGAAATCTCCGCTTGTAAAGGAATCGAGAGAATCGGTAGATCTAATGATGATGAAATCCTAAAACTAATCTTAAGTCTTATGAGATTTGTGAACTCTAGGAAAAAGAATCATCAATGACCTAATTTGGAGCGAGATCAAGTTATTAATTATTTCGTTGCAAATTAGGGATCAAACGATTGATGATTTTCTTTGCTAGATGCTAGATCCGTATGATGATCAATGAAAAGATAAGGGATAATGAATGAGAAACCCTAGTTTCTTCAATAGATCCCTAATCTTCATTCATCGTCATCGATCTAGCTGCAATTTATCAATAGATAAGATTCGTAATTTTTAGTATTCATCATTGCTACTAATTCGATCGATTCCTACAAGCTATTCTTCATATTCTTGATAATTCACATTGATATTGGACACTTTCTTGATTTCTAATTCTTGAATGTATTTTTGATTTTCCTGAAATGACAACTCAATTAAATCTCGAATTACTTTCTTGAATTTTCTTTTATATTCTCATTTCGACTCATCTAAAGCAAGATCGAACAAGTACTCGCATCTCAGTGGACGATCCATATTCATTAACGAGCTACATCGACACGGTTAATTGATTGCGGTTTACAAAATTCTTTGATTGCGAACACTTTACATTTTACTAAACAATATCGAGAATTTGGATCAATCAAATGGCGCCGTTGCTGGGGATGCGTGCGTAATTTGTTCGTTCTTATTATTTGAGTTGAAACATTATTATTCCATCAAATTTTAATTCAAGAATCGCTTCAAGTGCTTAACGATTAGTGTTTGAATTTTTTATGCGACGGAATCTGGAATCATTTTAGCAGTGAGATCAAGATTCAGAGAAGATCTACAAATTCCAGAGGAGTTCAGGAAGCAACAGAAAAATTTTGAAACCCTAATTCCCCTATAGAACCGCGGATCCGCGGCCATATTGAGGTTTTTATCGCGGTTCCGCCGCCGTTTAGGCGTTTCACTGTTCCCAACTTCTGTGGTATATTCTCTGTTCTCTCCTCTTCTCTCTGATTTTGTCCAATAACAATTTTCTGCAGGATTCTTTGCAAAAATTCGCAGCGCCGCTAAAAAATAAAAATCTTGTTGCGTTTCTTGAAATTGGTTGTTTTGTGCATATTTTAAATACGGATATTAAGGGGCAAAGACCAAATTCAGATTAGGTAGGGATTTCATTACCCTTCCTAAGCCCCAAAAATCACAAAACTAGCATCCGCATCACCCCTCATTAACTAAAAAATATCTAGACAAGACTCTAAGGACCGTCGCGCTCAATTAGGACAGAAGAAGGTCGTGGGTAATCTATTGCTTATCCGAATTTTTTTTGTGGTGTCTAAGGCAAGTGTGTTTAAGGCAAGTGGTTACTTAATTAGGCCCGTTACTTACGTAGCGGAGAACCTCCCACTTACCTGGCACTTACCTGGCCACAGGAGGGATAAAGAGGCAGTAGAGGATTTATCTTGCGATTTGTCTTTTGGAAGTCTAGGAGCGGTCTAGATACTTGACCTAGGTGACCATTAGATCTAAGGGTTGCTTGTGCATTGTTGTGTGATTTTTCAAAAAAAATCCGTCTTTTTTTCAAAAACAAACACCAAACCAACATTTTTCTCTAATTATCACCAACGCTGCCACTTGTGCTACAACTGTTTAGCACATGTTAGGCTGGACACGGGATTCTATTGCCCGTCTTGTCCGCGTTTCTTTTATCGACCCCGGAGTCGGTAATTCTTCGTCTTCTTTCCCACCACCCACCACGACCGCGATGGACGGATATCCATCGAATTTCAATAACACCACTCTGCCACCGCCCGCAGTTGCGCAGATTCCTCTGCGCATTTCTCTTCAAGAGAGATGCTACCCTAAACGTGGTCCCCTTCCTACCCGTCTTTCTATACCACTAGACAATGGGGATAATTTTGAAATTAAACCTCATTTCATCAAACTTTTACCCAAATTTCATGGGCTCGAGTCTGAAGAGGCATACGTTTTTATCACCAAATTCGAAAACGTATGCGCTATGATGGGTACTTCATAGCTTTCCGTGGATGCTATGCGTTTACGTCTTCTCCCGTTCACTTTGTGCGATTTAGCCGAGAAGTGTCTTTATAACACACCCGCACATTCTATTTCAACATGAGATGAATTCGTTGTAGCATTTCTTAAGAAATTTTATCCCAATCATAAGACCGCCCGTGTTCGGGGTGAAATCTACCAGTTTACCCAACTTCCCAATGAACCATTTTGGAAATACTTTGAACGGTTCAAGGATTTTCTTATCCAATGTCCTCATCATGGAATCCTTAGATGGGATCTGTGTCGCATTATCTATCTATGAGGGTATTGATCTCACTACAAAACAGATGCTTGAAACTGTTAGATATATGTATGCCCTAGAGGCCATTATATGTATAGTGGATGCTCGGACATGTATATATGAATTTAGATGACTTTATCGCTCAACATGATAGTATGCTATCTGGTTTACTTTATCTTGACATGTTGATTTGATCATGCTTTTATTCATTTTCACATGTTGATAAAGCCCTCAGGATATTTGCTTAACTACTGTGACTATGATGCGGATCATACAAGTGGGGCATGTGTAGTTTATAAGCATATCCTTGAACTGTTCCTAGTCGTGGGTGTATCGAGACGGGGCATCGATATTCAAGAGTAGACTAGCGTATACTATTCTTGTCCTATATGATGGGCGATGGATGATCCCATATCCATCTGGTGAGGTGACACAAAGATTGTATGCGGGTGCTCAGTGGAGACTGGGTACACTGAACGGACTCTCAGTGTCACGACCCGAAATTGGCACGTGACGGCCCTAATACTACGCAACGCCTACAGACGTAACGCAGTAAAAGAAAGCCAAAACCCAGAAATATAAACCATCAAAATAATAAGAAAAGATAAGAAACATTGTTTAAAAGTCTTTGAAATCACAACCCAAATTCTTTAAAAGTCCAACTTTCTTTCTTTAAAATTTTGGCAGCACCTCTTTTGTAAAAACTATCCCCCAAAATGGGTACAACATAAATATAATAAAGCATCCCTAAACGGGAGCAAATACACGCCCAAAGGCGGAAAACAACCTCCAAAACAAATATACGACGCCGTAGCGAAGAAATAAAAGAAGATAGAAAGGAAACTGTAGAAAAGACAACAAGTCACAACATAATATACAATATCGTCATCACACAAGTCTCTAAGTCAAACATGAAAGTAGTAGATGGAGAGTACATGGATACAATGAATATACAATACAACACGAATAACCATAAAACCCACCTAAGCAAGTGCACACTGTGAGCTGATGCGGTATCCGTAGCAAAAGATGATAGATAGATGAATAGCCTGCCTCGACTACTCCGGGGAACACCCTGCAAAACAACTGTGGCACAACGGGGGTGAGTTGCCAACTCGTGAATAGTAAATAACATATGCAGATAATCGCAAGTATGCACATACAGCGTGAATCTAACATATGCAATTAATAGCAATAACAGGTCATATGAATGCACTAACCATGAAAGGTACACTAGCAGGTACAACTAATACATGAAGCAATGCATATAATTAAAGGTATGTAAATGCAACAGTCATGAAAGGTACTCTAACAGGTACTACTAATATATGAAGCAATGCATAAACAATAAATGTGGAGTATGGAATGAAATATGTCAATTCTACGGAATCCTGACATCGTGGTAGGATCAAAATCCATCAAGACAAATCCAAATCCCAATTTCCTCAAATCAACCCCCAAATTGGCTCTCATATCATATAAGTCTCACAAATCCCGAATGTACAATATCGAATAAATCTCATATATTCTGAATGTACAAATCAGCAATCTCATATATATCCTGTATAAAATCTCAAATAAATCCTCTATATCCCAAATCCAATATCAAGTAAAATTCTAACACCCTATATATATTTCTAACACCCTAAATATATTTCTAACACCCTAAATATATTTGCATGAAATAATATGATGATGTATATAAATTAATGTCAATATACATATATTAGCGTCCCATTCCACTAATATTGGTGTAAGGGCATATATAACAGCGTCCTAACCCACTGTTATATATACAAAGAAGTAAAAAGGTCAATACACATATATTAGCGTCCCATTCCACTAATATTGGTGTAAGGGCATATATAACAGTGGCCTAAACCCCTGTTATATATACAAAGGAGTAAAAGAAATATCATGAAACCAATATGTCAAGCATCGACACAGAAATGCTGGTCTATCAGGTGCTGTCACCAAGACTGGCACCCTGATAGGTACGTATCATACGCTTGTTAGTTATATGTATGCCCTAGAGGCCATTACTGTACATACGATATATATTGTAGTGGATGCTAGGACATATATAGGGAGGACATTCTTGCTCGACATGATAGTATGCTATCTGGTTGTACTTTATCTTAACATGTACTCTGATTGTCTCTATATTACATATTGATAAAGCCCTTAGGATATGTACTCGACTACTGAGACTATGATGAGATCATACTAGTGGGGCCATGGTAGTCAACGAGTACATCCTATAATTGTTCCTAGTCGGGGGTGTATCGAGACAGGGCATCGATACACCAGAGTAGACTAGCGTATACGCATCTTGACCCATATGATGTGCGATGGATGATCCCATATCCATCGATGTTTGACATCAAGGATGGTGTACGGGTGCTCAGTGGAGACTGGGTACACTGGACGGACTCGCCGAGAACTCCCAGATGGTATTATACCATACGTCAGAAGGCAGTTCTCCAGTGACACTGGTACGGAGTAGTCTGTTGACCCGAGATCGTCATAGAGTCTTGTGTGGTTCCCACTGTGCTTTGATTTCCATCATACCACGTCCAAGTGGGCGTGCAAAAAGGTGGCTTTTGGGTACAGTCCCGAATCACATGGAGGCAATGAGCGATAGGAGGGGATTCGTCTCTCCCGGTATATGGAGTTGATGTTGTACTGTGTTCGATTGGCTATAACCGGAAATCCCTGGCCAGGGTTGCTGAGATTTACTGGTAAGTGTTATCAGTAGTTTCTCGAACTGTTATAGACCTCATATCGACACGACTTATCGAGCTACTGGGGTCTGACGTTTACCACCCCTAGGCGAGATATGCAACATATCAGACGACGAGACCGGACTGTACGGGAGTGTTACTGTTTGGATTCACAGGAGAATGTACAGGCTTGCTTGTTGATCTTCTGAGCGCTCAATACCTGGGTAGCTGTTACGTTTAGCTGACCGCTTGCAGCTTGTGGGTGTTTGATATGATCATCACCTACTGCCGGCGTATTGACGATTCTTTAGAGTCCTACGCAGAGGTTTCTTGGCTCAGGCTAAACGGAGTAGGAGCACATATGTGATATGTGCGGGACCGAGGATAATGCGATATGTGATACCGTATTCAATTCTCGCGATATTTGATATCAGCCGGGTTATCGGATCAAGTGTTGATTCGGTGAATCGGTACGGATAAATATTAGTCGGTTATATGCGATATAGCCGGATTGTCGGATCAAGTGTTGATTCGATAATTTAATGTATAATAATATATATGATATATTAAATTACATTAACTAATATTTGCTCACTAAAAGATTCTTTTTCTCACTCGGGTAATACATTGATATATATGCGATATATGTTAATTGTATTATTTTATTTGGTTACAATAAATATTATATATGTGATATATAATATTGTAACATGATATGATAACTAATGCAACTTGTTTAGTGGAGTTTAAACATGATTAGGGTTTGGATTAGGGTTAAGCTTTCTAGATGTTTCTAGAAGGTTTTCTTTTTGTTTTGGAAAAGATATTTACAAGTGACTCATGCTTTAACCCAACCCAAACCCAAACCCTAGTCAATTCTCTACAATGGTTAAGTCAACCATGGTTGCATTATTCTTCATATTAATCCTTTCTTATTCATCACAAAAGAAAATGGATCACTATTCTTCTTCTTCCTTCATTCTTTCATGAAAAAGCTTGCTAGATTTTTCCAAAGTGATGAATAAATATGAGAAAAAGATAAATAAAGAGAGCAAAAATCCTACTTCATCATCCTCATCTTCCCTTGCCATTTAGATGAGGGTGTTCACATCATTTCATGAGTGTTAGCTTGTGTTAAAGAAACTTCAAGGTAGATCATCTTAGTATCGAAGATCGGAAGCAAAGGTTGCATCTTTCTCTTCGTGGAACCTCTCGAGAGTCCGGATCCCGATGATCGCAGCGAAGGGACCACAACACGGAGCATATGAAGTGAAGGACCGGATCTACAAAGGTTGTAATCCCTCTCATTTATTGTTAAAGTGTTTAGCATGTTAGTTTTCGCCTAATCTCTAGTTTAAAGATCCGTATTCGGGTTGTTCGGCACGGCTAATTTTTTAATCGGGCATGGTTGATGCCTCGTAGACCCTTGTGTGCGTGCCTAGCAACCCTACAGTGGTATCAGAGCCAAGCTAGAGCTTTAGGCGAAGTCTAGACGAAGTTTGAAACCCGATCGAACCCGAAACCCCAATTTTACGAGCTCTCTGGACTTTTTCTAAAAACTGGGATTTTTCCACATTAAAAATGCTTAAAAAATTCAGCAGAGAATTATAAGAATTACGGTGCAAAAAGTTTTCGATGAACAGTACAAAGTGCGGCGGAACCGCGGCAGAAGCATGCCTTCTGCTGCGTTTCCGCGGCTAAAGGATGACGTCATCATTCCTTATTTGCGCAGTAACTCCTATTTTATTATGCTGGATTTTCTGGGAATTTTTAATATTTATTCAAGAGTTGAATTTTCTGGAGTTGTTTTGGGGATTCGATGTTTCGACCGGGATGTCTGATTTTGTCTATGTGGTTTTCCGGATAATTTTTAGAAACTGTTAAAAAGTTTGAACGGATATCAATAACTCACTTTTTCCCCTGTCGGAAAATTTTTCAAAAGTTGGATTTTTTCTCGTGTTTAAGAATGTTCTAAGTCGTGCAAGTAACTCGGTGGACCCTCTAGAAGACAACAAACCTTAACTCGATTATGTGACCGTCTTGAACTGCCTTTTGAACCTTAGGGTTTGGGGCAGTACGGCGTGCCACATGTGAGGCGTTGGCTTGACCCTTCTACGGCTGGACCATTGGTACTGTGGCATGTGATGGATGTTTTTAAACTGATTTCAAGTGTTGAGATATATTGGGGAAATCTTGGGTGTTTAATGATTCGATCGGAAAGTTTAACTTTGTCTATTTATCTGGAATGTGATACAATTTTTGGAATCCACACATTGTTATGAGATAACTGATTTGAATATTATAAACATAGCAGTTTAGTCTCAAATGATCAGTTGCCATGGAATTTTGATATGATCAAAAGTCCGTCGCAATCACGTAGCGTACACGGATACTCGCCGGGTAAACTTAATAGACAGCTACGCCCTATAGCCCCGACCAAGTGACTGTAGGAGAACCCCGTCGCCGAAAGCATCCGTTCGGGTGCTCGCGGCAGCGGTGTTCCGCCTTAGTACACTTCGTCGACGGCATCTGGGGGTGCGGCCGTCTACTAAAGTTTGCGACGAGCATTCGATCAGGACGTCGGGAATCTTGTTGAATTGCCCGACTTGATATTGAAAAGAGTTTTCGATAAATGAGACTAAAATGCGGGTTTATAATTGTTAGGCATGCGATGTCTAAGGAATTCATTTGGATAGGCATGCGATGTCTAAGGAAGTTGCGGATTCCAACTGTTGTAGTTTTACACTTTCTTTTCTGTGACCGTAAGCGTAGTATGTGGTGTATCGCCGGCTTCGTTGCTATACATCAACGACAATCGGGATACGCATACTTGCTTACGTTGATGATATGAGATATTATGTGTTGCTGTGATATGTTATATTGGATCGTCGCGTTTTGAATAGCCGGGGGTTTTATGTGAGATGAAAGTTTTTCTTTTTCATTCATGTAAAATTCATTTGTATGTAATATTCTTTTATTGGGGCACTTCCAGGTAGCGGAAGATGTCACCGTTGTATATTATTTACTTTTCCGCATTAGGTAGACCCAAGGCGGGGAGCACAAGTAACCGGGTTCTAGGGTCCAGTGGGAGACCATCTCGAGGAGTCGAGACTGGGTCTCCTAACCCTAGAATTGGCAGTGTTGCTTGCCGCTCTCGTAGGGGTCTAGGGATGTGGGTTTGGCTATTCATCGCGACCGTGGAATCCGTGTTTTATACAGGCTCGTATTGAAAACACGGACGTCCTAGTATATCCAATATTTCATATATGTTCTTCTGCTGCAATGTTCTGTGATGAGATCATATTACTGCCTGAGACGAATGTTTATATTATATATATGAGATATATGTTATATTGCAGATTTCGTTTCAAAAAGAGATGCTTGCGAAGCATAATAAAATAGGACTTCATTAATGAGATTAATGAAATAAAAGAAACCTAAAGATGTTGTAGAAACTTGTTTTAAAAAATTGGTAGCTCTAGTTCTTGCTTTGCATAGCGGTGTTCCTTGTAGAACATCCAGCACCTTATTCGATAAGGAAAGGACCGAGATCCCTTCACCGGGAGTGACTCCTTTAGCAATAACTGGCAGATACTACAAACTCGGTTTGACTTTTGATTGCTTCTATAGTTCTTGCTTTGCATAGTGGTATTTGTGAAATATCCTGGACCTTATTCGATGAGGAAAGGGCCGACGATCCCTTCACCGGGAGTGACCCCTTTAGCAAAACTAGAAAAGCCTCAAAAACACTCCATTTAAAATCACTCGATTCTACAACGATATCAAGTTCATTACGCTCAGGGTTTTCTGAAAAACCTGCGTAGCCCTCCGTCATTTCAGATAGATATTATTTAGTATTCGTGCTATGTTTGTTGACTTAGTTAAGGCATAGTGTACGGTAGCTAAGTAATGTTTATCTGCTAAAACATGAGATGTGATTGGATTAGGGTATTCGTACGGCCTTGTTGACTCAGTTAAGGGTCGTACGGGTGGGTTTAATTCAATCGGGAAATGTACGGGTTGAACTTGACTTGCGATTTATGGTTTGTTGACTTAGTTAAGGTCATAGATCGCTAGGGGCAAAATATTATTGGGAATTTCAAGAGTTGAAATTTGCAATGAGATTGCATACCTTCTATTAGATAGTTGGATCCCGATACCCGCTGCGAGTAAGAGTTACTCCTGGGAGAGTTTTACACATTACAATTAGCCGATCAAGTAGGTGTCTAGAAAGGTGTTAACGGGGTTTTGCCTCTGGGAAAACGAGGTTTACTTTAATTAGGTTCGTGCGAAAGCACGGGGGACCTCCCTCAAAGTACCGACACTGGCCTGGCTGAAAGATTGGCGAACTTGTAGCGTGTAATTAATCCCGGCTAGTCTTTCCTTTTAGGGTTTGATGGAAGATTTGATTAAAACAGTGGGAGACATCCTGATTAGATATATTAGATAACCAATCTAATCTTGCAAGAGCATACGCTGAGTGTTTTTTTCTCTCTCTCTCCAGGTAGCGACCATATCACGCCTTAATCAAGATAATAAAACGGATATATTGACCGAACCCACTTATTATACTGAGCTGGGGAACGTTGGTCCCGCTCCAACTTATAATTGTTATAAGACAGAGCAGGAAATTGGGGATTACCAGAATTCCCGTGCAGCCCAAACGAAGAAAGTGCATGTTGATGCATCATCTTCGGGTGTGTTCATTACACAGAACTGTTTCTCAGTATCCTTTACGTCCTGGGTATGTGATACCGGATCAAGATCCCGTATATGTAATCTGTTACATGGGCTACAGATAGGTAGAGAACTGAGAACGGGTGATAAGTTTCATGAGACAGAAAACGGTGCAAGTGTTGCAGCCAAGTCTGTTGGTCACTATCACCCTGTATTACCAGAATACATTGATTCTGAACAAATGTTATTAGATACCGAACCTGATATACAAAATCATATCAGTCTCTTTATTAGTAAAGAAAGGATATAATTTTGTATTGTTGGATAATGTTTTGAACATTTCCTGTATCAAGAGTTGATCGGTTCAGGTACGTTATCTAAAAGCATTGACGTTCTAAATCAAACTACAGTTCTTAGTATACGGAACACACACAAGAGGAAGAGTTCAGAAATGAACGAATCCTTCTTGAGGTATTGTAGACTAGGTCATATCAATGCGACCCGACTAGCTAAGTTATATTTAGATGCATATTTAAATCTGTTTGAATTTACATCTTGTGAAACTTGCCAGTCATGTCACAAAGATAAGATGACCATAGCTCTGTTTATTGGAAATAGAGAAAGAGTTAGTGAACTTTTGGGATTGATACATGCTGATGTATGAAAGTCCCCTGTCTACATATGCCAGGATCGGTTTTTTGTACTTTATTACATTCTCTGATGATCTCTCAAGATTCAGACATATGTTCCTGTTGAAACACAAGTCCGAACCTTTTGAGATATTCACAGAATATAAATTAGAAGTAGAGAACCAAAATACGGGTAAAAGTATTATGTCCTATGATGTGATCAAGGAGGAGAATACTTAAGCACGGAATTCCTGGACTATTCTAAAGGAGAATGAGATTCTCTCTCAGCCTTACTCCTTCGTATACACCACAGCATGTCGGTGTATCGGGGTGGAGCATTAGCACCCTATTTGATATGGTGTGCTCTATGATGAGTACTACTGAGTTTCCTATTTCCTTTGGGGAGTTATGCACTTGAGAAGCTGCATACCTATTGAATAGGGTTCAAATCAAATCAGTTGCCTACCACTTCATATGTAATATGGAAAGGGAAGAGCCCATATCTTAAGCTTGTTAAGATTTGGGGTTGTCCGGCCTATGTCTAAAAGCAAAATCCGGACAAGCTCGAGGCAAGGTCTGTTATGTACAACTGGAAAGGTTCCAGCTATACAAAATGCAGCTGATGATTTGGTAGAACCAAAGGATTCAATAGTTTCAAACGAACCTCAGCCTCTCCGTCGATCTAGTAGGGTTCCTCACCCACCTGAGAGATACTTCGGTTTCTCTATGACAGTGGGAGCGAGGAATGCATCATGAGATGATGACCCAACTAGTTTCGAGCTGGCCATCAGGAGTATGACTCTGTAAGAATGGCTGGATGCTTATCGATCTGAGATGGAATCCTTATACACCAACAAAGTATGGACTTTGGTTGCTTTATCTGAAGGGTTAAATCCCCATCAGGAGCAAGTATATCTTGAGAAGATTACTTGGTGTACATGGAAAAGTTGAGACTTTCAAAGCTAGACTTGTTAAAGGTTTGCATCAAAGACCAGGTATGGATTATGTTGAAACCTTTTCTAAGGATCTATGCTTAAGTCCATCCAGATCCTACTTGCCACGGCTACATACCATGACTACGATATCTGGTGGTTGGGTGTCATGACTGCTTTTCTAAATGATGTTTTAGAAGAGAACGTCTATAAGTACACAGCCAGAGGGCTTCGTAGACAGTGGGAGCAGCGGAAACGTGTGCAAGATGTTTTATATGATAAAACAGGCATCGCGGAGTTGGAACATCTGTTTTGATGTGGTAGTCAAAGAGTTTGACTTCATCAAAATGGTAGATGAACCTTGTATATACAAAAAGGTAGTAGGGAGTATGGTGGTGATCCTCGTAGAGTACGTGGATGACATACTCTTGATAGGGAAAGAGTTTCCTATGCTACGCTCGGTCAATCTCCGCTTATCACAAGGATTCTCCATATAGGATCAAAATGATACCTCCTAAATCCTGGGTTTTGGATCTATGAGATAGATCTAATTGGATGTTAGATACTTACTAGTTGTAGTGAGATAGTATCAATCGATCCTGGGGAGAATCACTGGGAAGGTTCCAGGGTGATAAGGACGACTGAATGTCAGTCGCAGGCATTGTCTATACCCTCAGTGGAGGGACGGTATGTTGGAAGAGTTCCAAGCTAGATACCGTGACATACTAGACGATTAAAGGCAAGATACATCGTCACCAAGGATGCTACCAAAGAGGCAGTCTGGATATATATAAGTTCATAAGATGAACTTCGTTCCTACCATTGTGTGACAATGGAGTTGTGGCTTCAGCCAAGGAACTACCGTCCCATCAGAAATCCAGATATAATTCTTAGGCAGTATCACCTGATCATGGAGATGGTTGATCTCCAGGGAGATCGAGGTTAGGAGAGTAGACACAGAGGACAACAGCGCGAATCCACTCACAAAGGCCTTTTTCCCAGTAGAGACTTTTATGGGATGGTTGAGTATGAGATACTTCAACCGCAGCTAATTGTTGGGTATGCGATACCATAACAGATGGCTCTAGTGCAAGTGGGAGATTGTTAGTTATATGTATGCCCTAGAGGCCATTATTGTACATACGATGTATATTGTAGTGGATGCTAGGACATATATAGGGAGGACTTTCTTGCTCGACATGATAGTATGCTATCTGGTTGTACTTTATCTTAACATGTACTCTGATTGTCTCTATATTACAAGTTGATAAAGCCCTTAGGATATGTACTCGACTACTGGGACTATGATGAGATCATACAAGTGGGGCCACGGTAGTCGACGAGTACATCCTATAATTGTTCCTAGTCGAGGGTGTATCGAGACAGGGCATCGATATACCAGAGTAGACTAGCGTATACGCATCTTGACCCATATGATGTGCGATCGATGATCCCATATCCATCGATGTTTGTCATCAAGGATGGTGTACGGGTGCTCAGTGGAGACTGGGTACACTGGACGGACTCGCCGAGAACTCCCAGATAGTATTATACCATACGTCAGATGGCAGTTCTCCGGTGACACTGGTACAGAGTAGTCTGTTGACCCGAGATCGTCATAGAGTCTTGTGTGGTTCCCACTGTGCTTTGATTTCCATCATACCATGTCCAAGAGGGCGTGCAAAAATGTGGCTTTTGGGTACAGCCCCGAATCACATGGAGGCAATGAGCGATAGGAGGGGATTCGTCTCTCCCGGTATAGGGAGTTGATGTTGTGCTGTGTTCGATTGGCTATAACCGGAAATCCCTGGCCAGGGTTGCTGAGATTTACTGGTAAGTGTTATCAGTAGTTTCTCGAACTGTTATAGACCTCATATCGACACGACTTATCGAGCTACTGGGGTCTGACGTTTACCACCCCTAGGCGAGATATGCAACATATCAGACGACGAGACCGGACTGTACGGGAGTGTTACTGTTTGGATTCACAGGAGAATGTACATGCTTTCTTGTTGATCTTCTGAGCGCTCAATACCTGGGTAGCTGTTACGTTTAGCTGACCGCTTGCAGCTTGTGGGTGTTTGATATGATCATCACCTACTGCCGGCGTATTGACGATTCTTTAGAGTCCTACGCAGAGGTTTCTTGGCTCAGGCAAAACGGAGTAGGAGCACATATGTGATATGTGCGGGACCGAGGATAATGCGATATGTGATACCGTATTCAATTCTCTCGATATTTGATATCATCCGGGTTATCGGATCAAGTGTTGATTCGGTGAATCGGTACGGATAAATATTAGTCGGTTATATGCGATATAGCCGGATTGTCGGATCAAGTGTTGATTCGATAATTTAATGTATAATAATATATATGATATATTAAATTACATTAACTAATATTTGCTCACTAAAAGATTCTTTTTCTCACTCGGGTAATACATTGATATATATGCGATATATGTTAATTGTATTATTTTATTTGGTTACAATAAATATTATATATGTGATATATAATATTGTAACATGATATGATAACTAATGCAACTTGTTTAGTGGAGTTTAAACATGATTAGGGTTTGGATTAGGGTTAAGCTTTCTAGATGTTTCTAGAAGGTTTTCTTTTTGTTTTGGAAAAGATATTTACAAGTGACTCTTGCTTTAACCCAACCCAAACCCTAACCCTAGTCAATTCTCTACAATGGTTAAGTTAACCATGATTGCATTATTCTTCATATTAATCCTTTCTTATTCATCACAAAAGAAAATGGATCACTATTCTTCTTCTTCCTTCATTTTTTCATGAAAAAGCTTGCTAGATTTTTCCAAAGTGATGAATAAATATGAGAAAAAGATAAATAAAGAGAGCAAAAATCCTACTTCATCATCCTCATCTTCCCTTGCCATTTAGATGAGGGTGTTCACATCATTTCATGAGTGTTAGCTTGTGTTAAAGAAACTTCATGGTAGATCATCTTAGTATCGAAGATCGGAAGCAAAGGTTGCATCTTTCTCTTCGTGGAACCTTTGGAGAGTCCGGATCCCGATGATCGCAGCGAAGGGACCACAACACGGAGCATATGAAGTGAAGGACCGGATCTACAAATGTTGTAATCCCTCTCATTTATTGTTAAAGTGTTTAGCATGTTAGTTTTCGCCTAATCTCTAGTTTAAAGATCCGTATTCGGGTTGTTCGGCACGACTAATTTTTTAATCGGGCATGGTTGATACCTCGTAGACCCTTATGTGCGTGCCTAGCAACCCTACAACGCTATCCCGAAAGCTCGAGTGCCTAGCTCTGACCCTTGCCTCTCGACGTATCTATACGTACATGACTCCCGTCGGCATCCACATGATAACCGCTGAGTCATTGGTAATGTCACCGGATGGTATGGTTCCCCTGTAACTCATCGTCTAGCACCATGACCTCATTCTTGCCTCGGGGTACCTCCGGGCCCCACCATGTACCCGCCCACGGACCCCTCCATTCCTCGCGTGGGGTATATATATCAGAACCGATAAATCTCATGGTGGCTGCTGATATATCATATCAAGGGAAACCGGGTTTTTCAAATAATGCATAATTTCATGAACTCTCACGGTCCCCAAATCCAGAAAACATCATGAAAAATCCATAACTCAAATGCGAAAATCCATGAATATAATATATGCAACATAAACTGAAATGCAAGAATATAAAGGAAAAGCCGCTAATTAACCGCAACAAGTTAATATAAATATGATGCACTTCCTAATTTCTCTAATTCTAAATAACATCAGGTAAAGGTAAATATATAGCTATAACCAGATATATGTGCAACATAAAGGTATAGCAAGGTATATGTATCTACCTATAAGTAATGATGTAGTATACCCCTGGGTATAAGTGAAGTATGTGAGCAAGGTATACCTGTAGTTATGTCATTAAGTGTGTATGTACCTATCACTAATGGTATAATACTCTATAGGTATACCGGTATTAGCATATAAGTATATGAAGGCATATGTGTAAGCATGTGGATATATAGGTATGCTATATGTTATATGCGATAAGAAATATGAATCAATGTCTCAATGTCCCTAACCAAGCAATATCATATCTATCAGTGGGTTGTGCGTGACATGGCAATTATTGACGGTGTGTGTGGTATACAATCAGTGCTCGTGTAACATAGGCTGTCAATAATGGTGCAGTGTCCTAAGGATACTAGTCCAAGCACAACACTAGCTAAGCAGTAGGGTAAATGCACAATTCTAAATATGATATAGAATATGCGACAGAAATAACATCTCTAGCCCAGACGCATAACGCCATGCGGGTGATTCTCCTGTAGATGTTAAATCTACTCACCAACACTCCTGGCTAAGTGTAGCCAACCACCTGTTTGCCCTTTGTAGCAGTGTCCGAAGTCCCCGCCTGCGAACCTGCAACATTAAAACAATAACGCAAATATATATCAATAATAGACCCAAAACACGTATAAACTACATTAGACCGACGCAACAACACAAAACATACTCTCGAGAGTTCGTATCGTGGCTAACGTGCGTAGCGACATGACGAAACTAACCCAAGAGCAAAACCATACAAAGTGCACGATCCGTGTCGTATAACGTATCGCGCGGTCACAAAACACTAGAAACTACCTAAGTGATCCCAGATTTTGCATACAGAGAAAACTAAACAAACAAACAAGACCAAATACACCCAAACCCCAGCATAGACCTACCCTCAAAAACCCACACCCCAACTCCACCAAGGGGCCGAGGTCGTCGGATTCCTCTTCAGACATCGCCGGCCATGGCCGGTGGGATGGGTCTCGTGTCTCAGGTGGGGTCTTAGGTTCACAGGTACATCATAATTACTTTGTTTGGTTTTCTAGTAAAAAGTCTGGGTCACAGCAGATCACAGAGGTCACATATAGGCACTAAAAATACGATATTAAGCATCAAACTACACATTACACTATCTAAACTGAAACTAACTAACTACAAAGCACAAAAACTAAATAAAGAAGAGATAGAGATCATTACCTAGCCAAAAGAACACAAAGATCCAAGCTTTGCATGCTCCAAGGCATCCAAGAGGCAATATCCAAGAAAAGATGTGATTTTGTGAACTTTTGTGTGAATTTGTGATGAATTGGGTGAGGGAAAGAGAGTGTTCAGTTGCAAATGAGAGAGAGATGAAATAATAAAAGAGAGAGAGAAATGAGAGTGTGTGTGAGGATATGAGAGAGGGAGGTGAGTGTAGGGTGAGAATGAGAGTGAGTGTATCACTAGCATTAATGCATCATTAATGCATTCATACACACATCATCACTCCAAAGAAATATCTTCTCACTCACACAAAAGATCAAGGGATTAGGATTAAGGATTAAGCAAAGGGTTTAAATCTAGGATTTGGTTAAGTGTCATGGTTGCTAAGATCAAAATTAGCACAAACAAAACCACACACTTACGTGCACACGTGCATGCATGCTTATAACAAATAATAATAAGTTATTAATTAAATGTTAAAAAATGTGAGGAACCTGAATTGGTAAAATTTTTACAGTAAACCCGCATTAACGTCTAAACGAATACTAACCGAAATCTAAGGCGTTACAATCTCCCCCCTTATAAAAATTCGTCCCCGAATTTAAAATTCTTGCTCAGCGTACCTTCAAAGAGAAGATTACAAACTCTCCTATCTCGCTCACAGCCTCCCAAGTGATCACCTCACTATACGGCTACGTCCAAGAATACCCTTCACAGATGGCAAGACCCTTGACCGAAGTTTCTCCACCTGCCGAGCCATTAACATAATTGGCTGCTGGTGAAAGAAAGATCGCGTCCAAGCTAAATGGTCTGGTGCTGAATCATGTGAGAAAGGTCATGAAGGTAATTGCAAAGTATCGACACAAGGAATACGGGGTGAATACTCAATAATCTGGGCGGAAGTGCCAAATTAAAGGCAACTGAACTAACTCACTTTAAGGATCTTAAAAGGACCTATAATCCTGGGATAAGCTTCCCAAAACTCAACATGTCATTCATCGAAAAATCCGTAGGAATACATGATCTCCTACTGCGAACCTAAGTCTGCGACCACCATGGTCGGCATAAGACCTCTGTCCGCAATGGACTACTCTCATCCTGACCTAAACCAACTGTAGGGTTCCTAGGCACACTCAAGAGGTTCCACAAGGCATCAACCATGCCAAACAAAAATTTTCCGGTGCCGAGAAACCCTAATATAGATCGTTAACTAGAAGTAAAGGCGAAAAGCGAGCAAGCAAACAACTTTGCTAATAAGTGATAGGGATTACAACCTTTGTAGATCCGGTCCACCGCTTTTTTAGCTCCGTGTTGACGTCCCTCCGCTGCGATCACCGGGTCCCGGACACTAGCGATGGTTTCGTCGGAGAAATGATCGGGCTAGGTCATTTACTTCGAGGCCGAAGATGATCTACGTCGGGGAGACTCAAACTCAAGCTATTCCTTCACTCGGTCGAAAACTTTGTGAAGAGAACACCCTATACTACATGGCAAGTGGTAGAGGATGAAGAAATAGAAAGTGGGTTCACTTTAGAATTGGATTTCTCACTCTTTTTCTCATGATGCCATTGGAGCTAGCAAGCTTTTTCAAGCTTGATGAAGATGATGAAGAAGAAAGAATGATATCCATTAAAAGAATAATATGAACACTTATCCTTTTAATCATGGCACCATGGTTGAGTTAAGCCCTCATGCTTAACTCATGTAGAGAATTAACCATAGCATAAGGTTAAGGGTTGGGTTAGCTAATATCTTAAGCAAATGACAAAGAGTTGACTTTGTCAATGTTCATCAAGCTTCATGAAGCTTGATAACTTTGACCAAAGTCACACTCTTTTGTTATATGCTAAGTTAAATAGTAAACCCTAATCTAACCTTGATATGGTTCAAGTCTCATACACACAACTTGTTTGTATCATCAAGCATGATACAAACATGTACACTTGCATATATCACATATAAACAATGTACACTTTCAAGTGAGAAAATCAATCTTAAGTGAACCAATACTAGTTAATGTAAAGTAATATATCAAATATATAATTATACATTAAATCATTAAATCAACACTTGATTTAACGATCCGGTCATATCGCATATAACCGACTAATATCATGTGTATCAATGTATCGAATCAACACTAGATTCGGTAACCCGGCTATATCACATATAGCCGACCGATGATACAAATCGCGAGAATAGAATACAGTATCACATACTGGTATTATTCTCGGTCCTGTACATATCTCATATGCGCTCCTATTTCGTTTCGCTTGAGCCAGGAAACCCCTGTGTAGGACTCTAAAGACTCGTCAATACGCCGGCAGTAGGTGATGATCATATCAAACACCCACAAGCCGCAAGCGGTCTGCTAAACGTAACGGCCACCTGGGTAATTGTAAAATCTCAAAAAAAAATAATAATAATAAAATATTATTTTTGGAAATTTTTATAATTTAATATTAATATTTATTGAATATTTTAATATTTTAGTATTATTAAATACAAATAAATGGTAAAAATTTTAGAAAAATTATGGAAAATTCTAAAATAGGGTATTTTGTGGAATTATGTTATTTTAAAGTTTTTATGATTGATTATATGCTAATTTAGTGCTAATCGCGATTAAAAATCGCTAATTGGATTTTTGGATTTTTTGTGTAAAAATGTGCACATATCATTTTCCACACTTGTTACACTTGTGTTACTTTTCTATTGCCATGGTTGTTCTTTTGGGTTCACTATTTGAGTGAGAAGAAAAGAAAAGGGAAAAGGAAATGGAATGATGATGAGAGAGAAAGAGGGTAGGTATAGGTCAACTTTTCTCTTTTGAAGCCATGCTCCCATCATTTCTTCACTCTCATTTCTCTCTCCCCTCTTAAGAGAGCTGCTGCTGCTCCTGCTCCTCTTCTCACATCCCTCCTCTTCAATCTCTAAAAAACATCTTGAATCCAACCCCGAAACCCCATTTCCTCTTCACAAAACATGCTCACAAGCTCGAGAGGATCGTTTTGGACTAAGAAAGGGCTGATCTTGAGGACTTTGAGCAACTCAAGAAAATTCTTGAGTTGCCAAAGAAGGTAATTTCTGCACCCTAGAGTAGTATTTCAATTTCCTTGTGCATCTATACTAGTTTCATATCGATATGGTGTCGTTGTGGACTTTGGAGAATTTAAGTTAGGGTTTAGGGTTTGATCTGAACTAAAAGGTGAATTGAGGTGTAATTAGAGGTTATAACCCCTGGTGTGATGTTATATTGGATTAAACTAGAGTGTAAAACCCAGAATACGGATTTAGTGAATCGATATCGGGAAAAACTGTAAATCTGTCACTGTTTTTGGAGATCTGCTATCACCCGAGACGTCTGAAAATAAAATTGAGTTGACAGTGAGATGTGCAGATACCCTAGAACCACCACCCAAAGCCCCAGCCCCTGGACCCACTTCCTGGCCGCAGATAAATCCCATCTGGCCGCAAATTGCGGCCAGAGCATGGGTTCTGGTGCTCGTTTTGGTTCTGTAGCCTTATACCCTATAAACTTGACCCCTGGCATGTATAGATTTGTCTAGCTTGACCTAGGGTAAAATCTGGAGCATTTTTCCTTAGTTGCTGTTTTGGATTCGTGTTTCCGTATTCCGTATTTTCAATTCTGAATTTGTGTATTTCGTTTTACCTCGACTTTTTGGCGTTTATACGACGATATCGAGGATTGATCGATGGTTTTGAAGGCGTGCCCGTAGGTTCTAACCTATAGGCCCCTTATCGTATCATTTTGGGTTTCGTGTGCCGTTTTAGATTTGCTTGGGTTTTAATACGCATTTGCGAAACGTTAATGTGTAGGTACCCCATGAAGACTTCGGGACGACAAGAAAGCACGTGGCGGCGTCGACAAATGAAGACCCAAGGTGAGTAGATTATATCTACATGGGGAATTCGGGTGGATGGCGTATAGCACCCCCGCAGTCCGTAGTTGATAGATTATATATATTATATATGATAGTTATAGTATGACATGGTTATTTTTTTAGGGGTATTATGGATAGTTTAGGGTTAGAAGTTAACTAGTGTAGTTCATAGTCGCGGACCCTAGAATAGATTTACACCTACACGTACACCCTTGCATATTCATTATACTTGCACTGCGTTTGATGATATTGGACGACATTGGAGATGAGTCGATGATATTGGGCATCGTGCTGCGAGATCGGTGATTTGATATGATTCGTATTTGGGATACGACATGTGTTTCTTACGGGCTTTGGATGTGTGTTTACCCCCGCATTCATACTTTATAGATGGTATCGATTTGTACTAGACTTAGATCAGTACCCCAGATTGCGTGATATGATGATAATGATACCTGATATTTGATGAGAGGAATGTGATATTTACCCGTACCCAGCTATTGGGATGCCGTACGACGATTTACCGTACGAGCTTTATATTGATGATAGATCCGCACTCATGACTTGAGGATGTCATGTGATATACTGTATCGTACGCGATACTACTGAGGCGGGATCACTGACCACTACATATATATATCGACTCAGATTTAGGTGGTTTCCATACCCCTCCCGATTGACCTGATACTTAGATCAGTAGTTTGCATAGTAGAGGTTAGGCTAGACCCGAGTCATACCTATTTCAAAAGCTACGAATCAGGAATATCTTGAAGACAAATAAAGGGATTCTACGGATACTTTAAAAAGGTGTATCTTTTCTTAAAAACACCGTAGCCCTTATTTTACTAAAAACCCTGATTCGTCTTATTTCAAATGGCATAATCGCATGACATATACACATTGATGTAGACACTTCACTTTTGCGTTGTTTTATTTGATTCCGCATTTTCAGTACTATTCGCATTGCATATCATGGGTTATTGCTATGTTACCATCATGCTGTTAGGACACCAGCACCATTATCGATGATGCGTATGTTCCACGTACACTTGCTTGCCGGCTCACACACTTCATCATCGATAATTGCCATGTCACTACACTGTAGTACTGTTGCATTCAGGATACGACCCTTGCATGGCATACTTGTATACATACTCATTGTACACTTATATTTGTACACATACTTTTTGCACATACACAGATGATATTTCTAGATTTGGGAACCGCAAGATACTCTTTAAAACCGATTCATTTTAAAAGAGCGGCTTCCCCAATATGTGCATATCACTATTCCTTGTTACATGATATATCAATATGCTTACATTCTTTTATATGTCGCATATGTCATGTTTTCTGATTTTACGCATCGAGATATGTTGCTTCCATGATATTTCTGGATTTGGGAACCGTGGCTAATTCAACTGAGAATATGTATTGTCTTTAAAAACCCGGTTTCCCTTGATATGATATTTCAGTGCGTCCACCATGTGTTTTCTCGGTTCTGAGAGTGGTATATGAAACCCGATTCGAGGAGCGGTAGGCACCGTCTGTGGGTACATGGTGGACCCGGTAAGGTACCCCGGGGCAAGAAGACTCGTATATGTTAGACGGTGAGCCTGGCAGGGGAGCACTACCTACCGGTGATAGTATTTGGACTCGGCGGTTATCGTGGGGATACTGACCGGAGTATGTACGTATGGATACGTCGGAATTCGAGGGTCGAAGCTGGGCACTCGGGTTTTCGAGGTAGCGTATGATACGTACCTATCAGGGCCAGTCTTGGTGACAGCGCCTGATAGACGAGGATTTACGTGCCGATGCTAGGCACAGGTTTCATGATGTTTTCAAGTGTCGATGCTAGGCACTCAGGTTCCATGATTTGATTATATCCTCATATTTCCATGCATATGCTTTACGATATTTGCATGCATGATGCTTATTGTCATTGGGTGACAGGTGGACGGGATCCACATACATTCAGACTTTTATTACATTGATCTTACTTCATTTGTATATATAACAGGGTATGAGGGCGCTGTTATATATACCCTTACACCAATATTAGTAGAATGGGACGCTAATATATGTGTATTGATATTCATTTTTGATACTTCATCATATTTATTTCATGCAGACATACCCTATACTTATGACATATTATTACCTGAATACTTGGCAATACATACATGTTTAGATGTTACATTGCCACCTTGTCATGCTTCAGACTTACTCTTGAGGATTATATTATATACTGATTGTTTTGACCTAGGATTATGTCTTGCATTCGGTTTCTGCTTGTAGATGTTTTCTATTCACGAGTTGGCAACTCACCCCCGTTGTGCCACAGTTCTTGCAGGTTTGCCGTACAGGTTCCATTGCGGCATTTCTGGCACACTGCTTCTTTTGCGGGTGATTTGCTTTGGTAGGTGGGTTCTTTTGCATCAAGAACCAACATTGTACTTGTATTATTCATTGTATCTAGAATTCCATCAACCAAAACTTGTATATTGTTTCAGACTTAGACATTAGTGTTGTATTATTTCGACCTTAGAGTCGTGCTTAGTAGTATTACGGTTTTCATGCTTTTGAGCTTTCTTTCTGAGTTTTGATCCTCGCCGTTCGGCGTTGTATATTATATTGCTTGTGTGGTTGTGACCGTCGATTGACGAAGAGCTAGCTCCCGCTTGGGGATGCCTTTTATCATTGCATACATATATATTGTTATTCTTATTGTACCCCGTTCGGGGCCAGTTTTTACAAAAGAAACTCTGCCGAAATTTTTAGAAAGGACTTTACATTTTTTTTAAATGCATATTCGGCTTAGTTATTTAAAAACCTTGACTTCAAACATGTTTTTCTTCACTTCTTTAAAACAGTTTTCTTATTTACTCTTAAAATGGTTTTAGATTTCTGGGCTTTTGGCTTACTTGGATCAGATGGAGTCCTATAGACTTCATATGGTTCAGGTGCCAGTCACGTGCTCTTTTTGGGTCATGACAAAGTTGGTATCAGAGCGCTAGGTTAACCTTGGTTCAAGTCTAAGTTTGACTATGTGGAGCCTAGGGCATCTATATATATATATACGGAACTTAGGCTTGACCTTACGGAACTTGGACTTAGTCGAGGGGGTATTAGACCCGAACTTTTTTTTCCGCGTAGGATGACCCTTGGTTGATGGAGTAGGTGACTGTAGTAGAGTGACATACCGTGGGTATGTTCCGCGGCATACTAACGACACGCCATTCCGCTTAAGGAGCCTTAGGATGTACATTTCCTTGCACAGTATTATATTCATTCCTGATCTATCTTCATCGATACTGGTTGTGATTTTGCTGCTACGATCACACGGGCAGAGAGAGCTACGGCTAGAGTTGCGTCAGCATGAGCTTGTCATGGACAAGGACTGACCAGGGCGTCATTCCAGAGACTTACGATTGCATTGAGAGGCGTCGTCTTATTGTGTTTTCACGCCATGAGCGTATGATGGGTCACCTTTACGAGATTTCTCAGACGTGCCGTTTGGTACCAGAGGATCAGGCTACAGCTACAGGCCAGCAAGGACGTGATGACCATTGATATATCGCTTACTCAGGATGATTGAGGCACTGTTCAGCGTGCAGACGAGCGAGCCAGTTATTGCTGCGAACGATGAGATATCGCCCCAGATGATGGAGCTATTGCAGTACGAGATTGTGCTTGGAGATATGATGGAAGGTCGCTAGTCACTTGAGGATAGATGACTAGGACATGTGGTTCATTCGCTTGCCGATGCGAGGTCATCAGTTAGATTGTTTCCAGCTAGAGACGACTTCACGTGGAGATGTTGGGAGTTAACAGAGACGATCGAATGTCAGGAGCCCATTTTCCAAGTTTAAAGTATACGGAAAGACATGCAGGCGATACTATGGACCCTCTAGAAGAATGAAACCCTAACTCGACTTAATGACCGTGTGAAAGCCTTTGAACCTTAGGGTTTGCGGCAGTTCCGCGGCGCCATTAGTGAGGCTTGGGTTTGCCCTTCTACGGCTGGACCACCGACGCTGTGGCATGTACTCGATACTATTAAACTGTACTCAAGATGTTGATCTCTTGGGGGATTATGAGGTTCTGACGAGTCGATCGAATATTTCGACATCATTCGGATATCATGTGATGGGACACACTGCTTGGGAGACTCTAGATGCGAGCATAGCCGTTGGATCGCAGTCCGTGCAGCCACGATGAGACGAGTCCAAATCAGTCGACATTGAAGCAGAGTGAAGTAAAGAATTCGCAAGAGATTTCGACGAGATGACGCTCCACTCCGCTGACATCGGAGGTGCGATACACATGCAGATGCGTAGTATATGGATATACCTTCCAGGAGGAGTCGCGAGGAATATTCTACCATTCCGGAACAAGAAACAGATGTAGAAAAGATAATAACTTCCGGGAAATTCGGCAGAAATGATATTTGAGAGAGACCTCGACAGGACCTTTCTAGATTGTTCTACGAGAAGACCTGGACCCAGGAGTGGTTATATTGCGCACAGCCAGCAGGCCAAGTTTGGCATCGTCAACGAGATAGTTGACCAGGTTCGGATAAAGGACCTCACCCAGTTGCGTTGTGAGTTGATCGAGAATGGACGAGTATGGAGTTTTCCTCCGTTGGTTGGGACGCGTTCCCGAGGACCTGTTCGGCCAGACATCTTCTACGGAATGATGAAGCTACAGAGTACGCGATTTCGAGTCCGTGCGATAGACTTCGGATTGAACGTGGCCGAGAACAGGGCGGTGCATAGATAGCATGACGTGACGTCATAGTGGACGACAGTAAAGATAAGTGGAAACCAGAGGTGCATGTGCGACGCTGACGAGCTGTCATTACTTTCCGTCGAGGCTAGAGACCTGATATGCTTACAGAGGCATTGGGATACGACCCGTTTCCGAGGAAATATGTGTGGAACACGCAGATGTCCAGAACACGAGAAGAGATTATGCAAGAGTGCCAGCCTCCGTACAGATCGGCATAAGCAAGATCGGAAGAGACCTTGAGTAGGATTCCTTCCAGGACACTACTGCAATGATATTTGCACCCAGGATCAGGTGTGTCACGTGCATTCAGAGAGCCAGAGGCCGACGCCAGTGATATGCTGTTTTACGAGTGGTCGTGATGATTGACCGAAAGATGATCAGAGGAGTGCCAGAATGGAATCGTCCCCGTTAGCACACCTGACAGGGCCGATGAGCCGATGGATCGCGAGATTGGTAATCCACAGAGCAGATAAAGACACAGAGACAGAGGACGCTAGACCGTGAGCAAGAGGCAAGTAGAGATCTTGCGCTGCCAGCATTGGATGCGCCTACACCTTCTCGACTTTGAAGGAAGGACTACCGACGACGGTAGTTATGATTTGTGATTTTGTGATTTGATTATCATGTATCCGTCATCTTAGATTTCGGTATTTTGGGCGTTCTGTTTGCATGATTTAGTCTTGATGACTGAGTTTTATGATATTTGTTTTCTTGCACCCATTGGATATTTATATTTTGCGCATAGTTATTACATTTGAGATATTGATTGTGATTTCATGCCTATTTTATGCCAGTGATGTGATTTACGTTTCCAGCATAGTTTTCATGCACCTTTAGTATTTTGATATACGATTCTGGTGCACGCCAGATGCACTGAATCGAGATTCTTCGTGCATGTCAAATGCACCTGATATTGCTGTCAGGCACACACGTTGCCTACGACAGATATTTCGTGCACACCCGTTGCACCTTGATGTTGTTTCTATGGCACATTCATGGATTTTGATTTCCGTGCGCACCAGATGCACCGGATATTCATATGTACATTTTGAGATTTATTCCTTATGGAGCATTACGTTTTATGATAATTGCTATGTGTTTCATACTGAGCGGGACTAGTCAGAAGACAGTACCCGCATACTTTTGCATGTATTTACTTTAGCTATTTACACATACAGATTTCATATATACATGTATAATTTTGATATACCATATTTGTTTGTTTTGAATTTGACATTGTCTTTATCATGACTCCGATGATTGCGGGATGCTTGACGGAGTTTTGTTTTTGAGCTATCTGCTCATTACTTATGCGCATGCATTGCGCTAAGATGCATTTATATATTGATGGTTTCGGAGCCCCGACGACTTGGACATTTTGTTTTTTTTGAAATGTTTTAGAATTTGGGGGTTTAAATTTAAATTCGGGGACCGAATTTCTTTAAGGGGGGGAAGATTGTAACATCTCAAAAAAAATAATAATAATAAAATATTATTTTTGGGAATTTTTATAATTTAATATTAATATTTATTGAATATTTTAATATTTTAGTATTATTAAATACAAATAAATGGTAAAAATTTTAGAAAAATTATGGAAAATTCTAAAATAGGGTATTTTGTGGAATTATGTCATTTTAAAGTTTTTATGATTGATTATATGCTAATTTAGTGCTAATCGCGATTAAAAATCGCTAATTGGATTTTTGGCTTTTTTGTGTAAAAATGTGCACATATCATTTTCCACACTTGTTACACTTGTGTTACTTTTCTATTGCCATGGTTGTTCTTTTGGGTTCACTATTTGAGTGAGAAGAAAAGAAAAGGGAAAAGGAAATGAAATGATGATGAGAGAGAGAGAGAGGGTAGGTATAGGTCAACTTTTCTCTTTTGAAGCCGTGCTCCCATCATTTCTTCACTCTCATTTCTCTCTCCCCTCTCAAGAGAGCTCCTGCTGCTCCTGCTCCTCTTCTCACATCCCTCCTCTTTAATCTCTAAAAAACATCTTGAATCCAACCCCGAAACCCCATTTCCTCTTCACAAAACATGCTCACAAGCTCGAGAGGAACGTTTTGGACTAAGAAAGGGCTGATCTTGAGGACTTTGAGCAACTCAAGAAAATTCTTGAGTTGCCAAAGAAGGTAATTTCTGCACCCTAGAGTAGTATTTCAATTTCCTTGTGCATTTATACTAGTTTCATATCGATATGGTGTCGTTGTGGACTTTGGAGAATTTAAGTTAGGGTTTAGGGTTTGATCTGAACTAAAAGGTGAATTGAGGTGTAATTAGAGGTTATAACCCCTGGTGTGATGTTATATTGGATCAAACTAGAGAGTAAAACCCAGAATACGGATTTAGTGAATCGATATCGGGAAAAACTGTAAATCTGTCACTGTTTTTGGAGATCTGCTATCACCCCAGACGCCTGAAAATAAAATTGAGTTGATAGTGAGATGTGCAGGTACCCTAGAACCACCACCCAAAGCCCCAGCCCCTGAACCCACTTCCTGGCCGTAGATAAATCCCATCTGGCCGCAAATTACGGCCAGAGCATGGGTTCTGGTGCTCGTTTTGGTTCTGTAGCCATATACCCTATAAACTTGACCCCTGGCATGTATAGATTTGTCTAGCTTGACCTAGGGTAAAATCTGGAGCATTTTTCCTTAGTTGCTGTTTTGGATTCGTGTTTCCGTATTCCGTATTTTCAATTCTGAATTTGCGTATTTCGTTTTACCTCGACTTTTTGGCGTTTATACGACGATATCGAGGATTGATCGATGGTTTTGAAGGCGTGCCCGTAGGTTCTAACCTATAGGACCCTTATCGTATCGTTTTGGGTTTCGTGTGCCGTTTTAGATTTGCTTGGGTTTTAATACGCATTTGCGATACGTTAATGTGTAGGTACCCCATGAAGACTTCGGGACGACAAGAAAGCGCGTGGCGACGTCGACAAATGAAGACCCAAGGTGAGTAGATTATATCTACAGGGGGAAGTCGGGTGGATGGCGTATAACACCCCCGCAGTCCGTAGTTGATAGATTATATATATTATATATGATAGTTATAGTATGACATGGTTATTTTTTTAGGGGTATTATGGATAGTTTAGGGTTAGAAGTTAACTAGTGTAGTTCATAGTCGCGGACCCTAGAATAGATTTACACTTACACGTACACCCTTGCATATTCATTATACTTGCACTGTGTTTGATGATATTGGACGACATTGGAGATGAGTCGATGATATTGGGCATCGTGCTGCGAGATCGGTGATTTGATATGATTCGTATTTGGGATACGGCATGTGTTTCTTGCGGGCTTTGGATGTGTGTTTACCCCCGCATTCATACTTTATAGATGGTATCAATTTGTACTAGACTTAGATCAGTACCCCAGATTACGTGATATGATGATAATGATACCTGATATTTGATGAGAGGAATGTGATATTTACCCGTACCCAGCTATTGGGATGCCGTACGACGATTTACCGTACGAGCTTTATATTGATGATAGATCCGCACTCATGACTTGAGGATGTCATGTGATATACTATATCGTACGCGATACTACTGAGGCAGGATCACTGACCACTACATATATATATCGACTCAGATTTAGGTGGTTTCCATACCCCTCCCGACTGACCTGATACTTAGATCAGTAGTTTGCATAGTAGAGGTTAGGCTAGACCCGAGTCATACCTATTTCAAAAGCTACGAATCAGGAATATCCTGAAGACAAATAAAGGGATTCTACGGATACTTTAAAAAGGTGTATCTTTTCTTAAAAACACCGTAGCCCTTATTTTACTAAAAACCCTGATTCGTCTTATTTCAAATGGCATAATCGCATGACATATACACATTGATGTAGACACTTCACTTTTGCGTTGTTTTATTTGATTCCGCATTTTCAGTACTATTCGCATTGCATATCATGGGTTATTGCTATGTTACCATCATGCTGTTAGGACACCAGCACCATTATCGATGATGTGTATGTTCCACGTACACTTGCTTGCCGGCTCACACACTTCATCATCGATAATTGCCATGTCACTACACTGTAGTACTGTTGCATTCAGGATACGACCCTTGCATGGCATACTTGTATACATACTCATTGTACACTTATATTTGTACACATACTTTTTGCACATACACAGATGATATTTCTAGATTTGGGAACCACAAGATACTCTTTAAAACCGATTCATTTTAAAAGAGCGGCTTCCCCAATATGTGCATATCACTATTCCTTGTTGCATGATATATCAATATGCTTACATTCTTTTATATGTCGCATATGTCATGTTTTCTGATTTTACGCATCGAGATATGTTGCTTCCATGATATTTCTGGATTTAGGAACCGTGGCTAATTCAACTGAGAATATGTATTGTCTTTAAAAACCCGGTTTCCCTTGATATGATATTTCAGTGCGTCCATCATGTGTTTTCTCGGTTCTGAGAGTGGCATATGAAACCCGATTCGAGGAGCGGTAGGCACCGTCTGCGGGTACATGGTGGACCCGGTAAGGTACCCCGGGGCAAGAAGACTCATATATGTTAGACGGTGAGCCTGGCAGGGGAGCACTACCTACCGGTGATAGTATTTGGACTCGGCGGTTATCGTGGGGATACCGACCGGAGTATGTACGTATGGATACGTCGGAATTCGAGGGTCGAAGCTGGGCACTCGGGTTTTCGAGGTAGCGTATGATACGTACCTATCAGGGCCAGTCTTGGTGACAGCGCCTGATAGACGAGGATTTACGTGCCGATGCTAGGCACAAGTTTCATGATGTTTTCGAGTGTCGATGCTAGGCACTCAGGTTCCATGATTTGATTATATCCTCATATTTCCATGCATATGCTTTATGATATTTGCATGCATGATGCTTATTGTCATTGGGTGACAGGTGGACGGGATCCACATATATACAGACTTTTATTACATTGATCTTACTTCATTTGTATATATAACAGGGTATGAGGGCGCTGTTATATATACCCTTACACCAATATTAGTAGAATGGGACGCTAATATATGTGTATTGATATTCATTTTTGATACTTCATCATATTTACTTCTTGCAGACATACCCTATACTTATGACATATTATTACCTGAATACTTGGCACTACATACATGTTTAGATGTTACATTGCCAACTTGTCATACTTCAGACTTACTCTTGAGGATTATATTATATACTGATTGTTTTGACGTAGGATTATGTCTTGCATTCGGTTTCTGCTTGTAGATGTTTTCTATTCACGAGTTGGCAACTCACCCCCGTTGTGCCACAGTTCTTGCAGGTTTGCCGTACAGGTTCCATTGCGGCATTTCTGGCATACTGCTTCTTTTGCGGGTGATTTGCTTTGGTAGGTGGGTTCTTTTGCATCAAGAACCACCATTGTACTTGTATTATTCATTGTATCTAGAATTCCATCAACCAAAACTTGTATATTGTTTCAGACTTAGACATTAGTGTTGTATTATTTCGACCTTAGAGTCGTGCTTAGTAGTATTACGGTTTTCATGCTTTTGAGCTTTCTTTCTGAGTTTTGATCCTCGCCGTTCGGCGTTGTATATTATATTGCTTGTGTGATTGTGACCGTCGATTGACGAAGAGCTAGCTCCCGCTTGGGGATGCCTTTTATCATTGCATACATATATATTGTTATTCTTATTGTACCCCGTTCGGGGCCAGTTTTTACAAAAGAAGCTCTGCCGAAATTTTTAGAAAGGACTTTACATTTTTTTTTTTAAATGCATATTCGGCTTAGTTATTTAAAAACCTTGACTTCAAACATGTTTTTCTTCACATCTTTAAACCAGTTTTCTTATTTACTCTTAAAATGGTTTTAGATTTCTGGGCTTTTGGCTTACTTGGATCAGATGGAGTCCTATAGACTTCATATGGTTCAGGTGCCAGTCACGTGCTCTTTTCGGGTCGTGACAGTATTGAGCGATCAGAAGATCAACGAGCAAGCCCGCTCACTCTCCAGTGAATCCAACGAGTAACACTACCGTACAGTCCGCTCTGTTCGTCTGATATGTCGCATATCTCGTCTAGGGGTGGTAAACGTCAGACCCCAATAACTCGATAAGTCGTGTCGATACGAGGCTCATAACGAGTCGAGAAACTACTGGTAACACTTACCAGTAAATCCCTAAAGCAGCCTTGGCTAAGGACTTCCTGTTATAGCCAATCGAACACTGCGCAACATCAACTCCCTATACCGGGAGAGACGAAACCCCTCCTATCGCTCATTGCCTCCATGTGATTCGGGACTGTACCCAAAAGCCACCTTTTTGCACGCCTTCTTGGACGTGGTATGATGGAAATCAAAGCACAGTGGGAATCACACAAGACTCTATGATGATCTCGGGTCTGCAGACTAACCTGTACCAGTGTCACCAGAGAACTGCCATCTGACGTAAGGTATAATACCATCTGGGAGTTCTCGGCGAGTCCGTCCAGTGTACCCAGTCTCCACTGAGCACCCGTATATCATCTCTGATGTCAAACACCAATGGATATGGGATCATCCATCGCCCATCTGTATGGGTCGAGAAGCTACACGCTAGTCTACTCTGGTATATCGATGCTCCGTCTCGATACACCCACGACTAGGGACTTTGAAGGATGTACTTATGGACTACCATGTCCTCACTAGTATGATCCGCATCATAGTCCAGGTAGTCAAGTACACATCCTAAGGGCATTACCAACATGTAACAGAGAGACAATCAGTGTACACGTTAAGGTAAAGAGTAACCGGATAGCATACTATCATATCGAGCAAGAAAGTCATCCCTATATATGTCCAAGCATCCACTACAATATACATCCTATGTATAGTAATGGCCTATAGGGCATACATATAACTAACAATCTCCCACTTGCACTAGGGCCATCTGATAGCAGTGGTTGTAGTATCTCATACTCAATCATCCCATAAAATCTCTCTCTGGGAAAATGCCTTTCTTGAGTGGATCCGCCGTGTTGTCCTCTGAGTCTACTCTCCTAACCTCGATCCCCTGGAGATCAACTATCTCCATGATCAGGTGATACTGCCTAAGAATATGTCTGGATCACTGATGGGACGGGCGTTCCTTGGCATAAGCCACAACTCCATTATCACACAATGGGAGGAACGAAGTTCATCTTATGAACTAATATACACCCAGACTTCCTCTTTGGTAGCATCTTTGGTAACGATGTATCTTGCCTTTAATCGTCTAGTATGTCACGGTATCTAGCTTGGAACTCTTCCAACATACCGTCCCTTTACCGAGGGTAAAGACAATGCCTGCGACTGACATTCAGTCGTCCTTATCACCCTGGAACCTTTCCAGTGATTCTCCCCAGGATCGATTGATACCAACTCACTACAACTAGTGAGTATCCTAACATCCAATTAGATCGATCTCATAGATCCAAAACCCAGGATTTAGTAGGTATCACTTTGATCCTATATGGAGAATCCTTATGATAAGCGGAGATTGACCGAGCGTAGCATAGGAAACTCCTTCCCTATCAAGAGTATGTCATCCACGTACTCTACGAGGATCACCACCATACTCCCTACTACCTTTTTTTTATATACAAGGTTCATCTACCATTTTGATGATGTCAAGCTCTTTGACTAACTCATCAAAACAGATGTTCCAACTCCGCGATGCCTGCTTTATCACATAAAACATCTTGCACACGTTTCCGCTGCTCCCACTGTCTACGAAGTCCTCTGACTGTGTACTTATAGACTTTGTCTTCTAAATCATTATTTAGAAAAGCAGTCATGACACCCAACCGCCAGATATCGTAGTCATGGTATGTAGCCGTAGCAAGTAGGATCTGGATGGACTTAAGCATAGCTACTTAGAAAAGGTTTCATTATAATCCATACCTGGTTAATGATGCAAACCTTTAGCAAGTCTAGCTTTGAAAGTCTCAACTTTTCCATGTACACCAAGTAATCTTCTCAAGATATACTTGCTCCTGATGGGGATTTAACCCTTCAGATAAAGCAACCAAAGTCCATACTTTGTTGGTGTATAAGGATTCCATCTCAGATCGATAAGCATCCAACCATTCTTACAAAGTCCTACTCCTAATGGCCAGCCCGAAACTAGTTGGGTCATCATCTCATGATGCAATCCTCGCTCCCACTATCATAGAGAAACAGAAGTATCTCTCAGGTGGGTGAGGAACCCTACTAGATCGGCGGAGAGGCTGAGGTTCGTTGGTTACTATTGAATCCTTCGGTTCTACCAAATCATCTGCTGCAGTTTGTATAGCTGGAATATTTCCAGTTCTACATAACAGACCTTGCCTTGAGCTTGTCCGGATTATGCTTTTAGACATAGCCCGGACAACCCCAAATCTTAACCAACTTAAGAGATGGGCTCTTCCCTTTCCATATCATATATGAAGTGGTAGGCAACTGATTTGATCGGAACCCTATTCAATAGGTATGCAACTTCTCAAGTGCATAACTCCCTAAAAAGAAATAGGAAACTCAGTAGTACTCATCATAGAGCACACCATATCACATAGGGTGTGATTGCTCCGCCCCGATACACCGAGGTGCTGTGGTGTATACGGAGGAGTAATGCTGAGAGAGAATCTCATTCTCCTTTAGAATAATCCAGGATTTCCGTGCTCAAGTATTCTCCTCCTTGATCACATCAAAGGACATAATACTTTTACCCATATTTTGGTTCTCAACTTCTAACTTATATTCTGTGAATATCTCAAAAATTTCGGACTTGTGTTTCAACAGGAACATATGTCTGAATCTTGAGAGATTATCAGAGAATGTTATGAAGTACAAAGAACCGGTCTAGGCATGTATAGACAGGGGACCTTCATACATCAGCATGTATCAATCCCAAGAGTTCACTAACTCTTTCTATGTTTCCAATAAACAGAGCTATGGTCATCTTATCTCTGTGACATGACTGGCAAGTTTCATAAGATGTAAATTCAAACTGATTTAAATATGCATCTTCAATGTAACTTAAGCTTGCCGGGTCGCATTGATATGACCTAGTCTACAATACCTCAAGAAGGATTCGTTCATTTCTGAACTCTTCCTCTTGTGTGTGTTCTATATACTAAGAACTGTAGTTTGATTTAGAACGCTAATGCTTTTAGATAACGTGCCTGAACCGATCAACTATTGATATAAGAAATGTTCAAAACATTATCCAATAAATACAAAATTATATCCTTCTTTAATAAATAAAGAGACTGATATGATTTTGTATATCAGGTTCGGTATCTAATAACATTTGTTCAGAATCAATGTATTCTGGTAATACAGGGTGACAGTGACCAACAGACTTGGCTGCAACACTTGCACCGTTTTCTGCCTCATGAAACTTATCACCCGTTCTCAGTTCTTTACCTTTCTGTAGCCCATGTAATATATTACATATGTGGGATCCTGATCCGGTATCATATACCCAGGACGTAAAGGACATTTGAGAAACAGTTCTCTGTAACGAACACACCCGAAGATGATGCATCAACATGCACTTTCTTCGTTTGGGCGGCACGGGAAATCTGGTATTCCCCAATTTCTTGCTCTGTCTTATAACAATTATAAGTTGGAGCGGGACCAACGTTCCCCGGCACAGTATAACAAGCGGGTTCGGTCAAAATATCCGTATTATTATCTTGATTAAGGCGTGATATGGTCGCTACCTGGAGAGAGAGAGAAGAAAACACTCAGCGTATGCTCTTGCAAGATCAGATTAGCTATTATTTTATCTAATCAGGATGGCTCCCACTGTTTTTATCAAATCTTCCTTCAAACCCTAAAAGGAAAGACTAGCCGGGATTAATTACACGCTACAAGTTCGCCAATCTTTCAGCCAGGCCAGTGTCGGTACTTTGAGGGAGGTCCCCCGTGCTTTCGCACGAACCTAATTAATGTAAACCTCGTTTTCCCAGAGGCGTAACCTCATTAACACCTTTCTAGACACCTACTTGATCGGCTAATTGTAATGTGTAAAACTTTCCCAGGAGTAACAATTACTCGCAGTGGGTATCGGGATCCAACTATCTCATAGAAGGTATGCAATCTCATTGCAAATTTCAACACTTGAAATTTGCAATGAGATTGCATACCTTCTATGAGATAGTTGAATCCCGATACCCACTGCGAGTAATTGTTATCCCGATAATATTTTGCCCCAAGCGATCTATGACTTTGACTGAGTCAACAAACCATAGACCGCAAGTAAAGTTCAACCCGTCATTTCCCGATTGAATTAAACCCACCCGCACGACCCTTGACTGAGTCAACAAGGCCGCACGACTACCCTAATCCAATCGCATCATATACTTTGCAGATAAGCACTAATCAGCTACCACACACTATGCCTTGACTGAGTCAACAAACGCAGCACGAATACTAACTATTACTTATCTGAAATGATGGAGGGCTACGTCAGGGTTTTTATGAAAACCCTTTGCGTAATGAACTTTATATCGTTGTAGAATCAAATGATTTAAAATGGAGTGTTTTTGAGGCTTTTCTAGTTTTGCTAAAGGGGTCACTCCCGGTGAAGGGATCGTCGGCCTTTTCCTCGTCGAATGAGGTGCATGATATATCATATACATCGCTGTGCAAAGCAAGAACTATAGAAGCAATCAAAAGACAAACCAAGGGTTGTAGCATCTGCCAGTTATTGCTAAAGGAGTTACTCCCGGTGAAGGGATCTCGGTCCTTTCCTTATCGAATAAGGTGCAGGATGTTCTACAAGGAACACCACGATGCAAAGCAAGAACTGTAGCTACCTGTTTTTGAAAATTCGATTCCACAACATCTTAGGTTTATTTTCTTTCATTAATCATATTAATGAAGTCCCATCATTTAAGTTACCTAAACATCACAGATAAATACGACGTACACTTATGCCATCCGCATTCGCCTCGATGTCCCCTCGTGCACCGTTAGGTTAGGTAACTAACGACAGAGCGGGGCAGGGCTAGCGCGAGTGCAAAACATAAGTAACGTCTATATAATATATCATATATACTATATACTGTATCTATCACAGAGCATCACATGATCACATCACAGATATCGCAGCAGAAGAAACATATATGAAGTATTGGATATACTAGGACGTCCGTGTTTTCAATACGAGCCAGTATAAAACACGGATTCCACGGTCGCGATGAATAGCCAAACCCACACCCCTAGACCCCTACGAGAGCGGCAAGCAACCCTACCAATCCTAGAGTTAGGAGACCCGGACTCGACTCCTCGAGTTGGTCTCCCACTGGACTCCAGAACCCGGTTACTTGTGCCCTCCTCCTTGGGTCTATCCTAGTGCGGAAAAGTAAATAATATACAATGGGTGACATCTTCCGCTACCTGGAAGTGCCCCAATAAAAGAATATTACATACAATAATTTTTACATGAATGAAAATAAAAAACTCTCATCTCACATAAAACCCCCGGCTATTCAAACGCGACGATCCAATATAACATATCCAGCAACACATAACATCACATGTCATCAACGTAAGTAAATGTGCGCATCCCAATTGTCGTTGACATATAGCAACGAAACCGGCGATATCACATATTACACTTACGGTCGCAGAAAAGAAAGTGTAAAACTACAACAGTTGGAATCCGCAACCTCTTTAGACATCGCATGCCTAACCAAATGAATTCCTTAGACATCGCATGCCTAACAATTATAAACCCCGCATTTTAGTCTCATTATCGAAAACACTTTTCAATATCAAGTCGGGCAATTCAACAGGATTCCCGACATCCTGATCGAATGCTCGTCGCAAACTTTAGTAGACGGCCGCACCCCCGATACCGTCGACGAAGTGCACCAAGGCGGAACACCGCTACCGCGAGCACCCGAACGGATGCTTTCGGCGACGGGGTTCTCCTACAGTTACTTGGTCGGGGCTATGGGGTATGGTTTTCTATTAAGTTTACCCGGGAAGTATCCGCGTACGCTACGTGATTCCAACGGACTTTTGATCACATCAAAATTCCGTGGCAACCATTCAAGTGAGACTAAAGTGCTATGTTTATAACATTCAAATCAGTTATCTCATAACTACTTGTGGATTCCAAATATTGTATCACATTCCACATAAATAGAAAATGTTAAACTTTCCGATCGAACAATCAAACACCCAAGTTTTCCCGAAACAGCTCAACTCTTGAAATAAGTTCAAAAACCTCCAGTTCATGCCTCAGTACCAACGGTCCAGCCGTAGAAGGGTCAAGCCAACGCCTCACATGTGGCACGCCGTACTGCCCTAAACCTGAAGGTTCAAAGGGCAGTTCTAGACGGTCACATAATCGAGTTAAGGTTTGTTGTCTTCTAGAGGGACCATCGCTTTACTTGCACTACTTAGAACGTTATTAAACTACGGAAAAATCCAACTCTTGGAAATTTCCCAACAGGGGAAAAATTGGGTATTTATATCCGGTCGAACTTTTTAACATATTGTAAATTATCCGGAAATACACAGACAAAGTTAAAGATTCCGATCGAATCATCGAACTCCTAATACAACCCAGAAAACTCAACTCTTGAGCAAACTTTAAAAATTCCCATAAAATACAACACTTAGTATAGGATATTACTGTGCAAAGCACGTGCAAAGAATAAACTTTTTGGCCGCGGAACCGCCGCACATGGTAGGGTGGGGCCGCGGTTCCACGGCGCTTTAATCGAATTGGGCTCACGTGCTTCACAGTAACTTTTATAATACCCTGCTGTATTTTTTGGATATTTTTAATTTTGAAAAATCCACATTTTCAGAAAATGTCCAGAGATGGTTAAAAGTTAGGGTTTCGGGGTTCGATCGGATTTCTAACATCGTCTACACTTCGCCTAAGGCTCTAGCTAGGCTCTGATACCACTGTAGGGTTCCTAGGCACACTCAAGAGGTTCCATAAGGTATCAACCATGCCAAAAAAAAATTTTCCGGTGCCGAGAAACCCTAATATAGATTGTTAACTAGAAGTAAAGGCGAAAAGCGAGCAAGCAAACAACTTTGCTAATAAGTGATAGGGATTACAACCTTTGTAGATCCGGTCCACCGCTTCTTTAGCTCTGTGTTGACGTCCCTCCGCTGCGATCACCGGGTCCCGGACTCTAGCGATGGTTTCGTCGGAGAAATGATCGGGCTAGGTCATTTACTTCGAGGCCAAAGATGATCTACGTCGGGGAGACTCAAACTCAAGCTATTCCTTCACTCGGTCGAAAACTTTGTGAAGAGAACACCCTATACTACATGGAAAGTGGTAGAGGATGAAGAAATAGAAAGTGGGTTCACTTTAGAATTGGATTTCTCACTCTTTTTCTCATGATGCCATTGGAGCTAGCAAGCTTTTTCAAGCTTGATGAAGATGATGAAGAAGAAAGAATGATATCCATTAAAAGAATAATATGAACACTTATCCTTTTAATCATGGCACCATGGTTGAGTTAAGCCCTCATGCTTAACTCATGTAGAGAATTAACCATAGCATAAGGTTAAGGGTTGGGTTAGCTAATATCTTAAGCAAATGACAAAAGAGTTGACTTTGTCAATGTTCATCAAGCTTCATGAAGCTTGATAACTTTGACCAAAGTCACACTCTTTTGTTATATGCTAAGTTAAATAGTAAACCCTAATCTAACCTTGATATGGTTCAAGTCTCATACACACAACTTGTTTGTATCATCAAGCATGATACAAACATGTACACTTGCATATATCACATATAAACAATGTACACTTTCAAGTGAGAAAATCAATCTTAAGTGAACCAATACTAGTTAATATAAAGTAATATATCAAATATATAATTATACATTAAATCATTAAATCAACACTTGATTTAACGATCCGGTCATATCGCATATAACCGACTAATATCATGTGTATCAATGTATCGAATCAACACTAGATTCGGTAACCTGGCTATATCACATATAGCCGACCGATGATACAAATCGCGAGAATAGAATACAGTATCACATACTGGTATTATTCTCGGTCCTGTACATATCTCATATGCGCTCCTATTTCGTTTCGCTTGAGCCAGGAAACCCCTGTGTAGGACTCTAAAGACTCGTCAATACGGCGGCATCATATCAAACACCCACAAGCCGCAAGCGGTCTGCTAAACGTAACGGCCACCCGGGTATTGAGCGATCAGAAGATCAACGAGCAAGCCCGCTCACACTCCAGTGAATCCAAAGAGTAACACTACCGTACGGTCCGGTCTGTTCGTCTGATATGTCGCATATCTCGTCTAGGGGTGGTAAACGTCAGACCCCAATAACTCGATAAGTCGTGTCGATATGAGGCTCATAACGGGTCGAGAAACTACTGGTAATACTTACCAGTAAATCCCTAAAGCAGCCTTGGCCAAGGACTTCCTGTTATAGCCAATCGAACACTGCGCAACATCAACTCCCTATACCGGGAGAGACGAAACCCCTCCTATCGCTCATTGCCTCCATGTGATTCGGGACTGTACCCAAAAGCCACCTTTTTACACGTCCTCTTGGACGTGGTATGATGGAAATCAAAGCACAGTGGGAATCACATAAGACTCTATGACGATCTCGGGTCTACAGACTAACCTGTACCAGTGTCACCAGAGAACTGCCATCTGACGTAAGGTATAATACCATCTGGGAGTTCTCGAAGAGTCCGTCCAGTGTACCCAGTCTCCACTGAGATCTCTTATGTCAAACACCAATGGATATGGGATCATCCATCGCCCATCTGTATGGGTCGAGAAGCTACATGCTAGTCTACTCTGGTATATCGATGCCCCGTCTCCATACACCCACGACTAGGGACTTTGAAGGATGTACTTATGGACTACCATGTCCCCACTAGTATGATCCGCATCATAGTCCAGGTAGTCAAGTACACATCCTAAGGGCTTTACCAACATGTAACAGAGAGACAATCGGTGTACACGTTAAGGTAAAGAGTAACCGGATAGCATACTATCATATCGAGCAAGAAAGTCATCCCTATATATGTCCAAGCATCCACTACAATATACATCCTATGTATAGTAATGGCCTCTAGGGCATACATATAACTAACACCAACTGGATCATCTCTGAAGTCTCTAGACTAGCTGGGGTCTAAAAATCCTATTACGCAGAGTCAGAAAAACAGACTGGTGATCGACACGACCTAACCCCTAAACCTAAAGGTTGCCAATTGGAGTGACTCCTGATAACAGCTATCAAAGGAGAATCCTAACAATGGCAAGTGACGATCCCAACTGCCGACAACAACTAAAACGTACGCACAAAAATATCCTCCAGAGTCTGTTAGTTGTATGTATGCCCTAGAGGCCAGTATTGTACAGATGTTGTATATTATATTGGATGCTTGGACATATATAGAGATGACTTTCTTGCTCGATATGATAGTATGCTATCTGGTTACTCTTTATCTTAACATGTATACTAGTCTCTTTAAACTGTCTTATGGTTACATGTTGGTAAAGCCCTTAGGATGTGTACTTGACTACCTGGAATATGATGTGGATCATACTAGTGGGGACATGGTAGTCCATAAGTACATCCTTCAAGGTCCCTAGTCGTGGGTGTATCGAGACGGGACATCGATATACCAGAGTAGACTAGCGTATACGCTTCTCGACCCATGAGATGGGCGATGTATGATCCCATATCCATTGGTGTTTGACATCAGAGATGGTATACGGGTGCTCAGTGGAGACTGGGTACACTGGACGGACTCGCCGAGAACTCCCAGATGGTATTATACCTCACGTCAGATGGCAGTTCTCAGGTGACACTTGTGCAGGTTAGTCTGTAGACCCGAGATCGTCATAGAGTCTTGTGTGATTCCCACTGTGCTTTGATCTCCACCTTACCACGTCCATGAGGGCGTGCAAAACGGTGGTCTTTGGGTACAGTCCCGAGTCACATGGAGCCAATGAGCGATAGGAGGGGTTTCGTCTCTCCCGGTATTAGGGGTTGATGTTGCGCTGTGCTCGATTGGCCGTAACAGGGAAGTCCCTGGCCAGGGCTGATCAGAGATTTGCTGGTAAGTGTTACCAGTAGTTTCTCGACCCGTTATGAGCCTCACATCGGCACGACTTATCGGTTATTGGGGTCTGACGTTTACCACCCCTAGACTTGATATGCGACGTATCAGACGAACAGACCGGACTGTACGGTAAGTGTTACTGGTTGGATTCACAGGAGTGTGAGCGGGCTAGCTCGTCGATCTTCTGATCGCTCAATACCCGGGTGGCCGTTACGTTTAGCAGACCGCTTGCGGCTTGTGGATGCTTGATATGATCATCATCTGCTACCGGCGTATTGACGAGTCTTTAGAGTCCTACACAGAGGTTTCCTGGCTCAAGCGAAACGAAATAGGAGCGCATATGAGATATGTGCAGGACCGAGAATAATGCGTGTATGTGATACCGCATTTCATTCTCACGATATATGTTTCGATTGGTTATATTCGATATGACCTAGTTATCGAATCATTGATTCGATAAATCGATACATTGGATTCTAGTCGGTTATGTGCGACATGACCGGATCATTGAATCAAATGTTGATTTAATGATTTAATGCATAATTATATATTTGATATATTACTTTGCATTAGCTAGTATTGGTTCACTTTATATGGATTTTCTCACTTGATGTGCATGATGTATATGTGATATACTTTTGTGCACTTGTATGTATCATGTTTGATGATGCATGTTTAAATGGTTAAGTGTAAAGAATAAAACCATGGTTAAGTAGATAATTAGGGTTTTGTTTTACTCTCTCATTTATTTATCCATTCTTATTTATTTAAATAATTTTATGAAAACAAAATGGTTTTCCTTTTTGTCATGAAGCTTGATGAAGCTTCATGAAGGTTTGACTCAAAGACCATTTTGTCTTCATGCTAAACCCTAACTATTCCCACTTACCATGGTTTGCTCTCTACACTTAACCTTAGTTATATTATGATAAGTATTAATTTTATTTGATTATTAAGAAAGACTTATCATAATTCTAGCTCATCTTCTTCTTCATCTTCAAGTTTGAAACCTTGAGGCCATCAATGGCAACTTGAGCTTAAGAGTGAGAAATCCAATTCTAAAGAGAACCCACCTCCTATTTCTTCATCCTCTACCTCTTGCCAAGTAGTAGAGTGTGTTTTCTTCACAAGTTTCATCACTTTGTGAAGTGGGAGCTTGATCTAGCGATGCCTCGACGTAGATCATCTTCGGCATCGTCGTCGATGACCAAGCCCGTTCATTCTCCGATGAAGCCGACGCTAGAGCCCGGGGTTCGACTTGGACAGCGAGGAGACTTCGTTGTGGAGCCGTGGAGGTGGATATCCGGATCTACAAAGGTTGTCATTTCCGTATTCTAGTAGTTAAGTGTTAACTAGTTTACTTTTTCGCCTAGATTTCTAGCAACGATCCGTTAACTAGGGTTTCTCGGCACCATATTTTTGTAAAATGGCATGGTTGATGCCTTGTGAGACCTCTTTAGGATGCCTAGGAACCCTACAGTGGTATCAGAGCCTAGCTAGAGCCTTATGCGAAGTCTAGACGGAGTTTGAAACCCGGACGAACCGAAAACCCAACCCCAAAATAGCTCTCTGGAAATTTTTCAAATTTGTGGTTTTTTGTCAATTAAAAATGCTTAAAAAATTCAGCAATAAAATCTAAGAATTACTGTGCAAAACGTTTCCAGTGAACAGTATAAAGTGCGGCGGAACCGCGGCAGAAGCTACGCTTCTGCGGCGGTTCCGCTGCTAAATAGTGACGTCAGCCCTTGGTTTTTGCACAATAATTCCTGATTAATTGTTCTGAGTTTTCTGGGAATTTTAATTTGACTCCAGAGTTGAGTATTCTGGGGTTGTATAGGGAATCGACGATTCGATCGGATTATCGAACTTTGTCTAAGTGTTTTCCGGATAATTTTTTGAATATGTTAAAAAGTTCGACCGGATATAAATACCCAATCTTTCCCCTGCCAAAAATATCCAAGTGTTGGATTATTGTGTGGTTTAAGGACGTTCTGAGTAGTGCAAGTAACGCGATGGTCCCTCTAGAAGACAACAAACCTTAACTCGATTATGTGACCGTCTTGAACTGCCCTTTGAACCTTCGGGTTTGGGGCAGTACGGCGTGCCACATGTGAGGCGTTGGCTTGACCCTTCTACGGCTGGACCGTTGGTACTGAGGCATGAAACGGATATCTTTGAACCTATTTCATGTGTTGGATGGTTTCGGGAAAACTTGGGTGTTCGAATGTTCGATCGGAAAGTTTAATATATTCTATTTATCTGGAATGGGATACAATAATTGGAATTCACAAACAGTTATGTGATAACTGAATGAATGATATAAATCTAGCGGTTTAGTTTCATTTGATATTGAAAAGAGTTTTCGATAATGAGACTAAAATGCGGGATTTATAATAATTAGGCATGTGATGTCTAAGATATTCATTGGATTAGGCATGTGATGTCTAAAGAAGTTGCGGATTCCAATTGTTGTAGTTTTACACTTTCTTTTCTGTGACCGTAAGTGTAGTATGTTCATATCGCCGGTTTCGTTGCTATACGTCAACGACAATTGGGGTATGCATACTTACTTACGTTGATGACATGTGATGTTATGTGTTGCTGGATATGTTATATTGGATCGTCGTGTTTGAATAGCCGGGGATTTTTATGTGAGATGAGTGTTTTTCATTTTTATTCATGTAAAAACTTGTATGTAATATTCTTTTATTTGGGGCACTTCCAGGTAGCGGAAGTTGTCACCCTTTGTATATTATTTACTTTTCCGCATTAGGATAGACCCAAGGAGGGGAGCACAAGTAACCGGGTTCTGGGGTCCAGTGGGAGACCAACTCGAGGAGTCGAGTCCGGGTCTCCTAACCCTAGAATTGGCAGGGTTGCTTGCCGCTCTCGTAGGGGTCTAGGGGTGTGGGATTTGGCTATTCATCACGACCGTGGAATCCGTGTTTTATACTGGCTCGTATTGAAAACACGGACGTCCTAGTATATCCAATATTTCATATGTTTCTTCTGCTGCGATATCTGTGATGTGATTCTGTGATGGATATAGTATATAGTATATATGATATATTATATAGACGTTACTTATGTTTTTCACCCGCACTAGCCCTGCCCTGCTCTGTCGTTAGTTACCTAACCTAACGGTGCACGAGGGGACATCGAGGCGAATGCGGATGGCATAAGTGTACGTCATATCTATCTGTGATGTTTAGGTATTTAAATGATGGGACTTCATTAATGTGATTAATGAAAGATAAGAAACCTAAGATGATGTGGAATCGAATTTTAAAATAAAACAGGTAGCTACAGTTTTTGCTTTGCACAGCGGTATATATGATATACCCTGCACCTTATTCGATGAGGAAAGGACCGAGATCCCTTCACCGGGAGTGACTCATTTAGCAATAACTGGCAGATGCTACACACTCGGTTTGTTTTTGAATGCTTTTATAGTTTCTGCTTTGCACAGTGATATATATGATATATCCCGCACCTCATTCGACGAGGAAGGGCCGACGATCCCTTCACCGGGAGTGACCCCTTTAGCAAAACTGGAAAAGCCTCAAAATCACTCCATTTCAAAACTTCATTTGATTCTACAACGATATCGAGTTCATTACGCAATAGGTTTTCAGAAAAACCTGACGTAGCCCTCCGTCATTTCAGATAAAGACTATTTAGTATTCGTGCTGCGTTTGTTGACCTCTGTCAAGACGTAGTGTGCGGTAGCTAACTAGTAATTATCTGCAAAGCATGTGATGTGATTGGATTAGGGTAGTCGTGCGACCTTGTTGACCTCTGTCAAGGGTCGTGCGAGTGGGTTTGATTCAATCAAGAAATGACGGGTTGAACTCGACTAGTGCACTATGATTTGTTGACATCTGTCAAGGTCATGGCTCACTAGGGGCAAAATATTATCGGGAATTTCAAGTGTTGAAATTTGCAATGAGATTGCATACCTTCTATGAGATAGTTGGATCCCGATACCCACTGCGAGTAAGAGTTACTCCTGGGAGAGTTTTACACATTGCAATTAGCTGATCAAGTAGGTGTCTAGAAAGGTGTTAACGAGGTTACGCCTCTGGGAAAACGAGGTTTACATTAATTAGGTTCATGCGAAAGCACGGGGGACCTCCCTCAAAGTACCGACACTGGCCTGGCTGAAAGATTGGCGAACCTGTAGTGTGTAATTAATCCCGGCTAGTCTTTCCTTTTAGGGTTTGAAGGAAGATTTGATAAAAAGCAGTGGGAGCCATCCTGATTAGATAAGATAATAACCAATCTGATCTTGCACGAGCATACGCTAAAGTGTTTTCTTCTCTCTCTCTCCAGGTAGCGACCATTTCATGCCCTAATGAAGATAATAATATGGATGTATTGACCGAACCCGCATGTTATACTGTGCTGGGGAACGTTGGTTCCGTTCTTTCTTATAAGAGTTATAGGAATGAACAGGATATAGGGGAATACCAGGATTCCCATGCCACCCGAATGAAGAAAGTACATGTTGATGCATTTTCTTCGGGTGTGTTCGTCACTGAGAACTGTTTCTCCATTTGCTCTACGTCCTGAGTATTGGATACCGGGTCAGGATCCCATATATGTAATCAGTTACATGGGCTTAAGAAAGGTAGAGAACTTAGAGAAGGTGATAAAGACATAAGAGTTGGAAATGGTGCAATTGTTGCAGCTAAGACTGTCGGGGAATATCACCTTGTATTACCAACTGGTAATACATTGGTTCTGAACGAATGCTATTACATGCCGAACCTGATATGCAACATTATATCAGTTTCTTTATTGAGTAAAGAGGGATATAATTTTGTATTACAGGACAATGTTATGAACATTTTCCGTAACCAAAAGTTGGTTGGATCAGGCACGTTATGCAATGGCATTTATGTTCTAAATCAATCAACAGTTCTGAGTATAACAAACACACACAAGAGGAAGAGTTCTGAACTGAACGAATCCTTCTTGTGGCATTGTAGACTGGGTCACATCAATGTGACACGACTGGCTAAGTTGCATAAGGATGGATATTTGAAACCTTTCGAATTTTCATCTTATGACACTTGCTAGTCATGTCTCAAAGGCAAGATGACCTAAACTCCGTTTACGGGACACGGAGAAAGAGTTACCGAACTCTTGGGACTAATACATAGTGATGTATGCGGTCCCATGTCTACACATGCTAGGGATGGTTCTTCGTACTTCATTACATTCACTGACGATCTCTCAAGATACGGACATGTGTACTTGATAAGACACAAGTCTGAAGCTTTAGAGAAATTTAGAGAATATAAACAAGAAGTCGAGAAACAAACCAGAAAAAGTATTAAAATCCTTCGATCTGATCGAGGAGGTGAATACTTGAGCAATGAATTCCTGGACTTCCTAAAAGAGAATGGGATTCTCTCTCAGCTTACTCCTCCTTATACACCACAGCACAACGGTGTATCGGAGCGGAGGAATCGCACCCTATTAGATATGGTGCGCTCTATGATGAGTACAGCTGAGTTACCTATTTCCTTCTGGGGGTATGCGCTTGAGTCAGCGACATACCTATTGAATCAAGTTCCGACTAAATCTGTACCTACCACACCATATGAGATATGGAGTGGGAAGAGACCATGTCTTAAACGAGTTAAGATATGGGGTTGTCCGGCCTATGTCAAAAGGCAAAATCCAGACAAACTCGAGGCACGGTCAGTTCTATGTAAGTTTGTGGGATATCCTAAACATTCAAATGGATATTTTTTCTACCACAGTGAACAACAAAAAGTGTTTATTGCTCAACATGCCACCTTTTTAGAAAAGGAATTTCTTGCAAAAGAGATTAGTGGCTCTGAGGTAGAACTGGAAGAAGTTCCAGAAACACAAACTATAACTGAAGATTTAGTAGAACCGGAGGATTCGGTAGTACCCGACGAACCTCAGCCTCTCCGCCGATCTGGTAGGGTTTCTCGTCCACCTGAGAGATACTACGGTTTTCTTATTGATGGTGGAAGTGAGGATTGCCTCATGGAGGATGATGACCCAACTAGCTTCGAGCAGGCCATCACGAGTGGGGACTCAGTGAAATGGCTGGATGCTATGCGGTCCGAGATGGAATCCATGTACACCAACAAAGTATGGACTTTGGACGTTGCTCCTGAAGGGGTAAAACCCATTGGGAGCAAGTGGATCTTCAAGAAGAAACTTGGTGTAGATGGGAAAGTGGAGACTTTCAAAGCTAGACTTGTAGCAAAGGGTTTTCGTCAAAGACCAGGTGTGGACTATGACGAGACCTTTTCTCCAGTGGCTATGCTTAAATCCATCCGGATCATGCTTGCCATCGCTGCATATCATGATTACGAAATCTGGCAAATGGATGTTAAGACCGCCTTTCTAAACGGTGATTTAGAAGAGTGCGTGTACATGACTCAGCCAGAGGGCTTCGTAGACAGTGGGAGCAGCGGAAAGGTGTGCAAGCTGCTTAAATCCATTTATGGATTAAAGCAAGCATCGCGGAGTTGGAACATCTGCTTTGACGTCGTTATCAAAGAGTTTGATTTCGTCAAAAATCCAGATGAACCTTGTATCTACAAAAAGGTGGCAGAGAGTAAGGTTGTCTTCCTCGTATTGTACGTGGACGACATACTCTTGATAGGAAATGATATTCCTATGCTGCAATCGGTCAAGCTCTTCTTATCACAAAGATTCTCAATGAAAGATCTTGGTGATGCCTCCTGCATATTGGGAATCAGGATCTATAGAGATAGATCCAAACGGATATTGGGATTGTCCCAATCCAGGTACATTGACACCGTACTAAAGAGGTTTAGTATGAAAGAATCCAAGCGTGGGAACTTGCCCACGATCTCTGGAGTCACTCTCTCCAAAGAGATGTCTCCCAAGACTGATTTGGAGAGAGCTCGCATGCAAGGGATACCCTATGCTTCGGCAGTAGGCTCTATCATGTATGCGATGCTATGTACCAGACCCGATGTAGCATACTCACTAAGTATAGTGAGCAGGTATCAAGCTGATCCTGGAGAGAGTCACTGGACAGCTGTGAAGAGCATTCTCAAGTACTTGCGAAGGACTAGAGATATGTTCTTGGTGTATGGTAACGGAGAGCTCCAAGTGGAGTCCTTTACCGATTCGAGCTTCCAGAGTGATAAGGACGACTCTAAGTCGCAGTCGGTCTTTGTCTTTACCCTTTACGGAGGGGCGGTTAGCTGGAAGAGTTCCAAGCAGGAAACCGTGGCAGACTCGACAATGGAGGCTGAATACATCGCTTCCAACGATGCTGCCAAAGAGGCTGTCTGGATCAAGAAGTTCATTACTGAACTTGGAGTGGTTCCATCTATTGAGCGTCCAATACCTTTGTATTGCGATAACAATGGAGCGGTGGCTTTGGCCAAGGAACCCAGGTCCCATCAGCGATCTAGGCATATTCTGAGGCGGTATCACCTGATCCGGGAGATAGTTGATCGCCGGGAGATCGAGGTCAGGAGGGTTGACACGAAGAACAACACGGCGGATCCACTCACGAAGGCCATTCCCCAGACACAGTTTGAGAGACTCTTCGGGATGCTCGGTATGCGATACTACAGCAGCTGGCCCTAGTGCAAGTGGGAGATTGTTAGTTGTATGTATGCCCTAGAGGCCAGTATTGTACAGATGTTTTATATTATATTGGATGCTTGGACATATATAGAGATGACTTTCTTGCTCGATATGATAGTATGCTATCTGGTTACTCTTTATCTTAACATGTATACTAGTCTCTTTAAACTGTCTTATGGTTACATGTTGGTAAAGCCCTTAGGATGTGTACTTGACTACCTGGACTATGATGTGGATCATACTAGTGGGGACATGGTAGTCCATAAGTACATCTTTCAAGGTCCCTAGTCGTGGGTGTATCGAGACGGGGCATCGATGTACCAGAGTAGACTAGCGTATACGCTTCTCGACCCATGAGATGGGCGATGGATGATCCCATATCCATTGGTGTTTGACATCAGAGATGGTATACGGGTGCTCAGTGGAGACTGGGTATACTGGACGGACTCGCCGAGAACTCCCAGATGGTATTATACCTCACGTCAGATGGCAGTTCTCAGGTGACACTTGTGCAGGTTAGTCTGTAGACCCGAGATCGTCATAGAGTCTTGTGTGATTCCCACTGTGCTTTGATCTCCACCTTACCACGTCCATGAGGGCGTGCAAAACGGTGGTCTTTGGGTACAGTCCCGAGTCACATGGAGGCAATGAGCGATAGGAGGGGTTTCGTCTCTCCCGGTATTGGGAGTTGATGTTGCGCTGTGCTCGATTGGCCGTAACAGGGAAGTCCCTGGCCTGGGCTGATCAGAGATTTGCTGGTAAGTGTTACCAGTAGTTTCTCGACCCGTTATGAGCCTCACAACGGCACGACTTATCGGTTATTGGGGTCTGACGTTTACCACCCCTAGACTTGATATGCGACGTATCAGACGAACAGACCGGACTGTACGGTAAGTGTTACTGGTTGGATTCACAGGAGTGTGAGCGTGCTAGCTCGTCGATCTTCTGATCGCTCAATACCCGGGTGGCCGTTACATTTAGCAGACCGCTTGCGGCTTGTGGATGCTTGATATGATCATCATCTGCTACTGGCGTATTGACGAGTCTTTAGAGTCCTACACAGAGGTTTCCTGGCTCAAGCGAAACGAAATAGGAGCGCATATGAGATATGTGCAGGACCGAGAATAATGCGTGTATGTGATACCGCATTTCATTCTCGCGATATATGTTTTGATTGTTTATATTCGATATGACCTAGTTATCGAATCATTGATTCGATAAATCGATACATTGGATTCTAGTCGGTTATGTGCGACATGACCGGATCATTGAATCAAATGTTGATTTAATGATTTAATGCATAATTATATATTTGATATATTACTTTGCATTAGCTAGTATTGGTTCACTTTATATGGATTTTCTCACTTGATGTGCATGATGTATATGTGATATACTTTTGTGCACTTGTATGTATCATGTTTGATGATGCATGTTTAAATGGTTAAGTGTAAAGAATAAAACCATGGTTAAGTAGATAATTAGGGTTTTGTTTTACTCTCTCATTTATTTATCCATTCTTATTTATTTAAATAATTTTATGAAAACAAAATGGTTTTCCTTTTTGTCATGAAGCTTGATGAAGCTTCATGAAGGTTTGACTCAAAGACCATTTTGTCTTCATGCTAAACCCTAACTATTCCCACTTACCATGGTTTGCTCTCTACACTTAACCTTAGTTATATTATGATAAGTATTAATTTTATTTGATTATTAAGAAAGACTTATCATAATTCTAGCTCATCTTCTTCTTCATCTTCAAGTTTGAAACCTTGAGGCCATCAATGGCAACTTGAGCTTAAGAGTGAAAAATCCAATTCTAAAGAGAACCCACCTCCTATTTCTTCATCCTCTACCTCTTGCCAAGTAGTAGAGTGTGTTTTCTTCACAAGTTTCATCACTTTGTGAAGTGGGAGCTTGATCTAGCGATGCCTCGACGTAGATCATCTTCGGCATCGTCGTCGATGACCAAGCCCGTTCATTCTCCGATGAAGCCGACGCTAGAGCCCGGGCTTCGACTTGGACAGCGAGGAGACTTCGTTGCGGAGCCGTGGAGGTGGATATCCAGATCTACAAAGGTTGTAATTTCCGTATTCTAGTAGTTAAGTGTTAACTAGTTTACTTTTTCGCCTAGATTTCTAGCAACGATCCGTTAACTAGGGTTTCTCGGCACCATATTTTTGTAAAATGGCATGGTTGATGCCTTGTGAGACCTCTTTAGGATGCTTAGGAACCCTACAGAGTCGGTATAGCCCGCTCTCACAAAACCATCATCCTGCGGATGGAAAGATGGAGCTAAAGCTCAACCAGTACCCAAGGCTTCCTGAAGATCCTGCCCAAGACGGCAAGCGAACAGGGTGCCTTCATTGGATACGACCCATGAAGGAACTCCGTGCAACGCACAAACTTAACAAGGAACAACTGAGCAAGCTGAGTAAAACCGGACGACAAGCATCCGAATGGAGTCACACCTTGACTAAACCTAGGTAGACACCATAACGAAATTCATGGAGATCTGCTCCCACTCCCACTTCGGAACGGTTAAAGGTTGCAACTCTCCAGCCGGTCTCAGATGCATCAACCAAAGCACACAACAAGTGTAACGACCCCAATATTCTTATAATTTCGTATTATTTTTCTTAATAAAATACTGTATTTATTTGTTTGGGGTATTTTCCACATATTTTGTTTTCTATTAAATATATTATATATTTAAAACTATTTTTTATCCCTCCATTTATTTTACCTATTATTTTTCTCGGCCCAAATTTCTTTTCCTTATATTTAAAATTTTAATAAATTCTCTTATAAATCTTAATCCCAAAATCAAGTCTCCTTACCCAAATCAAATAAGTCATTTCAAATAATAAAAAAATCAAAATCCAAATACAACCCATGCACAGCCCAAGCCCATCTATATTCTAATTTAAAATAAAACCAAACCCAATTCCAAACCCATCCCAACCCTTCCAATTCCAAAATCCATCCCAACCGTTTAATTCCTTCTTCTTATTTAACACCTTTCTTTAATAAAAAAAACCCCACATTTATTCCTATTAAACAAAACCTTAACCTATATTATTAAATTTATTTTCTTTCCATGGGTTTTTCAAACCCATCACCTTCTCTCCTTCACTCTCCTTTATCTCTTCTCTTCCATTTAAAATTAAAATGTGAACCCCTTCCCTCTTCACCTCCTCTCACCGCCTGCGCCATCTTGAACCACCTAGAACCTCCATTCTTTCTCTCCCAACAACACTTTTCCCTCTCAAAACCATTCTTGCTTCTTCGAGCACCCACCGGCGTTTTGCAGCATCGCCGCCTGAGTCGCCTACACCACCGCCGCCGTCACCAGCAACCAAGCACACCGCTGCACCCTTCTCCGCTGACGAGCTCGAGCCCAGCTCTATAACTAACACCACCACATTCACCCTCAACATTCGACCCCTATTTGACACAACCACGAGCTATGAAGTGAGGTTCCAAGGCCGGGTCCAAGATCGCGTGAACGCCACGATCGTTTCGCCGCCTCCGGATCTCCGTTACGTCAACGTTTCTGTTTTGTGTGCGCCGTGTTCGATTATATGCCTCAAAGGAAACTTCCATCATTTTCTTATGTTCCAATCGCACGTAAGTCCCTTCTTTCCTCCGTCTCTCTCCCTCCTTGCTTCAGTTATGACTTCACTAACCCGATGTCCACTCTCGTCGTAAGTCCCTATTCCTTACCCATTGTTGAATCTCATATCACAACATGTAGCCACTTCTTATTTGTAACCTATGTCGGGTTGTTCCCATAAAAATGATCTTATTAACCTCTATAGTAGCCATGCATAATTTGACAGAAATCTAATAAACTGAATAATTATTGCTTTCAAATAGCATACCGGATATATTATATCCATATGTCATTCATAAGGTTTTCACATCATTAATATAAAAATATTAATAAGAATAACATGGTTTTTCTTTTCTTAGAGCCTCATCTGCATTCAGTTGGCTATGCACATAGTTGCCTTCTTGGTAGCAACCCTCTCATTCATAAATTTTGTGTTAAGCATGTTTAATCCTAAACCTTTCTCTTTCCCTAGATTTTTAGTTATGTAATATTTAGTGTTTTAGTGTATGTTGCTGGTATTTGGAATTTCTATCCTTGCAAGAATGTTGGCCTAGATATGTATTCAAATTGACCATAATTAACTGCTTTATTAAGTAAAATAAAATAGTAAAGAACACTTATCATTAGGTACTAATGAAGCCTATTGTACTTTAATATACTCAACATTTAGGATCTGATATTAGAACTAATGTATGCCAAGCTATTGTTTAATTCTTTTGCGACATTATAGATAACAAAGTTGTATTTAGCAATTTAAAATAAAGCTTTGACCATGATTTTTCGTAGTTATTAATTTTATTAAAATACCCTTAACTCTAGAAATGTTAGTTTGTACTAAAATACCCTCTTCATTTTCCCTATCGATCTTTATCTTAAAAATTTAAATTTAAATTTTATATTGAACCCTTTTATACAGTAGTCTATTATACTGAAACCTTTATAAATTATATTGCCTCCTACTAGTATCATGATGTGCACAGATACAAAGGTTTAGTTCCAGTTCATGACGTTTAATTCTGTTGCAAGTTTGAATTAATGGAACTTAGAAAAATCTTTGTGATGAGAAGTTGGCTAATAGCCTTTATTTGTATCAAAAGGTGTAGATAAGAGTGATGAGCATCTAATGAAGCCATCTAACACAAGTTGATTCCAAATATGTAACTGAAGCTACATAATTATACATTTGAATAGCCTAATAATCCTCAACAATGATAATGCCCAGAACTTCTCGCCTCAATACTTAATTTTGAGAAAGTCTAGGATAGTTGTCAAATGCAGCCAATAGTATATGCCTTGTGGTAATAATTGGAATTCTTCATGTAAATTGCATTTCATCAAGGCCTGAGTCAATATAATTTGTCACCAGCATGATAACAGTTTAACCCGAATCCATTATTTTGAGTAATTGTAACTTGACCTACACGTGATTTCCTACATGACTTAACATGAATTCATGAACACTTGGCATGGATACATGAACCATTGATTTGAATACTTGAACTCGACTCGATACTTGAATTGCACTCTCTTATGTATTCATGGATTTGGGTAAGACCTGTAACTTTAATCACAGACTAATATACACGGGGTGTTGGGGTAGTTTGAGTATGAGTCCAACGGAATCTCATGAGTCTCATTATAACAAATAACGTTGCTGTGGTACCGGGCTGAAACGATATAAATAATGTTGCTGTGGTACCGGGCTGAAACGGTACATCACGAATTCATGAATGAGGGCCCGTGTTTCCAAGCCCTTGGATGATAGCCTGTTGGGTTTGGAATACTTCAATAACAATTGAAGTCCCGCTATTTTGGGCCCGTGATTTCTTGCCCCTGGATGATAGCCTTGGGTTCGAGAATACTCTTGAGATTGGTTGACATTCACACTTGAACTCACGTTAGTCAATTTTACCTTTTTTGAGACATTTTAGGACACTTACATTCACTTCATATTCACTATACTTACACTCCACTGCCATGCTATACTTGTGTTCTATGCTCATGTTACATTTCCATGCTGATATAGTTTCCATATACATTACCATACTTTTTCACATATTACAATTTCTATTTATACTATATTATATGTCATCTTGCACTCAATCTATATATTACCCATCTCTATTGGGACTTACCGAGCGCAAGTTCGCTGACGGGCATTCCACCCACCTTTTGTTTCTTGGAATGTTCGTCAGGTGACTTAGGATTAGGGAGGTGGAAGCGATTGCAGAGAATTACAACTAGTTCACACCTGAAGCAGATTATCAGTTTTCTTTCCAGCTTTTCTTTTTAGTAAGTTACATGTTTAAACATTTTTTTCTGTTCAGACTTCTTGTATCAGTTAAATTCTGTAAATTTGAGAATGTAAATATATAAAATGGTTGGATTTTATTTCCACTTGTCTATTCTTGTCATTATTATACTGCTTACATTACGCTTAGCGTATTTATTTCGAGAAATGACCTTCTCAGAATAAATACGTCGCGGGCTTGCCACGTCACCGTTTCCATCTACTGGAAAGCGGGGCGTGACAACAAGACATACACCTCGAAACGAAATCCGAAACTTCACTCTTCATTCCTGCCCACCCGTAACTACCTCATGAGTCACGTCACACAATGGTGGAACTCGAATGAACACCGAAAGCTGACTGATGTGCCTGTTCTAGGATTTTACGTCTCTGCCTATCAGCAACAGGTACACAAACGCGACCCAAAATGTAGCACATCTGGTCACAAATCAAGGACTTCGAATCATTACCCAGCCGAGTACACTCAAGTATCTCTGACGAACAAGCATCGGCGGGCAGTGCCTCGCGAAAGCGATTAAGGAAAAGTGGTCGGGCGCGGACATGAGGAAGCTGTCCCCTCAGTAGAGGCGAACACAAGCTGTACTCAACGAACGCACAAGAACTGTAAATCTGCAGAAGACTATCTCAACAATCAACACCCGTTGCAGGAAGATGTACATTAAGCTCTGGTGGTCCGTGGAAATCTGACACGACTCTCGAACGAGTAGTGTCTCCAACTCTCCAACGCAATACCACCTCGGCCATCTCCAGATCATGAGTGGGATATCCTGCTAGTACTTCCTCCAAGTGTAGGGAAGCAAAAGCGATAACTCTATAATGCCGCATCAGCGCAAAATCGAGCCCCACTCGTGAAACATCACAGTTAAACAACAAAGTCGCCTGAACCAGAAAGCAAAGAAAGAACTGATGCAGTTGTTAACCGAGTCTTCAACTGCTGTAAAAACTCTGCACACAAGCCTCAGTCTAAAGAAAAGAAACCTCCTTTCCAGTCAGTTCAGTAAACGGTGCAGCACTACACTAGCAATCCTGCACGAAACGGCGGTAAAAACCTGCTAAGCCCAAAAATCTGCGGAGCTCCGTCCGTACACAAGTCTGGACCAAAGCTGTATGGCCTCGATCTTCCTCGGAACCATACGAAAACCATCTCCCGTAACTACACGACGTAGGAGTCAACACAACAGGCCTGAAGGAACACTCCGAGAATCTAGCAAACCGATGGAGCTCTCCCAGTATCTGCAAAACAAATCCTCAAGTGCTGCTCCTGTCCCTGAAGACACATTAAATAGACCAGAATGTCGTAAATAACACAACAATAACTGGTCGAGGAACGACCTGAAGAAATCCGGTTCATCATATCTACGAATGCTGCTAGGGCATTGGTGAGTCCAACGACACCACCAAAACACACAAAGCCTGTAGCACGGACAAGGCAGTCTTCGGAATGTCATCACTCCGAACCCGCAACAATGATGACCTGATCCCCAACAAACTTAGAAAATGTCTCGCACTCTGGAGCTGATCGAAGAAATCGTCAATGCGAGGTAAAGGATACCTATCCGCACTGTAAGCCGGTTCAATTGACGATCCATCAATACACAACCTAAACTGCCGTCTTCCTCCTTGACGAACAGAAGTAGAAACTCCCTAATGAGAAACACTCAAACGCACAAGCCCCCCAACAAACAACTTTACAGCTGATCCTTAAGCTCCCTAAGCTTCGCCGGCTCATCTGGAACATCATCGGATAACTCTCGCACGAAAGGAACCCGGTCCAACAAACCAACTGTGGCTCCGGTACTACGAATGAACACCAAGAATCCACGACATCCTCTCCTCAAAAGCCGACTAGCGAGAAAGACTGAATTCGAGCTGTGAGAGGTGGCACAACTATCCACCCGCACAACAAGAACTGACTCGCCGGGGAAAACAACACCTGACTGTTTTTCCACGGTAGTCCACAGATGCCTAGCACGTAGCTAACCAGTCCGTGCCCAGGAGAACGTCAAATCCTACATCTCTAGAAGGATCAAGTGACGGAAGAATCTCCTAACCGATTGGCACACGACTGAAATACGTGCTGCGCAACAAAAGAATCGCTGACAGAAATTAACACAACAACGGTGATCTAGCTAACACGACTCTCCTCGTCCCAAACCTCAGCTACTCCCGCGATGGTCACGAAAGCTGTCTTGACGACTAAGCCTCTGTCTCTGGGCTGGCACACCGGTATGAGTCCTCCACTGTTCCGGAAATCTCAAAGTCTCTGGAATACATGCCTCGTAAACTGGGGCTGCCTCCACTGGTGCTATATAGGTAACAGATTGCTGCATGCTGATCGCAAGAAACAACAGGTTAACAGGGGTGACAACCTCATGTCGCTGCGCTCGAACAACCTCCACTAATGAACTCATAGTCTGGCGCATGTCCTGCATCTCTGCCACAAGCCTAGCGAGCTGATCCGTCGAAGGCGAATCCGTCTGCACCTGTGCAACGAGCGTGCCATCCTGGTCAGTCCTCGTTTCACCCGAGTCAATCTTGACCTCGGCCCTCGCTGCATCACTCTGAGCCCCCATAGTCATCGGCGGCAAGGCTATAAATGGAAAAAAAGGATTCAATAAGTGTAAGTCGATGTAGTACACCCCAGTACTTGTGGGGAGGCGGAATTTTCAAAAACGATCATGTTTAAAGAACGAACATCGACTAACCGCTTGAATCGAAGCTAAACTATAAATAACCGTACACAAAGAGTTTCTTATCAATTGTGTTTAGGGATTATACCTAATGAAACCGGTCCTTCGTCTTGTGTCCTCCTTTGTTCTCCTCGACCTTCTCTAGGTAGTAGACGATCCACCCGAGAGCAAAACACCAAGCTACACCTCTAACTTGAGGTAACTAATCTACTTTGATTGCTAATCAAAGAAGAAAGGATGATATAGAGTGAAGGTAATGGATGTTTAAGTCTAACTAATCCCTTGATCTCAACACATGAGGATTAAGGATTAGTCTCTTGAAGATGAGAGCTTGAGGAGAGAGAATGTGAGATGAGTGAATGAGATGAGATTGAGTGTATCATAATATATTATGAAGCATTCTTATTTTAGAATAATGAATAATAGAAATGAATAAGCATGCTTCATAAATGAAAAGAGGTGATTCATTAACATGAGTCATTAAGCATTTATGGTGCATTAATGACCATGATGAATCACCCTCATGACTCACTAATCTTATCCAAAGCTTATGTCACCTTAACCTCCTTAGTCACATCTTCTAGAAGCTTCTCGTACAATTACGAGAACGCCCCTCCAATCCGCAAAAATACGGAAAAACTTTAGACTGTAAAAATCCAATAACCGGATACCAGTAACTGGCTTAAACCAAAGCCGATTGGTAAAAACTGTCCGAAAGTCGTACGTGCGTAAACGCACGTATGCGTCCGAACCCTTGTCGTAAAACCATACGACCTCTATATCGTTTCGCCTGGAATAGAAAACTCTCTGTGTGGGACTCTAGAGACTCGACTACTACGCTGGCAGTGGGTTTAACCACAGACCGCAAGCGGCACTAGCTGTACGTAACGGTCCCCAGGTAGTTGTCGATAAGAAGGCCGATGAGAAAACCCATCCGAACTCCTACTGAGTCTGATGTGACAACCTCCATACAGTCCGGTCCGTTCGTCCAAGACTATCGCATATCGGGCCTAGGGGGGCGGCAAGCGTCAGTCCCCTAATAGCGGTATAAGTCGTGTCGGAGGGAAGCCCATTACACCCTGAGAAACTACTGGAACCTACCAGCAAATCTCGCTTGCCCTGGCCAGGGACTTTGCGTAATGGCTCTCTGACACAGCACGATATCTACTCCTAATACCGGGAGAGACGAATCCTGTCTAACCGCCACTGCCTCCAAGTGCTCGGGACTGCACCCAACTGCTACCTGTTTGCACGACTCCTTTGAGCCGTGGTAGGGTAGCAATCTAAGAACAGTGGGACACACTCGAGGCGAAGTAGCAGTGTCAAGTCTGCGGACTACGCTGTACTCATGTTGTAAGTGCACGGCGGCGCCCCGGCCGTCAATCCGACAGCCAAACGCGGAAACGGTGGTAAACTTAAATTTTTGCGGACTTGGCAAAACGGCACCACCGCGCACTAAAACCGGATCGGGCCATTAAACTAAATCTAGCTAACTACAAAGAGAAGGGGAAGAGATATACCGACGATCCAAGTCCTCCGGTCTTCATCTCCACTCCGATCTCCTCGCGGGATCTCCGTCCGTCTCCTCCTCGTCGGAAAGGGCACCACGAAGCCGGGTACTTTTACGGGCTCCCACCTCAATACCGAGGCAACTCGCGCATGAAGCCGGCTACTCGACATGCTCAAGATATACTGTAGGGAATGTAATGTAGAATGTATGTCTCACATTGGGGTTGGTTGCCATTGAAGATGATGGAGGAATCAAGACTAGAAAAATGGTGCTTGCATTTTTCTAGCATGGAAAGAAGATCAAGAATGAAACTCTCATGGTGAAGCTCTCATCTTTTTCTTTCTCTCTTTTCTTTTCTTCTTCTCTCTTTTCTTTTCTTCAACCATTTCATCAAGTAAGAGCAAGAGGGTGGAGGAATGAATATGAAGTATCAACATGAAGGGAGGTGAGTGTAGGAAAAGAAAAGAGGTGACCACATCCAAGAACATAATCATCACTAAATCTCAAATCAACCTCAAATCCATTTCAAATCTCAAAAAGAAAAGATGCTAACCATTATGAAGGAAAAAGAAAAGATGCTATCATAATGCATGAAACCCCTCCACAAAAGTAATTTGCAAAACTGCAAATTACCCCCTCCATCAGAAAAGTCCGGCCGGGAAAGAACAAAGGAAAACCGGCCGGAACGGAAAGCAAAATGGCAACCCTAGAAAACTGGTCCCGTAATAAATTACAGGAAAACCCCACACTGTGCATACACACCCGCATTTGTATTCCGTCCGGATACAAATGCAATGAGACAAAATCTACACTGTACTAAACTAGGACCGGCTTAAGCCAAAGCCGGCTAGTAATATCCGTCCGATCCTGATGCGTGCAATACCGCACGTATCTGATCGAACGCTGCCATATAACTATACGGCCGCTAGTACAAAACCGTCCGATCCTGATCCGTGCAATACCGCACGTATCTGATCGGACCCTGCCATATCTCCATACGGCCTCTACAGCGTTTCGCCCGAAAGCTTGAGTAACTGAAAGTGTGGTGGACTCTAAAGACTCGTCAATACTATGGCTGTGGATTTAACCACTAGCACGTCAGAGGTATAAGCCAATACGTGACGGGCCACCAGCTATTGACTAAAAGGGACGTCGATGAGGAAGCTCACCCCGACACCCAACTGAGCCTGTCAGTGACAATATCCGTACAGTCCGGTCCGTTCGTCTATGAGTATCGCATGGCGGGCCTAGGGGGTTGGTAAAAGTCAGACCCCCAAAAGCGGTACAAGTCGTGTCGGAGTGAAGCCCAGAACACCCTGAGATACTACTGGAATACCTACCAGTAAATCTCCTGCCTTGGCCAAGGTCTTTGTGTAATGGCTCTCCTAGACACAGCGCGACCTCACCCCCAATACCGGGAGAGACGAAACCCCCGAAGATCCGCTCACTGCCTCCATGTGGCTCGGGACTGTACCCAACTAAAACCTGTTTGCACGACTCCTTTGAGCCGTGGTAGGGTAGTAATCAAAGTACAGTGGGAACTCACACGAGACAAATGACGATCCCCAGGTCGATGAACTAACCTGTACACATGTCACCTGGGAACTGCTATCTGACGTCAGGTATAAGACCAACTAGCATGTTCCCGGCGAGTCCTGTCCGGTGTACTCATAACCCAATGAGCACCTGTATACATCTTAGGTGAACCTACTGACACCAGTGGCTTGTGAGACCGGCCACCGCCCCTCGTCGGGGTCTCGACTGTATACACTAGTCTACTCTGGAGTATCGATGCCCTGTCTCGAAACTCCTACGACTAGGGACCTTTAAAGGATGTGCTTATAGACTCCAGCTCTCACTTATATGATCGCCCTCATACTGCTGCCAGTCAAGCATGAATCCTAGGGGCTCTATCAACGTGCAATAGTGATCTGTCATATCACCTAAAGCAGTACACGATGATAAAGGTAAACCAGATAGCATACTATCATCTTGAGTAAGACTGTCCTACCGGGATAGGTCCTCCCTCAATCATTGCAATCACGTGCCTGTGATCCAATAATTGACTCTGAGGGCACTATCTCCAACAATCTCCCACTTGCACTCAAGGCTAATTATTGCGATGTCGCATACTCACAGCCCGTGTGATACCGAACACCCAACTCCTCTACTAGTCAGTCTCACAAATCCCGTTTGTGAAACTATTGCGGTCGAGGAATAGCCTCAGTGAGTGGATCCGCCTAGAAGTTTCTTTCTATGTCTCTCTATTTCTCAAGTTCGCGGAGAAAACCATCTCCCGAAATGAGCAATACCTGCCTTAGAATGTCTGGATGTCTGATGGGACGTAGCTCATAAATGAACTCCAAATCCAAACTTCTTAGACTGTATCGTCAACTGAACTCAATCAGTATCCTGCGCCATGCCACCCTCAGTATTGCCTTGGATCACCTGTCCAAAATACTGCCCCTCATCAGAAGGAAAAACTATAACTCTGACAACCTCCTTGTCGTCCAGGTCACCTTGGAAGCCTGGAATGATAACTGTTTCCCGAATGGGGCTTTCGTTATCATATCCCTAGAACAGCCACTTATGTTCTAAAACTGCTTCCGACTGTTTCTCCAGGATTGGATCAATATCAACTTATTGCATGTATTGCAAGAACAACATCTGGTGTGGTACTTGACATCTCATGATTGACTCAATTGCCTAAGCAAGTGATCTGCCAATCATGAGTATCCTTCTCCCCTTTAGTCTATAAGACACCTTTAGAGAGGGTGACTCCATTACCTGCAGGTGTACTACCGTGCCAGGAGTCGTCCATTCTAAATACTCATAGAATGCTGTCAAGGTACCCAGATTAGGAAACCACCCAAATCTAGATCTAAAACCACAGATCTAGTAACCAGTATGTCTGATATAATGTCCAAGTCCTTTGTGGAGAAACCACTGTGTGACGACCAAAGTATAACCGATCATAGTATAGGAGTTTCCTTTCCTACTACCTTCTCAACAGATCCATCCCCTATTCTGATGACGTCAAACCTATGACTGTCACATCAGAAACAGATGATCTATCTCCGCTACATCTGCTTTAGTCTATAAATAGACATAAGCCTGATGTCCACCAATGCTTCCGCTGCTCCCACTGACTACGACAACCCTCTGGCAGAGTCATATACACGTACACTTCTGAAGCTAGTTCAGAACGACGCTATACTCATCCTCCTGCCGGGTCTCGCAGCCTGGAACAACAACAATGGCAAGTGTGGGTAAACAAGAACTTCCCTGTCACCGTCCTTGAGGCTACCGAAGTACCTCTCGGGTGCCTGAAGTTACCCACCTTATCTGCGGAGTGGCCAATGGAATGTCAATTCAGATTGAATCTTTAGGTTCCTTATCAAATCTTCAGTAATCGTTTGCGGTTCTGGAATCACTTCCAGTTCTACCATACTCCCACTGCTGTTTTTGAAAAAAAAATCCATTTTTAATAAAACTGTGGCGAGTCTTGAACAATATTTCTATTGATCTCCCAGAAGGTAGAAAGTCAACCCTCGTCATAGCCTGGGTCAACCCACAAACAGTCATTACAGAAACGTGCCTTGAGTTATCCAGAGTCTGGTTTTAATCATAAGCCGGACAACTCCCCGTACCTTAACAACGTTAAGATATGAACTGTTCTACATCCAATATAGAACCAGAGGCACTGATTTAATTGAACCAGATTCAAATCATGCAGCTATCTCCAGTGCATGTCAACTAAATGGAGAGAGGACGATCTGCGTTACTCAACTTAGGAATGCTTCCAATTATGAGTAACCTGAAAGAGAAGCAATTTCTCTTTATCATTACTATCAACTGAATACCATACACAAGTATCTACATCTTCGATCACTTTGAAGAATCCCGATACTTTCAACACCTGGTTCTCTACTTTATTCTTATACCTATAACTTCTCAAAACTTCGACCCTGTGTTTCTACGAAACACCTGTCTAAGAACTAGAGAAGTCATAAGTAAACAGAATACAGTACGAGGACCAACCCCTCTGTCCTGATGGACCCTGGACAACATACAATACTCTGTATAAGTCCCTTGAGTCAGATAACTCATTCACTGTGTGTCGTAGGTTGAAAACTGTACTTATGGTTAAGAAGAATTACACCGCTGTTTAATGCTCCTTACCTAACCATCCACTGATATAGGTAAATGTCATCGACATAATATCAAAAGGTATATCTCACTCTATGAAAATAGACGTACAGATATATCAATTTGAAATTGGTGCACAACAGCGGATATTCAAAACCAAATATTTGCCGACCGGCAAACAACCCAGGTGGCATCCTCAAATATCACCAATTACAACGAATCCCGATATAATGAGGATGATCACCCAATTCCCAATAACTTACTCCCACTCATCATCTGTAAAACCATACAGATGTGAGAATCATACTTGGTAAATACATACCCTGGAGTAAGTATCTAATCGGGAAATCAGTTTTCTTTTAACAGTACACAGTGAACTTGAAACATTGAAATGTTTCGTTGGGGTATCCTGGTATTCTTAGTAATGCCTCTTCCAGATTCACGACTGTAACCGTATGGTTCTTTGCCACCTCTCCAAATCCCTTCATATGTCTTTAGTCTTTACCTTCTGTACACCCCTTTAGGCCAAATGGTTTTCTTCCTTCCCTACCGTTCGGCACCAGCCTATGGTTTGGAAGAAGACTATCCAAAAAGCATAAAGGGTGTACTGTCCTAATCCTAGGAGCACTCGCATCGCGAGAGAAGGTGAAGATAAAAGACACCTGAATGTACTTTATTCCTATTTCTCCTGAACCAGGATCCATCCCCGAACTGGAACGAGTTCCTTTCGAGTTCGTATATAACCATACGATGGATTATCCAATAAAATGGGATCTTCGTAATGATACGGAGTGTCCTGGAGAAATACAAAGGTGATTTAGGATTGGCGAAGGAATACATGGTTTGGTCGTGAATATCTGCTGCAATTTACTTTGCCCTCTTACTAATCCCTTACTTTGTCTTAACTTAATACCTTCTGTACACCGTTTAGGCTAATTGGCTTTCTTCCTTCCCTACCGGTCGGCACCAGCCTATGGTTTGGAAGAAGACTATCCAATTTGCGTAATAGGTGTACTACTCCTAAACCAAGGAGTACTCGCAACCTGAGAGAGGGTGAAAAGAAAAGACAACTGAATAGTCCTATCCGTTTTCTCCAGAACCGGAAACCATCCTCGAATAAATCCCTTCGAGTTCGTATCTAACCATACGATGGTTTTGTCCAATGGAAGTGGACGTTCGTAGTAATACGGGGTGTCCTGGAGAAAAGGGTAAAAGTAGGAGTGGCAATGAGGTTCGCAACTCTGACAATCCAAAAGCCAGTGTTAAGAAGGTTCGGTCAACTTGGTCACTGAGTCAAAATCTTAGGGTCGGGTCAATGGTCGCTGCCAAAGAGAGAGAGAGAAAAGAAACACTCAGTGTGCACTCTAACCTAGATCAGAATGGTTACCAATTTATCTAATCTGGAATCCTCCCACTGTACCTCAAATTCTCCTCCAAACCTGAAAGAAGAATTAGTCGGGGTCACCCGAGGAGTATACTAACTCATCAGTGGGAATCGGGATCCAACTCTCATCGCATGACAACGTGACGGAATCCGCTCACGGTATCACACTCCAGAAGGTATGCGCATATCTGGCAAGTTTCAGTACTTTTGAAACTCCCGATGTAATTTCTGCCCCATGCTCTTATGACCTTGACTTTGGCCAACATATCATAAGTCACATGTCAAGTTCTACCCGTCATTCTCCACGTTAATTTGAATCCACCCGTACATACCCTTGACTTTGGCCAAAATGGCAGTACGACTGTCCCAAACCAACGCATCTATCTATGCTGCATATGAATACCCCAATAGCTACCAATCACTGTGCCTTGACTTTGGCCAACATACACAGCTTGAATACTATTGACCACCCATATGAAACGACGGAGGGCTACGAATGGTTTCTGGCGAAAACCTTTAACGTAAAGAACTTGATATCGTTGAAGGAACGGATAGCTTTTTATAAAATATAGTTGCGAAAACCTTTACTAAAGAGGTCACTCCCGGTGAAGGGATCTCGGCTCTTTCCCCGTAGAATGGGGTGCAGGATATTCCAAATGAACGCAGTCCCATCAATTGATCACACCACAAAGAACGAAAATATACTGATGTGCGTATATGCCATCCGCATTCGCCACTGGGTCCCGTCATTACCCGTTAGGTTAGCTAACTAACGACAGAGCGGGGACTGGACTAGCGCGGATGTAAAACATATACAACATCTACTAATATATATACCAATATATTATATTTCGCTCAAGGCGTGAATAAAATGCAACATCACAGAAATGTACAGCATCACAGAACAATACAGATATCTGGGATCCCCGGGTTTCACAGAGCCACTACTGAAACCCGACGTTCCCCTGGTCGTGTGGATAGCCTGTGCAATGAAATCCTAGACCCCTACGGGCGCGGCAAGTCACCCGCCAAAACCTGAAGCGAGGCAGCCCCCTTCAGCTCCGTGAATGGACCACCCAGCACTCCACGGAATCCGGCAACTTGGGCACCCCTCCTGGGTCAACCTGTACCCCCTACGAGTGCGGCGAATAGCCCGCCAATCCCAGAGTGAAGCCCCCTCCGTCTCAATGCCATGAGATGCGGGCTTGTTGCCCTCTAGAACCCGGCTATCCGTGCACCCCACCGTGGGGTAATCCTAGTACAGAAAGTAAAATATACATACACCGGGTACATCGACCGCAACCAGGTCGTGCCCCAAAAGAATAATACAATCAGGCAGTGACGGCAGTCCATATGTCGGACGCTCGCCCCGCAAAATCAAATGTACATAATACAACAATACAGTACTAGCATTGCATCCAGGCTATCCCCACGACCGATCCGCAACATCACAGCATAAACATAGAACATCATCGTGAAAGTCACGTTCGCAAATCCGTCTAACCGGGCTATAGCAGTTAGACCGGATTTACCGATTGAGTGACATTCACGGTCGCAGATATAATGTAAATACTGTGAAAAATGTGTTTAAAATTTTCCGATTGATCAAACTTAACAAGTGGGCCCCCAAACCAAAACTGTAGCACTCACAGAAAACCTGGGCCCAATTTTAATATTCCAGAAACCACATTTATCACTCAGGAACACACTGAAAAAATTTGGGGGTATGAACAGTTAAAACCGCCGCGGAAGCGCGGCCCAAGCAGGGGTTTGGCCGCCCTTCCGCGGCGGAATAGTGAGATCATGGTACCAATTTTTTTCAGCATGCTTATAATTCCCTGCACATCACTCTGAGACAACCTGAAAAATTTTTAGACTCAAAAAAAAAATTCGACAGAAACTGATGTGCTTGAAATACGTGTTTTCGGGATTTTGTTCGATCGGAAACGTAAAACACATTACACAAAAGCTAGACGAAGTTAATGGCGAGGCTCTGATACCACTGTAAGTGCACGGCGGCGCCCCGGCCGTCAATCCGACGGCCAAACGCGGAAACGGTGGTAAACTTAAATTTTTGCGGACTTGGCAAAACGGCACCACCGCGCACTAAAACCGGATCGGGCCATTAAACTAAATCTAGCTAACTACAAAGAGAAGGGGAAGAGATATACCGACTATCCAAGTCCTCCGGTCTTCATCTCCACTCCGATCTCCTCGCGGGATCTCCGTCCGTCTCCTCCTCGTCGGAAAGGGCACCACGAAGCCGGGTACTTTTACGGGCTCCCACCTCAATACCGAGGCAACTCGCGCATGAAGCCGGCTACTCGACATGCTCAAGATATACTGTAGGGAATGTAATGTAGAATGTATGTCTCACATTGGGGTTGGTTGCCATTGAAGATGATGAAGGAATCAAGACTAGAAAAATGGTGCTTGCATTTTTCTAGCATGGAAAGAAGATCAAGAATGAAACTCTCATGGTGAAGCTCTCATCTTTTTCTTTCTCTCTTTTCTTTTCTTCTTCTCTCTTTTCTTTTCTTCAACCATTTCATCAAGTAAGAGCAAGAGGGTGGAGGAATGAATATGAAGTATCAACATGAAGGGAGGTGAGTGTAGGAAAAGAAAAGAGGTGACCACATCCAAGAACATAATCATCACTAAATCTCAAATCAACCTCAAATCCATTTCAAATCTCAAAAAGCAAAGATGCTAACCATTATGAAGGAAAAAGAAAAGATGCTATCATAATGCATGAAACCCCTCCACAAAAGTAATTTGCAAAACTGCAAATTACCCCCTCCATCAGAAAAGTCCGGCCGGGAAAGAACAAAGGAAAACCGGCCGGAACGGAAAGCAAAATGGCAACCCTAGAAAACTGGTCCCGTAATAAATTACAGGAAAACCCCACACCGTGCATACACACCCGCATTTGTATTCCGTCCGGATACAAATGCAATGAGACAAAATCTACACTGTACTAAACTAGGACCGGCTTAAGCCAAAGCCGGCTAGTAATATCCGTCCGATCCTGATGCGTGCAATACCGCACGTATCTGATCGAACGCTGCCATATAACTATACGGCCGCTAGTACAAAACCGTCCGATCCTGATCCGTGCAATACCGCACGTATCTGATCGGACCCTGCCATATCTCCATACGGCCTCTACAGCGTTTCGCCCGAAAGCTTGAGTAACTGAAAGTGTGGTGGACTCTAAAGACTCGTCAATACTATGGCTGTGGATTTAACCACTAGCACGTCAGAGGTATAAGCCAATACGTGACGGGCCACCAGCTATTGACTAAAAGGGACGTCGATGAGGAAGCTCACCCCGACACCCAACTGAGCCTGTCAGTGACAATATCCGTACAGTCCGGTCCGTTTGTCTATGAGTATCGCATGGCGGGCCTAGGGGGTTGGTAAAAGTCAGACCCCCAAAAGCGGTACAAGTCGTGTCGGAGTGAAGCCCAGAACACCCTGAGATACTACTGGAATACCTACCAGTAAATCTCCTGCCTTGGCCAAGGTCTTTGTGTAATGGCTCTCCTAGACACAGCGCGACCTCACCCCCAATACCGGGAGAGACGAAACCCCCGAAGATCCGCTCACTGCCTCCATGTGGCTCGGGACTGTACCCAACTAAAACCTGTTTGCACGACTCCTTTGAGCCGTGGTAGGGTAGTAATCAAAGTACAGTGGGAACTCACACGAGACAAATGACGATCCCCAGGTCGATGAACTAACCTGTACACATGTCACCTGGGAACTGCTATCTGACGTCAGGTATAAGACCAACTAGCATGTTCCCGGCGAGTCCTGTCCGGTGTACTCATAACCCAATGAGCACCTGTATACATCTTAGGTGAACCTACTGACACCAGTGGCTTGTGAGACCGGCCACCGCCCCTCGTCGGGGTCTCGACTGTATACACTAGTCTACTCTGGAGTATCGATCCCCTGTCTCGAAACTCCTACGACTAGGGACCTTTAAAGGATGTGCTTATAGACTCCAGCTCTCACTTATATGATCGCCCTCATACTGCTGGCAGTCAAGCATGAATCCTAGGGGCTCTATCAACGTGCAATAGTGATCTGTCATATCACCTAAAGCAGTACACGATGATAAAGGTAAACCAGATAGCATACTATCATCTTGAGTAAGACTGTCCTACCGGGATAGGTCCTCCCTCAATCATTGCAATCACGTGCCTGTGATCCAATAATTGACTCTGAGGGCACTATCTCCAACACATGTCACCTGGGAACTGTTCACTGACGACTGGTATCAAACCAACCAACAGTTCCCTGTGAGTCCTGTCCGGTGTACCCGTAACCTAACGAGCACCTGCATACTATCTCCAGTACGACGTACTGACGGCTGTGGGACAGACCATCTCCCCAACCGGGATGAGAAGCGTACACACCAGTCTACTCCGGAGTATCGATGCTCTGTCTCGATAATCCAACGACCAGGGACCTGAATAAGGATGTGCTTGTAGACTACCCAGCCCCCACTAGTGTGACTGCCATCACAACGCTGGTAGACAAGCAAGATCCCAAGAGCTCTATCAATACGTACACTCACATATTAAGATAGAAAAACCAAGTAGCATACTACCATGTTTAGCAAGACTGTTATATACATGTGAATATCCCAAGCTTCCATTAAGTAATATACAAACTAGTATGATACAGTAATGGCCTTCTAGGGCATAAACACTAACAATCTCCCACTTGCACTAGGGCCATGTACTGGCATATCGTAGACCAATGATCTCGAGTAGCCTCTCGAACTGAATCTGAGGAAGGGCCTTCGTGAATGGATCAGCAATGTTCTCTTCTGAAGCAACTCTCCGAACCTCGATCTCCTGACGATCAATGATCTCCCTGATCAGGTGATACCGCCTCAAGATGTGTCTGGACTTCTGATGGGACCTTGGTTCCTTCGCTAAAGCTATAGCTCCGTTGTTGTCGCAATACAGAGGTATTGGATCAACTATGGTAGGAACCACCTGAAGTTCTGTTAGGAACTTCTTCATCCAGACTGCTTCTTTTGCGGCATCGCAAGCAGCTATATACTCCGCTTCCATCGTTGAGTCAGCAACAGTGTCCTGCTTGGAGCTCTTCCAGCACACCGCCCCTCCATTGAGGGTAAAGACATAACCCGACATGGACTTGGAATCGTCCTTATCACTCTGGAAGCCGGAATAAGCAAAGGCCTCCAACCTGAGGTCTTTTCCGCCGTAAACCAAGAACATCTCCTTAGTCCTTCTCAGGTACTTGAGAATGTTCTTTACTGCTATCCAGTGTTTCTCCCCTGGGTCTGACTGATACCGGCTTACCGAGCTTAGTGCGTAAGCTACATCTGGTCTGGTACACAACATCGCATACATTATAGAGTCTACCGCAGAAGCGTAGGGTATAATAGACATGCGTTCCTTTTCCAAATCAGTCTTGGGAGACATCTCTTTGGAGAGGGTGATTCCGTGACAAGCCGGTAGATTACCGCGCTTAGAATCTTCCATACTGAATCTTTTCAGTACAGTGTCGATATACCTGGACTGCAAAAGTCCCAACATCCTCTTGGATCTATCACGATAGATCCGGATCCCCAGAATGTAAGAGGCATCACCCAGGTCTTTCATGGAGAACCTGTGTGACAAGAATCCTTTGACAGATTGTAGCATAGGAATGTCATTTCCTATTAATAGAATGTTATCCACGTACAAGACGAGGAATACGACACTTCTGGCTACAACTTTACTATATATGCACGGCTCATCTGGATTTTTGATAAAGTCATATTCTTTGACTGTCTCATCAAAACAGATGTTCCAACTCCGCGATGCCTGCTTTAGTCCATAAATAGACTTAAGCAGCTTGCATACTTTCCCGCTGCTCCCACTCTGATTGAAACCCTCTGGCTGATCCATATAGACGCTCTCTTCTAAATTTCCATTCAGAAAAGCCGTCTTTACGTCCATCTGCCAGATTTCATAATCATGGAAGGCAGCAATAGCAAGAAGGACCCGAATGGATTTGAGCATAGCCACTGGAGAAAAAGTTTCGTCATAGTCCAAACCAGGTCTTTGACGAAAACCCTTTGCAACAAGTCTAGCCTTATAGGTTTCCACCTGTCCATCTACACCAATCTTTTTCTTGAAGATCCATTTGCATCCTATGGGTTTTACCCCATCTGGAGCAAAGTCCAAAGTCTATACTTTGTTGGTGTACATGGACTCCATTTCGGTCCGCATTGCATCTAGCCATCGTACCGAGTCGCCGCTCTGGATGGCCTGCCGGAAGTCAGTAGGTTCATCATCTTCTATGATGCAATCCTCTCTATCCCCGTCTATGAGAAAACCGTAGTATCTCTCAAGCGGATGAGACGGCCTACTACTCCTGCGGAGGGGTGCGGGAATGTTCTGTTCTTCTTGAACTTCTGGTTCTACCAGACTTTCAGTAGCAGCTTGTGGTTCTGGAATTTCTTCCAGTTCTATTTCGCTCCCACTCTTCTGATTTTCTAAAAATTCAGTTTCTAAGAAGTGGGCATGACGAGAAACAAAAACCTTTTGTTCCTCTGCGTAATAGAAATAATATCCCTTGGAGTTCTTTGGATATCCCAAAAGCTTACACTGTACTGAACATGCCTCGAGCTTGTCCACATGCTGCTTTTTTACAAAAGCTGGACACCCCCATGTTCTAAAATGTTTTAGACAGGGTTTCTTCCCACTCCACATCTGATATGGTGTGGTAGGCACAGTCTTGGTTGGAACCTGGTTCAAAAGATATGCCGCTGATTCTAGCGCATAACCCCAGAAAGATCGCGGTAACTCAGCATTACTCATCATGGATCGTACCATATCCAATAGGGTTCGATTCCGTCTCTCCGATACACCGTTGTGCTGTGGAGTGTATGGAGGAGTAAGCTGAGAGAGAATTCCTTTCTCTTTTAGGTAACCTAGGAACTCGGCACTTAAGTATTCTCCACCTCGATCAGATCTTAGTGTCTTAATACTTTTGCCTGTTTGGTTTTCCGCTTCACTCTTGAATTCCAGGAATTTCTCAAAGGCCTCCGATTTATGCTTCATTAAGAAAACATATCCATACCTAGAGAAATCATCTGTAAAAGTAATGAAGTAGGAATAACCACCTCTCGCATGTGTAGACATTGGACCACATACATCGCTGTGTATGAGTCCTAAGAGCTCGCTCGCTCTTACTCCTTGTCCAGTGAATGGAGTCTTTGTCATCTTTCCTTTGAGACAAGATTGACAAGTGTCATAAGTTTGATATTCGAACGTGTCCAAATATCCTTCTCTATGCAACTTAGTCAACCTTCTCTCATTGATGTGACCCAGTCTACAATGCCATAAGAAAGCTTTATTTAAATCTGGAGACTTTCTTTTTAGTGTGTTCTGGACATTGAAAATTTGGAGTTGGTTTAAAACATATATGCCGTTATTTAATGTACCTGACCCAATCAAATCATGATTAAGGTGGATGTTGACAACATCTCTTACAAACGTGAAATCATAACCTTTATTTGATAACAAGGAAACTGATATGATATTACACGTTAAGCTTGGTACAAAATAACAGTTATGTAAAACCAAAATGTGTCCACTCCTCAATCCTAGGTGATAGTCCCCGACGGACGCAGCTCCCACGCTAGCTCCGTTAGCAACCTTTAGGGTCATATCACCTTCCTTCAGCACTCTACGGTTTCTCAGTGCCTGCAATGAATTGCAAATATGAGATCCTGATCCGGTATCCAATACCCAGGAAGTAGAGTTGATCGACGGACAATTCTCAATTACAAACACACCTGAAGTCGAAGCCACAGCTTGCTTCGGTTCTTGGTTCTTGGCGTTCCACGCCTTGCAATCCTTCTTCCAGTGCCTTTTCCTGTGACAATGGAAGCACTCATCCTGACCAACTATCGGTACTGCTTTCTTTTTCTTTCCCTTCCCTCCTACCTTACTAACACCTCCTCTAGGTCTGGGTGCGGCCTTCTTCTTCCTTCCTTTGGCCCTAGCCTTGGACCCGGAAGAAGATGCACCGCCAACAAACATAGCGGGTGTTTCCCTTGCCTTCTGCAAGGTGCCCTCTGCACTCCTTAACATGTTCAGGAGTTCCGCAAGTTCAACTTCTTTTCCTTGAAGATTGAAGTTGAGGATAAACTGGGCGTAGGTGGGAGGAAGGGACTGGAGAATAAGGTCTGTATAGAGCTCATTATCCAAAGTCGTCCCAAGGTCTGCGAGCTCTTCAATATAGCCGATCATCTTTAGGACATGTTCACCTACCGATGACCCGACAGCCAACCTCGCTCGAAACAAGTTCTTAGAGGTCTCGTATCTTGCTATACGAGATTGCTCTCCATAAAGTTCCTTTGTATGGAGAAATATGCCATCTAGGGACATATCCTCGTGCCTCCTCTGATGTTCATTGTTCATCGAGGCAAGCACGATGCACTTGGCTCTCGCGCAATCTAAATCCCAGGTTTTGCGGATTTCCTTATCCGCATTGCTGGATTTGGGACCAGGGACAGCAGGTGTTGTAGCGGTGAGGACGTACCCCAGTTTGTCATAGGTCAAAGCCATTTTGACATTCCGCAGCCAATCTTTATAGTTTGGCCCCGTCAGTATATTTTTCTCTAAAAGTAACTTAAGTCCAGTCATTTTCAGGGTCGCTGCAATTAGGAGAGAGAGAAGAAAACTCTTTAGCATGATGCTCTTGCAAGTTTAGAGTGGTTTTTAGTTTATCTAAACTGGATGGCTCCCACTGTTTCTCGAATCCTTCCTCAAACCATAAAAGAAGAATTAGCCAGGACTATTCTCACCGTACAATACTTGCTTAACCGTTCAGCCAGGCTGGTGTCGGTACTTCGAGGGAGGTTTTCCAACGCTTTCGCGAAGTTCCTTAATTAAATAACCTCTTTTCTCTGGGGGCGTAACCCCGCTGACACTTTTCTGGACACCTACTAGGTTTATAGCATTGATCGTTAAGTGACGAATATCCTGATAAGTAGCATATACTCACAGTAGGATCGGGATCCAAATATCATCGTATGATAATGTTGAAGGAATCCTACCAACATTCATCAAACTCCAAATGGTATGCATCTCTTTGCAAATTTCAGTTTCTTTAGAAATTCCCGATATGGATTTTTGCCCCATGCTCTTATGATCTTGACTAAGGGCCAACAAATCATAAGTCACATGTCAAGTTCTGCCCATCATTATCCTGTTGATTTGAACCCATCCGTATACTCTTGACTAAGGGCCAAACAAAGTAATACGACTGTCCCAAACCAACTCATCTATCTATGCAACAAATGAATACCCCAGCAGCTACCAATCACTATGTCTTGACTAAGGGCCAAACAAACATAGCTTGAATACTACTGACCATTCATAAGAAATGACGGAGGGCTACGACTGGTTTTGGCGAAACCGTGAACGTAGTGAACTTGATATAACCGAAGGAACCTGATAGCTTTTAAAAGGAGTGGTTAAATCTCCGCATTTAAAAATATCTGTTTTTTAAAATTAACCGAGTGGTTTCTTTTAAATTGTTCCAACGATTTAAACTTGGTTTATTTTCTTTGCATTATAGATAATGCGTCCCATCATTAACCTATCATTGCAGAAAACAATGAAAATACAACGTCCTCTTATGCCATCCGCATTCGCCACGGGGTCCCGTCATCACCCGTTAGGTTACTTAACTAACGACAGAGCGGGGGCTGGGCTAGCGCGGGTGTAAAACATAAGTGACGTCTAAATAGCTATCATATATATAGATATTTTACATTCGTCTGACGCAATGATATTCATTCCAGAACACAGATAAACAATATTGGATTTGCAAGCAATCTGTATTTCTTTTGAGCCTGCAAGAAAAGACAGATTACACAGTTGTGATGAATGGCCGTTACCCCACCCTCGACCCCTACGGGTACGGCAAACTACCCACCCGGCAGTTTGTGTACCCCACCTTGGGTCAGTCCTAGGAGCAAAAACAGTAAAATGAAATAATACAACGGTGGCTACAACCGCAACCTGGATGTGCCCCGCAAAATAATATTACAACAAATTACATTTACAACAAATGAATTAAACAATTACCCATTGCTAAACCCCGGCTAAACACCACAACAGTCCAATACAGTTTATATGCACAAACAGATATAACCATTTCAGAAATGTGCAACCCCCTGCCAACCGACATACTAGCAGTTAGGGGAGGTTTACGAACACATTAAACAATCACAGATATAATCCAATATGCAAATACTGTACAATTTCGATCGATTAAACATCTTTAATATTGCTCCAAAATCTGCTCTGTATACTGGAAACCTGAGCAAAATTAAAATATTCCAGAAAACCCCTAATTACACAGAGAAGCAACAGAAGAAAATTGGGTTCCTGACTCGCTAACTCGGCGGCGGAAGCGCGGCGACTCAGTAGGCTGAGGCCGCGGTTCCGCGGCGAGTTAGGCGATTCAGGGGCCTATTTTTCTTGGGTGTTCTTCTGTGGTCTTGTCAAGCTCTCTTAACACACCTGAAAAATTTTTGGACTTCATCTTAAGTTCGACAGAAACTGAACAGATTTAGGGTTTTCCGGTTTCGTTTTTCCGTTCGAAATTCGTACAAATTTGCAATTAAGTTATTTATTGTTTAGCGAGGCTCTGATACCACTGTAAGTCGATGTAGTACACCCCAGTACTTGTGGGGAGGCGGAATTTTCAAAAACGATCATGTTTAAAGAACGAACATCGACTAACCGCTTGAATCGAAGCTAAACTATAAATAACCGTACACAAAGAGTTTCTTATCAATTGTGTTTAGGGATTATACCTAATGAAACCGGTCCTTCGTCTTGTGTCCTCCTTTGTTCTCCTCGACCTTCTCTAGGTAGTAGACGATCCACCCGAGAGCAAAACACCAAGCTACACCTCTAACTTGAGGTAACTAATCTACTTTGATTGCTAATCAAAGAAGAAAGGATGATATAGAGTGAAGGTAATGGATGTTTAAGTCTAACTAATCCTTTGATCTCAACACATGAGGATTAAGGATTAGTCTCTTGAAGATGAGAGCTTGAGGAGAGAGAATGTGAGATGAGTGAATGAGATGAGATTGAGTGTATCATAATATATTATGAAGCATTCTTATTTTAGAATAATGAATAATAGAAATGAATAAGCATGCTTCATAAATGAAAAGAGGTGATTCATTAACATGAGTCATTAAGCATTTATGGTGCATTAATGACCATGATGAATCACCCTCATGACTCACTAATCTTATCCAAAGCTTATGTCACCTTAACCTCCTTAGTCACATCTTCTAGAAGCTTCTCGTACAATTACGAGAACGCCCCTCCAATCCGCAAAAATACGGAAAAACTTTAGACTGTAAAAATCCAATAACCGGATACCAGTAACTGGCTTAAACCAAAGCCGACTGGTAAAAACTGTCCGAAAGTCGTACGTGCGTAAACGCACGTATGCGTCCGAACCCTTGTCATAAAACCATACGACCTCTATATCGTTTCGCCTGGAATAGGAAACTCTCTGTGTGGGACTTTAGAGACTCGACTACTACGCTGGCAGTGGGTTTAACCACAGACCGCAAGCGGCACTAGCTGTACGTAACGGTCCCCAGGTAGTTGTCGATAAGAAGGCCGATGAGAAAACCCATCCGAACTCCTACTGAGTCTGATGTGACAACCTCCATACAGTCCGGTCCGTTCGTCCAAGACTATCGCATATCGGGCCTAGGGGGTCGGCAAGCGTCAGTCCCCTAATAGCGGTATAAGTCGTGTCGGAGGGAAGCCCATTACACCCTGAGAAACTACTGGAACCTACCAGCAAATCTCGCTTTCCCTGGCCAGGGACTTTGCGTAATGGCTCTCTGACACAGCACGATATCTACTCCCAATACCGGGAGGGACGAATCCTGTCTAACCGCCACTGCCTCCAAGTGCTCGGGACTGCACCCAACTGCTACCTGTTTGCACGACTCCTTTGAGCCGTGGTAGAGTAGCAATCTAAGAACAGTGGGACACACTCGAGGCGAAGTAGCAGTGTCAAGTCTGCGGACTACGCTGTACTCATGTCACCTGGGAACTGTTCACTGACGACTGGTATCAAACCAACCAACAGTTCCCTGTGAGTCCTGTCCGGTGTACCCGTAACCTAACGAGCACCTGCATACTATCTCCAGTACGACGTACTGACGGCTGTGGGACAGACCATCTCCCCAACCGGGATGAGAAGCGTACACACCAGTCTACTCCGGAGTATCGATGCTCTTTCTCGATAATCCAACGACCAGGGACCTGAATAAGGATGTGCTTGTAGACTACCCAGCCCCCACTAGTATGACTGCCATCACAACGCTGGTAGACAAGCAAGATCCCAAGAGCTCTATCAATACGTACACTCACATATTAAGATAGAAAAACCAAGTAGCATACTACCATGTTTAGCAAGACTGTTATATACATGTGAATATCCCAAGCTTCCATTAAGTAATATACAAACTAGTATGATACAGTAATGGCCTTCTAGGGCATAAACACTAACAATAAGAATATGGAAATCGAATCACAAGATATGAATCATCAAAGAAGGAATTTCAAGCAATGTACTTAGGTCACTTTAAGCGAAGTACCGCATCGTGAATATGCTGCAGACATACACACACTACGTTACTCTTCTTAAGCTACCTACTCCATCATACCATGGTCATCCTACTCTCCGAAAGGTAAAAACCTAGCGCTCTGATACCAACTTTGTCACGACCCGAAATTGGCACGTGACGGCCCTAATACTACGCAACGCCTACAGACGTAACGCAGTAAAAGAAAGCCAAAACCCAGAAATCTAAACCATCAAAATAATAAGAAAAGATAAGAAACATTGTTTAAAAGTCTTTGAAATCACAAGCCAAATTCTTTAAAAGTCCAACTTTCTTTCTTTAAAATTTTGGCAGCACCTCCTTTGTAAAAACTAGCCCTAAAAATGGGTACAACATAAATATAATAAAGCATCCCCAAACGGGAGCAAATACATGCCCAAAGGCGGAAAACAACCACCACAACAAATATACGACGCCGTAGCGAAGAAATAAAAGACGATAGAAAGGAAACTGTATAAAAGACAACAAGTCACAACATAATATACAATATCGTCCTCACACAAGTCTCTAAGTCAAACATGAAAGTAGTAGATGGAGAGTACAGGGATACAACGAATATACAATACAACAAGAATAACCACAAAACCCACCTAAGCAACTGCACACTGTGAGCTGATGTGGTATCCGTAGCAAAAGATGATAGATAGATGAATAGCCTGCCTCGACTACTCCGGGGAACACCCTGCAAAACAACTGTGGCACAACGGGGGTGAGTTGCCAACTCGTGAATAGTAAATAACATATGCAGGTAATCGCAAGTATGCACGTACAGCGTGAATCTAACATATGCAATTAATAGCAATAACATGTCATATGAATGCACTAACCATGAAAGGTACACTAGCAGGTACAACTAATACATGAAGCAATGCATATAATTAAAGGTATGTAAATGCAACAGTCATGAAAGGTACTCTAACAGGTACTACTAATACATGAAGCAATACATAAACAATAAATGTGGAGTATGGAATGAAATATGTCAATTCCACGGAATCCTGACATCGTGGTAGGATCACAATCCATCAAGACAAATCCAAATCCCAATTTTCTCAAATCAGCCCCCAAATTGGCTCTCATATCATATAAGTCTCACAAATCCCGAATGTACAATATCGAATAAATCTCATATATTCTGAATGTACAAATCAGCAATCTCATATATATCCTGTATCAAATCTCAAATAAATCCCCTATATCCCAAATCCAATATCAAGTAAAATTCTAACACCCTAAATATATTTCTAACACCATAAATATATTTCTAACACCCTAAATATATTTGCATGAAATAATATGATGATGTATATAAATTAATGTCAATACACATATATTAGCGTCCCATTCCACTAATATTGGTGTAAGGGCATATACAACAGCGTCCTAACCCACTGTTATATATACAAAGAAGTAAAAAGGTCAATACACATATATTAGCGTCCCATTCCACTAATATTGGTGTAAGGGCATATATAACAGCGGCCTAAACCCCTGTTATATATACAAAGGAGTAAAAGAAATATCATGAAACCAATGTGTCAAGCATCGACGCAGAAATGCTGGTCTATCAGGTGCTGTCACCAAGACTGGCACCCTGATAGGTACGTATCATACGCTATCCCGAAAGCTCGAGTACCTATCTCTGACCCTTGCCTCTCGACGTTTCTATACGTACATGACTCCCATCGTCATCCACATGATAACCGCCGAGTCATTGGTAATGTCACCGGATGGTATGGTTCCCCTGTAACTCATCGTCTAGCACCACGACCTCATTCTTGCCTCGGGGTACCTCCGGGCCCCCACCATGTATCCGCACACGGACCCCTCCATTCCTCGCGTGGGGTATATATATCAGAACCGATAAATCTCATGGTGGCTGCTGATATATCATATCAAGGGAAACCGGGTTTTTCAAATAATGCATAATTTCATGAACTCCCATGGTCCCCAAATCCAGAAAACATCATGAAAAATCCATAACTCAAATGCGAAAATCCATGAATATAATATATGCAACATAAACTGAAATGCAAGCATATAAAGGAAAAACTGCTAATTAACTGCAACAAGTTAATATAAATATGATGCAGTTCCTAATTTCTCCAATTCTAAATAACATCAGGTAAAGGTAAATATGTAGCTATAACCAGATATATGTGCAACATAAAGGTATAGCAAGGTATATGTATCTACCTATAAGTAATGATGTAGTATACCCCCTGGGTATAAGTGAAGTATGTGAGCAAGGTATACCTGTAGTTATGTCATTAAGTGTGTATGTACCTATCACTAATGGTATAATACTCTATAGGTATACCGGTATCTAGCATATAAGTATATGAAGGCATATGTGTAAGCATGTGGATATATAGGTATGCTATATGTCATATGCGATAAGAAATATGAATCAATGTCTCAATGTCCCTAACCGAGCAATATCATATCTATCAGTAGGTTGTGCGTGACATGGAGATTATTGACGGTGTGTGTGGCATACAATCAGTGCTCGTGCAACATAGGCCGTCAATAATGGTGCAGTGTCCTAAGGATACTAGTCCAAGCACAACACTAGCTAAGCAGTAGGGTAAATGCGCAATTCTAAATATGACATAAAATATGCGACAGAAATAACATTTCTAGCCCATACGCATAACGCCATGCGGGCGATTCCCCTGTAGATGTTAAATCTACTCACCAACACTCCTGGCTAAGTGTAGCCAACCACCTGTTTGCCCTTTGTAGCAGTGTCCGAAGTCCCCGCCTGCGAACCTGCAACATTAAAACAATAACGCAAATATATATCAATAATAGACCCAAAACACGTATAAACTACATTAGACCGACGCAACAACAAAAAACATACTCTCGAGAGTTCGTATCGTGGCTAACGTGCGTAGCGACACGACGAAACTAACCCAAGAGCAAAACCATACAAAGTGCACGATCCGTGTCGTATAACGTATCGCGCGGACACAAAACATTAGAAACTACCTAAGTGATCCCAGATTTTGCATACAGAGAAAACTAAACAAACAAACAAGACCAAATACACCCAAACCCCAGCATAGATCTACCCTCAAAAACCCACACCCCAACTCCACCTAGGGGCCGAGGTCGCCGGATTCCTCTTCAGACGTCGCCGACCATGGCCGGTGGGATGGGTCTCGTGTCTCAGGTGGGGTCTTAGGTTCATAGGTACATCACAACTACTTTTTTTGGTTTTCTAGTAAAAAGTCCGGGTCACAGTAGATCACAGAGGTCACATATAGGCACTAAAAATACGATATTAAGCATCAAACTACACATTACACTATCTAAACAGAAACTAACTAACTACAAAGCACAAAAACTAAATAAAGAAGGGATAGAGATCATTACCTAGCCAAAAGAACACAAAGATCCAAGCTTTGTATGCTCCAGGCATCCAAGAGGCAATATCCAAGAAAAGATGTGATTTTGTGAACTTTTGTGTGAATTTGTGATGAATTGGGTGAGGGAAAGAGAGTGTTCAGTTGCAAATGAGAGAGACATGAAATAATAAAAGAGATAGAGAAATGAGAGAGTGTGTGAGGATATGAGAGAGGGAGGTGAGTGTAGGGTGAGAATGAGAGTGAGTGTATCGCTAGCATTAATGCATCATTAATGCATTCATACACACATCATCACTCCAAAGAAATATCTTCTCACTCACACAAAAGATCAAGGGATTAAGGTTAAGGATTAAGCAAAGGGTTTAAATCTAGGATTAGGTTAAGTGTCATGGTTTCTAAGATCAAAATTAGCACAAACAAAACCACACATTTACGTGCCCACGTGCGTGCCTGCTTATAACAAATAATAATAAGTTATTAATTAAATGTTATAAAATGTGAGGAACCCGAATTGGTAAACTTTTTACAGTAAACACGCATTAACGTCTAAACGAATACTAACCGAAATCTAAGGCGTTACACACAGAGAACTCCTATGTGGTATTATATCTATCATCAGATAGCAGTTCTCAGGTGACCCTGGTACAGGTTAGTCTGTAGACCCATGATCGTCATAGAGTCTTGTGTGTCCTCCCACTGTACTTTGATATCCACCCTACCACGGCTCTACTGAGTGGTGCAAACAGGTGGAATTTGGGTACAGTCTGTAAGTGCACGGCGGCGCCCCGGCCGTCAATCTGACGCCGGAATGCGGAAGCGGTGATAAACTTTAATTTTGCGAACTTAGAAAACCGGCACCACCACGCACTAAACACCCGGATCGAACCATTAAACTAGGTCTAGCTAACTACAAGACGGGTTAGAGATATACCGAGTGATCCGAGTCCTCCGGTCTTCTCGTCGTCGTCCCGATCTCCTGCGGAAACTCCGGTCGTCGCCTCCTTGCCGGAAGGGCACCACATCGCCTGCATCTTTTACGGGCTCCCACCTCAATACCGAGGCAACTCGGGCGCGAAGTTGGCTGGCCGACGCGTCCAAGATTTGCTGTAGAATGTGTAGTGTAGAGGCTATGCCTCATTTGGGGTTTATGTTGCCTTGGAGGATGGAGGAAAAGGTGAGGAAAATTGGTGCTTTCAATTTTCTAGCAAGAAGAAGATGAGATGATGATTTCCTCTCATAACAAAATGAACTCTCTCATTCTCTTCTCTCAAGTGTGGCCTCTCTCATCTAATGAGAAAAATGGTGGAGGAATCCAAACATAAGCAAGAGGGAGGTGAGTGTAGGAAAAGAGAAAGGGTGACCATAACCAAAACATCATGATAACAATCTCCCATCAACCTCTAATCAACTCTAATCACCATAAAGCAAATCAAGTGATGTAAAGAGAATCAAATGATGGTTGAAAAGAAAAGATGCCATCATAATCAATACATTTGCAAGAAACCCCTCCACAAAGTGTTATTTGCAAACTTGCAAATAACCCCCTCCATCGGAAAAGTCCGGCCGGGAAAGAACAAAGGAAAACCGGCCGGAACGGAATGCAAACTGGCAACTCCAGAAAACTGGTCCCGTAATAAATTACAGGAAAACCCCGATACTGTGCATACACACCCGCATCTGTATTCCAACCGGATACAAATGCAATGAGACAAAATCTACACTGTACTATACTAGGATCCGGCTTAAACCAAAACCGGCTAGTAATATCCGTCCGATCCTGATCCGTGCAATACCGCACGTATCTGATCGAACTCTGCCATATCTCCATACGGCCTCTACAGCTTTTCGCCCGAAAGCTTGAGTAACTGTATGTGTGGTGGACTCTAAAGACTCGTCAATACTATGGCTGTGGATTTAACCACTAGCACGTCAGAGGTATAAGCCAATACGTGACGGGCCACCAGCTATTGACCAAAAGGGACGTCGATGAGCGAACTCATCCTGACACCCTACTGAGCCTGTCAGTGACAATATCCGTACAGTCCGGTCCGTTCGTCTATAAGCATCGCATGGCGGGCCTAGTGGATTGGTAAAAGTCAGACCCCCAAAAGCGGTATAAGTCGTGTCGGAGTGTAGCCCAGAACACCCTGAGATACTACTGGAATACCTACAAGTAAATCTCCTGCCTTGGCCAAGGACTTTTCATGTTCTGGCTCTCCTCGACACAGCGCGACCTCACCCCCAATACCGGGAGAGACGAACCCCTACAGATCCGCTCACTGCCTCCATGTGGCTCGGGACTGTACCCAACTAAAACCTGTTTGCACGACTCCTTTGAGCCGTGGTAGGGTAGTAATCAAAGCACAGTGGGAACTCACACGAGACAAATGACGATCTCAGGTCGATGAACTAACCTGTACACATGTCACCAGGCAACTGCTATCTGACTCTGGTATAAGACCAACTAGCATGGTCCCGGCGAGTCCTGTCCGGTGTACTCATAACCCAATGAGCACCTGTATACATCTTAGGTGAACCAACTGACACCAGTGGCTTGTGAGACCGGCCACCGCCCCTCGTCGGGGTCTCGACTGTATACACTAGTCTACTCTGGAGAATCGATGCCCTGTCTCGAAACTCCTACGACTAGGGACCTTTTAAGGATGTGCTTATAGACTACCATCTCCCACGTATATGATCGCCCTCATACTGCTGGCAGTCAAGCAAGAATCCTAGGGGCTCTATCAACGTGCAATAGCGACATGTTAGGTCACCTAAAGCAGTACACGATGATAAAGGTAAACCAGATAGCATACTATCATCTCGAGTAAGACTGTCCTACCGGGATAGGTCCTCCCTCAATCATTGCAATCACGTGCCTGTGATCCAATAATTGACTCTGAGGGCACTATCTCCAACAATCTCCCACTTGCAATCAAGGCTAATTATTGCGATGTCGCATACTCACAGCCCGTGTGATACCGTACACCCAACTCCTCTACTAGTCAGTCTCACAAAGCTCGTTTGCGAAACTATTGCGTTCGAGGAATAGCCTCAGTGAGTGGATCCGCTCTGATGTTTCTTCCTATGTCTCTCTATATCTCAAGTTCGCGGAGAAAGCCATCTCCCGAAATGAGCAATACCTGTCTTAGAATGTCTGGATGTCTGATGGGACCTAGCTCATGAATGAACTCCAAATCCAAACTTCTTAGACTGTATCGTCAACTGAACTTAATCAGTATCCTCCGCCATACCTTCTCTCAGTATCTACCTGGACCATCTGTCCAAAATACTGCCCTTCGTCAGAGGGAAAACTATAACTCTGACAGCCACTCTGCCATCCACGTCACCATGGAAGCCTGGAATGATAACCGTCTCCTAAAGGAGGCAGCCGTTATCATATCCCTAGAACATTCACTTATGTTCTAAAACTGCTTCCGACTGTTTCCCCAGGATTGGATCAATATCAACTTATTGCACCTACTGCAAGAACAACATCTGGTGTGGTACTTGACATCTCATGATTAACTCAATTGCTTAAGCAAGTGATCTGCCAATCATGCGTATCCCTCTCCCCTTTAGTCTGTAAGACACCTTTAGAGAGGGTGACTCCATCACCTGCAGGTATATTACCGTGCCAGGAGTCGTCCATTCTAAATACTCATAGAATGCTGTCTAAGTACCCAAATTGGGAAACCACCCAAATCTAGATCTAATACCATAGATCCAGTAACCAGAATGTCTGATATAATATCCAAGTCCCATGTGGAGAAACCACTGTGTGACGACCAAAGTATAACCGATCGTAGTATAGGAATATTACTTCCTACTGTGTGTATGTTATCAAATACCAGGACATCACACCCTACTACCTTCTCAACAGATCCATCCCTTATTCTGATGACGTCAAACCTATGACTGTCACATCAGAAATAGATGATCTATCTCCGCTATATCTGCTTTAGTCTATAAGTAGACATAAGCCTGATGTCCACCAATGCTTCCGCTGCTCCCACTGACTACGACAACCCTCTGGCAGAGTCATATAGACATGCACTTCTAAAGCTAGTTTAGAACGACGCTATACTCATCCTCCCACCGGGTCTCGCAGCCTGGAACAACAGCAATGGCAAGTGTGGGTAAACAAGAACCTCCCTGCCACCGTCCTTGAGGCTACCGGAGTACCTCTCAGGTGCCTGAGGTTACCCACCGTATCGGCGGAGTGGCCAATGGAATGTCAAACCAGATTGAATCTTTAGGTTCCTTATCAAATCTTCAGTAACCGTTTGCGGTTCTGGAATCACTTCCAGTTCTACCATACTCCCACTACTGTTTTTCAAAAAAATCCATTTTTATTAAAACTGTGGCGAGTCTAGAACAATATTCTATTGATCTCCCAGATGGTAGAAAGTCAACCCTCGTCATAGCCTGGGTCAACCCACAAACAGCCATTACAGAAACGTGCCTTGAGTTATTCGGAGTCTGATTTTAAGCATAAGCCGGACAACTCCCCGCATCTTGACAATGTCAAGATATGAACTGTTCTATATCCAATACAGAAACAGAGGCACAGATTTAATTGAACCAGATTCAAATCATGCAGCTGTCTCCAGTGCACGTCAACTAAATGGAAGGAGGCTGATCAGCATTACTCAACTTAGGAATGCTTCCAATTATGAGTAACCTGAAAGAGAAGCAAGTTCTCTTAACCATTACTATCAACTGAATACCATATACAAGTATCTACATCTTCGATCACTTTGAAGAATCCTGATACTTGCAATACTTGGTTCTCTACTTTATCCTTATACCTATAACTTCTCAAAACTTCGACTCTGTGTTTCTACGAAACACCTGTCTAAGAACTAGAGAAGTTATAAGTAAACAGAATACAGTACGAGGACCAACCCCTCTGTCCTAATGGACACTGGACAATATACAATACTCTGTATAAGTCCCCTGAGTCTAGTGACTCATTTACTGTGTGTTGTAGGTTGAAAACTGTACTATGGTTATGAAGAATTACACCGCTGTTCTCCTTACCTAACCATCTACTGATATAGGTAAATGTCAAAGACATAATTTCAAAAAGGTATGTCTCACTCTATAAAAATAGACGTACAAATATATCAATTTGAAATTGGTGCATAACAACGGATATTCAAAACCATATATTTGCCGTCCGGCAAACTACCCAGGTGACTTCCTCAAATATCACCAATTCCAACGAATCCCGATATAATGAGGATGGTCACCTAATTCCCAATAACTTACTCCCACTCATCATCTGCAAAAACCATGCAGATGTGAGATTCATACCTGGTAAATACATACCCTGGAGCAAGTGTCTAATTGGGAAATCAGTTTTCTTTTAATAGTACACAGTGAACCTGAAACATTGAAATGTTTCGATGGGGTATCCTGGTATTCCTAGTAATGCCTCTTCCATTATCCAGATTCACAAATGCAACCGTATAATTCTTTGCCACCTCTCCAAATCCCTTTATATGTCTTTAGTCATTACCTTCTGTACACCCCTTTAGGCCAAATGGTTTTCTTCCTTCCCTATCGTTCGGCACCAGCCTATGGTTTGGAAGAAGACTATCCAAAAAGCATAAAGGGTGTACTGTCCTAGTCCTAGGAGCACTCGCAATGCGAGAGAAGGTGAGGATAAAAGACAACCGAATAAACCTTATTCCTATTTCTCCTGGACCAGAATCCATCCCCGAACTGGAACAAGTTCCTTTCGAGTTCGTATATAACCATACGATGGAGTATCCAATAAACTGTGGATCTTCGTAGTGATACGGAGTGTTCTGGAGAAATACAAAGGTGATTTAGGATTGGCGAAGAAATACTTGGTTTGGTCGTGAATATCAGTCGCACTTTACTTTGCCCTCTTACTAATCCCTTGCTTTGTCTTAATCTTAATACCTTCTGCACACCTTCGTTATGTTAATTGGTTTTCTTCATTCCCTACTGTTCGGCACCAGCCTAAGGTTTGGAAGAAGACTATCCAATTTGCGTAATAGGTGTACTATCTCCTAAACCAAGGAGTACTCGCAACCTGAGAGAAGGTAAAAAGGAAAAGACAACTGAATAATCCTATCCGTTTTCTCCAGAACCAGAAACCATCCTCGAATTCCTTCGAGTTCGTATATAACCATACGATGGTTTTGTCCAATGGAAGTGGACGTTCGTAGTAATACGGGGTGTCCCGGAGAAAAGGGTAAAAGTAGGAGTGGCAATGAGGTCTGCAACTCTGACAATCCAAAAGCCAGTGTTAAGAAGGTTCGGTCAACTTGGTCACTGAGTCATAGTCTAGGGTCGGGTCAATGGTCGCTGCCAAAGAGAGAGAGAAAAGAAAACACTCAGCATGCACTCTAACCTAGATCAGAATGGTTATCACTTTATCTAATCTGGAAACCTCTCACTGTAACGTCAAATTCTTCCCCAAACGTGAAAGAAGAATTAGCCGGGATCGCCCGAGGAGTAAACCAACTCATCAGTGGGAATCGGGATCCAACCATCATCGCATGATAACGTGACAGAATCCGCTCACGCTATCACACTCCAGAAGGTATGCGCATATCTGGCAAGTTTCAGTTCCTTTGAAACTCCCGATGTGGATTTCTACCCCATGCTCTTATGACCTTGACTTTGGCCAACATATCATAAGTCACATGTCAAGTTCTACCCGTCATTTTCCTGGTTAATTTGAACCCACCTGTACCTACCCTTGACTTTGGCCAAAATGGCAGTACGACTGTCCCAAACCAACGCATCTATCTATCCTGCATATGAATACCCAACAGCTACCAAACACTGTGCCTTGACTTTGGCCAACATACACAGCTTGAATACTATTGACTATCCATATGAAATGACGGAGGGCTACGAATGGTTTCTGGCGAAAACCTTTAACGTAATGAACTTGATATCGTTGAAGGAACTGATAGCTTTTTAGAAAATATAGTGACGAAAACTTTTACTAAAGAGGTCACTCCCGGTGAAGGGATCTCGGCTCTTTCCCCGCAGAATGAGGTGCAGGATATTCCAAATGAATACCACGATGCAAAGCAAAAGTAATCGGCTATAGTGAAGTTAATGCCCTGACGCAAACTTCTTTCCAAGGGGTTACTCCCGGTGAAGGGATCTCGGCCCTTGCCCCGTCGACTGAGGAGCAGGATATTCCAAATGAATACCACAATGCAAAACAAAAGTGAACGTCCTTGCAATAACAGCTTTTTGAAAAGTGTTCCAACAACATCAGAATAGGTTTGTTTATCTTGCATTGATCCGAATCAACGCAGTCCCATCAATTGATCACACCACAAAGAACGAAAATATACTGATGTGCGTATATGCCATCCGCATTCGCCACTGGGTCCCGTCATTACCCGTTAGGTTAGCTAACTAACGACAGAGCGGGGACTGGACTAGCGCGGATGTAAAACATATACAACATCTACTAATATATATACCAATATATTATATTCGCTCAAGGCGTGATAAAAAAGCAACATCACAGAAATGAACAGCATCACAGAACAATACAGATATCTGGGATCCCCGGGTTTCACAGAGCCACTACTGAAACCCGACGTTCCCCTGGTCATGTGGATAGCCTGTGCAATGAAATCCTAGACCCCTACATGCGCGGCAAGTTACCCGCCAAAACCTGAAGCGAGGCAGCCCCCTTCATCGCCGTGAATAGACCACCCAACACTTCACGGAATCCGGTAACTTGGGCACCCCTCCTGGGTCAACCTGTACTCCCTACGAGTGCGGCGAATAGCCCGCCAATTCTAGAGTGAAGCCCCCTCCGTCCCAATGCCATGAGATGCGGGCTTGTTGCCCTCCAGAACCCGGCTATCCGTGCACCCCTCCGCGGGGTAATCCTAGTACAGAAAGTAGAATATACATACAACGGGTACATCGACCGCAACCTGGTCGTGCCCCAAAATAATAATACAAACAGGCAGTGGCGGCAGTCCACATGTCGGACGCTCGCCCCGCAAAATCAAATGTACATGATACAACAAAAACTGTACTAGCATTGCATCCAGGCTATCCCCACGACCGATCCGCAACATCACAGCAAAAACACAGAACATCAACGTGAAAGTCACGTTCGCAAATCCGTCTAACCGGGCTATAGCAGTTAGACTGGATTTACCGATCAAGTGACATTCACGGTCGCAGATATAATGTAAATACTGTGAAATAATGTGTTTAAAATATCCGATCGATCAAATTTTAACAAGTGGGCCCCCAAGCAATACTGTAGCACTCACAGAAATTCTGGGCCCAAGTTTAATATTCCAAAACCCCTAAAATCACCCCAGAAGCCTACTGAAAAAGTTTGACCAATTGAACAGTCCATACTGCGGCGGAACTGCGGCCCAAAGTGGGGTTTGGCCGCGGTTCCACGCTCCCCTTGAACGATCAATTTGTCGAATTTCTCCAGTAGTCTTAGAACTTCCAGTACATTAGTTTTTTACAACCAGAAAAATTTTTGGAGCAAGAAAAAATTCAACAGAAAACTGATGTATGTGAAAACGCGGGTTTTTGGAATTTTGGTCGATCGGAAATGCAAACACATCAAACAAAGCTAGACTATGTTAATGGCGAGGCTCTGATACCACTGTAAGTGTACGGCGGCGTCCCGGCCGTCAATCTGACGCCGGAATGCGGAAGCGGTGATAAACTTTAATTTTGCGAACTTAGCAAACCGGCACCACCGCGCACTAAACACCCGGATCGAACCATTAAACTAGGTCTAGCTAACTACAAGACGGGTTAGAGATATACTGAGTGATTCGAGTCCTCCGGTCTTCTCGTCGTCGTCCCGATCTCCTGCGGAAACTCCGGTCGTCGCCTCCTTGCCGGAAGGGCACCACATCGCCTGCATCTTTTACGGGCTCCCACCTCAATACCGAGGCAACTCGGGCGCGAAGTTGGCTGGCCGACGCGTCCAAGATTTGCTGTAGAATGTGTAGTGTAGAGGCTATGTCTCATTTAGGATTTATGTTGCCTTGGAGGATGGAGGAAGAGGTGAGGAAAATTGGTGCTTTCAATTTTCTTGCAAGAAGAAGATGAGATGATGATTTCCTCTCATAACAAAATGAACTCTCTCATTCTCATCTCTCAAGTGTGGCCTCTCTCATCTAATGAGAAAAATGGTGGAGGAATCCAAACATAAGCAAGAGGGAGGTGAGTGTAGGAAAAGAGAACGGGTGACCATAACCAAAACATCATGATAACAATCTCCCATCAACCTCTAATCAACTCAAATCACCATAAAGCAAATCAAGAGATGTAAAGAGAATCAAATGATGGTTGAAAAGTAAAGATGCCATCATAATCAATACATTTGCAAGAAACCCCTCCACAAAGTGTTATTTGCAAACTTGCAAATAACCCCCTCCATCGGAAAAGTCCGGCCGGGAAAGAACAAAGGAAAACCGACCGTAACGGAATGCAAACTGGCAACTCCAGAAAACTCGTCCCGTAATAAATTACAGGAAAACCCCGATACTGTGCATACACACCCGCATCTGTATTCCAACCGGATACAAATGCAATGAGACAAAATCTACACTGTACTATACTAGGATCCGGCTTAAACCAAAACCGGCTAGTAATATCCGTCCGATCCTGATCCGTGCAATACCGCACGTATCTGATCGAACTCTGCCATATCTCCATACGGCCTCTACAGCTTTTCGCCCGAAAGCTTGAGTAACTGTATGTGTGGTGGACTCTAAAGACTCGTCAATACTATGGCTGTGGATTTAACCACTAGCACGTCAGAGGTATAAGCCAATACGTGACGGGCCACCAGCTATTGACCAAAAGGGACGTCGATGAGCGAACTCATCCTGACACCCTACTGAGCCTGTCAGTGATAATATCCGTACAGTCCGGTCCGTTCGTCTATGAGTATCGCATGGCGGGCCTAGGGGGTTGGTAAAAGTCAGACCCCCAAAAGCGGTACAAGTCGTGTCGGAGTGTAGCCCAGAACACCCTGAGATACTACTGGAATACCTACCAGTAAATCTCCTGCCTTGGCCAAGGACTTTTCATGTTATGGCTCTCCTCGACACAGCGCGACCTCACCCCTAATACCGGGAGAGACGAACCCCTGCAGATCCGCTCACTGCCTTCATGTGGCTCGGGACTGTACCCAACTAAAACCTGTTTGCACGACTCATTTGAGCCGTGGTAGGGTAGTAATCAAAGCACAGTGGGAACTCACACGAGACAAATGACGATCACAGGTCGATAAACTAACCTGTACACATGTCACCAGGGAACTGCTATCTGACGTCTGGTATAAGACCAACTAGCATGTTCCCGGCGAGTCCTGTCCGGTGTACTCATAACCCAATGAGCACCTGTATACATCTTAGGTGAACCAACTGACACCAGTGGCTTGTGAGACCGGCCACCGCCCCTCGTCGGGGTCTCGACTGTATACACTAGTCTACTCTGGAGAATCGATGCCCTGTCTCGAAACTCCTATGACTAGGGACCTTTTAAGGATGTGCTTATAGACTACCAGCTCCCACGTATATGATCGCCCTCATACTGCTGGCAGTCAAGCAAGAATCCTAGGGGCTCTATCAACGTGCAATAGCGACATGTTAGGTCACCTAAAACAGTACACGATGATAAAGGTAAACCAGATAGCATACTATCATCTCGAGTAAGACTGTCCTACCGGGATAGGTCCTCCCTCAATCATTGCAATCACGTGCCTGTGATCCAATAATTGACTCTGAGGGCACTATCTCCAACACAGTCCCGAGGCACATGGAGGCGATGAGCGATAGGAGGGGTCTCGTCTCTCCCGGTATTGGTAGTTGATGTCGTGCTATGCTCGATTGGCTATAACAGGAAGTCCCTGGCCAGGGCTACTAAGATTTACTGATAAGCGTTATCAGTAGTTTCTCGATCTGTTATGAGCCATACACCAGCATGACTTATTGAGTTATTGGGGTCGATGATTCCATCCCTAATATGCAACATATCTTACGAGGAGACCGGACTGTACAGTAAGTGTTTCCAGTTGGCTCGACGGGAGTTTTGACAGCTTCGTTGGTTTTCTTCTGATCGTTCAATACCCGGGTGGACATTACGTTTAGCTGACTGCTTGCGGCTTATAGGTATTTGATATGATCATCACCTACTACCGGCGTATTGACGAGTCTTAGAGTCCCACAATGAAGTTTCCTGGCTCAGGCGAAAAGATGTGGTGTGCATATGAGATATGCGCGGGGACCCGATTAAATACGGATATGTGATACCATATATTAATCGGGCATTTTCTATTGGTCCGGTTGTATGTGATATGACCGGTTTACAAAATCAAGTGTTGATTTAACAAATGACTTTTTGGATTAATTCTCTAATTAAACCCTATTTTCTATTTTTGTATGCATGCATGTATGCACATGATGATGTGCATGGACACATACATACATACATTGTATCATGGTTGTTGATACATATTTGGTGGCAATGCAAGACTCATATTGTAGTAATTATTTATTTATTTATCATTTTAAATTAAAAGAAAGGATAATTCACTCATTGTTAATGTTTATCATCTTTGACCATACTTGAACTACTTTTTAACCTTGAGTTAATTATCCTTTTGCTTTATTAACTCATTGATAAAGATCTAGATAATTACTAACCATGGTTGAAGTGAGAAGGATATAATATAGATTATTCATTCTCATCTCAATAATTCATCATATTATCCATTGAGCTCAAGCTTAGCCACCATTATCTTCTTCTTCCTCTCTTGAGATTTTCTTTGAGTGAAGTTGATAAAAAGAAAGGGTTTTGATTATAGAATACAAACCACATCATCATACTACACACATCTAGCCCATTTGTGTAGGGTGTTTGCTCTACTTCATTCACATATCAAGTAAATTAAGGAGCTTTGGGCAAAGGGACTTCGGGTGGATCTTCGTGGACTAGGAAGGCTTCCATCGATCCGTTCCAAACCCTCATAGTGCCAAGGAGTCACCAAGGGAGGTCTACAAAGGTTGTAATCTCCACCCTTAGTGATAGTTTTTCATTTGCATGTGATGCTTAGTTGAAAAGAAACCCTAAATTTCTAGTTATGATTCTTGTCAAGTTCACTTAGCACCTTTAAAATTTGATTATGGCATATGTGATGCTTCTAAACCCTTGATGAGGTGCTATGTAAACCCAACAATGGTATCAGAGCCAAGCTAGAGCTTTAGGCGATTCGTAGGAGAAGTTAAAACTCCGATCGAACCACGAAACACCAATTTAGACCCTTCTCTGGAAATTTTGTAAAAATGTGATTTTTTCTGCATTAAAAATACTCAAAAAAGTCAGCAGGGAATTCTAAGGATAACCCTGAAACACGAGCCCCCAAGTTTCTCAAAGAGCCGCGGAACCGCGGCAAGAACATGCTTGCCGCGGCGGTTCCGCGGCCAAAAGAGTGAATTGGGGACACGTGTTGGTACAGTAATATCCGTAGCCGTTCCCGCATATTTCTGGGTATTTTTAATCTGACTCATGTGTTGAGTGTTCTGGGGATTATTTTGAATTCGTTGATTCGATCAGAAAATTTAATTTCGTTCTGTTTTCGGGATAATTTAGAAACTGTTAAAATGTTCGAACGGATATCATTAACTCACTTTTTACCGGCACGAAAAACTTTCAAGTGTTGAATTTTTCTTGAGTTTAAATCTTTCGGAAAAACGTGCAAGTAACGCGGTGGACCCTCTAGAAGAACACAAACCTTAACTCGATTATGTGACCGTCTGAACCGCATCTAAATCTTAGGGTTTGGGGCAGTACGACGTGCCACATATGAGGCGTTGGCTTGACCCTTCTATGGCTGGACCATTGGTACTGTGACATGTTCTGGAAATTTTTGAACTCGTCTCAAGTGTTGTGCTATTTGGGAAATCTTGGGTTTTTGTTTATTCGATCGAAAAGTTTAGCATTGTCTATTTATCTGGAATGTGATACAATATGTGGAATTCATAAAGTTAGGCATGAAATGCGGAGTATGTGATATTTCGGATTTACGATGTCTAAAGTTATTGTAGATTCCAAATGTTGTAGTTTTTCACTTTTATTTTCTGCGACCGTAAGTGTAGTATGTGGTGTATCACCAATTTCGTTGCTATACATCAACGACAATCGGGATACGCATACTTGCTTACGTTAATGATATGAGATATTATGTGTTGCTGAGATATGATGTGTATGATTGTCGCGATTGAATAGCCGGGGGTTTTATGTGAGATGAGAGTTTTATTTTCATTCATGTATAAATCAATTGTATGTAATATTCTTTTATTTGGGGCACTTCCGGGATGAGGAAGATGTTTCCATCATTGTATATTATTTACTTTTCCGCATTAGGATAGACCCAAGGAGGGGAGCACAAGTGACCGGGTTCTAATGTTCAGTGGGAGGCCATCTCGAGGAGTCGAGACCGGGTCTCCTAAACTCTAGAATTGGCAGGATCACTTGCCGCTCTCATAGGGGTCTAGGGGTGTGGGCTTGGCTATTCATCACGACCGTGGAATCCGTATTTTTTATTGTTGGCTAAATACAAAATACGGACATCCTAGATATCCTTTTATTTTCAAATGTGCTTCTGCTGTTGATATTCTGTAATGTGATTACTTAGTATCTGAGACGAATGGATTATTATTATATATATGATATATAATAAAAGTTGCTTATGTTTGACACCCGCACTAGGCCTGCCCCGCTATGCCGTTAGTTAAGTAACCTAACGGTGCATAACGGGATACTGTGGCGAATGCGGATGTCATAAGTGTGCGTTCTATTTTCGTTTCTTTTCTGTGATGGCTTAGGAACTTAAATGATGGGATTGCATTAATGAGATTAATGTAAAGTAAAATAAACCTAAAAGATGTTGTAGAATCAGATTTGAAACCCACTCGGCCTTTTTATGAAAAATGCAAGTTTCAAAAGATGCGGAGCTTAAGCCACTCCTTTTCTAAACTGTTTTGATTCTACAACGAGATCAAGTTCAAAGCGTTAAAGGTTTTCATAAAAACCATCCGCAACCCTCCGTCATTTTAGGAAGCAGAGTACTTAGTATTCGTGCTGCGTATTTTGATCATAGTTAAGGCGTAGTGTACGGTAGCTAAGTGATGTCTTCCTACAAAGCATATGATGCGATCGGTTAGGACATTCATGTAATTATGTTGATCATAGTCAAGGGTCATATGGGCGGGTCTAGTTAATCTCGAAATGACGGGTAGAACCTGACTAGTACTTATGATATTTTGACCATAGCCAAGGTCATAAGTAACTAGGGGTTAAAACAATATCGGGAGTTTCAAGAGTTGAAATTTGCAATGAGATTGCATACCATCTATATGATAGTTGGATCCCGATCCCACTGTGAGTAAGTGTTACTTCCGAAAGAATTTTACACTTTACAATTAGCTAATCCAGTAGGTGTCTAGAAAGGTGTTAACGGGGTTTGACCTATGGGAAAACGAGGTTTATTTTAATTAGGTCCGTGCGAAAGCACGGGGAATCTCCCTCAAAGTACCGACACTGGCCTGGCTGACCGGTTAGCGAAACTGTAGAATGTAATTAATCCTGGCTAGTTTTCTTTTCAGGTTTTGAAAGAAAATTTAATAAAAGCAGTGGGAGACATCGATTAGATAAGATAATAACCAATCTAATTCTTTGCAAGAGCATTTCACTGAGTGTATTCTTTTCTCTCTCCTGATGGCAGATATCGATGACGGGACTTAAGCTTCTACTAGAGAAAAATAAACTGACACGACCGAACTATAAAGAATGGTTGAGGAACTTGAACATTGCACTTACATATGATAAAGTATCATATGTCCTCACAACCAAACCCCCACCCGTCCCAGGACCTGAATCATCTGTCTCGGATAGGGAGATCCGAAAAACTTGGGATATTGATTGTAACACGGCCAAGTGTCTCGCGCTTGCTTCTATGGACAATATCCATCAGAAGCAACACGAGAATATGAATGTACAATCCATCTTTCTTCATACAAAGGACTTGTATGAAGAGCAATCTCGTACTTTGAGATACGAGGCATCTTGAAAGCTGTTTCAGATGCGAATGGCCCCTGGTACATCAGTAGGAGACGATGTTTTGAAGATGATTGGTCTTATAGAAGAACTTGAGGAACTGGGATGGACCATGGATAATGAGCAATATACAGATATTGTTCTACAGTCTCTCCCCCTTGCCTTTGCTCCGTTCATAGTGAATTTCAATATGAACGATTTGGAGAAATCATTACCTGAACTTCTCAGTATGTTGAGAAGTGCAGAGAGCACGTTGAAAACAACGAGGACTCCCTCTCTGCTTGCTGGGCCATCTTCCTCTTCAGTCCCAAAAGACAAGACCAAGGGAAAGAAAAAGAAGAAGTCCATCAAACAGAAAGGTGGAGTTAAAAAGGCAACGGGGAAAGACAAATCCGGGGCTGCGGGAAGCGGGAAAGGAGAATGTTTTTACTGCCACAAGTCGGGACATTGGAAACGCAACTGTGCTGTGTATCTTGCTGATCTCAAGAACAAGAAGCATGTTGATGCTTCCACTTCAGGTGTGTTTGTAACTGAAAACTGTTTTTCTTTAAACTCTGCATCTTGGGTATTAGATACCGGTTCTGGTTCTCACATCTGCAATTGTATGCAGGGATTGAGAAACAATAGAGTTTTGAAGACAGGTGACCATACTCTGCGGGTTGGAAATGGTTCTAATATACATGCTGTATCCGTAGGAGAGTATCATCTTGGGTTGCCTTCGGGTTGTATTTTGGTTTTGAACCCGTGTTATTTTGTACCTAGTATGCTATGTAATATAATATCCGTTTCTTTGTTGGACAATGAAGGATATCATTTTGTATTGCAAAATAATGCTATGAACATTAACTTGAATCAAGAGTTGATTGGGTATGGTACATTAAATAACGGTATTTACGTCATGAACCAACACACAGTTTTCAATAACAACATACTAATAAAAGAAAGTTTTTAGATATAAATGAAGCTTTTCTTTGGCATTGTAGACTTGGTCATATTAATGAAACAAGACTAAAAAAACTACATAAAGATGGATATTTAAATCCTTTTGAATATAAATCTTATGCGACTTGCCAGTCTTGTATCAAAGGTAAAATGACCAAAACTCCGTTTACTAGACACGGAGAAAGAGCTGTGGAACTCTTAAGCCTCATACATAGTGATGTATGCGGACCAATATCTACACATGCTAGAGGTGGTTTTTCATACTTCATTACTTTTACTGATGATTTCTCAAGATTCGGACACGTGTTTTTGATAAAGCACAAATCTGAAGCTTTTGAGAAATTCAAGGAGTACAAACTTGAAGTAGAAAAACAAACAGGCTTGAGCATCAAGAAACTTCGATCAGATCGAGGTGGAGAATATTTAAGTACAGAGTTTTAAGACTTCTTAAAAGAGAATGGGATTCTCTCTCAGCTCACTCCTCCTTACACAACACAGCACAATGGTGTGTCAGAACGGAGGAATCGTACCCTATTAGATATGGTACGATCCATGATGTGTGATACTGAGTTACCGCTTTCCTTTTGGGGGCATGCATTAGAGACAACGATGTATCTGTTAAACAGGGTTCCAACCAAGACCGTGTCTACCACTCCATATGAGATATGGAGTGGAAATAGACCATCTCTTAAAAGAGTTAGGATTTGGGGTTGTCCGGCTTTTGTTAAAAAGCAGAATCCAGACAAACTCGAGACACGATCGGTCATGTGTAAATTTGTGGGGTATCCAAAACATTCATATGGATATCTATTCTACCACAAGGAGGAACAAAAGGTGTTTGTTGCTCAGCATGCTACATTTTTAGAAAATGAAATCTTTACAGACAGTACTGATGGCAATACGGTAGAATTAGAAGAGGTTCTAGAGACACAAATTACTTAGGATGAATTGGTTGAAAATGATGTTGCAGTAGAACTTCAAGAACCTCAGCCGCTCCGGAGATCTAGTAGAACTTCTCGTCCACCAGAGAGATACTATGGGTTTCTCATTGATAGTGATAGAGAAGATTGCATCATGGATGATGATGACCCTACTAGTTTTCGGCAAGCTATCACGAGTGGTGACTCAGTGAAGTGGCTGGAAGCCATGAGATCCGAAATGGAGTCCATGTATACCAACAAAGTATGGACTTTGGACGTTGTGCCTCCTGGGATAAAACCCGTTGGGTGCAAATGGATCTTTAAAAGAAAGATTGGTATAGATGGACAGGTAGAGACCTTTAAAGCAAGGCTAGTAGCGAAAGGTTTTCGTCAAAGACCAGGATTGGACTATGATGAAACTTTCTCTCCAGTAGCAATGCTTAAATCCATTAGGATCCTACTTGCTATTGCTGCTCACTATGATTATGAAATCTGGCACATGGACTTTAAAACTTCATTTCTAAATGGTGATTTAGAAGAATGCGTTTTTATGGATCAGCCAGAGGGCTTCATTGACAGTGGGAGCAGTGGGAAAGCATGTAGATTGCTTAAATCCATTTATGGATTAAAGCAGGCCTCACGGAGCTGGAACATCTGCTTTGATGATACAATCAAAGAGTTTGATTTTATCAAAAATATAGATGAACCATGCATTTATAAGAAGATTGTAGGGAGTACTGTCACATTTCTCGTATTGTACATAGATGACATTCTCCTGATAGGAAATGATATTCCTATGCTACAATCGGTCAAACTATTCTTATCACAAAGGTTCTCCATGAAGGACCTGGGTGATGCCTCATGCATTTTGGGCATAAGGATCTATAGAGATAGATCCAAAAGGTTATTGGGATTGTCCAAATCAAAGTACATAGACACCATCCTAAAAAGGTTTAGTATGGAAGATTCCAAGCGTGGTGCCTTGCCTGCTTGTCATGGAATCACTCTCTCCAAGGACTTCTGTCCGAAGACTGATGAAGAGAGAGCTTGCATGAGCGTTATATCCTACGCTTCAGCCGTAGGATCTATAATGTATGCGATGATATGTACTCGCCCTGATGTAGCTTATGCACTAGCTGTAGTAAGCAGGTATCAATCCAACCCAGGGGAGAAACATTGGATAGCAGTGAAGAACATTCTTAAATACTTGCGAAGGACTAAAGAATTGTTCTTGGTGTATGGTAATGGGAATCTCCAGATGGAGGCCTTTACCGATTCCAGCTTCCAAAGTGATAAGGATGACAACAAATCTATCTCAGGGTTTGTATTTACCCTCAATGGAGGGGCGGTTAGTTGGAAGAGTTCCAAACATGACACCGTTGCAGACTCAACGATGGAAGCTGAGTATATTGCTGCAAATGATGCTGCCAAGGAAGCCGTCTGTATGAGGAAGTTCATCGCGGAACTAGGAGTAGTTCCAACCATTGTTGATCCAATACCATTGTATTGTGATAATAATGGAGCTATGGCGTTAGCCAAAGAACCAAGGTCCCATCAGAAATCCAGACACATCCTGAGGCGATATCATTTGATCCGGAAGATAGTAGATCGTCAGGAGATCGAGATTCGGAGAGTAGATACAAAGGATAACACAGCGGATCCACTCACCAAGGACCTTCCACAGTCGTAGCATGAGCGACCTTTTGAGATGTTGGGTATGAGATACGCCAATAACTGGCCTTAGTGCAAGTGGGAGATTATTAGATATATGTATGCCCTAGAGGCCATTATATGTATAGTGGATGCTTAAACATGTATATATGAATTTAGATGACTTTCTCGCTCAACATGATAGTAAGCTATCTGGTTTACTTTATCTTGACATATTGATTTGATCATGCTTTTATTCATTTGCACATGTTGATAAAGCCCTCAGGATATTGGCTTGACTACTGTGACTATGATGCGGATCATACAAGTGGGGCATGTGTAGTTTATAAGCATATCCTTGAACTGTTCCTAGTCGTGGGTGTATCGAGACGAGGCATCGATATTCCAGAGTAGACTAGCGTATACTATTCTTGTCCCATATGATGGGCGATGGATGATCCTATATCCATCTGGTGAGGTGACACCAAAGATTGTATGCGGGTGCTCAGTGGAGACTGGGTACACTGAACGGACTCACAGAGAACTCCTATGTGGTATTATATCTATCGTCGGATAGCAGTTCTCAGGTGACACTGGTACAGGTTAGTCTGTAGACCCAAGATCGTCATAGAGTCTTGTGTGTCCTCCCACTGTACTTTGATATCCACCCTACCACGACTCTACTGAGTCGTGCAAACAGGTGGATTTTGGGTACAGTCCCGAAGCACATGGAGGCGATGAGCGATAGGAGGGGTCTCGTCTCTCCCGGTATTGGGAGTTGATGTTGTGCTATACTCGATTGGCTATAACAGGAAGTCCTTGGTCAGGGCGACTGAGATTTACTGATAAGCGTTATCAGTAGTTTCTCGATCTGTTATGAGCCATACACTAGCATGACTTATTGAGTTATTGGGGTCGACGATTCCATCCCTAGACTCGATATGCAACATATCTGACGAGGAGACCGGACTGTACGGTAAGTGTTGGCAGTTGGCTCGACGGGAGTTTTGACAGCTTTGCTGGTTTTCTTCTGATCGCTCAATACCCGGGTGGCCGTTACGTTTAGCTGACCGCTTGCGGCTTGTAGGTATTTGATATGATCATCACCTACTGTCGGCGTATTGACGAGTCTTAGAGTCCCACAATGAAGTTTCCTGGCTCAGGAGAAAAGATGTGGTGTGCATATGAGATATGCGCGGGGACCCGATTAAATACGGATATGTGATACCGTATATTAATCGGGCATTTTCTATTGGTCGGGTCGTATGTGATATGACCGGTTTGCAAAATCAAGTGTTGATTTAACAAATGACTTTTTGGATTAATTCTTTAATTAAACCTTTTTTCTATTTTTGTATGCATGCATGTATGCACATGATGATGTGCATGGACACATACATACATACATTGTATCATGGTTGTTGATACATATTTGGTGGCAATGCAAGACTCATATTGTAGTAATTATTTATTTATTTATCATTTTGAATTAAAAGAAAGGATAATTCACTCATGGTTAATGTTTATCATCTTTGACCATACTTGAACTACTTTTTAACCTTGAGTTAATTATCCTTTTGCTTTATTAACTCATTGATAAAGATCTAGATAATTACTAACCATGGTTGAAGTGAGAAGGATATAATATAGATTATTCATTCTCATCTCAATAATTCATCATATTATCCTTTGAGCTCAAGCTTAGCCACCATTATCTTCTTCTTCCTCTCTTGAGATTTTTCTTTGAGTGAAGTTGATAAAAAGAAAGGGTTTTGATTATAGAATACAAACCACATCATCATACTGCACACATCTAGCCCATTTGTGTAGGGTGTTTGCTCTACTTCATTCACATATCAAGTAAAGCAAGGAGGTTTGGGCAAAGGGACTTCGGGTGGATCTTCGTGGACTAGGAAGGCTTTTATCGATCCATTCCAAACCCTCATAGAGCCAAGGAGTCTCCAAGGGAGGTCTACAAAGGTTGTAATCTCTACCCTTAGTGATAGTTTTTCATTTGCATGTGATGCTTAGTTGAAAAGAAACCCTAAATTTCTAGTTATGATTCTTGTCAAGTGTTCATATCATAATATTGCAATTTATATTCCCCAATTCTTATTCGTTTTATAATTAAACAGGTGCTTTTGACGCATGTCTGCTGCATGTTACAGGATACAGGTTTTTAGAGAGAAAACAGTGAAAAAGACACAAGACAACAGAAAAAGGGACTTTTTACCAACAAATAGACGGATCCTAGTCAAGCCGAGACTAATCACAGTTCACATAGGTACAAGGCAACGCAAGGTCCAACCATGTCAAAGTGAAACGGTTAAAAGACCAATACAAATTTTCTCTGAAGATCTGGAGAAGAATAAGAAGCCAAACAAAGAAATAGGATGAAGAAATAACAAGCCCAGACAAGTACAATGAATCCCAGAAAAGATGGTGAGCCAAGCCCACCAAAGGGCCGCGGAACCGCGGCCCAAGCCCACTATTGCCGCGGTTTCGCGGCCATTAAGTGCTCGTGTCGGTGGATTTTTCTCGTGTCGGTGCGTCGGTGCGGGTGTTGGGATTTTTCGTGGGCATATCTGTAATTGCACATGCGCGAGACTCTGTAACCCTAGTTTTCCTGTTTTCCTATAAATTGTAATCACAGATCTGTAAAACTCATGCCTCTTTTCAATAAACAAATTCAGATCTGTTCTGTATTATTGCTTGGAGGGAGCCATCAAATTAGTAAGTTAATTTTATTTCTTCGCTTTTAATTCTCTTTTAATTAGAATGTCTTTTAATCCCCTAATGAGCGAGTAATCTCCTCGCTTGTTAGGGTTAGCCTTAGGGAAAGGTTTGAGAGATGAGATCTCTCACCCCTTTCATGCCATTCACACCTAAGAATTAGAACTCCATGCATACGCGCACACCCCGCGCCCTACGGCACCCTACCCCTCGAGGTAACTGTGACACCGTAGTATAAAGGCCCGGTTGCGCGTGTTTTCCATGGAGGTTAGGGTAAGTATCGATAAAGGACGGATAAGAATCTAGAGGAAGAAACATCTACCCAAAAGATTCTAATCCACTTTATTGATAATTACCACAACATCTAATAGATCTAAAATAAGGCATTGAAAGCGGTGAGGAAACCTTTAATCTCCCAACTTCCCCTAAACCTAACCCTAGCAAGACTTTAATTTAGATTAACTTAGTTTATTGATAGATCTAGGTTTTAGATTTAATCAATCCAAACAACATTTGGAATCAACTCGTAAAAACACATTAAGAAAATTACCCATCTCTGTGGATCGACCCGTACTCACCAGCTAGCTGCAAAGCGACGCCGTTTCTGATTACGGTTAACAAGTATTTTTGGACTAATCAAATGGCGCCGTTGCCGGGGATAGCGTAAAATTTCTTTTGTGTGATTTCGGGTTGATTTAAATTTTAAAAATTAAAAAAATCTGAAAATTAAAAAAAAAATTAAAAAAATTTATCAATTTTTATCTGTTTGAAGGGTTTATCTTTTGAATCTTGCAGGAACAGCGAAGAATCGAGGATCTGAAAATTTACAGAGGGCAAACCAGGAAAAATCACATCCGAACATAGGAGAAAATTCACAACAGAGCCGTACAAATTTTCTGACGACCTGATCTCCTCGTCCCACCGCGAAACCGCGGCTTAACTGCTGTCCAAACCGCGGAACCGCGGTCGTCTGTGCGCTTCTCTGCATGAAAAAAATTCCAGTTTGTTTCTCATTCTCCCCTCTGCAACCTCCATATATCTGTCTGTAAAAACTTTCTGCAGGAATTCTTTGCGCTGAAAATCTTCTCTCACCTTCTAAATAACAGATTTTCTGCAGGTTTCTTTGCGCCGCGCTAAAAAAATTGATTGCAAGTGAATTTTATTGTTTTGCATAATTTAATTGGACTTTAAGGGGCTAATTGACCAAAATCAGATTGGGTGGGGATTTTATCACCCTTCCCAGGACCCCAGAAAACACCTAAAGCATTTGCATTGACCACAATTAATTAAAAAATACTAGACTCAGCCCTAAGGACTTCGAGCTCAATAGGAAAAGGACTAGTATAGGCATCGACCGTTTATCCTAACCTGACCTTGCGGTGTCTAGGCAAGTGTGTCTAGGTTAGTGGTTATTAATTAGGCCCACTGTTGTGGTTCCTTCCCACTTACCTGGCACTTACCTGGCCGCAAGTATCGGTGAAGAAGCGGTTTGAGGTCCTATTTCTAGCCCTAGTTAGGAGCTGTCTAGCAGACCTAGGTGACCCTAAATCTAGGCCTGATTGTGCATGTGTGGTTGATACATTTGTTTCATAAGTCTCTTTTCAAAAATCTCTTTGCAAACATTCTCACATAAAAAAAATAAAGAAAAATCTTTTCAAAACTTGCAACTTGTCGCTAAAGGAACTTGCAACTCACTTACACAACTTCTTCTCATTGACGTCATCTTACCCCCACATTCTGTTTTCTGACTACACTACCCCTTTAGTGTATGTCACTTTGGACTAGAGATACTAACGCCCGATTAGTCCGTGTTTCGTTGGTACCGACCGACGAACCTTTCGACACCGAAGTCGAAATTCCCTCCATTTCCTTACCTCCACCTTCAAATTCTTCATTCGAAGGTATGTCGGGACACGACCCCAACGATACCTTACCGACGAGAATGATTCCACCTCCGTTAGGTGCGAATAACCCGAATCTTCCTCCTGTTGTAGCGCCCCAACGAATCGTGCTCCAGGATCTCTTCTACCCTTCCGCACTTCTTTACCTACCCGTCTTTCAGCCCCATCGGCAAATGGGGACAACTTTGAAATAAAACCACATTTCATCAATATGCTGCCAAAATTTCATGGTTTGGAATCTGAAGATGCATATATCTTTATCAATAAATTCCAAAATGTGTGCGCTATGATGAAAACGACCCAATTAAGTGATGACGCTATAAGGCTAAGGGTCATTCCTTTTACCTTATGTGACCTAGCCGAGAAGTGGCTATACAGCACCGCATCACATTCCATTAGAAATTGGGACGAGTTTGTGAAAGCTTTTCTGAAAAAGTTCAATCCTCATCACAAAACTGCAAGAATCCGTAACGAGATTATACAATTTTCACAGCTTCCTTCCGAACCATTTTGGAAGTGCTTCGAGAGATTTAAAGACCTACTTATTCAATGCCCTCATCATGGGATCGAAAGTTGGCAACTTTGCCAAACATTATACGAGGGATTGAACTCGGCAACGAAGCAGTTGCTAGAAACCATATGTCAAGGCCATTTTCTCTCTAAGTCTAATGACGAAGCGTGGCAGTTTCTTGAGGATCTTAGTGAGCAAACAATTCAGTGGGAGAGTACCAAGACCACATCATCTTCTTCTAGTGGTCAATCTAGGGCAGACATACATCAAGTAGATATGTCGATTGCTATGAAGGCCGAGATGGCCACACTTATGAAAAAGCTAGAAGCCATTGAGACCAAAATCTCATCGTCTTCTCCTGCCCTTGCTTTACCTCCACGAACTGTTTGTGTTTGTTGTGCGAATCCATCGCATCTAACCGAAGAGTGTCCTTATAATGCATCTACTCAAGGACAGGATCAAGTCAATACTGCATTTCAGCAACGACAAAGAAACGATCCGTACTCTTCGACATACAATCCGGGGTGGAGGAGTCACCCAAATTTCGCTTGGAACCAAAATCAACAAGTCCAAGGAAATAACAATTTTCAAAGACCTCCTCCTCCACAACAACAACAAGCACCTTCACAAACTCAAAACCAGCAACCTTTCCAACAACAACCTTATACAAATCAAACGAACAATTTGGTTCAACCAAATGATGATAAGGTTATCTCGCTCGAAAAAAGTCTAGATGCATTTCTCAAGCAATCTACAGAATCCGCAGCAAGATTTGAAAATTATGTTCAGTCTTTGATGCATAACAATGCCTCACACGATCAAAGTATCAAATCTATTGAGGCACAAATTGCACAATTAACTAATGCGTTGAGCGAGAGAGAAAAAGGGAAAGCTTCCATCTCAACCATTACCAAATCCCGGTCACACATAAAACGCATATCACAATCACAATGTTAATGCGGTGACCACGTTGAGATCCGGAAGAGTGTTGCAGAATAATGTGGGTATTAGTAATGACATCCCCGCCGGTGGTTCTTCTCCTTCTCCATCATCATCTTCCCCTTCTTCATTTTCTTCACCTTCTTCTTCACCTTTTTCTTTAGAGCCTATTCTCCACCCTTCACACGGCTCTACTTCTTCTAGCTCGAACGGACCCATTTATCACAACATGAACACATCTACACCGGGATCCGTTCCTACTCCACATTCTACTCCACAGACATTTGACTCAATAAATTTTCAAAATGCTCCATTCCCAAACAGGTTGAGTCCTAATAAACCAACTGCACAAGTGGAGAAGATTGTGGAGATATTTAAGCAGGTTAGCATAAATATACCTCTCTTGGATGCAATCCAACAAGTCCCTTCATACGCGAAAATCTTAAAGGGCTTATGCACCTCGAAGAGAAAGGCATCTCAAGTACCCAAGAAAGTGCTAGTGGCTAGTGCAGTGAGCAATGCTATTAACCACCCTCAAACCTTACCCCAAAAACGAAAGGACCCCGGCTGTCCTACGATTTCAATCACAATTGGGGATAAGAAAATTAATCGAGCACTTTTAGATCTTGGGTCTAGTGTTAACCTGCTTCCCTACTCCGTGTACGAACAATTAGGGGTTGGAGAGTTGAAACCCACTCGTTGTACTCTCCAAATGGCTGATCGATCAATCACCCATCCAAGGGGTGAGCTAGAGGATGTGTTGATCAAAGTTGGGGAGTTCATATTCCCCGTTGATTTTATTGTTATGGATACACAACCTGTTGCTAACCCACGGAACCAAATTCCGGTGATCCTCGGTCGACCATTTTTGGCCACTTCCAATGCTGTAATAAACTGTCGCAATGGCTCCATGACTCTATCCTTTGGGAAGATGTCTAGTGAGTTCAATATTTATAAGATGGGAAGTCTACCCCCCGTGCCTAAAACTAGTACACGAGAAGTTTGCTCTATTCACGAAATCACGCAGGAGGACTGCGAGCTTGAAAGATTCTTGTTTGATGAAAACAGTTTTGACGCCACTAGTGCGTCCCTCCTTGAGCCTACCACCGTTGACACAACCGATATGGATTATGAATGTTTCACTTTTTCGGATGACGACGACTCACAGCCCGAATATGAGTCTTTTGAATTTGTGGATGAGTTAGTTGAACCATCCGAATCGGTTGTTTGTAGTGATTTCGAACCTGTGTTGGAGTCCTTTGAGTTCGAGGTAGATTCCGCAATGATTCTTTCGCCTCCGAAACTCGAACTCATGTCCTTACCGCCTCACCTTAAATATGCTTACATAGGTGAGAATGAGACTTTTCCCATTATAATATCAGCCTCTCTAGCCTTCGAGCAAGAGAACGCTATTTTAAAAGTCTTACAAGATAGGCGGCAAGTTTTCGGTTGGACTATGGCGAACATCGAGGAGATCAGTTCCCTTATAATTGAATATCATATGCAATTGATGGATGATGCCAAGTCAATAGAGGACCCACAGGAACATTTTGGGGGTATTGTGGTTAGTCAACCTCCTCCTTTAGAAGTTGAACCACCCCCATTTCTTTTAAGAAGCTACGAGAATGCCAAGATTCCACTGATTGCTGATCATTCGCATTCTCGTTTTGATTCATCACCACCTCCTGTCTATTCACTTCCATACCTTCCATACCACCACTTCTATCTTCCCCAATTCTTTATGGATTTCTACGACTTATTCTTCCACCAACTGATACTCTTTACTGATAAATTTTTCAACTGGTTGGTGTTAACGTTTGGTCTATGCAAGGTTTGGCAGTAATGTCTAACATAGTTTAAATGAAGTTTGGGGGAGGGCCTTTCTGTATATATTTTTGTTTTCCTTAACAATAAAATTTTTTTTATAAATAAATAAACAGGGAAGTGCCGGTATTTTGACCCTATTGGTTTAGCATGACAGTGAGGACACTGTCAAGTTCAAGTTTGGGGGTATGCTCGGTACGTCTTCTTCCTTCGCATTCATTTGTACATATTTTTGCATTTGCATACTTATTTGAAAACCCATAAAAATTGAAATTTTTTAAAAATTATAAAAATTATTGTATTCAATTTTGGCTAATTGACTAGAGTTTGACAAATAGGTTAACTAGCTAGGAAAAACTAGATCTTAGACTTAGTGAATTAAAAACCCTAAAAATAACATTCCTTAAAGTTTAACGGTAGAAAGTATATGCCTTGCAGTTTATTTAGAAATAGGCAAATTTTGGGTTCACTTCTTGGGCTATGTCAAAATGAGGGAAGAGTATTGATGTTCTTATTAGAGTATAAGTTTGAAAAATAGTTCCTAGCTTAAGTCTAGATTCTGAAAATGTATACCCCACAATTTGCACACTCACGCACCTTGAAACTTAGAATAGCAGAAGAAACCTTGAAATGCTTTTGTCTAAAGTCCTTAGTACGAAGAAAATAAAAGAAAAAAAATACAAATGTGAATAAAAAAAAATGGACACTGGTTTTTGTGATTACTTAAGGCTGTAAAAAAATAGAAAAATATTTAGCGAGGGTGCTTCATCACCTAGTGCCTTAGACCAACTGGTTTGGGAGTCACTGCTAAAGCCTTGGGTGTTGTAAAACTAGGAAGTACGCTTTAATGTGCTAACGCATTTTGTAATTGGTTGTTGGTACCTCAAGAAGTATTAACGATCGCATGAAGGATGTGTAAGCAAATTTCATTTAAAAAATTCACTAATTAATAAGTGCTTTGGACAATGGACGAGAACGATTGCTTGATTTGAATTTCCAAGTGTAGGGATGATATTTACACACACGTGGGGATATGTGATTAGAGTTTAGATAAGAGAAAGGGATGAAGAATAGAACTTATATCTTTAATAGAGTTGATAGAAATTCCTAAGTGGAGATGGAACCCTAGAAGGAAAACTTAGGAGATGCCGAAAGCTAAGTAAGTCTATAGAACATATATAATCTTAAGTTAAATGATAAGGATGCGTGAAGAATATGGGTGGATAATTTACGGGTCAAAGATAATAGAATTCCTTGTTAGAAAACCTAATTGGAGAACAAAAATTAATGGGCCGAATTGATAGGATTTTGTGGGTAGTATCCGCTGAAAACCCTCAGGAGACAACACTCCTCCTACTAGGGACACCTAGAGGTTTAACGGCTTGTTGCACGTACTCAGTGCAATCGCGTTTCCCTGCGAAAGTGTGGTTAGGATTTTAGTGAATAAAAATAAGTTTGCTCGAGGACGAGCAAAAGATAAGTTTGGGGGTATTTGTTCATATCATAATATTGCAATTTATATTCCCCAATTCTTATTCGTTTTATAATTAAACAGGTGCTTTTGACGCATTTCTGTTGCATGTTACAGGATACAGCTTTTTGGAGCGAAAACAGTGAAAAGGACACAAGACAACAGAAAAGGGACTTTTTACCAACAAATAGACGGATCCTAGTCAAGCCGAGACTAATCACAGTTCACATAAGTACAAGGCAACGCAAGGTCCAAACATGTCAAAGTGAAACGGTTAAAAGACCAATACAAATTTTCACTGAAGATCTGGAGAAGAATAAGAAGCCAAACAAAGAAATAGGATGAAGAAATAACAAGCCCAGACAAGTACAATGAATTCCAGAAAAGATGGTGAGCCAAGCCCACCAAAGGGCCGCGGAACCGCGGCCCAAGCCCACGATTGCCACGGTTCCGCGGCCATTAAGTGCCCGTGTCGGTGGATTTTTCTCGTGTCGGTGCGTCGGTGCGGGTGTTGGGATTTTTCGTGGGCATATCTGTAATTGCACATGCGCGAGACTCTGTAACCCTAGTTTTCCTGTTTTCCTATAAATTGTAATCACAGATCTGTAAAACTCATGCCTCTTTTCAATAAACAAATTCAGATCTGTTCTGTATTATTGCTTGGAGGGAGCCATCAAATTAGTAAGTTAATTTTATTTCTTCGCTTTTAATTCTCTTTTAATTAGAATGTCTTTTAATCCCCTAATGAGCGAGTAATCTCCTCGCTTGTTAGGGTTAGCCTTAGGGAAAGGTTTGAGATATGAGATCTCTCATCCCTTTCATGCCATTCACACTTAAGAATTAGAACTCCATGCATACGCGCACACCCCGCGCCCTACGGCACCCTACCCCTCGAGGTAACTGTGACACCGTAGTATAAAGGCCCGGTTGCGCGTGTTTTCCATGGAGGTTAGGGTAAGTATCGATAAAGGACGGATAAGAATCTAGAGGAAGAAACATCTACCCAAAAGATTCTAATCCACTTTATTGATAATTACCACAACATCTAATAGATCTAAAATAAGGCATTGAAAGCGGTGAGGAAACCTTTAATCTCCCAACTTCCCCTAAACCTAACCCTAGCAAGACTTTAATTTAGATTAACTTAGTTTATTGATAGATCTAGGTTTTAGATTTAATCAATCCAAACAACATTTGGAATCAACTCGTAAAAACACATTAAGAAAATTACCTATCTCTGTAGATCGACCCGTACTCACCGGCTAGCTGCAAAGCGACGCCGTTTCTGATTACGGTTAACAAGTATTTTTGGACTAATCATCAAGTTCACTTAGCACCTTTAAAATTTGATTATGGCATATGTGATGCTTCTAAACCCTTGATGAGGTGCTATGTAAACCCAACAGAAACCACGTGTCAATGTCAATTCCTGTCTAAAGATGATGGTGAAGCTTGGAAATACCTGGAAGATCTTGCCCAAAATACAATGCAGTGGGAAAGTGTTAGTCATCCATTGTCTAGGGAAGGTATCAATCAGCTCGATATTTCCATCGCAATGAAAGCCGAAATGGCTGCAATACAAAGGTAACTTGACGCTATAGAAAAAGAATCTCTTTACCCTCCCTAAACCAATACACACTTCCCAAAACCGTGTGTGGTTGCTGTTCCATCCCATCACATTTGACGGAAGAATGTCCTTTGAATGTGCCATTTCAAGGTCACACTAATGCTGCATTTCAGCAACAACCCAGAAACGATCCTTCTTCTTCCACATATAATCAAGGTTGGAGGAATCATCCTGATTTTGCTTGGAACCAACACCAAACTCAAAACACGGTTCCAAACCAGAATAACTTTTAAAGGGTCCCTCCAACACAACAACTACCACAGAGTCAGCACCCCTTCCAAATACATTCTTTTCAAAACCCGGCCAACAACTTTGATCCTTTTTCTGCCGGTACCAATAATTCCTCTGCACTCTAATGAACCTTAGAGTTTTTCATGACATACACCATTCAAATGTCGGCTGATATAAAGTCTTCTATAGATGATATAAAGAAGAACTCCGCCTCCCAAGGTAAGAGTATTAAATCGATGGAAGCACAAATTGCACAGTTGAATGCCGCGATGAGTGTTAGAGAAAAAAGGAAACTTCCAGCTCAACCTTTACCTAATCCTGGCCCCTCGCATTATAATGATGTGAGCGCTATTACCACGTTTAGATCTGGAAGAGTTCTAGACAATCACGTGGGTGAACAGATTGATAATAATGAGGAATCAATTGAAACCCCGTCTTCCACTTCTACTTCTTACCCTATTTCGTCTAATTTACCACCTTCTTCCGAGCTTATTCTCCGTTTTCCCCAAGGCTCGGATCCTCAGCACACTTTTTCTAGTCCACAAAAGACGATCCCCACTCCAATTCTAGGATCGATTCCACCCCCACAAACTTCTCCATAAACGTTGGACCCAACACTTATTGATAAAGCCTCATTTCCAGATAGGTTGAGGCCCAACAAACCTAATGCACAAATAGAGAAGATTGTGGAAATGTTTAAGAAAGTTAACGTAAACATCCCTCTCCTAGATGCTATACAACAAGTTCCGGCTTATGCGAAAATACTTAAGAACTTGTGCACTAGGAAGAGGAAGACTCAAGTGCCCAAAAAGGTATTCATGTCGAGTAATGTAAGCACAGCTTTTACACAGCAATTACCCAAGAAATGTAAGGACCCTGGCTGTCCTACAATCTCTATTTCTATTGGGGGTGTTGGGGTAAAAATTTACACCCCCGTTGACCGAGTCAAAGTCAAGGTCAACCCCAAGCCAGGTGGGCCCAAGCCCAGGTCAAGCGGGCCCATGCCCAAGTCGAGCCCGCGGCCAGCCTCCTCCATGCTAAAATATAGATCATGTAATAAATAATTTTTATGTAATTTTTTATACATGAATGTATGCGAAATGGGCATAAAGCCAATATTTTGTAAGCCCATGGCTTATGTGCAAAAAATGAAATGGCACATGAGCCATGGGATGGCTAAAATGCCATTTTTGTGAAGCCCAAGGGGCTATATGCAAATATGTAAGCCTATAAAAGGCAACATGATGAATAAAAAAAATATACTTTTCATTCTCTCCACAAAAATTAGAGCTGAGCTCTTTCTTCCTTCTTCAAGGTTCCAAAACCTTCTTCTTTCTCTTGAATTAAATCAAGAGTTTTACTCTTCCTTTTTCAAAAACAAATTAGTTTTTCACCATAAAACCCACACAGGGGAACTTGGATCTATCATTAGATCTGAAAAAGAAGAGATTTTGAGATTTCACATCTCTTGATCTTCAAGATCCAGCAAGCAACAGGAGGAAGAAGAACATCATTCACTAAACACAAAAAAAAAAAAACCACACTCAGGAGTCCAACTCCTCTTTGATTTCTCATCAGAGAAATCTTTTTAGGCTAAAAGCCTCTTTTTCTCGCCGGCGCTCAAGCGCAGAGCGCCCACGTGCCGACACGTGGCGCGCTTGCGCTCCAGCGCAAGCGCTCGAGCGCAAGTCGCCCTCGTGCCGACACGTGGCGCTCTTGCGCTCCAGCGCAAGCGCCCGAGCGCAAGTCACCCTGGTGTCGACACGTGGCGCGCTTGCGCTCCCGCGCTTGCGCTCCTGCGCAAGCGCCCGAGCGCAAGTCGCCCTCGTGCCGACACGTGGCGCTCTTGCGCTCAAGCGTAAGCGCTCGAGCGCAAGTCGCCCTCGTGCCGACACGTGGCGCGCTTGCGCTCCAGCGCAAGCGCTCGAGCGCAAGTCGCCCTCGTGCCGACACGTGGCGCGCTTGCGCTCAAGCGCAAGCGCTCGAGCGCAAGTCTCCTACGTGCCGACACGTGGCGCGTTGCGCTCCAGCACTCTGCGCTCGAGCGCAAAGCGCCCACGTGCCGACACGTGGCGCGCTCGCGCTCAAGCGCCTAGGCGCTGGCCCCACGCATCCCTTGGATGTCTTTTTCCCCTTTACTTATATATGCATATATATATACATATGTATACAAATTTGTGCACACACGCACTCCACGACACTGTCCCTGTTAGAAAAAAATTTCTAACGGGGCGCTGCCCCGCACCCCGCAAGGGGGCTGCTAGCCCCCTTGACCCCCAGCCCGCTATCCGGGTAGCGGGACCCCCGTAAAAACTCTGCGTGGCTCCCGATATATCCAAAACCCCCCTTTCAAAACAGAACACACGTACACCGCACATTGGGTTCGCATGACTAGTTTAACCCGTTAATCGGAGGTTCCCTCGCCCCAAAGGCGAGGGGCAATTAACGGCAGCTTAGTCCGCGGCTGCCGGAGATTCGGATCCCCACAATCATTAAACCCCGGCCTACCCCAGGCAGGGGGAATCTGTAGTACGCCTGACAAGCGTGCGCGTATTCCCATCTCAATGGGGTGAAGAAAAACACCCTACAGGGGGTAAAAATATCAATCGTGCTTTACTCGATTTAGGCGCTAGTGCTAACTTGCTTCCATATTCTGTGTATGAGCAATTGAGCATCGGAGAATTAAAACCATCGCAATGCACTTTACAGATGGCAGATCGATCTATCACCAAGCCAAGGGGTATGCTTGAGGATGTGTTGATAAAAGTCGGGGAGTTTATCTTCCCTGTGGACTTTATTGTTCTAGATACACAGCCTGTAGCGAACCCGCGGAACCAAATTCCGGTGATTCTGGGTCGACCTTTTCTTGCGTCTTTCAACGATGTAATCAATTGTCGAAATGGTTCTATGAATATATCCTTCGGGAATAGGTCAATTGAGCTTAACATTTACAAGTTGGGAAGTCAACCCTCCGAACCTCATGCTCGAGTATGTTCTGTCGAATTAATGGATGTCGACAGCAGCGAATTTGAACAGCTTCACGATACTGATCCAGACTTCCTTAATACGTTATTGTTTGACCCAGATATGTATTATACATACATGAACCCTTCTTTTGAGTTGTCCGGGTCAACATTTAACGCTTATTCTGAACTTTTCATGGAGTCTGAGTATCATCCCGTTCTTTCCAATGATATTATTCTTCAGGATATCGATGAAAGCTTCGCTGATGAACTCGCATTCTTAGCTGATACGGGAGTTGTGATGAATCAACCCTAAAACAAAGAAATTGAACCACACCCTTATTCTTGACAATTACAAGAATGCGAGTAATCCATCATCATTATCACTGTGTCGTCTCTCCAAATCGAGACGCAAACCCTTTCCATCACACCACTTATCTTTTCCCCACTTCTTCTTGGCTCTATACAACATGTTCTTCCACCAACCGGTGCATTACACTGATAAAATCTTCGAATGGTTGGTGTTAACTTTCGGTCTTTGCAAAGCTTGGCATTGACCATTAACTTTACCCCCTCTTATGATTTTAAAATGCTTAACATTGTTTAACTCAAGTTTGGGGGGGGTTATATTTTTGGCTCTTGAAAATAAAAGTTGTCCTAAAAAATGGTGAGCCAAAAAAAAAAGTTTGGGGGAGGATTTTCATGTCTATATATTCTTGTCCCCGTTAAAAACTTTTCCTCCCAAGCCTACAGGTTTTCGAGATTTAACAGATGGCAACAGTGAGGACACTGTTATAAACAAGTTTGGGGGAGGTTTGTGCTTATTTACGCATCACTTCGCATACACTTTGCATAAGCACAAAACACGAAAATTTTCAAAAATTTTATTTTATAATAAAAGATTAGAAAGTGAAAAATTATATTTAAAAGATTGGAAAAATTTAAGAAAACCAAGAAAATTAGACGTTTTCTTAGACGATATTAGTAATAAGTTGTTATGAGCCGTTGTCCCAAGGGTTAGTAAGATGAAAGAAGTCACTAATTTGAGGATGAAAATAAGTCTGAAAAAATAGTCCCTATTCTGGAAGCCAAACATTTGAATGTTGATACCCTACTATACGCACTTACACAAGTCTTGAAACTCGGGATAGTAGAGGATACCTTGAAATGCCCTTGTCTAAAAGCCAAAGTATGAAGGAAATAATAAATGAAGCATAAAAAATGGTGAAGAAAGAAAAATGAACACTGGTTTTGTAATCACCAAGGCAGCATAAAAAAATATTGCGAGGGTGCTTCATCACCTAGTGCCTTAGACCAACTGGTTTGAGAGTGACTGCTAAGCCTTAGGTGTTGCAAGATGAGGAAAATACTAATTACACCTAATATGTGAGCACATTTAGTAATCGGTCGGTTAGTACCTCAAGAAGTATTAACGGTCGCATGAAAAATTGTGTGAGCAGTTCCATCCAAAATATTCACCGACTAAAAAGTACTAAGGTTGATGGACAAGAGTATGATAGCTTGAATTGAATTCTCCGAGTGTAGGGATGTCCTTTACACACACATAGGGGTATATGATCGGTGTTTGGAAGAAAGGTAGGAATGAAGAATAAAGGCAATGTTTTATTGAGGGATGATGTGATTTCTAACATCTTTTCATGACTATTAAGATAGGGCTCGTGACAACTGAAAAGCTAGTATTAGTTGAAAACTCTGATTTTCAAAGTCTTTCTTTTACAATTCCTATCTTTATATGTAACTTTCACAGTCTTTCTTTTATTATAGGATTTTGTGGGTGCAGTCCGCTGAAAACCCTCAGGAGACAACACTCCTCCTACTAGGGACACCTAGAGGTTTAAAGGCTTGTTGCATATGCTCAGTGCAATCGTGTTGCCTACGAAAGTGTGCTAGTTAGTTTTTCTTTATTTTCTCCTTCTCTTGAATAAAAGATGTTTGCTCGAGACGATCTAAATTAAGTTTGGGGGAATTTGTTCAATCGAAAATAATGCAATCTGTAACACATCAATTTTCTCATTATTCTAATCATCTAAGGATAGTTGATATAAATATAACACATATTACCAGTTTGTCTGGAAAATATCAAATACCACGTGTTGTATATATATTCAACATTCTGGAGGGAAATTGTGTGTTTATTACTTCACGCATGATATTGTATATCTCAACATCCTTCATCAAGATCTTATGCAGAAATCATTTCAGGAAAGATATCGGAATCACAAATTTGCCGATAAAATACAGCAAGTCAAAGAGACAAAATCTGGCAGAGATTTAGAAGAGATAAAAAGATTCCAGATATCAAATATACATTCGAGACCAACAGAAGAAGACCACAGAAAAATGATGCAGTGATCTCTTCAAACGGCCGCGGATCCGCGGCCGAGTCAGGCCGATCCGCCGCGGATCCGCGGCCGAGTTAGGGCATCGGCGATCAAGAATTCTCCCGAAGCTTCATTCTAACAACCTTGTTCTAGAAGGCTCCTTGGAACAACCTTGTTCTAGAAGGCTCCTTCTAACCTTGTTCTAGAAAGCTCCTTGTAACAACCTTATTCTAGAAGGCTCCTTGTAACAACCTAACTTATGAGGGAAGCTTGATTTGAGATATATAAAAGGGGATCTAGATCTAGGGTTGTGGGTGGTTGAATGGTGGTAAAATTCTATCACAAATCCAAATCAATTCAAATTCCAAATAAAATTAAGATCAATTGAGAGCATAATCAAGCGACTACTTCAAAGATCTTTTATCGCAACGCCGATCGTCATCAAGAGCAAGAGATCCGCGACGATCCATGTCTCACGGCGATCGAGCCACGCAAAGATCGATGACAAATTCCCTTTCAAAAGGGCGATCGAGAGCTAGTCTTGTAATCTCAAATTGAGAGGTGTAATTTGAAGAAGATTTAATAAAGGTGATAAATTGTTAATTCTCGCTTTCTTTACATTCTTGCATTATGAAATTTCTCGTTCTTGATTCTTTAATTTTCCTGATGTGTGAGTGAAATCTCCTCTTGTAAAGGAATCGAGAGAATCGGTAAATCTAATGATGATGAAATCCTAAAATTAATCTTAAGTCTTATGAGATTTGTGAACTCTAGGAAAAAGAATCATCAATAATCTAATTTGGAGCGAGATCAAGTTCTTGATTATTTCGTTGCAAATTAGGGATCAAACGATTGATGATTTTCTTTGCTAGAGGCTAGATCCGTATCATGATCAATGAAAAGACAAGGGATAATGAATGAGAAACTCTAGTTTCTTCAATAGATCCCTAATCTTCATTCATCGTCATCGATCTAGCTGCAATTTATCAATAGATAAGATTCTTAATTTTTAGTATTCATCATTGCTACTAATTCGATCGATTCCTACAAGCTATTCTTCATATTCTTGATAATTCACATTGATATTGGACACTTTCTTGATTTCTAATTCTTGAATGTATTTTTGATTTTCTTGAAATAACAACTCAATTAAATCTCGAATTACTTTCTTGAATTTTATTTTATATTTTCATTTCGACTCATCTAAAGCAAGATCGAACAAGTACTCGCATCTCAGTGGACGATCCGTATTCATTAACGAGCTACATCGACACCGTTAATTGATTGTGGTTTACAAAATTCTTTGATTGTGAACACTTTACATTTTACTAAACAACATCGAGAATTTAGATCAATCAGGTGGTAAGGATGACTGAATGTCAGTCACAGGCATTGTCTTTACCCTCAGTGCAGTGTTGGAAGAGTTCCAAGCTAGATACCGTGGCAAACTAGACGATAAAGGCTGGATACATTGCTACTTACGATGCTACCAAAGAGGCAGTCTGGGTATATATTAGTTCATGAGATGAACTTCGTTCCTACCATTGTGTGACAACTGAGTTGTGGCTTATGCCTAGGAACCCCCGTCCCATCAGTGATCCAGACATATTCTAAGGCAGTATCACCTGATCATGGAGATGGTTGATCTCCAGGGAGATTGAGGTTAGGAGAGTAGACACAGAGGACAACACGGTGAATCCACTCACAATGGCCTTTTCCTAAGAGAGACTTTTATGGGATGGTTGAGTATGAGATACTACAACCATTGCTATATGATGGCCCTAGTGCAAGTGGGAGATTGTTAGTTATATGTATGCCCTAGAGGCCATTACTATACATACGATGTATATTGTAGTAGATGCTTGGACATATATAGGGAGGACTTTCTTGCTCGACATGATAGTATGCTATCTGGTTACTCTTTATCTTAACATGTATACTGATTGTCTCTCTGTTACATGTTGGTAAAGCCCTTAAGAAGTGTACTTGACTACCTGGATTATGATGCAGATCATACTAGTGGGACAAAGGTAGTCGGTAAGTACATCCTTTAATGTCCCTAGTCGTGGGTGTATCGAGACGAGGCATCGATATACCAGAGTAGACTAGCGTGTAGCTTCTCGACCCATGAAGATGAGCGATGGATGATCCCATATCCATTGGTGTTTGACATAAGAGATGATATACGGGAGCTCAGTGGAGACTGGGTACACTGGACGGACTCGCCGAGAACTCCCAGATGGTATTATACCTCACGTCAGATGGCAGTTCTTTGGTGACACTGGTACATGGTAGTCAGTTGACCCGAGATCGTCATAGAGTCTTGTGTGATTCCCACTATGCTTTGATTTCCACCTTACCATGTTCAAGAGAACATGAAAAATGGTGGTTTTTGGGTACAGTCCCGAGTCACATGGAGGCAATGAGCGATAGGAGGGGTTTCGTCTCTCCCGGTATTGGGAGTTGATGTTGCGCTGTGCTCGATTGGCTATAACAGGAAGTCCCTGGCCAGGGCTTCTTCAGAGATATACTGGTAATTGATATCAGTACTTCCTCGACCCGTTATGAGCCTTATATCGACACGACTTATCGAGTTATTGGGGTCTGACGTTTACCACCCCTAGACGAGATATGCGACATATCAGATGAAGAGACCGGACTGTACGGTAGTGTTACTGATTGGATTCGCAGGAGTGTGAGCAGGCTTGCTTGTTGATCTTCTGATCGCTCAATACCCGGGTGGCCGTTACATTTAGCAGACCGCTTGCGGCTTGTGGGTGTTTGATATGATCATCACCTGCTGCCGGTGTATTAACGAGTCTTTAGAGTCCTACACAGGGGTTTCCTGGCTCAAGCGAAATGGAGTAGTAGCACATATGTGATATGTACGTGGCCGATATTTATACGACATGAGATACCGTATTCTATTCTCGCGATTTGTCACATTGGTCGGTTATATGGGCTATAACGGAGTAGTTGATTTAATAATTTAATGTATAATTATATATTTGATATATTATATTACATTAACTAATATTAAGCTCACTTGTGATTTCTTTTTCTCACTTTGTGTATAAGTATATATGTGATATATATAAGTGTACATTATTTTGTGTCATGCTTGATGATACATGAAACAAAGGTGTGTGAATGACTTACACCATGCTTGGTTTAATTGCTAGGGATTTATTTATTTTGGTAATTACAAAAGGTGGCATTTTTTCATGGATGAAAGCTTGTAGAAGCTTGTAGTGATCTTTGACCAAGTCCACTCTTTTGTTTTGGCTAAGATATTTGTTAACCCAACCAATTAAACCTATCCATGGTTAACTCTCTACAAAGGTTAACATATGATGTTAACTCACCTAAGGTTGCCCTTCTTCACTGGTGAATTGTTCATGAGTTCATTCTTCTTCTTCTTCCTCTCAAGCTTTTCTAGCTTCAATGGAGATGAGAGAAAACATGTGAGAAAATCAAATATAAAGTGAGCCCACTTCCTACTTCATCATCATCTACTACTTGCCATTTAGTATAGGGCCTTTGCTTCACTAATTTCATAATTATTGAAGAGATAGTTTGGGTTAGTGTCTCCTCGACGTAGATCATCTTCGGCCTCGAAGTCTTCTAGCAAGCTTGATCCGTACATCTTGTGGAGCCTCTTTAGAGTCCGGAGTTCACGATCACAGCGAAGGAACTACTACACGGAGCTATTGAAGTGAAGGACCGGTCTACAAAGGTTGTATTCCTTGCTCACTTTTAGTTGCAAAGTCGTTTGCATTTTATTCCGTCCAATTTCTAGTTAACGATTCTAAGTTAGGGTTAGCTAGAACGGCAAATTTTTGAAATTGGCATGGATGATGCCTCCTGAAACCTTGCTGCCGCGCTAGACAACCCTGCAGTAACCTCTCTGCAAAAGCATGAGCCAAAGAGGACCTATACCGCGAGGATAGGACCAACTCAACATCAAGAATGAAAGCGAACTCGTACTTGCCATGTGATAACACTCTCAAAGGAGGGAGGGCATGGGACTATAAATGACCTCTTCAGGTGCTTCGCAAATAAAGACGAGGATGAGGTGATCTCAGAGTTTCCACCAGCACCAAAAGAGCTGGAAGATGGGATACACACTACGGCTGATAACCTAAGAAAAATTGACTTAGGGTCAGAAAATGATCTGAGGCCAACGTTCGTCAGTGAGCTGCTATCTAAAGAATAGGTAGCCACGTTAAAAGATGTGCTCATGCAATATAAAGACTGCTTCACATGGAACTACTCTAAGATGCCGGGTTTAGATCCGTGGCGGTACATAAATTGGCTATATCGCCGGACATCAAGCCAGTCAAACAGGCACCAAGAAGAATGCGACTCGAACTTGAGATGAGTATCAACGCCGAAGTCAAGAAACTAATCGACTCTGGCTTCATCCAAGAAGTTCAATATCCCGACTGGATCGCTAACATCATTCCGGTGATGAAGAAAAATAGGACTATGCACATCTGCGTGGACTTTCAGGACCACAACAAAGCTTGCCCGAATGATGACTTCCTAGTACATGTTATCGAGATGAGGATCGATAACACGTCTACCCATGAGGTCTTCTCCTTCATGGATGGATCTTCAGGATACAACCAAATAAAAATACATCCTGAATACCAAAAACATACCGCCTTCCGAACTCTGCTGGGTATATTCTGCTATAAGGTGATGCCTTTCGGTGTAAAGAACGCTGGCACTACCTACCAGAGGGCCATGACAAAGATCTTCGATGACCTCATCCATGAGATCGTTGAATGCTACATCGACGACCTTATGGTGAAAAGCAAATCGTATGAGGAATATTGAGAACATCTAAACATAGTGTTCCAACGTCTTCGGAAGTATAATCCGAAGATGAATCCTCTAAAATGCGCGTTTGGAGTCTCCTCAGGAAAATTCCTAGGATTCATCATACAACACCGGGGTATCGAAATCGATCCCTCAAAGATCAAAGCGATTACGGAAATGCCCACACCAAAAACTCTCAAACAGTTGCGGTCTCTTCAAGGAAAGCTCGCATACATCTGGCGATTCATAGCCAATCTCTCCAGAAAATGCTGTCCCTACAGTCGTCTAATGAAGAAGGGGACCCCGTTCGTCTGGGATCAAAAGTGCCAAAATGCACTAGAAGAAATTAAGCAATACCTGCAAAATCCGCTGGTATTGATCGCTCCGGTTAAGGGAAAACCCCTTATCTTATATACAACATCCCTTGAGGGTTCTCTAGACGCGCTATGGGTATAAGAGAACGATCAGGGAAAGGAGAGAGCTTTGTACTATTTGAGTAGAGTTCTCCTGGGGGCAGAAAACAACTACTCCCCTATCGAAAAGCATTGCCCGACACTGATCTTCGCGATAACGAAGCTCAGACATTATGCCTTGGCGCATGAGGTCCATCTCATATCAAAGGTGGATCCTCTCAAATATCTGATGTCAAGGGCCATACTAATAGGAAGGCTTGCCAAATGGGCCCTCCTCCTGATGGAGTTCTCGATAACGTATCGATCTCTTAAAGCAGTGAAAGGCTAGGCCATCGCCGACTTTCTCGTCGAGCATCCGATACTAGCCGACTCCCCCTTAAATTGCAAGTTGCTGGATGAACATGCGTTCGACGCAATCGAAGGAGAGAAGGAAGAAAATGATTCCCAATAGGAACTCTACTTCGATGGAGCATCTTCCATGAAGAGGCGGAAAAAAAACCCCCATAATCAAAGCCGGGGTAGGCCTTATCTTCGTGACTCTGCAAGGAGGGATATTGCGTTACGCCATCTCCTTAACAGAGACAAGGACTAATAACGAAGATGAATATAAAGCTTTGATAGCAGGTCTCGAGATCGCTGTCGAAATGGGAATCAAAGACCTCCTCATATATGGAGATTCCCAGCTGATCGTTAGCCAAGTAAATGGCGACTATCAGACGTGCAAGCCAGAGATGATAAAGTACGGTGAAAGAGTGCAACAACCGCTGACATAAATCCCCTCCTACATTCTGAAGAGTATACAGCGTGCATAAAACAGCAAGGCGGATGCATTGGACAAATTGGCTAAGGAATTGGCCAACGAAGATCGATGACGTAAAGATCATTGTGCAAAGCCGCAGGGTTCTTGCGCCAACAGAAATATCTTCGGGAGACTTAACAGAGCCATCCAAAGGAAAAGAAACGACCAAACAAGTAACCCTTCAAATAAGGGACAAAGAAAAGGTCAACAATTGGAGGGAAGTCTTCATAGACTACTTCAAATCCTAACGAACGCCCAAAAATGCGCCGTCTAGATATCAGCTCATGAAACGAGCTATGTCTTTCGCCTTCGTCAATGATACTATATATAAGAGATCGTTCAAATGTCTGTGGCTAAGATGCCTAGGGCCGGAGGAAGCCAAAAAAGTCGTCCAAGAAACTCATGACGAACTCTGCGGTTCTCACCAAGCTGGGCCAAAAATGAAGCTGAAGATCAAAAAAATGGGTTATTATTGGCCCACGATGATTCAAGACTTCCTCGAATATGCGAAGCAGTGTCACTCATGATAAATTCACGGGGAGTTCATCCACCAGCATCCAAACCTACTACACCCAACAATGGATAGCTGGCCATTCGAAATGTAGGGAACCGATATAATTGGCCACATTGAACCAGCATCGTCCAAAGGACATCGGTTCATACTGGCAACAACCGACTACTTTTCTAAGTGGGAAGAAGCAGTACCACTAAGGGAGGTGAAGACGGAGAATATCCTCCATTTCTTCAGGACACGTGTCATCTATCGGTTCGGCACTCCGCGATGAATTATCTCGGATAATGGGCCAGCTTATAGAAGCCATAAAATCAGCCGCTTCGCACAGCAGCATAAGATAGATTGGAGATACTCTTCTATCAATAATCCTCGGGCCAACGGTCTAGCTGAAGCTTTCAACAAGACCTTGACAAATATTATAAAGAAACGGTGTCTAGAAACAAAAAAGACTGGCACGAAAGGCTGCATGAAGCTCTCTGGGCATACCGAACAACGTTCAAAACGGCCACTAATACAACACCATACGTGTTGGTATTCGGCACGGAAGCAGTGCTTCCCTTGGAAATAGAACTCCCTTCTCTACGAGTAGCGGTTCGATATGAGCTGACAGATGAAGAAAACGGCCATCTTCGTCTTGAGGAGCTCGATGCCCTCGACGAAACTCGCCTTATAGCACAAAAAAACCTAGAGGCTTATAAGGCAAGGATGACACGGTCATACGAAAGACTGAACAGGCCGAGAACATCTCGCCAAGGCAAACTCATGCTAGTCGTCAAAAGACCAATGATCTCCAGTCGTGCAAAGAGGGGGAAATTCGAGCCGAACTATGAAGGCCCGTACATCATAGACAAATTCTACCAAGGTGGAGCCTACCTGATCATGTGTTAGTGGTATATGCCCTAGAGGCCATTATTGTATCATACTGGTTTGTATATTACATATTGGAAGCTTGGGATATACACGAATATAGTAACAGTATTGCTCGAAATGGTAGTATTCTACCTGGTTTGTTTCTACCTCAATATGTGCATATGTTTCTTTTAGCATATCGCTTATACATATTGGTAGAGCCCTTAGGATCTTTGCTTTATTACCAGGGTTGTGATGGCAGTCACACTAGTGGGGGCTGGGTAGTCTATAAGCACTTTCTTATACAGGTCCCTAGTCATAGGATTATCGAGACGGGGCATCGATACTCCAGAGTAGACTAGTGTATACGCTTCTCATCCCAGCAGGGGAGATGGTCTGTCCCACAGCCATTAGTACGTCGTACTGGAGATAATATGCAGGTGCTCATTGGGTTATGAGTACACTGGACAGGACTCATAGGGAGCTGCGGGTGGGTATTATACCTATCGTCGGGTAGCAGTTCCCAGGTGACATGAGTACAGCTTAGTCCGTGAACTTGACACTGCTACTTCACCTCGAGTGTGTTCCCACTGTTCTTAGATTACTACCCTACTACGGCTCAAATGAGTGATGCAAATTGGTAGTAGTTGGGTGCAGTCCCGAAGCACTTGGAGGTAGTGGCGGTGAGATAGGATTCATGTCTCCCGGTATTGGGGGTTGATATCGCACCGTGTTCGGAAAGCTATTACACAAAGTCCCTGGCCAGGGCAAGCGGGATTTACTGGTAGATACTCCAATAGTTTCTCAGGGTGTTTTGGGCTCCACTACGGCACGACATATTGCGCTATTAGGGGTCGGACAATTACCGCCCTTAGGCCCGATATGCGATACTCTTAGACGAACAGACCGGACTGTACGGAGATTGTCACAGATAGGCTCAGTAGGAGTTCGGATGAGTTTGGTCATCGGCCTTCTTATCGACAGATACCTGGATAGCTGTTACGTAGAGCTAGTACCACTGACGGCTTGTGGTTAAACCCACTGCCAGCGTAGTGTCGAGTCTTTAGAGTCCCACACAGAGGGTTTCACTGCATCGGGCAAAAGATATAGAGGTCGTATGGTTTTACGACAGGGTTCGATCACATATGTGTACTTGTGCACGGATGATGATTCAGACAGATAATACTAGTGGGCTTTGGTTTAAGCCGGATCCTAATATTATATTGATGGATTATTTTCGTCTCTTCGTATTCGTATTTTTCGGAATACGGATACGGGTATGTATATACGGATGATGGGCATTCTTGTAATTTACTCAAGATTGTTTCTAGAAGAAGACACCTCATTTGGGTTTTAATCTTTTGATTAAAATATTAATGAGGTGGAGGAAATGAGGTGGAGATTTACATTAAATGAAGCATGCCACTTGGTGACTCAAGGGGTAACTTACTAGGTGACTAATGAACCATGCTTGATATTTTGGTGAGATATTTGCTTATGCATTATTGGTATGGTTCATTATTCACAAGAGAGCGCATTCTTCATTCTAAGGCTATCTTCACCCTCACTTCCTCAAGCTCCCCTTCTTCTTCCTCTAACCCTACATGTCTCATATGTTGAGAAACCTAGGGTACTTAGAGACATACTAATCCATCTTCACTCTCTACATCATCTAGGACATCTAGTTTAGCGAACTAGGTGCCCTAGTTACCTCGGATTTGAGGTTGGAGCTTGGAACTTGGACTATAGACTCTCGGGTGGATCGTCTTCGACTTGAGAGGACCGACGAGGAGGCCCGATCCATATACGATCCGAGGAGCTTATGAAGAGGAGGAGGACATCAAGAAGACCCGAAGGACATGATACTATGAGGTATAACATTCTTTCCGGGTAGTTAACCTCATACAGTTTAGCTAGTTAGGGTTTAGTATCGATCCTAGTGTTCAAGTCGGTGTTACGAAACCCGTAAAAAACATTTTTGCGTATTCCGCCTCCCCATGAACCCGCGGGGTGCGTTACATCGACTTATATCATGGATATGCATGACGAACGACCCTTCCGGCCAATAAACGGCCGATTCCTCAAAAAATACTACGCCTAACGAGTCACGACCAAAGTCAATGATAGATGACGGCGCTTGTGTCCGCTCGCTATCTTCCTGAGTCAGAACCCTAAAAGTAGTATCCAAAAGCTCCGTCGCCTCAAATATGGCGACATTTGACCGAGATGTCCCTAAACTAACAACGGACCGAAAAGTCCTTAAACTTACTACCCGCCTCAAACATGGCAGTACAGACCGAGATGTCCTTAAACTAACAATGGACCGGAACGTCCGTAAACTAGTGCGTCACCCCAAATATGGCGCATTGCCCGAAATACGGCGATATCCTCCCTTGAGGTCTATATGGCAATCGAAGTCTCGACGGTGAGAGTTGCAACTCAAGTCCTACCAGCTACACAACTACTCCAGCAATGAAGCCACTCTCAAATCCCACCGGCAAACGGATGGGTCACCTATGACGAAGCTACTTTCGAGAGTTTCGTTAAAAAAAAAAACAAAAAAAGGGTATGTTCACAGGCAAAATGGGCACGGATAAAAACCCGAAGGGGTGCCATGAGTAAAAACAGCAAGATTGCTGGCAAGTTTGTGAAAACCCGAAAAGGGCGCAAACTCGTAAAATAAAAAAAATTCATGTGCACTTACTAGGTCCTCTTGACCTTGTGAGGAGAAAATACCTGCGTGAGATCCTTACGACTCACAAAGGAGCAACACACTTAGGGATTCTCATGGTTCCTAAGGAGAAATTACACTTGCGAGATCCTCATGATTTGTATGGAGAATTTCCCCCTATGAGACCCTCACGGCTCATAGGATTCAAAAGCCTTAAGCTACAGGGATCTAAACCTGTTCTTAAGCGGTCATATCCTCGTTTCCCTACAGGAGGTCTAATATTGACCCTTGTATTCAATCCATGGGCATAAATAAATATTCTCCCACCAAGTTCCACCAATGACAAGAAATGTCCTCATATGGTGAACGAGAAAATACTCTTGTAAGAACCTTACGACTTATAAGAGAGAATGAACTTAGGAGTCCTCACGATTCTTAAGGGGAAAATACACTTACGAGATCCCCTCGACTCGTAGGGAAAAAAGCCTTTATGAGACCCTTAAGGCTTATAGAGTCAAAAAGCCTTAGTCAACGGGATCCTAACCCTGTTCGCTAAGCCATCCTTGTTCAAATCAACAACGGAAAATGATGATTCGCTCCTGGAAATACCCTAGTTGCAGCGATGCTGATGCCAAAATTGGTATGAGGACCTAATTCCCCAACTCGCAATAAAAATCAGCGAGAAAAAATGCATATGAAACTGCCGAAATATTTGGGCAACTCGCAATAAAAAACAGCGAGTAAAAATAAAAAATACATAGCCGAAATGATTAGGCACCGCGAATAAAATAGCAGAAATGATTGGGCAATCGCGACTTTCGCGACATAAAAGCTGAAAAGATAGAGCGTCGCGGAAATAAAAAATAAATTAAAGAATGAAATTTCCTCTGCCCTGCAGGTGAGTCCACACTGACCCCTGTATATAATCCATGGGCACAAATGAAAAGGGAACCATTTTTCCCACCAGGCTTCATCAAAGGGAGAGCCGGATCTCGACGGCAATATCTACAGCTTAGAGATCAGGTTGACGTTCTTCTCATTCCAACAGGATGCAGACGGGACGTCAACAAAGCCAAATCAAAACAGAGTAATGGCAAAATCCTAGCTCCAACTCGGCGTTCCTTCTCATTCCAGCAGAATGTGGATGCAACATCAAAAAATGACCCAAGGGTCGAAACAAAAATGGAGTAATGGTAAAATCCTAGCTTCAAGTCTTGAAGGTATATATACAACCTAAAGACTATCCCAGCGTTCCTTCTCATCCCATCGGGATGCAGACGCAATGTCCACAAAAGACCCAAAGGTCGAAACAAAAATGGAGTAGTGGCAAAATCCTAGCTCCAAGTCTCGAAGACGAATATACAACCTAGAGACTATCTCGGCGTTCGCCCTTATTTCAGCAGGAAACAGACGCAACTATCAAATGAAATTGGAGCAACGGCATATTCTTAGATCCGGACTTCAATTGCAGTACATACAGCATAAAGGTCCTATAGATGTTTACCCTACTCAGCAAAGAAATGGCGCGGCATCGTTAAAACAAAAATGAAGCGACGACATATTTCCAGCTTCGGGTCTCGACAGCAACTCATATAAAGCCTAAAAGACTATCGGAGATCATCCCACACCAGTGCGGAGTGGTTATGACTCATCGGGGCTCCAAATTGAGCCTAACCTCAAGTAAAAAGCGTCATGGAAAATTCCTAACGTTTGCTCTTCCGACGGTAATATAGCCTAAGGAGATTACTTGAAGATGTCTTTTCCAGCCCCCGAAGGGATCAGAGACACGACAGTCGCGGGGTTACTCGAATAACAACTTAAAGACTGTATATCAAGGAATACATCAGCCAATGCGACGGTATCACGGACTAAAACCCTAGTACTACAAACCTAACGGGCCTCTGTCACAAAGAATAGGGGTTATCTACATACAACGTTAGGACAAGTTTGCCTGTAAACCCAAGGAAGGTAAACTAAAAAACTCCGAAATGAGTGCATAAACTAGAGATTCCGAAACGAGTGAATAAACTACAAACTCCGAAATGAGTACATAATCTAGAGACTCCAAAATGAGTGAATAAACTAGAGACTCCGAAAAGAGTGAATAAACTATGAACTCCGAAATGAGTACATAAACTAGAGACTCCGAAACGAGTGAATAAACTACAAACTCCGAAATGAGTAAGTAAACTAATGGGCGCTAAATTAAGGCATCAAGAAACAGAAAGGACACAACTCGTAGGCCTCAGGACTCATAACTACGGGTACACCACCATGAGCAAAGTGGTAGGGCGAAGCATTTGTTCACATCAGTCCAATGTTCACCTATTCCTAGATGCATGCATCAGAAACTTCTAAGGTTAAATACAAAGTATATGTACAGAGACAGGAGGCCCATATGAATATGCGCTGGGGATGAAACGTTCAAAGGCCGACAATTTTTTTATATTTATTACGTAGAGAAAAGATAGCCAAATATGCGATCAGAGATATAAGGATTAACAAAACAATATACAAGATTCTCTAATTCCCTCTTTGCCTTCTCCACCATGTCGAAGCGGCGATCTTCGTGAGGACTCGCTCCCCATCGGTCAGTGCTGTGCCCATCAGCGAAGGCAGACATGACGGCTCGCTGAGCCCGCATCTGACTTAGCAACTGAGCAAAACAGTCCTTCAGAGGCCGGGTAATCAAACATGCCTCACAAAAGCACTCGATCTTGTTCTTCGTTGTGTCGAGCTTTGCCGGAGTCATCTCCGCAGGATGAGGGGGGATGTCAGCAATCACGGATAGGAAAATCATCCGGAGCTAAGTGGAGCCGATAGGAAGAGAAGAGACCTTATAAACCAAAAGCTCATACATCACCGTGTCACACTAGTCATCAGTGAGAATGGGATCCACTAAACGCGCAGCAAAACGAGGATAATTCCCTCGATAGGTACCTCCCACGGTTGCCGACGATCATACGAATGATTGCAAGCCATAACACCTGAAGAGGAGGACAGAGCTTCAGATTATAAAGAGGAGCATTCAAATCTAGGCACAGGAAATGTTGTGCATGGTGGAGCTATTTCCAAGTCCTGACAAAAGGGCATGGGAAAAGAAAAGGTTGACTCATAGGAATCAGAGCAAGAAGATGAAACGATTCCCTCAGTGGCGCCTCACGCGCATGACACGTGAGCGCCAACGCCGATTCTTTCCAGGACTAGAACCTGTAGCGGCGCCTCACGTGCATAAGAACGAAAGCAATAATATTAATGTTGATATCATTGTAGAATCGAGTGAATTTTAAAAGGAGTGTTTTTGAGGCTTTTACTAACTTTGCTAAAGAGGTCACTCCCGGTGAAGGGATCTCGGCTCTTTCCTTTTTGAATAAGGTGCAGGATATTTCACAAATACCACAATGCAAAGCAAAAGCTATAAAAGCAATCAAAAGATAAACCGTGTTTGTCATCTACTAGTTTCGCTAAAGAGGTCACTCTCGGTGAAGGGATCTCAGCTCTTTCCTTATCGAATAAGGTGCTGGATATTCTACAAGGAATACCGCTATGCAAAGCAAGAACCAGAGCTACCAGTTTTTAAACAAGTTTCCAGAACATCTTTTAGCTTTCTTTTATTTTCATTAATCTCATTAATGAAGTCCCATCAATTTTATGCTTCCCAAGCATCACATAAGAAACGAAAGCAACAATATTAATTATTACTCATATATATAATATAGGCATTTGTATCAGAACATATCTAGTGATCACATCACAGAATATCAGCAGCAGAAGAACATATATGAAATATTGGATATACTAGGAATTCCGTGTTTTAAATTAAGCCAGTATAAACCACGGATTCCATGGTCGCGATGAATAGCCAAACCCACATCCCTAGACCCCTACGAGAGCAGCAAGCAACCCTACCAATTCTAGAGTTAGGAGACCCGGTCTCGACTCTTCGAGATGGTCTCCCACTGGACCCCAGAACCTGGTTACTTGTGCTCCCCGCCTTGGGTCTATCCTAATGCGGAAAAGTAAATAATATACATCAATGGTGACATCATCCTCAACCCGGAAGTGCCCCAATAAAAGAATATTACATACAAGCTTTTACATGAATGAAAATGAAAAACTCTTATCTCACATAAAACCCCCCGGCTATTCAGAACACGACGATCTAATATAACATATCACAATAACACATAACATCACATGTCATCAACGTAAGTAAATATGCGTATCCCAATTGTCGTTGACATATAGTAACGAAACCGGCGATACACCACATATTACACTTACGGTCATAGAAAAGAAAGTGAAAAACTATAACAGTTGGAATCCGCAACCACCTTAGACATTATAAACCCAATGTATCACATACTTTGGATTTCATGCCCAACAAAATGAATTCCTTAGACATCACATGCCTAACAGTTATAAACCCCGCATTTTAGTCTCGATTTTGAAAACACTTTCCAATAACCTGTCGGGTAATTAAACAAGATTCCTGATAATCTGATTGAATGCTCGTCGGAAACTTTATTAGACGGCCGCACCTCCGATGCTGTCGACGAAGTGCACTAAGGCGGAACACCGCAGCCGCGAGCACCCGAACGGATGCTTTTGGCGACGGGGTTCTCCTACAGTCACTTAGTCGGGGCTATGGGGTGTGGCTATCTAGTGAGGTTACCCGGCGAGTATCCGTGTACACTACGTAATTGCGATGGACATTTGATCAACATCAAAATCCCGTGGCAACCGATCAAATGAGACTAAACTGCTAGATTTATAAAATTCAAACTAGTTATTTCATAACTATTTGTGGATTCCAAATATTGTATCACAATCACAGATAGCTAGACGAAGTTAAACTTTTCGATCGAATAAGCAAACACCCAAAGTTTCCCGAAAAGCTCAACACTTGAGCGGAGTTCAACAAGTACCCAGAACATGCCTCAGCTCCTATGAACCAGCCGTAGAAGGGTCAACCAATGCCTCACCCGTGGCACCGCTGAACTGCCATAAACCCTAGGGTTTGATGGCGGTTCTGACGGTCACAGAATCTAGTTAGGGTTTCTTTCTTCTAGAGGGTCCACAGAATCGCTTGCAAGATTTTCTGAAAATTTTAAACTCGGAAAAAATCCAACTCTTGAAAAATTTCCAGCGGGGGAAAAATTGGGTTATTGATATCCGTACGAACTTTTTAACATCGTCTAAATAACCTGAATACATGATAGGATTACGATTACGAAACACTCCGAGTTGCCTTTGCAGAAAGTTAACATCACATGAAAATTTAGCAAAAACAAACAACACCTGAAACCCCAAAACCCAGAGACTGGAACACACCAAAAAATTCAGCCCAATTATGCACTGTTCACCCGAGGTAGACTGTTTTTATAGGGTAGTGGCCGGCCATATTTTGGTGGAATGGGCTAAGTTTTTCACTGTGTTCATATTGCATCTCATACAACATTCTGCAACTGTTTTAAATTTTTTTTGAAGACTTTAAAAATTCGACAGAAACCAAGTTTTCGTATCAGGTGTTTCGGAGTATTTCGGTTTCGTAATCCTAGCAAACATCGTTTAACTTTCTAGCATGGCTCTGATACCACTGCAGGGTTGCCTAGGATGGCATCAAGGTTTCGGGAGGCATCGTCCATTCCAATTTAAAAAATTGCCGTTCTTGCTAACTCTAACCCTAGAATCGATACTAGAAAATCCGATGAAACGAATGCAAACAACTTTGCAACTAAAGTGAACAAGGAATACAACCTTTGTACACGTCCTTCACTTCATTAGCTTCGTGTTGTAGTCCCTTCGCTGAGATCACAAACTCTCGGACTCTAGAGAGGCTCCCATGAAGAAATGAACAAGCTTGCATCGAAGTCTTCGAGGCCGAAGATGATCTACGTCGAGAAGACACTTACCCAAGCTACCTCTTCACTAATAGTAGAATTAGTGAAGAAAACACCCTATACTAAATGGTAAGTAGTAGAGGATGATGAAGTAGGAATTTTGCTCACTTTAGATTTAATTTTCTCAAAATTTTTCATCACCTTTTCAAACCCTAGAAAACTCTTTTCATTTTTGAAGAAGAAGATGAAGCAAGTGATGAAAGAATAATCAAGTGAGATTAGAAATGCAACCATGGTGAGTGTATGTCATGCACTAACCATTGTAGAGACTAAACCATGGTTATGAGTTAAGGGTTGGGTTAACAAATATCTTGAGCTAGACAAACAAGTGGACTTAGTCAATGAAACCTACAAGCTTCTACAAGTTTTAAACCATGACTCATTATCCAAATGTTTGAATTACTTAAAACAAATAAAACCCTAACTTTAACCTATCATGGTGTGAGTCTCATACTAACATGTTGCATGTGTAACCTAGCATGACACAACAATATATATCACATATATATTTTGTATGCAAAGAAAACAATTAACATATATCATATATATGTTAAGTGTATCAAATGTGAGAAAAAGAAAAGCTTAAGTGAGCTAATATTAGTTAATATAATTTAATATATCAAATATATAATTCTACATTAAATTATTAAATCAACACTTGATTTAATAATCCGGCTATAGTGTGTATAACCGACTAATATAAAATGCAACAACTTATCGAATCAACACTTAATCCGATAACCCGGCTATATCACATATAACCGACCAATGTCACAAGTCGCGAGAATAGAATGTGGTATCACATATCGCATTAATCTCGTTCCCGCACATATCACATATGTGCTCCTACCTCGTTTCGCTTGAGCCAGGAAACCTCTGTGTAGGACTCTAAAGACTCGTCAATACGCCGGCAGTAGGTGGTGATCATATCAAATACCCACAAGCCGCATGCGGTATGCTAAATGTAACGGCCGCCCGGGTATTGAGCTATCAGAAGATCAACAAGCAAGCCTGCTCGTACTCCTGCGAATCTAATCAGTAACACTACCGTACAGTCCGGTCTCTTCGTCTGATATGTCGCATATCACAGCCTGGGGGTGGTATAACGTCAGACCACAATAGCCTGATAAGTCATGCCGATACAAGGTCCATAACGGTTCGAGAAACTACTGGTAACACTTAACAGTAATTCTCAGCAACCCTGACCAGGGATTTCCTGTTATGGCCAATCGAGCATAGCGCAACATCAACTCCCAATACCGGGAGAGATGAAACCCCTCCTATCGCTCATTGCCTCTATGTGACTGGGACTGTACCCAAAAACCACCTTTTTGCACGATCTCTTGATTGTGGTACGGTGGAAATCAAAGCACAGTGGGAATCATACAAGACTCTATGACGATCTCGAGTCTACAAACTAAGCTGTACCAGTGTCACTAGAGAACTACTATCCGACGATAGGTATAATACCATCTAGGAGTTCTCGGCGAGTCCCTCCAGTGTACCCAGTCTCTACTGAGCACCCATATACCTTCTCTGATGTCAAACACCAATGGATGTTGGATCATCCATCACCCATCATATGGGTCAAGAAGCGCATACGCTAGTCTACTCTGGAGTATCGATGCCCTATCTCGATACTCCTACGACTAGGAACATTTGAAGTATGTACTTACCGACTACCATGTCCCCACTAGTATGATCTGCATCATAATCCTGGTAGTCAAGTACTCATCCTAAGGGCTTTATCAACATGTAATAGAGAGACAATAAGTGTACATGTTAAAGATAAAGAGCAACCAGATAGCATACTATCATGTCGAGCAAGAAAGTCCTCCCTATATATGTCCAAGCATCCACTACAATATACAACGCATGTACAGTAATGGTCTCTAGGGCATACATATAACTAACAATAACTAGTATCGAATATTATACGGTTATATGTGATATGACCGGATTATTGAATCAAGTGTTGATTTGATAATATGATATACATATATATGATATTAGTCGGTTATATATGATATAACTGGATTATTGAATCAAATGTTGATTTAATAATTTGATATAAATATATATATATATATATTTATATTTGATATATTAATATATATTAACTAATATTAGCCCACTAATGATTTTCTTTTCTTGCTATATATAATTGTATATAAGTATATATATATATTTATATATAAAATACTATTGTGTCATGGTAGATGATACATAGAACATGGGTGTATGAGACTTACAATAAAGCTTAAGATAATTGGGGCAATTATTTATTAAGAGTAAAATTAAAATGAGTGAAAATGAGCATGACTTAAGATGCTTGTAGAAGCATGTAGAAGCCATGACTCATCTCACTAATTTTGTTTTACTCTAAATAATTTATAACCCAACAATTATCTTTAGCCCATGGTTAACACTCTCTACTTATTGTTGGTGAGTGCTGCATGCTCCCACAACTCTTGTGGCGTGGCGGAAGCGATGAATGAAATTTTTCTTTGCATACAACACGTACTTAACCGAAGATCTTGTCTAAACCACAACTAGTAAACCCTAACTAGAGATCTTATCTACTATGTTAGGGATTATACCTTGATGATACGGTCCTTCGGGTCTTCTCTTGGATGCAACTCCTTTGCTCCTTTCTCCTCCTTTGGTGAACTCCTTGGCTCGTTAAGATGTTGCCGACGTTTTCGATTTCCGGCCACCGAAGACCTAGATGATCCACCCGAGAGTTTTCGTGCAAGCTAGAAACTCTTCTTAAGAGTTTAACCGAGAGACCAAATTTGCTAGAAGAGGTCACTAGGATGATGTAGAGATAATTGTATTAGATTAACTTGAAATCCTAAGCTTTGGATTCACATATCATGTGAGGGTTTAAGCTAGGAAGAATGATAACCATTATTTTCTTTCTTTCTTCTTATACACTTGTTATGATACACTTATCATAATTTTGTGTAGGATTGGAATGCCTTGATTTCACATCTCATATGAAGGTATTTATAAGAAGAAGTGGAGGAGAGAATAAGTGCATTTCATAATTAAAAAGTTTAAGCATGATGAAAAAGAATATAGCACTAACTAAAGCATGTATTATGAAAGAAGTTTCATGCTTTAATAGTACATCCACTTCAACAACCACATTATCATGCTTATACCTTTTAATTTACACCTCACTAATTTATTTTCACAAAATAAATGATGTCATAATTATGTCATTATGAGGTGGCACCTTCTAGAAGGTATTCTTGTAACAATTAAAAAAATTCCCCTCCTCCGTATACCGTATACCGTATACTGTATACCCGCATCCGAATTCCGAAAAATACGAATACCATTAATCCAATAATATAATACCGGTATCCGGCCAGTATTATTCTTTCGATTATTATTCCTGTAACAATTACACGAACATAATCGAAAACCTGCCGCAACACCTTACGGCTGCCGTAACAATTTACGGTCTCTACATCTTTTGCCTGAACGAGGGAACCCTCTGTGTGGGACTCTAAAGACTCGTCAGTACGCTGGCAATGGGTTTAACCACAAGCACGTCAGCGGCACTAGCTGTACGTAACGGCTACCCAGGTACATGTCGAAAAGGTGGCCGACGAGCGAACTCATCACAACCCTTACGAGCCTGTAAGCAACACTTACCGTACAGTCCGGTCTCTTCGTCTGATACGTCGCATATGAAGTCCAAGGGTGGTAAATGTCAGACCCCGGTAACTTTATAATTCATGTTGATTTATGGCTCATAACAGGTCGAGGAACTACTGATAACACTTATCAGTAAACCTCGAGAACCCTGGCCAGGGATTTAGGTGTTATAGCCGATCAAACATAGCGCGACATCAACTCCCTATACCGGGAGAGACGAAACCCCTCCTATCGCTCACTGTCTCCATATGATTCGGGACTGTACCCAAAATCCACCTGTTTGCACGACTCAGTAGAGCCGTGGTAGGGAGGAAATCAAAGTACAGTGGGAATCACACAAGACTCTATGACGATCTCGGGTCTACAGACTAACCTGTACAAGTGTCACCAGAGAACTGCTATCTGACAATAGGTATATATACCATCTAGGAGTTCTCGGCGAGTCCGTCCAGTGTACCCAGTCTCCACTGAGCACCCGTACACCATCCTTGATGTCAAACACCGATGGATATGGGATCATCCATCGCCCATCATATGGGTCAAGATGCGTATACGCTAGTCTACTCTGGTGTATCGATGCCCTGTCTCGACACACCCTCGACTAGGAACAGTTATAGGATGTACTCATAGACTACCGTGGCCCCACTAGTATGATCTCATCATAGTCCCAGTAGTCGAGTACAAATCCTAAGGGCTTTATCAACATGTAACAAAAGAGACAATCAGAGTACATGTTAAGATAAAGTACAACCAGATAGCGTACTATCATGTCGATCAAGAAAGTCCTCCCTATATATATCCAAGCATCCACTACAATATACATCGTATGTACAGTAATGGTCTCTAGGGCACACATATAACTAACAATCTCCCACTTGCACTTGGGCCATCTGTTGTGGTATCACATACCAAACAATTAGCTGTGGTTGAAGTATCTCATACTCAACCATCCCATAAAAGTCTCTACTGGGAAAAAGCCTTAGTGAGTGGATCCGCTCTGTTGTCCTCTGTATCTACTCTCCTAACCTCGATCTCCCTGGAGATCAACCATCTCTATGATCAGGTGGTGCTGCCTAAGAATTATATCTGGATTTCTGATGGGACGGTAGTTCCTTGGCTAAAGCCACAACCCCATTGTCACACAATGGTAGGAACGAAATTCATCTTATGAACTTTTATATATATCCAGACTTTATCTTTGGTAGCATCATTAGTAATGACGTATCTTGCCTTTCTAGTATGTCACGGTATCTAGCTTGGAACTCTTCCAACATACCGTCCCTCTACTAAAGGTAAAGACAATGACTGCGATTGACATTCAGTCGTCCTTATCATCCTGGAACCTTTCCAGTGATTCTCCCCTGGATCGATTGATACCATCTTACTACAACTAGTGAAAATCCTAACATCCAATTAGATCTATCTCATAGATCCAAAACCCAGCATTTAAGAGGTATTACCTTGATCTTATATGGAGAATCTTATGTGATAAGCGGAGATTGACCGAGTGTATCATAGGAAACTTCTTCCCTATCAAGAGTATGTCATCCACGTACTCTACGAGGATCACCACCATACTCCATACCACGAGGTTCTACCATTTTGATGAAGTCAAACTCTTTGACTACCACATCAAAACAAATGTTCCAACTCCGCTGTGATTCTTCCCAGGATCAATTGATACTATCTCACTACAACTAGTGAGTATCCTAATATCCATTTAGATCTATCTCATAGATCCAAAACCCCGGATTTAGGAGGTATCACCTTTGATCCTATATGGAGAATATTTATAATAAGAGGAGATTGACTGAGCGTAGCATAGGAAACTCCTTCCCTATCAAGAGTATGTCATCCACGTACTCTACGAGGATCACCACCATACTCCCTACCATCTTTTATGTATATACAAGGTTTATCTAATATTTTGATGAAGTCAAATTCTTTGACTACCACATCAAAACAGATGTTCCAACTCCGCGATGCCTGTTTTATCGCATAAAACATCTTGCACACTTTTCCGCTGCTCCCACTGTCTACGAATCCCTCTGGCTGTATACTTATAGACGCTCTCTACTAAAACTTCATTTAGAAAAGCTGTCATGATACCCAACCACCAGATATCGTAGTCAAGGTATGTAGCAGTGGCAAGTAGGATCTGGATGGACTTAAGCATAGCTTTGAAAGTCTCAACTTTTCCATGTACACCAAGTAATCTTCTCAAGATACACTTGCTCCTGATGGGGATTTAACCCTTCAGACAAAGCAACCAAAGTCCATACTTTGTTGGTGTATAAGGATTCCATCTCAGATCGCTAAGCATCCAGCCATTCTCACAGAGTCCCACTCCTGATGGCCTGCTCGAAACTAGTTAGGTCATACTACTTTGGTCAGGCAACAACCCCATCCCATAGGGTCGCTGTGGCACCAAATGGTCCCTTAGCAGCTACTTTCTACGCATGCCCCCTTGCGAGGACTACAACCCGCCGGAACACCTTCCGGTCTCGGGATACGCTGGGGTAATATGAAATCCTCGCTCCCACTGTCATAGAGAAACCGAAGTATCTCTTAGGTGGGTGAGGAACCTTACTAGATCGGCGGAGAGGCTAAGGTTCGTTAGAGTCTATTGAATCCTTTTGTTCTACCAAATCATCTGCTGTAGCTGGAACTCCTTCCAGTTTTACCTCATGACCACTAACTTCTTCACAAGAAATTCCCTTTCACAAAGGTGGCATGCTGAGAAACAAAACAACTTTTGTTCCTCGGTTAGGTCATCTGTTGTAGTTTGTATAGCTGGAACGCCTTCCAGTTCTACCTTATGACCACTAATTTCTTCACAAGAAATTCCCTTTCACAAAGGTGGCATGCTGAGAAACAAAACAACTTTTGTACCTCGGTTAGGTCATCTGTTGTAGTTTATATAGCTGGAACGCCTTCCAGTTCTACCTTATGACCACTAATTTTTTCACAAGAAATTCCCTTTCACAAAGGTGGCATGCTGAGAAACAAAACAACTTTTGTTCCTCAGTTAGGTAGAAGATATTCCCTTGCTAATGCTTGGGATATCCAACAAACTTCCACAGTTTTGACTTTGCCTCGAGCTTGTCCGGATTTTGGTTTTTAGACATAGGCCTGACAACCCCAAATCTTAACATCTTTAAGATATGGGCTCTTCCCATACCATATCATATATGGAGTAGTAGGCACCTGATTTGATTGGAACCCTATTCAATAGGTATGCAGCTTCGCAAGTTCATAACTCCCAAAAGGAAAATAGGAAACACAGTAGTACTCATCATGGAGCACACCATATCACATAGGGTGCAATTTCTCCGCCCCGATATACCATCGTGCTATGGTGTATACGGAGGAGTAATACTGAGAGAGAATCCCATTCTCCTTTAGAATAGTCCAGGATTTCCATGCTCAAGTAGTCTCCTCCTTGATCTCATCAAAGGACATAATACTTATACCTGTTTTTGGTTCTCTACTTCTAACTTATATTCTGTGAATATCTCAAAAGCTTCGGACTTGTGTTTCAGCAGGAACATTTGTCTGAATCTTGAGAGATCATCAAAGAAAGTAATGAAGTACAAAGAACCGGTCATGGCATATGTAGACAGGGGACCTTTCATACATCATCATGTATCAATCCCAAGAGTTCACTAACTCTTTCTCTGTTTCCAATAAACATAGCTATGGTCATCTTATCTATGTGACATGATCGGTAAGTTTCACAAGATGTAAATTTAAACTAATTTAAATATGCATCTAGATGTAACTTCAGCTAGTCGGGTCACATTGATATGACCTAGTCTACAATGCCTCAAGAAGGATTCGTTCATTTCTGAACTTATTCTCTTGTGTGTATTCTGTATACTGAGAACTGTAGTTTGATTTAGAACGTCCTATGCTTTCAGATAACGTGCCTAAACCGATCAACACTTGATATAGGAAATGTTCAAAACATTATCCATCAATACAAAATTATATCCTTCTTTACTAATTAAGAGACTGATATGATGTTGTATATCAGGTTCGGTATCTAATAACATTCGTTCAGAATCAATATGTTTGTTAATACAGGGTGATAACTGCCAACTTCTTGGCTTGCAACAATTGCACCATTTCTAACTCTTGAAACTTATCACCCGTTCTCAGTCATTTACCTTTCTGTAGCCCATGTAACAGATTACATTTGTGGGATCCTGATCCGGTATCATTATACCCAGGACGTAAAAGATACTGAGAAACAGTTCTTTGTAATAGACACACCCGAAGATCATGCATCAACATGTACTATCTTCGTTTGGGTAGCATGGGATTCTGGTAATCTCCAATTTCCTGCTCTGTCTTATAACAATTATAGGTTGGAGCGGGACCAACGTTCCCCAGCTCAGTATAACAAGCAGGTTCAGTTAATATATCCGTATTTATTATCTTGATTAAGGCGTGATATGGTCGCTATTTGGAGAGAGAGAGAAGAAAACACTTTAGCGTATGCTCTTGCAAGATTAGATTGGTTATTATCTAATCCGGATGTCTCCCACTGTTTTTATCAAATCTTCCTTCAAACCCTAAAAGGTAAGATTAGCTGGGAATAATTACACCCTATTATTTCGTCAAATTGTCTTGTGTAAAACTTTCCCAGGAGTAACTCTTACTCGCAGCGAGATCGGGATCCAACTATCATATAGAAGGTATGCAATCTCATTGCAAATTTCAACTCTTGAAATTCCCGATATGGTTTCTACCCCTAGTCACTTATGACCTTGGCTATGGTTAACATATCATAAGTACTAGTCAAGTTCTACCCGTCATTTCGTGATTAGCCAGACCCACTCATATGACCCTTAACTATGATCAACATAATCACATGAATGTCCTAACTAATCGCATCATATGCTTTGTAGGAATACATCACTTAGCTACCGTACACTACGCCTCGGCTATGGTCGACATACGTAGCACGAATACTAAGTACTTTGCTTCCTAAAATGACGGAGGGCAACGGATGGTTTTTATGAAAACCTTTAACGTTTTGAACTTGATATCGTTGTAGAATCAAGTGGGAAGGAGTGGTTTAAGCTCCAGTTTTAAAAATCGAATGGTTTTGTAGTATCTTTCTAATTTTGCTAAAGAGGTCACTCCCGGTGAAGGGATCTCGGCTCTTTCCTTATCGAATAAGGTGCTGGATATATAAATACCACGATGCAAAGCAAAATTAGATCAACTATAAAATCAATTCGAGTTCTTTGTAACATTTTCCAGTTTCGCTAAAGGGGTCACTCCCGGTGAAGGGATGTCGGCCCTTTCCTCATCGAATGAGGTGCGGGATATTCAAGAATACCACTATGCAAAACAAAAGCTAGAGTTACCCTTTTTCAAAAAGTTTGATTCTACAACATCTTTAGGTTTCTTTCTCTTAACATTAATCACATTAATGTGGTCCCATCATTTACGTTTCCTAAACATCACAGAAAAGAAACGCAAATAGAACGTACGCTTATGCCATCCGCATTTGCCACTGGGCCCCGTCATGCACCGTTAGGTTACTTAACTAACGGCAGAGCGGGGGCTGGACTAGTGCGGGTGCAAAACAAAAGCAACGTTTATTATATATATCTCATATATAAATATAACCATTTCAGATCACAGATGAATGCATTGGATATACTAGGAATTCCGTATTTCATTCAAGCCCTTAATGAAAAATGGGTTCCACGGTCGTGAAGAATAGCCAAAACCCCCTAGACCCCTACGGGTGCGGCAAACTACCCGCCAAATTCCCGAAGTGTAGCAACCTCCCTCAACAATTGAGTAGGCCACTCGGCACTTGGAGAACCCGGTAGTTTGTGCACCCCACCTTGGGTCTATCCTAGGAGCAAAAACAGTAAAAAGAAATTATACAATATAACATTGCTTTTTACAAATTACATGGAATGATAGAAAAGAAAAAACACTCTTCTCACACCCCCCCGGCCTTTCATCACAACGATCCAACACATTCATATACACATACCATCTCATGATATCCATATGTGCAACCCCCACTAATCGTCATATAGCAATTAGCGGACGTTTCAAACACATATAACAAAAATGAAAACCCGATTAGCCAAGCACTTTAGAATTTCGATCGATAATTTTTAAAACCATGCCAACACTTGACATGTCCCTGTACAAACACCTTTGTAAAATTCTACATATCCCAGAAACCCTAATTCTTCAATATAGGAACAGAGAAGAAAAATGAGTCAACTCGGCCATAACTCGGCGGCGGTTCCGTGGCCAAACCATAGGTTTGGCCGCGGTTCCGCCGCGCTTTAGCCGAGTTAGACTTCCAAATTTTTTCTGTGTTCTTAGAAAACCCTGCTTGTATTTTTAAGACATGTCAAATTTATTTTGGAACACTTTCAAAAACTGACAGCAGCAAGGGCAGAATACGGGTTTTCGGGAGAAAAAACTGTCGATCGAGCTTCTAACTTTTGGCTAACATCTAATTGTGGTTTAGTTAAGCTCTGATACCATGTTGGTGAGTGCTGCATGCTCCCACAACTCTTGTGGCGCGGCGGAAGCGATGAACGAAATTTTTCTTTGCATACAACACGCACTTAACCGAAGATCTTGTCTAAACCACAACTAGTAAACCCTAACTAGAGATCTTATCTACTATGTTAGGGATTATACCTTGATGATACGGTCCTTCGGGTCTTCTCTTGGATGCAACTCCTTTGCTCCTTTCTCCTCCTTTGGTGAACTCCTTGGCTCGTTAAGATGTTGCCGACGTTTTCGATTTCCGGCCACCGAAGACCTAGATGATCCACCCGAGAGTTTTCGTGCAAGCTAGAAACTCTTCTCAAGAGTTTAACCGAGAGACCAAATTTGCTAGAAGAGGTCACTAGGATGATGTAGAGATAATTGTATTAGATTAACTTGAAATCCTAAGCTTTGGATTCACATCTCATGTGAGGGTTTAAGCTAGGAAGAATGATAACCATCATTTTCTTTCTTTCTTCTTATACACTTGTTATGATACACTTATCATAATTTTGTGTAGGATTGGAATGCCTTGATTTCACATCTCATATGAAGGTATTTATAAGAAGAAGTGGAGGAGAGAATAAGTGCATTTCATAATTAAAAAGTTTAAGCATGATGAAAAAGAATATAGCACTAACTAAAGCATGTATTATGAAAGAAGTATCATGCTTTAATAGTACATCCACTTCAACAACCACATTATCATGCTTATACCTTTTAATTTATACCTCACTAATTTATTTTCACAAAATAAATGATGTCATAATTATGTCATTATGAGGTGGCATCTTCTAGAAGGTATTCTTATAACAATTACAAAAATACCCCTCCTCCGTATACCGTATACTGTATACCCGCATCCGAATTCCGAAAAATACAAATACCATTAATCCAATAATATAATACCGGTATCCGGCCAGTATTATTCTTTCGATTATTTTTCCTGTAACAATTACACGAACATAATCGAAAACCTGCCGCAACACCTTACGGCTGCTGTAACAACTTACGGTCTCTACATCTTTTGCCTGAACGAGGGAACCTTCTGTGTGGGACTCTAAAGACTCGTCAGTACGCTGGCAATGGGTTTAACCACAAGCACGTCAGCGGCACTAGCTGTACGTAACGGCTACCTAGGTACATGACGAAAAGGTGGCCGACGAGCGAACTCATCACAACCCTTACGAGCCTGTAAGCAACACTTACCGTACAGTCCGGTCTCTTCGTCTGATACGTCGCATATGAAGTCCAAGGGTGGTAAATGTCAGACCCCGGTAACTTTATAAGTCATGTTGATTTATGGCTCATAACAGGTCGAGGAACTACTGATAACACTTATCAGTAAACCTCGAGAACCCTGGCCAGGGATTTAGGTGTTATAGCCGATCAAACATAGCGCGACATCAACTCCCTATACAGGGAGAGACGAAACCCCTCCTATCGCTCACTGTCTCCATATGATTCAGGACTTTACCCAAAATCCACCTGTTTGCACGACTCAGTAGAGCCGTGGTAGGGAGGAAATCAAAGTACAGTGGGAATCACACAAGACTCTATGACGATCTCGGGTCTACAGACTAACCTGTACAAGTGTCACCAGAGAACTGCTATCTAACAATAGGTAAATATACCATCTAGGAGTTCTCGGCGAGTCTGTCCAGTGTACCCAGTCTCCACTGAGCACCCGTACACCATCCTTGATGTCAAACACCGATGGATATGGGATCATCCATCGCCCATCATATGGGTCAAGATGCGTATACGCTAGTCTACTCTGGTGTATCGATGCCCTGTCTCGACACACCCTCGACTAGGAACAGTTATAGGATGTACTCATAGACTACCGTGGCCCCACTAGTATGATCTCATCATAGTCCCAGTAGTCGAGTACAAATCCTAAGGGCTTTATCAACATGTAACAAAATGTATGTCTACGGTAGCGCCCCGGCCGTCTACAGACGCCAAATGCGGAACAAAAACTTTTTAACTGGCGCTATCGTGTACTTTCACCCGGATCTGCCATTATTGCTAAACTAATAAACTGTAAAGAGAGTAGAAAGGTTATACCGAACGATCCGAGTCCTTCGTTCTTTAACCATCATCCCACGCTCCGTTGCGGCTGCTCCGATCTCGTCGATCTCCGATCTGCTCGTCCAGGTGGCACCACGTCACTGATTCTTTAAACGGGCTCCCGCCTCTGACTCGAGGCAACTCGGTCGTCAAGTTTACTAAAAGAGACGACCAAGAATGATGTAGAGAGTGAGTAGATGACTTTGTCTCGTTACGTACAAAGCTATGGACGAACGGTTAATGAAGTTGCCACTCGAATCGGGTGATGGAATGAAATGAGCTGTGAAATTCCATACACCCCAAAATCTATCATAATCTTTTTACCAAATGAAAACCTCAAGTGATTGAGTGAGAGAGGGGAGGGGCCGGCCATATATATGGAGAGGGGGTGAGTGTAGGAGCAATGTGAGGGTAACCATAAGCAAAAGATCAAGAGAAAATGTCCTTAAGAAAACAAGAAACAATAAAGCTTAAAGCATGAGTCATTATACACCTCATCAAGTCATTAATGACTCCATTAATGCACTAATGACTCACCAAGCCAAGTCACCCTCTCTAGAACCTTCTAGAAGCATGACTCACTCTCATCCAAGAAAAGATAAATCCGTCTTTAACCGAATATTAAAAAAACGGCTGATAGAAAACTGGAAACTGGCAACTTCCAAAAGTGATCCTGAAACGACTTTCAGGATAACCCCGTAACTGTATAAATATACCCGCATTTTTATTACAACCGAATACAAATGCAACTGAGACAAAGATATTATATCTACTCAATATAATACTCGGATCCGGCTTAAACCAAAGCCGACCAGTATCATCTGCCCGAAAAATAACACGTGCGTAAACGCACGTGCATTTTCCGAACCCTGCCATAAAACCATATGGCCTCTACAACGTTTCGCCCGAACTTGGGAAAATGTCTGTGGGGGACTCTAATGAGTCGTCAGTACCCTGGCAGTGGGTTTAACCACAAACCGTCAGCGGCACTAGCTATGTGTAACGGCTGCCCATGGACTGACCTCAAGGGAGGCTGATGAGCGAACTCATCCAGAAACCCTACTGAGCCTAACAGTGACAATGTATATACAGTCCGGTCCGTTCGTCTATGAGTATCGCATATCTGCCTAGGGGGCTAGTAACGTCAAACCCCCAATAGCAGAATAAGTCGTGTCGGAGTGTAGCCTAATAACACCCTGAGATACTACTGGAGTACCTACCAGTAAATCTCCTGCCACGGCCGTGGGCTTTGTGTAATGGCTCTTCTAGACACAGCACGATCTCGCCCCCAATACCGGGAGAGACGAATCCCCTGCCGATCCGCTCACGTGTCTCCATGTGGCTCGGGACTGTACCCAAAAACTACCTGTTTGCACGACTCCTTTGAGCCGTGGTAGGGTAGAAATCAAAGCACAGTGGGAACTCACACGAGACAAATGACGACCTCAGGTCGATGAACTAACCTGTACACATGTCACCAGGGAACTGCTATCTGACGATATGTATAATACCAACTAGCAGATTCCCGGCGAGTCCTGTCCGGTGTACTCATAACCCAATGAGCACCTGTATATATCTTAGGTGATCCAACTGACCCCAGTGGCTTGTGAGATCGACCACCGTCCCTCGTCGGGGTCTCGACTGTATACACTAGTCTTCTCCGGAGTATCGATGCCCTGTCTCGAAACTCCCACGACTAGGGACCACAATTAAGGATATGCATATAAACCACCCAACTCTCACGTATATGATCGCCATCATACCGTTGGTAGTAAAGCAAGATCCTAAGGGCTCTATCAAAGTGTAACATGTAATCAGTCACCTGAACATGTACACGACTGATAAAGGCAAACCAGATAGCATACTATCATCTCGAGTAAGACTGTCCTACCGGTATAGATCCTCCGCAATCACTGCAATCACGTACCTGCGATCCAACAATTGACTCTGAGGGCACTATCTCCAACAATCTCCCACTTGCACTTAAGGCTAATTATTGCGATGTCGACTACTCACGGCCCGTGTGAAACCGAACATCCAACTCCTCTACTAATCAGTTTCACAAAGCCCATTTGTAAAACTATTGTGTTCGAGAAATAGCCTCAGTGAGTGGATCCGCCTAGATATTTCTTTCTATATCTCTCTTAATCTCAAGTTCGCGGAGAAAGCCATCTCCCGAACTGAGTAATACCTGTCTTAGAATATGTCTAGACATCTGATGGGACCTAGTTCAAAAATGAACTCCAAATCCAAACTTCTTAGACTGTATCGATCACTGAACCTAATCAGTATCCGGCACCATGCCACCCACAGTATCCTTTTGGACCACCTGCCCATAATACTGTCCCTCATCAGAGGGAAAACTATAACTCTGACAATCTCTCTGTCATCCATGTCACCTTTGAAGCCTGGAATGATAACCGTCTCCCGGAGGAGGCTGCCGTTATCAAATCCGTAGAACATGTACTTATGTTCTAAAACTGCTTCCTTATGTTTCTCCAGGATTGGATTAATACAAACTTATTGCATCTAGTGCAAAAACAACATCTGGTGTGGTACTTGACATCTCATGATTGACTCAGTTGCCTAAGCAAGTGATCTGCCAATCATGCCTATCCCTCTCCCCTTTAGTTTGAAAGACACCTTTAGAGAGGGTGACTCCATTACCTGCAGGTACACCACCATGCCAGGAGTCATGTATTCTAAAAACCATTAGAATACTGTCAAAGTACCCACATTGGGAAACTACCCAAATCCAGATCTAAAACCATAGATCTAGAAACCAGAATGTCAAATATTATATCCATATCCTGTCTGGAAAAACAACTGTGTGACGACCACAGTACAACCGATCGTAGTATAGGAATTTTACTTCCTACTCTGTGTATGTCATCCATATACCATGACATCACACCCTACTACCTTCTTAACAGATCCATCCCCTATCCTGATTGAAGTCAAACCCATGACTGTCACATCAAAATTAGATGATCTATCTCCGCTATAACTGCTCAAGTCTATAAATAGACATAAGCTACTTGCCCACTAAACTTCCGCTGCTCCCACTGACTACGACAACCCTCTTACCGGGTCTCATAGCCTGGAACATCAGTAGTGTCAAGTCTGGGTAGATAAGAACCTCCCTGTCACCGTCCTTGAGGCTACCGAAATACCTCTCGGGTGTCTGAGGTTACCCACCATATCTGCGGAGTGGCTAATGGAATGTCAAACCTGATTGAATATATAGGTCCTATTAAATTTTCCGTAATCGTTCGCGGTTCTGGAATCACTTCCAGTTCTACCATACTCCCACTACTGTTTTCTGAAAAAGATCCATTTTACTAAAACTGTGGCGAGTCAAGAACAATATCACTATTGATCTTCCAGATGGTAGAAAATCAACCCTCGTCATAGCCAGGGTCAACCCACAAATAGCCATTACAGAAACGTGCCCTGAGTTATCCAGAGTCTGGTTATAAGTATAAGCTGGACAACTCCCCGTACCTTAACATCTTTTAAGGTATGAACCATTCTATATCCAATATAGAAACTTTGGCACTTTATTTAATTGGAACCAGATTCAAATCATGCAGCTGTCTCCAGTGCATATCACCTTAATGGAAAGAGGATAATCAGCATTACTCAACTTAGGAATCCATCCAATTATGTGTAACCTGAAAGAGAAAAAAGTTTCTAAAAAACCATCACTATCATCTGAATACCAATCACAAGAATCTACATCTTCGATCTCTTTGAAGAATCCCGATACTTGTGACACCTGGTTCTCTACTTTATTCTTATACTCACAACTTCTCAAAACTTAGACCTTGTATTTCTATGAAACACTTGTCTAAATACTAGAGAAGTTATAAGTAAACAGAACATAGTACGAGGACCTACCCCTTTGTCATGATGGACACTGGACAACATACAATACTCTGTATAAGTCCGCTGAGTTTAAGCAACTCAAAACCTGTGCGTCGTAGGTTGAAAACTGTACCCTGGCGATTTCCTCAAATATCACCAATTTCAATGAATTCCGATATAATGAGGATAATCACCTAATTCCCAATAACTTACTCCCACTCATCATCTGTAAAGCCATACAGATATGAGAATGAAACCTGGTAAATACATACCCTTGGAGTAAGTATCTAATCGGGAAAGCAGTTTTTCTTTAACAATCCACTGAAACATGAAAATGTTTCGTAGGGGTATCCTGGTATTCATAGCAATGCCTCTTCCATAATCCAATTCATGACTATAACCGTATATTTCTTTGCCTTCTCTCCAAATCCCTTTATTTGTCTTTAGTCGTTACCTTCTGTACACCATCGTTAGGCTAAATGGTTTTCTTTCTTCCCTACCGTTCGGCACCAGCCTATGGTTTGGAAGAAGACTATCCAGTAAGCATAATAGGTGTACCCTCCTAAACCAAGGAGTACTCGCAACTTGAGAGAAGGTGATGATAAAAGACATCTGAATAATACCTTATTCTTTTAAAGGTGAAATAGGAGTGGCGATGAAGTACACGGTTTGGTCATGAATGATAACAGTCGCAATTTACTTTGCCCTCTTTCTAATCCCTTTATTTTGTCTTTACATATTACCTTCTGTACACCCTACTTAGGCTAATTGGTTTTCTTCATTCCCTACCTTTCGACACCTGCCTATGGTTTGGAATAAGACTATCCAATAAGCGTAATAGGTGTATTCTCCTAAACCAAGGAGCTCTCGCAACCTGAGAGAAGGTGATAATAAAAGACAACTGAATAAACCAATTCTATTTCTCCTGAACCTTGATCCATCCTCGAAGAAGTCCCTTCGAGTTCGTATATAACCATACGATGGATCTATCCAATGGAAGTGGATATCCGTAGTAATACGGGTGTTCTGAGAAATTCAAAGGGTAAAAGAAGGAGTGGCAATGACTTATGCAACTCAGACAATCCAAAAGCCAGTATTTTAAGAAGGTTCGGTCAACTTAGTCACTGAGTCATTAGTCTAGGGTCGGTCAAAGGTCGCTGCCAAAGAGAGAGAGAGAAAAGAAACACTCTGCGTGCACTCTAACCTAGATCAGAATGGTTATCACTTTATCGAATCCGGAAACCTCCCACTGTCTTGTCAAATTCTCCTCCAAACCTGAAAGAAGAATCAATCGGGATCACCCGAAGAGTATACCAACTCATCAGTGGGAATCGGGATCCAACTCTCATCGCATGATAACGTGATGGAATGCATCCACGTTACTCATACTCCAGAAGGTATGCGCATACTTGGCAAGTTTCAGTTTCTTTAGAAACTCCCGATATGATTTTTGCCCCATGCTCTTATAACCTTGGCGTTAGGTCAAAATGTCATAAGTCACATGCCAAGTTCTACCCGTCACTATCTTGTTAATTTGAACCCACCCGCACATGCCCTTGGCGTTAGGTCAAAATGGCAGAACGGCTATCCCAAACCAACTCATCTATCTATGCAATAATTGAATACCCAGCAGCTACCAAACACTATGCCTTAACTTTGGCTAAAATGCATAGTTTGAATACTACTGAATACCCAAAAGAAGTGACGGAGGGCTACGGCTGGTTTTTGGCGAAAAACCTTTAACGTAGTGAACTTGATATCGCTGAAGGAACCTGATAGCTTTTTAAAATATAGTGGCGAAAACCTTTTTCTAAAGAGGTCACTCCCGGTGAAGGGATCTCGGCTATTTCCTCATGGAATGAGGTGCAGGATATTCCACTGAATACCGTGGTGCAAAGCAACTTGTAATCGACTATAGTGAAGTTATTACCCTGACGCAAACTACTGCCCAAGGGGTCAGTCCCGGTGAAGGGATATCGGCCCTTGCCCCGTCGAATGAGGTGCAGGATATTCTACTGAATACCGCTATGCAAAACAAAAGGAAACGTCTTTGCAATAACAATTTTTAAATTGTTCCAACAACTGCCAAATAGGATTGTTTTCCTTTGCATTTGATTAGAATCAACGCAGTCCCATCAATCAATCACACCAGAAAAGAACGAAAATAAAATGTACGTAAATGCCATCCGCATTCGTCACTGGGTCCCGTCATCACCCGTTAGGTTACTTAACTAACGACAGAGCGGGGACTGGACTAGCGCGGGTGTAAAACATATACAACATCTAATAGTATATAAACCAATATACAATAATCTCTCCAGGCGTGATAATATGCAACATTACAGAAAAGTAATAAGCATCACAGAACAATACAGATAATCTGGGATCCCCGGGTTTCACAGAGCCGCTGCTGAAACCCGACGTTCCCCTGTCGTGTGGATAGCCTGTGTAATGAAACCTAGACCCCTACGGGTGCGGCAAGTTGCCCGCCAAAACCTGAAGTGAGGCAGCCCCCTACAGTAAAGTGAATGGACCACCCTGCACTTCACGGAATCCGGTAATCTTGGGCACCTCTCCTTGGGTCAACCTGTACCCCTACGTGTGCGGCGAATAGTCTGCCAATTCTAGAGTGAGGCCCCTCTGCCTCTCAAAGCCATGAGATGCGGACCTGTTACCCCTTAGAACCCGGCTATCCGTGCACTCCGTCGCGGGGCAAAACCTAGTACAGTAATGAAAAATAGTACAGCAGGTACATCGACCGCAACCTGGTCGTGCCCCAAAATAATATTATACAACAGGCAGTGACGGCAGTCCACAAGTTGGACGCTCGCCCCGCAATATCAAATGTACAATTAAATCCAAACTGCACTACCATTGCACACTGCTATCCACCACGACAAATCCGCAACATCACAGCACAACACAGAACATCAACGCGAATGTCACGTTCGTAAACCCGTCTAAAAGAACTATAGCAATCAGACGCGGTTTACCGATCAAATGACATTCCCGGTCGGAGATATAATGTAAGCACTGTAAACTAACATTTTTAAATTTCGATCGACTAAATATCACGAAGTGGGCCCCACGAACATCTGTTGAACAGTAACAAAATCTGGGCCCAAAAGATATATACCAGAAACCCCAAATTCCAACAGAGAAGACACTGTGCAACTTTGGTGCACTGATTCAATAGAACGGCCGCGGATGCGCGGCCAAACCATGGGTTTGGCCGCGATTCCGCGGCAGTTTGTTGGAATCACGTGCTCAAATTTGGTCGGTGTGCTTAGAATACCCTGCACAGATTTCTATGATATGTAGAATAATTTTAGGACTTCATTTAAAATCGACAGAAACTGTGAATGGAGATTTTGCAGTTTTCGATATCCGGTTCGATCGATGTTTTAAACGCGTTAGCACAAGTTAGTATAGCATAATGGTGAGGCTCTGATACCACTGTAAGTCTACGGTAGCGCCCCGGCCGTCTACAGACGCCAAATGCGGAACAAAAACTTTTTAACTGGCGCTATCGTGTACTTTCACCCCGGATTTGCCATTATTGCTAAACTAACCAACTGTAAAGAGAGTAGAAAGGTTATACCGAACGATCCGAGTCCTTCGTTCTTTAACCATCATCCCACGCTCAGTTGCGGCTGCTCCGATCTCGTCGATCTCCGATCTGCTCGTCCAGGTGGCACCACGTCACTGATTCTTTAAACGGGCTCCCGCCTCTGACTCGAGGCAACTCGGTCGTCAAGTTTGCTAAAAGAGACGACCAAGAATAATGTAGAGAGTGAGTAGATGACTTTGTCTCGTTACGTCCAAAGCTATGGAAGAACGGTTAATGAAGTTGCCACTCGAATCGGGTGATGGAATGAAATGAGCTGTGAAATTCCATACACCCTAAAATCTATCATAATCTTTTTACCAAATGAAAACCTCAAGTGAGTGAGTGAGAGAGGGGAGGGGCCGGCCATATATATGGAGAGGGGGTGAGTGTAGGAGCAATGTGAGGGTAACCATAAGCAAAAGATCAAGAGAAAATATTCTTAAGAAAACAAGAAACAATAAAGCTTAAAGCATGAGTCATTATACACCTCATCAAGTCATTAATGACTCCATTAATGCACTAATGACTCACCAAGCCAAGTCAACCTCTCTAGAACCTTCTAGAAGCATGACTCACTCTCATCCAAGAAAAGGTAAATCCGTCTTTAACCGAATGTTAAAAAACGGCTGATAGAAAACTGGAAACTGGCAACTTCCAAAAGTGATCCTGAAACGAGTTTCAGGATAACCCCGTAACTGTATAAATATACCCGCATTTGTATTACGACCGAATACAAATGCAACTGAGACAAAGATATTATATCTACTCAATATAATACTCGGATCCGGCTTAAACCAAAGCCGACCAGTATCATCTGCCCGAAAAATAACACGTGCGTAAACGCACGTGCATTTTCCGAACCCTGCCATAAAACCATACGGCCTCTACAACGTTTCGCCCGAACTTGGGAAACTGTCTGTGGGGGACTCTAATGAGTCGTCAGTACCCTGGCAGTGGGTTTAACCACAAACCGTCAGCGGCACTAGCTATGCGTAACGGCTGCCCATGGACTGACCTCAAGGGAGGCTGATGAGCGAACTCATCCAGAAACCCTACTGAGCCTAACAGTGACAATGTATATACAGTCCGGTCCGTTCGTCTATGAGTATCGCATATCTTCCTAGGGGGCTAGTAACGTCAGACCCCCAATAGCAGTATAAGTCGTGTCGGAGTGTCGCCCAATAACACCCTGAGATACTACTGGAGTACCTACCAGTAAATCTCCTGCCACGGCCGTGGGCTTTGTGTAATGGCTCTTCTAGACACAGCACGATCTCGCCCCCAATACCGGGAGAGACGAATCCCCTGCCGATCCGCTCACGTGCCTCCATGTGGCTCGGGACTGTACCCAAAAACTACCTGTTTGCACGACTCCTTTGAGCCGTGGTAGGGTAGAAATCAAAGCACAGTGGGAACTCACACGAGACAAATGACGACCTCAGGTCGATGAACTAACTTGTACACATGTCATCAGGGAACTGCTATCTGACGATATGTATAATACCAACTAGCAGATTCCCGGCGAGTCCTGTCCGGTGTACTCATAACCCAATGAGCACCTGTATACATCTTAGGTGATCCAACTGACACCAGTGGCTTGTGAGACCGGCCACCGCCCCTCGTCGGGGTCTCGACTTGTATACACTAGTCTTCTCCGGAGTATCGATGCCCTGTCTCGAAACTCCCACGACTAGGGACCACAATTAAGGATATGCATATAAACCACCCAACTCTCACGTATATGATCGCCATCATACTGTTGGTAGTAAAGCAAGATCCTAAGGGCTCTATCAAAGTGTAACATGTAATCAGTCAACTGAACATGTACACGACTGATAAAGGCAAACCAGATAGCATACTATCATCTCGAGTAAGACTGCCCTACCGGTATAGATCCTCCGCAATCATCGCAATCACATACCTGTGATCCAATAATTGACTCTGAGGGCACTATCTCCAACACAAAAGAGACAATCAGAGTACATGTTAAGATAAAGTACAACCAGATAGCGTACTATCATGTCGAGCAAGAAAGTCCTCCCTATATATGTCCAAGCATCCATTACAATATACATCGTATGTACAGTAATGGCCTCTAGGGCACACATATAACTTACACTTATCACTTGAGATATTTCTTCACCCAAGTTCTGTTGGATATATGTATGCCCTAGAGGCCATTATATGTATAGTGGATGCTTGGACATGTAAATATGTATATAGATGACTTTCTTGCTCGACATGATAGTATGCTATCTGGTTTACTTTATCTTGACATGTTCATTTGATCATGCATCTTATTCATTTGGTACATGTTGATAAAGCCCATAGGATATTTGCTTGACTACTGTGACTATGATGCAGATCATACCAGAGGGACACCTGTAGTTTATAAGCATATGCTTTAACTGTTCCTAGTCGTGGGTGTATCGAGACGGGGCATCGATATTTCAGAGTAGACTAGCGTATACCATTCTTGTCTCATATGATGGGCAATGGATGATCCCATATCCATCTGGTGTGGTGACACCAAAGATTGTATACGGGTGCTCAGTGGAGATTGGGTACACTGAACGGACTCTCCGAGAACTCCTATGTGGTATTATATCTATCGTCGGATAGAAGTTCTTAGGTGACACTTAGTCTGTAGTCCCAAGATCGTCATAGAGTCTTGTGTGTCCTCCCACTGTACTTTGATCTCCACCCTACCACGGCTCTACTGAGTCGTGCAAACAGGTGGTCTTTGGGTACAGTCCCGAGGCACATGGAGGAAATGAGCGATAGGAGGGGTTTCGTCTCTCCCGGTATTGGGGGTTGATGTTGTGCTATGCTCGATTGGCTATAACAGGAAGTCCCTGGCCAGGGCTGCTGAGATTTACTGATAAGTGTTATCAGTAGTTTCTCGATCTGTTATGAGCCATACACCGGCACGACTTATTGAGTTATTGGGGTCGACGATACCATCCCTAGACTCAATATGCAGCATATCTGACGAAGATACCGGACTGTACGGTAAGTGTTGCCAGTTGGCTTGACGGGAGTTTTGACAGCTTCGCTGGTTTTCTTCTGATCGCTCAATACCCGGGTGGCCGTTACGTTTAGCTGACCGCTTGCGGCTTGTAGGTGTTTGATATGATCATCACCTACTGCTGGCGTATTGACGAGTCTTAGAGTCCCACACAGGAGTTTCTTAGCTCAGGCGAAAAGATGTGGTGTGTATATGAGATATGCGCGGGGACCCGATTAAATACATGTATGTGATACTGTATATTAATCGGGCGTTTTTTTTATTAGTCGGGTCGTATGTGATATGACCGGTTTGTTAAATCAAGTGTTGATTTAACATTTGACTTTTAGCTTATTTCTTTATTAAACCCTTTTTTTTATTTTGTATGCATGCATGTATACATATGTTTATGTTGATACACATGATGATGTGCATACACACATACATGCATACATTGTATCATGGTTGATGATACACAAGTGGTGGCAATGTAAGACTCACATGGGAATAAATATGCACATATATTTATTTTTGGATTAAAGAAATAGAAAATCAATTCATGGTGGATAATTCTCCTTAACCTTTCTCTTGATCTTAGCTCCCACCATGAGTTAACTTTCTATGGTTCCTTTTACTCCTAAATAAATATCTAGATATTTATTAACCCATGGTTAAGGATGAGAGTGGAAAATATTTATATTTTCTATTCTCATTTATCTTTCATTATTCATCACAAACATTGAGCTCTTGAGTTGCCATCTTCTTCTTCCTCATTCTCTTTCTCTCTTGAGATTTATATAGAGTGAGCTAGTAAAAAAGAAAGGGTTTTGATTAGAGAATACAAACCACCTCATCATTCTACACCTCTCTAGCCCATTTGTGTAAGGTGTTTGCTATACTTCTTTCAAAGATCAAGTAAAGTAAGGAGCTTTGGGCAAAGGAACTTCGGGTGGATCATCGTCGACGAGGAAGGCCTCTAGCGATCCGTTCCAAACTCTCAAAGGTCCAAGGAGTCACAAAGGGAGGTCTACAAAGGTTGTAATTTCTTCACTTAGTGATAGATTCTTATTTGCAAGTGATGCTTATTCTTTGTTACCCAAAAATTCTAGTTAAGATCCTAGTTTAGTTTACTTGGCACCTTAAAAATTTAATTGTGGCATGTGTGATGCTTCCAAACCCTAGATTAGGTGCTAAGGAAATCCAACAGTGGTATCAGAGCCAAGCTAGAGCTTTAGAGTAAGCTATACGACGTTAAAAATCTCGAACGAATGAAACATGTCGCCCGAAACATGCTCTCTGGAAATTTTTCAAAAAGTTGGATTTTATCATATTAAAAATACTCCGAAAATCGTGCAGGGTATTGTATGGGCCCACAGGAAGAACGAAGCCCTAACTCGACTCAACGACCGCGGAACCGCGGCCGAACGACTCTTTTCTCGGCGGTTCCGCGGCGCCGTTGGTGAGGCGTGGACTGTGCCTTCTTGTGCTGACCCGTATGTGCTTGTAGCAGTGTCTGTGTATTTTAAAATTGCTTAAGTGTTGAGCTTTCTGAGAATTATTTGGGTGAATTATCGTTCGATTGAATGTTTTAACTGCTCCTAGTATATGAGAATGTGATACAATAATTGGAATCTACAAATTTTTTTGTTGCGTGTAAATCTAACATTTCGGTCTTGGAGGTAATCGGAAATCTTGTTGAATTATCCGACTATTTTGAAAAGGTGTTTTCATTGGTGAGACCTAAAATGTGAGCTTTACATTGTTGGGAATGAAATCTTTGATATGTGATATCCCGGGTGTGTGTTGTCTAAGAGCAGTTACGATTCCAATTGTTGTAGTTTTTCATTTCTTTTCTACGACCGTAAGTGTAGTATGCGGTGTATCGCCGATTTCGTTGCTATACATTCGGGGTACGCATACTTACTTACATTGATGATATGTGATATTATGTGTTGCTAAGATATGATGTGCAGGATTGTCGTGATTGAATAGCCGGGGGTTTATGTGAGATGAGAGTCTTTATTTTCATTCATGTAAATATCAATTGTATGTAATATTCTTTTATTTGGGACACTTCCGGGTTGAGGATGTTGTCACCATTATTGTATATTATTTACTTTTCCGCATTAGGATAGACCCTGTTCTCCGCCGAAAGACCGGGACCGGGACGTTGGGACGTCCGGCCTGAATTTCGAGGGCAGATGCTATATGGTGCTATCCGTCCACCTCTCCGAATACGCCAATTTGATTTATGACACCATGTATCGAAGGTTTAAACGGATGCGGCCGATGTAGCAGATTTCGTCAGATTCCCCCTCGTTGAGGGGTTTTTGATGTTGGGGACGCTCTTCTCTGCAGGCGCAAGCCACTGCAGTTAATTACGCTACCGCATCGCGGTAACCACTTTTTCCTTCTCCAGATGGTCACTTCGTGTCGTGTGTGTTTGTTTTGTTTTTGGTTGCCCGTGGATTGTATACGGAGACTAATTTATGTTGTCGCCCGTAGGGCGTGGATTAGTCCAAATCCATATTTTCTTAGATTTGGGTTTGGGTTGGGATTAAGGATTCGTTAATCTCATTTGAGACTAAGATCAACTTAAACATTTGTTAAGGATACGTTAGTCTAATTTTGGACTAAGATCTACTTAACGGGATCATTTAGATCCAACAAAAGAGCATTTGGGCTCTATTGTTTTAGTTTAGGGACATTGCGGTCCAGAAGTTTTAAGGACATCATAGTCCATAGTTTAAAGACGTCATAGTCTGTAAAGTTTAAAGACATCGTAGTCTATGAGTTTAAGGACCTCACAATCCGTGGTAGTTTAGAGACATCATAGTCTGTAAAGTTTAAGGACATCATAGTCCATGAGTTTAAGGACCCCACAGTCCGTAAAGTTTAAGGACGTCATAGTCCATGATTTTAAGGACCCCACAGTCTATGGAATGTCTGGTTGTCGGGACCCGTCACCTCTCTGAAGACGTTGAAGGATTACAACGACAAATATCAAAGGAGTGAAGAGATGTACCCTTGAACCAATATTGGTTGGGATCTGTAGTCCAATTTAGGACTAAGATCAAAGATTTATGAGTATATGGGCTCAATTAATCTGAGGTAGGGTTCTGTAGCCCACTTGGGCTCGGCCCATTCAGTTAAAATGTTAAACATTTAACAATGCTGAGCATTGGTTTGAGTTCTGACAATATTATTGTCTTTTATGGAATGCTGAGCATTCATTATGGCTCTGGGCTTTATCTATAGAACAATTTATGTTCTCTTAGCGCACACGTGAAGAGCATGTGGCGCGCTTGGCGTTGAGCGCCAGTCAATGAGCGCAGAGCGCTTCTTGTGATGTAGCACATACGCGAGGAGTACGTGGCGCGCTTGGTGCTGAGCGCCAGTCCAAAGAGCGCAAAGCGCTTCTGTTTAAGTTGCGCACACGTGGCGATCACGTGGCGTACTTGGCGGTGAGCGCCAGTTCAAAGAGCGTAGTAGTGCACACGTGAGGAGCACGTGGCGCGCTTGGCATTGAGCGCCAGTTCAAAGAGCGCAGTAGCGCACACGTGAGGAGTGTTGAGCGCCGTTCAAAGAGCGCAGTAGCGCACACGTGAAGAGCACGTGGCGCGCTTGGCGTTGAGCGCCAGTTCGAAGAGCACAGTAGCGCACACATGAGGAGCACGTGGCGTGCTTGGTGTTGAGCGCCAGTCAATGAGCGCAATGCGCTTCTGTTTAAGCTTGGAGCGCTAAGGCTCTGCAGCGCCGTGCGTTAGATTTGGCGCGCCGAGGCGCTCTTCTTTAATTTGAGCGCTAAGGCTCTTTTTAGGCAGCTTTGCGCCTTGAGAATTAAATTCTCTCTATAAGAGACTTTGTCTCACGGATTTAAGAAAAAAATTCTTATTTTTTTATAGGAGATGTTTCTGGTGAAAGGCTCTGCTTTTATGGATCTATGATCCTAAGAGAATTGAATTATTCTCCCCCATTTTTATAATGAGATATTATGATCTTTGAAAGAAAATTTTTCTTATAGATCTATGATCTGAAGAAGATTAAGTTCTTCCCCTTATTTTTTATGATGAGATACTTTGATCTCTGTTGTGAAAGATCTTGGTCTTATAGATCTATGATCTTAGAAAAAGAAGTAAATTCTTCTTTTTATATGAGATGATTTCATCTCTCTGTTCTTTTTTTTTTACCTTGAAGAAAATCTTCTTCTTCTGAGAGCTTGCTCTTTGTCTTTGAAATTTCTCAAAGTTTAAGGGGGGGGTTCCTCTATATGAGACTTTAAGTCTTGGGGCCTTTATATAGGGTATGCTGATTTGTTTAATCGGTTAAGGAGATCTTTTCTCTAATTGATTTGGGGATGTTTCCCCTGTTGGATCTTTGATCCAAGGGCTTTTGATTTACAGAAGGCAATCTTCTTGTTTTAAACAAGAATGGGAAATCTTTTCCCATACAGAATTTATTATATATCTTTGATCCAACGGTGGTCTGATTTACAGAGTACAATCTTTCCTGTTTGGAAAGATTTTGAGGAATGTTTCCTTAACAGAATTTTATTCTGGTCAATTGATGATTTTTAATCATGTTCGTTGGATCTTTGATCCAACGGCCGAGAACATTTTGTTCCATCGCTAGCGCTCACGTGCTTTGCACGTGGTGCGCTGCTTAGAGTGTAGCGCACTTAGCGCTAGCACTTACGTGCTTTGCACGTGGTGCGCTGCTTAGAGTGCAACGCTCTTAGCACTAGCGCTCACGTTCTTTTCACGTGGTGCGCTGCTTAGAATGCAGCGCTCTTAGCGCTAGCGCTCATGTGATTTGCACGTGAGCGCTGCAACAGAGTCTTTGACTCTCAGCGCTGGCGCTGCTAGCGCCAGCGCTCTCGTGCTTTGCACGTGAGCGTTGCAACAGAGTCTTTGAATCTTGGCGTCGAGACATTTGTTACATTCTTTGCATGTTGAGTTTTTCCCTTTATTATTATTTTTTATTTTATTTTATTGTTATTATTTTATAAGGGAGCAAGTTTTGAGCCAAAATTTTGGCGGGAACAAATGCCCCCACCACTTTGCCCACGTAAGTATGTACGTGGGTGAAGTAGTGCAGAGTTATGCATGGCCACAGAATTAAGGTCTTAGGAAACAAGTTTAGGGTCCTTGTAGCCTAAGACTTTTTCCATCTTCATGACCCGTAAGGGTCTCAAGAAGGTTTTCTCCCTACAAGTCAAGAGGATCTCGTAAGTGCAAATTCTTCCTAGAAATCATGAGGATTTCTAAGTGTTCATCGCCTCTGTGAGTCGTAAGGATCCCACTCGGGTATTTTTCCTTACGAATCGTGAGGACCCGTAAGTAGCTTCTTTATTTCAGTAGCATGTAATTGTGGCAAATGTGGCCCGTAGATAGTCCATCTTGACCTCCTTGTAGGGAAGCGATGGCTTAGGAGACAGGGTTAGGATCTGCCACCTAAGACTTTTCAACTTTATGAGCCATGAGGGTCTCATAAAGACTCTTCTCCTTACAGGTCGAGAGGATCTCGCAGGTGTATTTTCTCCTTAGGAATCGTGAGGATTCCTAAGTGTGCTTTCTCTTGAGAGTCGTAAGGATCTCACAAGAGAATTTTCCCGCTTATAAGTTGAGAGGACTCGTAAGTGGTTGTTTCCTTCCTTGTCGATGTTCAACTTCGGAGAGTGTGGCCCATAGATAGTCCATCTTGACCTTTTTGCAGGGCAGTGATGGCTTAGGAGACAGGGTTAGGATCTGCCACCTAAGACTTTTCAACTTTATGAGCCGTGAGGGTCTCATAAAGACTTTTCTCCCTACGAGTCGAGAGGATCTCGTAGGTGTATTTTCTCCTTAGGAATCGTGAGGATTCCGAAGTGTGCTTTCTCTTGAGAGTCATAAGGATCTCACAAGAGAATTTCTCGCTTATAAGTCGAGAAAATTCGTAAGTGGTTGTTTCCCTCCTTGTCGAGATTCGACTTCGGAGAGTGTGGCCCGTGAATAGTATACAAGAGTTCATCTTGGACAAACTTGTAGGGCCCCAGTGGTTAGGAAACAGGTCCTTATCCCCATTGCCTAAGGCTTTTCCCTACGATTCGAGACGAATCAAGAAGTTCCCGCAAGGACACTAATTTCCTTACTAGTCGAGACAAATCGAGAAGTTCTCGCAAGGATGTCCTAACGTCACAGTTAACCTCTGCTCTTTACGACAGAGGTCCGTTAGGGTCTGTGGTACTAGGGTTTTGTCCGTCGTACCGTCGCGTTGGCTGATGTATTCCTCGATAGGCAATCTTGCTGTTCGAGTAGCCTTGCGACTGTCGTGTCTCTGATCCCTTCGGGGGCTAAACAAGACGTCTTCAAGCAATCTTCCAGGTAGTATTACCGTCGAAAGAGCAAGCGTTAGGGATATTCCATGTCGCTTTTTACTTGAGGTTAGGCTCAGTTTGGAAGCCCCGATGAGTCATAATCACTCCGCGCTAGTGTGGGATGATCTCCGATAGTCTTTCAGGTTTTATATGAGTTGCCGTCAAAACCCTGAAGCTAGGAATATTGCTTTCGCTTCGTTTGCTGGCATTGCGTCTGCTGTATCAAGACGAATGTCGCGGTTGTCTCTAGGTTGTTGGTGAACCGTCGAGGCTTGGAACTAGGGACTTTGCCATGGCTCCGCTATTTTGTGTCACGTCTGCATCCTGCTGGGGGGAAAATGCTGGGGTGACATCGCGTCTGCTGTATTGAGACGAACGTCGAGGTGGTCTCTAAGTTGTTTGTGAACCGTCGAGACTTGGAACTAGGGACTCTGCCGTGGCTCCATTGTTTTGACCTTAGGGTCGCTTGTTGCCGTTGCCGTTGTTGACACTGCGTCTACTGTAACGAGACGAGTGTCGATGTGGTCTCTAGGTTGTTTGTGAACCGTCAAGACTTGGAACCAGAATTTTTCCATGGCTCCAAGATTGATTGTCGCGTCCGAATCCTGCTGGAATGAGGAGGAACGCTGTTGTGGGTCTCCAGGCTGTAGATGTGGTCGTCGAGACTTGGAACTAGGGACTTTGCCATGGCTCCTTTTTGCTGACGTCGTATATTCCTACAGAGACACTGATTTCTCTGTGGGTTGACGCGAATCGAGATGCTCTCGTCAAGGACGCTGATTTCCCTGAATCGAGGTTTTTGCCAAGGACACTGATTTCCTCAGAGTTGAGACGAATCGAGATATTCCTGCAAAGACACTGATTTATCTGCGGGTTGATGCGAATCGAGATGCTATCGTCAAGGACGCTGATTTCCCTGAATCAAGGTTTTTTTCCAAGGACACTGATTTCCTCGGAGTTGAGACGAATCGAGAGATTCCTGCAAAGACACTGATTTTCTTGCGGGTCGACGCGAATCGAGATGCTTTCGTTAAGGACGCTGATTTCCATGAATCGAGGTTTTAGCCAAGGACACTGATTTCCTCGGAGATGAGACGAATCGAGATATTCCTGCAAAGACACTGATTTCTTTGCGGGTCGACGCGAATCGAGATGCTCTCGTAAAGGACGCTGATTTCTATGAATCGAGGTTTTTGCCAAGGACACTGATTTCCTCGGATTTGAGACGAATCGAGATATTCCTGCAAAGACACTGATTTTTCTATGGGTCAACACGAATCGAGATGCTCTCGTCAAGGACGCTGATTTCCCTGAATCGAGGTTTTAGCCAAGGACACTGATTTCCTCGGAGTTGAGACGAATTGAGATATTCCTACAAAGATACTGATTTCCTTGCGGGTCGACTCAAATCGAGATGCTCTCGTCAAGGACACTGATTTCCTTGAATCAAGGTTTTTGCCAAGGACACTGATTTCCCTAGGGTTGAGACGAATCGAGGTATTCCTGCAAAGACACTGATTTCTCTGCGGGTCGACGCAAATGGAGATGCTCTCGTCAAGGACGCTGATTTCCCTGAATCGAGGTTTTTGCCAAGGACACTGATTTCCTCGGAGTTGAGACGAATCGAGGTATTCCTGCAAAGACACCGATTCCCTTGCGGGTCGACGCGAATCGAGATGATCTCGTCAAGGACGCTGATTTCCCTGAATCGAGGTTTTTCAAAAGACACTGATTTCCTCGGAGTTGAGACGAATCGAGGTATTCCTGCAAAGACACTGATTTCTCTGCGGGTCGACGCGAATCGAGATGCTCTCGTCAAGGACGCCGATTTCCCTGAATCGAGGTTTTTGTCAAGGACGCTAATTTCCTCGGAGTTGGTTGACTTGTTTCCGAGACGGAGCGTTGATCCGGCGGGGAGGTCATTGGTTGACTCTAGGTTGTCTGTGGACCTTAGAGTCTTGGAACTAGGACTTTGCCGTGGCTTCGCTTTGCTGATGTCGCGTCTGAATCCTGCTGGAATGAGGAGGAACGCCGTTGTTTTTCTTCTGGGATGCAGATGTTGCCGTCAAGATCCGATTCTCCCTTTGACAAGGTCTGGTGAGGAAATGTGGTTCCCTTCCGTTTATGCCCATGGATTGTATACAGGGGACAATATGGACTCACCTGCAGGGAAAAAGTTTTATTCTTTCATTTTTTTTATTTCCGCGATGCTCTATCATTTCAGCTTTTATATCGCAAAGTTCGCGATTGCCCAATCATTTCGGCTATTTTTCGCGGTGCCCAATCATTTCGGCTATTTTTTCTTTTTACTCGCTGCTTTTTATTGTGAGTTGCCCAACCATTCGGCTATTTTGTATGCATATATTTTTACTTGCTGATTTTTTTGCAAGTTGCCCCATCATTTCGGCTATTTCATATGCATTTGTGGCTCGTCGACTTTTCGCTGCGAGTTTGGGATTTGATACCGATTTAGGCATCAGCATCGCTACAACTGGGATATTTCCAGGAGCGAATCATCATTTGCCTCTGTCGATGTCGAACAAAGGTGGCTTAGCAAACAGGGTTAGGATCCTGTTGACTAAGGCTTTTTGACTTTACGAGCCGTAAGGGTCTCATAAAGGTATTTCTCCCTACGAGTCGTGAGGATCTCGTAGGTGCGTTTTCTCCTTAAAAATCGTGAGGATTCTTAAGTGTATGGTCTCTTATAATTCGTAAGGATCTTACAAGAGTGTTTTCTTCATATAAGTCGAGAGAAATTACAAGTCGTTCACTGTGTGAGCATATCCCTAGCCGCGGGTGGGACTTTGTTAGGGAAATGTTTATTCGTGCCCGTGAATTGTATACAAAGGCCAGTATTGGACCACCTGTAGGGAAATCTGGGGAATGTGATGGCTTAAGCACAGGTTCAGATTCCTGTAACTTAATGCTTTTGAATCCTATGAGCCGTGAGGGTCTCAAAGGGGAATTCTCCTTACGAGTCGTGAGGATCTCGTAAGTGTAATTTCTCCTTAGGAATCGTAAGGATCCCTAAGTGTGTTACTCCCTTGTGAGTCATAAGGATCTCACGTAAGCATTTTCTCCTTGCAAGGTCGTGAGGACCTTGTAAGTGTCCTTTAACGAGATTGCGCCCTTTCGGGTTTTCACAAACTCGCCGGTAGTCCTGCTGTTTTTACTCACGGAGCCCTTTCGGGTTTTCATCCATGCCCATTTCGCTTTTGGACGTACCCTTTTTTTTTCTTTTTTTTCTTTTTTCTTTTTTCTTTTTGTGTCAGCCTTGGGATGCTGCGGTTTGTAGTAGTTTAACGACGTTTCGGTCAGTCGTTAGTTTAGGGACGTTTCGGTCCATTGTTAGTTTTAGGATATCTCGGTCCGTTGTTGCAACGGTTTCGTTGGCTACCACTTCTAGAGTTTAGGCCTGGGAAGATAGCGAGTGGACATAGGCATCGTCATCTATTATTACCCTGGGCCTCAACTCGTCAGGCGTAGTATTTCTTTAGGAACCAACGGTTTATCGGCCTGAAGGGTCTTTCGCCATGCATATCCATGAGCAGGTAAGCCCCACCTTGGTAGACTTTGTCTATGATATACGGGCCCTCGTAATTTGGCTCGAACTTCCCCTGTTTGGCACGATTGGGGATCATAGGTCTTTTGACCACTAGCACGAGTTCGCCTTGGCTGAACGTTCTCGACCTAGTCAATCTCTCGTACGAGCACGTCATTTTTGCTTTGTAAGCTTCCAAGTTTTGTTGCGCCATGAGCCGGGTTTCGCCGAGGGCGTCGAGCTCCTCAAGCCGAAGATGAGCATTATCTTCGTCCATTAGTTCGTAATGAACCGCCACTTGTAAGGAGGGTAGCTCTATCTCCAAGGGGAGTACCGCTTCAGCGCCGAATACCAATGCATACGGCGTTGTGTTTGTAGCCATTTTGAACGTAGTTCGATACACCCAGAAATCTTCATGCAGTCTCTCGTGCCAGTCCTTCTTATTTTTTGACACCTTCTTTTTCACGATCTTCGTCAAGGTCTTGTTGAAAGCCTCAGCCAGACCGTTAGCTCGGGGATTATAGACCGAAGAGTATCTCCAGTCTATATTATGTTGCTACGCGAAGCGGCTGATTTTGTGACTTCTATAGGCTGGCTCGTTATCAGAGATAATCCGTCGCGGAGTGCCGAACCGATAGATGACGTATGTCTTGAAAAGATGGAGGATATTCTCCGTCTTCACTTCTCTTAGTGGTACTGCTTCTGCCCACTTAGAGAAGTAATCGGTTGTTGCCAATATGAACCGATGTCCTCTGGACGATGCTGGTTCGATGGGCCCGATTATGTCAGTTCCCCACATTTCGAACGGCTAGCTAGCCACTATTGGGTGTAGCGGATTTGGATGCTGGTGGATGAAGTCCCCGTGAATCTGGCACGAGTGGCACTGCTTCGCGTATTCGAGGCAGTCTTGGATCATCGTGGGCCAATAGTAGCCCATCCTTTTGATCTTCAGCTTCATCTTCGGCCTGGCTTGGTGAGAACCGCAGAGTCCGTCATGAGTTTCTTGGACGACTCTCTTTGCTTCTTCCAGTCCCAGGCATCTCAGCCATAAAGAGTCAAACAATCTCTTATACAGAGTATCATTGACGAAGGCGAAAGACAAGGCTCGTTTCATGAGCTGATGTCTCGAGGACGCATCTTCAGGTGTTCGATGGGATTTGAAGTAGTCTATAAAGACTTCTCTCCAATCCTTAGCCTTTTCCTGGTCTTTTATTTGTAGGGCCATTTGCTCGGTCCTTCCTTTTTCTTCAGACGACTTCGGAGATATTTCTGCCGGCGTGAGAACCCTACGGCTTTGCACAACGATCCTCACATCATCGAGGTTTTCATCAGCCATTTCTTTAGCGAGTTTGGCTAATACGTCCGTTTTGCTATTTTCTGTGCGCGGTATGCTTTCCAGAATGTAGGAGGGAACTTGAGTTAGCAATTGTTGCACTCTCTCGCCATACTTCACTAATTCTGGTTTGCACGTTTGATAGTCGCCGTTTACTTGACTAACGACCAGCTGGGAGTCTCCGTATATAAGGAGGTTTTCAATTCCTATGTCGACAGTGATTTCAAGACCTGCTATTAAAGCTTCATATTCGGCTTCATTGTTCGTCCTCGACTCTGTTAGGGAAAAGGCAAAGCGCATTATCCCTCCTTGTAGAGTCACGAAGATGAGGCCCACCCCAGATTTGATTATGGGGGAGTTATGCTTGTTAGTGTATACCCTAGGGGCCATTATTGTATCATACTAGTTTGTATATTACTTAATGGAAGCTTGGGATATTCACATGTATATAACAGTCTTGCTAAACATGGTAGTATGCTACTTGGTTTTTCTATCTTAATATGTGAGTATACGTATTGATAGAGCTCTTAGGATCTTGCTTGACTACCAGCGTTGTGATGGCAGTCACACTAGTGGGGGCTGGGTAGTCTACAAGCACATCTTTATTCAGGCCCCTAGTCGTAGGATTATTGAGACAAGGCATCGATACTCCGGAGTAGACTAGTGTGTACGCTTCTTATCCCAGTTAGGGAAATGGTCTGTCCCACAGCCGTCAGTATGTCGTACTGGAGATAGTATGCAGGTGCTCGTTAGGTTACGGGTATACCGGACATGACTCACAGGGAACTGTTGGTTGGTTTTATACCAGTCGTCAGTTAACAGTTCCCAGGTGACATGAGTACAGCATAGTCCGCAGACTTGACACTGCTACTTCGCCTCGAGTGTGTCCCACTGTTCTTAGATTTCTACCCTACCACGGCTCAAAGGAGTCATGCAAACAGGTAGCAGTTGGGTGCAGTCCCGAACACTTGGAGGCAGTGGCGGTTAGACAGGATTCGTCTCTCCCGGTATTGGGAGTTGATATCGCGCTGTGTCAGAGAGCCATTACGCAAAGTCCCTGGCCAGGGCAAGAGAGATTTGCTGGTAGGTTCCAGTAGTTTCTCAGGGTGTAATGGGCTTCACTTCGACACGACTTATACAGCTATTAGGGGACTGACGCTTGTCGTCCCCTAGGCCCGATATGCGATAGTCTTAGACGAACAGACCGGACTGTACGGAGATTGTCACATCAGACTCAGTAGGAGTTCAGATGGGTTTCCTCATCGGCCTTCTTATCGACATCTACCTGGGGACCGTTACGTACAACTAGTGCCACTTGCGGTCTGTGGTTAAACCCACTGCCAGCGTAGTAGTCGAGTCTCTAGAGTCCCACACAGAGAGTTTCCCTACTCCAAGCGAAACGATATAGAGGTCGTATGGTTTTACGACAAGGGTTCGGACGCATACGTGTGTTTACGCACGTACGACATCCGGACAGTTTTTACTAGCCGGCTTTGGTTTAAGCCAGTTTCTAGTATCCGTTTATTGGATTTATACTGTCTAAAGTTTTTCCGTGTTTTCACGGATAGGAGGGGCGTTCTCGTAATTTCGTGAGAAGCTTTTAGAAGATGGTGACTTGAGAGTTAAGGTGGCATATGCATTAAATGAGATTAGTGAGTCATTTGTGTGATTCATCCATGTCATTAATGCATCATAAATGCTTAATGACTCATGGAGATGAATCACCCATTTGTATTTATGAAGCATGGTTGTTAAATCCTTTATTTTCTTTTATGGATAAATAGTAATGCTTCATATATATTATGATAGATCATTATCTCATTCTTATTCTCTTTCTCACTTTCTCTCTCCTCAAGCTCTCTCTCTTCAAACCCTAATCCTCCCCTCTCATGTGTTGAGACCAAGGATTAGATTAGACTACTTAATTCATAAGCCTTCTCTATATCACCTATGTTACTTAGATTAGCACTTTAAGAAACCTAGTTACCTCAAGTTAGAGGTGAAGCTTGAAGTAAAGCTCTCGGGTGGATTATCTACTAGGACGTGGAGAACGAAAAGACGAAGGACACGGTTCTACAGGTATAATCACTTTTCATAGTAGTTGTTAACTTCTATGATTCTTGTTAGTTATAGTTTAGCAAAGATTCTTGGTTAGTCGATGTTTACGCCTAAAACAAGATCGTTTTTCATTATTCCGCCTCCCCGCAATTCGTGGGGTGTTGTACATCGACTTACAATGCTTTCGGTTCTTCATAGAAGATGCTCTGTCGAAGTAGAGTTCCTATCGGGTATCACTCCCTCCTTTCTCCCCGTCGATGGTGTCAAACGCGTGCTCGTCTGGCAATTCCCAGTTCAAAGGAGAGTCGGCAGGTATCGGATGCTCAGCGAGGAAGTTGGCGATGGCCTGGCCTTTCACTGCCTTGAGAGATCGGTATGTCACCGAGAATTCCATTAAGAGTAGGGCCCATTTAGCGAGTAGTCCCGTTAATATGGCTCTTGACATCAAATATTTGAGAGGATCTACTTTTGATATGAGATGGAGCTTATGCGCCAATGCGTAGTGCCTGAGCTTCGTTATCGCGAAGATTAACGCTAGGCAGTGTTTTTCGATAGGGGAGTAGTTGTTTTCTGCCCCCAGGAGAACTCGACTCAAATAGTAGAGTGCTCTCTCTTTCCCTTGGTCGTTCTCCTATGCCCATAATGCACCTAGAGAACCCTCAATGGTGGTTGTATACAGAATGAGGGACTTTCCCCTAACCGGAGCGGTTAGCACCGGAGGATTCTGTAAGTATTGCTTGATTTCGTCCAGTGCACTTTGGCATTTGCGATCCCAAACAAACAGGGTTCCTTTCTTCATTAAATGACTGTAGGGGCGGCACTTGCCGGAGAGATTGGCTTGGAGTTTGACACCTGTTTAGGCATCTGCATCGCTACAAATGAGATATCTCCTGGAGCGACTCATCATTTGCCCCTGTCGATTTGGACAAAGGTGGGACTTTATGAGCCGTAAGGGTCTCATAAAGGTATTTCTCCCTATGAGTCGTGAGGATCTCGTAGGTGTATGTTCTCCCTAGAAGTCGTGAGGACTTCTAAGCGGTGTTTTCTCTTGCAAGTCGTAAGGATCTTCCAAGAGTGTTTTCTCCTTATAAGTTGAGAGGACCTACAAGTGTTATTCACCATATGGGGACATTTCCCGCCATTTGCAGAACTTGGCAAAGAAATATTTATTCGTGCCCCTGGATTGTATACAAGGGTCAATATGGACCGTCTGTAGGGCAATTTGAGGGATATAGCGGCTTAAGAACATGTCTAGATCCCTGTAACTTAAGGCTTATGAATCCTATGAGCCGTGAGGGTCTCATAGGGGAATTCTCCTTACGAGTCGTGAGGATCTCGTAAGTGTAACTTCTCCTTAGGAATCGTGGGTATCCCTAAGTGTGTTTCTCCCTTATGAGTCGTAAGGGTCTAGATCCCTATAACTTAAGGCTTTTGAATCCTATGAGCCGTGAGGATCCCTAAGTATGTTGCTACAATCGGTCACAACTATTCTTATCACACAGGTTCTCCATAATGGACCTGGGTGATGCCTCGTGCATTTTGGGCATAAGGATCTATAGAGATAGATCCAAGAGGTTATTGGGATTGTCCCAATCAAAGTACATTGACACCATCCTAAAAAGGTTTAGTATAGAAGATTCCAAGCGTGGTTCCTTGCCCGCTTGTCATGGAATCACTCTCTCTAAGGACTTCTGTCCGATGACTGATGAAAAAAGAGCTCGCATGAGCATTATACCCTATGCCTCAGCCGTAGGATCTATAATGTATGCGATGTTATGTACTCGCCCTGATGTAGCTTATGCACTAGCTGTTGTAAGCAGGTATCAATCCAACCCAGGGGAGAAATATTGGATAGCAGTGAAGAACATTCTTAAGTACCTGCGAAGAACTAAAGAATTGTTCTTGGTATATGGTGATGGGGATCTTCAAATGGAGGCTTTTACCGATTCCAGCTTCCAAAGTGATAAGGATGACAACAAATCTATCTCAGGGTTTGTATTTACCCTCAATGGAGGGGCGGTTAGTTGGAAAAGTTCCAAACAGGATACCGTTGCAGACTCCACGATAGAAGCTGAGTATATTGCTGCAAATGATGCTGCCAAGGAAGCCATCTGGATGAGGAAGTTCATCGCGGAACTAGGAGTAGTTCCATCCATTGTTGATCCAATATCATTGTATTGTGATAATAATGGAGATAGGGCGTTAGCCAAAGAACCAAGGCCCCATCAGAAGTCCAGACACATCCTGAGGCGATATAATTTGATCCGAGAGATAGTAGACCGCGATGAGATCGAGATTCGGAGAGTAGATACAAAGAATAACACCGCGGATCCACTCACCAAGGCCCTTCCACAGCAGCAGCATGAGCGACTTTTTGAGATGTTGGCTATGAGATACGCCAATAACTAGCCTTAGTGCAAGTGGGAGATTGTTGGATATATGTATGCCCTAGAGGCCATTATATGTATAGTGGATGCTTGGACATGTATATATGTATATAGATGACTTTCTTGCTCGACATGATAGTATGCTATCTGGTTTACTTTATCTTGACATGTTCGTTTGATCATGCATCTTATTCATTTGGTACATGTTGATAAGCACACAGGATATTTGCTTGACCACTGGGACTATGATGCAGATCATACTAGTGGGACACCTGTAGTTTATAAGCATATACTTTAACTGTTCCTAGTCGTGGGTGTATCGAGACGGGGCATCGATATTCCAGAGTAGACTAGCGTATACCATTCTTGTCCCATATTATGGGCGATGGATGATCCGATATCCATCTGGTGTGGTGACACCAAAGATTGTATACGGGTGCTCAGTGGAGACTGGGTACACTGAACGGACTCGCCGAGAACTCCTATGTGTTATTATATCTATCATCGGATAGCAGTTCTCAGGTGACACTGGTACAAGTTAGTCTGTAGACCCAAGATCGTCATAGAGTCTTGTGTGTCCTCCCACTGTACTTTGATCTCCACCCTACCACGGCTCTACTGAGTCTTGCAAACAGGTGGGCTTTGGGTACAGTCCCGAGGCACATGGAGGCAATGAGCGATAGGAGGGGTTTCTTCTCTCCCGGTATTGGGGGTTGATGTTGTGCTATGCTCGATTGGCTATAACAGGAAGTCCCTGGCCAGGGCTGCTGAGATTTACTGATAAGTGTTATCAGTAGTTTCTCGATCTGTTATGAGACATACACCGGCATGACTTATTGATTTATTGGGGTCGACGATACCATCCCTAGACTCAATATGCAGCATATCTGACGAAGAGACCGGACTGTACTGTATGTGTTGCCAGTTGGGTCGACGGGAGTTTTGACAGCTTCGCTGGTTTTCTTCTGATCGCTCAATACCCGGGTGGCCGTTACGTTTAGCTGACCGCTTGCGGCTTGTAGGTGTTTGATATGATCATCACCTACTGCCGGCGTGTTGATGAGTCTTAGAGTCTCACACAGGAGTTTCCTAGCTCAGGCGAAAAGATGTGGTGTGCATATGAGATATGCGCGGGGACCCGATTAAATAAATGTATGTGATACTGTATATTAATCGATCGTTTTTCTATTAGTCGGGTCGTATCTGATATGATCGGTTTGTTAAATCAAGTGTTGATTTAATATTTGACTTTTAGCTTATTTCTTTATTATACCCTTTTCTATTTTGTATGCATGCATGCATACATATGTTTATGTTGATGCACATGATGATGTTCATACACACATACATGCATACATTGTATCATGGTTGATGATACACAAGTTGTGGCAATGCAAGACTCACATGGGAATAAATATGCATATATATTTATTTTTGGATTAAAGAAATATAAAATCAATTCATGGTGGATAATTCTCCTTAACCTTTCTCTTGACCTTAGCTCCCACCATGAGTTAACTCTCTATGGTTCTTTTTACTCCTAAATAAATATCTAGATATTTGTTAACCCATGGTTAAGGATGAGAGTGGAAAATATTTATATTTTCTATTCTCATTTATCTTTCATTATTCATCACAAACATTGAGCTCTTGAGTTGCCATCTTCTTCTTCCTCATTCTCTTTCTCTCTTGAGATTTATATAGAGTGAGCTAGTAAAAAAGAAAGGGTTTTGATTAGAGAATACAAACCACCTCATCATTCTACACCTCTTTAGCCCATTTGTGTAGGGTGTTTTCTATACTTCTTTCAAAGATCAAGTAAAGTAAGGAGCTTTGGGCAAAGGGACTTCGGGTTGATCATCGTGGACGAGGAAGGCCTCTAGCGATCCGTTCCAAACTCTCAAAGGTCTAAGGAGTCACCAAAGGAGGTCTACAAAGGTTGTAATTTCTTCACTTAGTGATAGATTCTTATTTGCATGTGATGCTTATTCTTTGTTACCCAAAAATTCTAGTTAAGATCCTAGTTTAGTTTACTTGGCACCTTAAAAATTTAATTGTGGCATGTGTGATGCTTCTAAACCCTAAATTAGGTGCTAAGGAAACCCAACAAGTTCATCTTCATCCTCTCTAGGTTTTCTTGAGTTGGAAAAGAAAAAGAGAAAAGAATTTCTAAAGTGAGCAAAATTCCTACTTCATCAACCTACTCTCATTTAGCCCATTAGATTAGGTTGTTTGCTTCACTAATTCCTTGATTAGTGAAGAGGTAGCTTGAGTTATAGGAACTTCAAGGTGGATCATTTTCGGCTTCGAAGACGATGAAGCAAGCTCGTTCCTTTCACCAAGTGGAGCCTAAAAGGAGTTCTTGGGACTACTACTTGGAGCTTAGGGACTACTACTTGGATCTATTGAAGTGAAGGACTTGGTCTACTGTTTATCATAGAAAACTGCATTTTAATACCACTCATTAATTATCTGTTTTGTTATAGATCGGTACTATTAACCAGTGTCTGCTCAGTAAATACAGATTACAGGTATCTGTGACACAATACTGGAAACACACTCAAAATCACGGATATAACGTTTGTGAGCCGAAACAGCTACCGGAACTGCAAACCGATCGATATCCAAAGAGTTCTTTTGCAAATAAATGTGTGCACACAATTTTGGTCCAACACAATGCAAGTGTGCACATGCTCTTTGGCACATGGACTATGGTGGGGCTGCCCATGGCACATAGTGGGCATACATGGGGGACAAGAATGATAAATGCAAAAAGTTGTGATGTGATATAAAGCTACACGTTCCTCCCAAATCCCTGAATGCAGACCATGTTCATATAGAGAAATCAAACAACACCAGTGGAATTGTCGAGAGAACACAACATTGTTAGTTATGTGTATGCCCTAGAGGACATTATTGTACATATGATGTATATTATAGTGGATGCTTGGACATATATAGAGAGAACTTTCTTGCTCGACATGATAATATGCTATCTGGTTGCTCTTTGTCTTAACATGTAGACTTGTATTGTGATACTGTCTTGCTCTCACATGTTGATAAATCCCTTAGGATGTGTACTTGACTACCAGGACTATGATGAAGATCATACTAGTAGGGCCAAGGTAGTCCACAAGTACATCCTTTATTTGTTCTTAGTCGAGGGTGTATCGAGACAGGGCATCAATATTCCAGAGTAGACTAGCGTATACGCTTCTTTGATCCATATGATGGGCGATGGATGATCCCACATCCATTAGTATTTGACATCAAAAATGGTATACGGGTGCTCAGTGGAGACTGGGTACACCGAACGGACTCGCCGAGAACTCCTAGTTGGTATTATACCTATCATCAGATAGCAGTTCTCGGGTGACACTGGTACAGGTTAGTCTGTAGACCCGAGATCGTCATAGAGTCTTATGTGATTCCCACTGTGCTTTGATTTCCACCTTACCAAGTTCTAGAGAACGTGCATAACGGTGGCTTTTGGGTACAGTCCCGAATCACATGGAGGCAATGAGCGATAGGAAGGGTTTCGTCTCTCCCGGTATTGGGGGTTGATGTTGCGCTGTGCTCGATTGGCTATAACAGGAAGTCCCTGGCCAGGGCTGATACGGAAATCTACTGGTAAGTGTTATCAGTAGTTTCTCGATCCGTTATGAGCCTTACATCGGCACGACTTATCGGTTACTGGGGTCTGACGTTTACCACCCCTAGACTGGATATACGACATATCAGACGAAGAGACCGGACTGTACGGTAGTGTTACTAACAGGCTTTACAGGAGAATGAGCATGCTTGCTTGTTGATCTTCTGATCGCTAAATACCTAGGTAGCCATTATGTCCAGCTAGTAGCGCTGACGGCTTGTGGGTGCTTGATATGATCATCACCTACTGCCGGCGTATTGACGAGTTTTTAGAGTCCTACACAGTGGTTTCCTGGCTCAGGCGAAATGAAGTAGGAGCACATATGTGATATGTGCGGGACCGAGAATAATACGAGTATGTGATACCGTATTATATTCTCGCAATATGTGATATCAGTCGGATATATGTGATATAGCCGGGTTATCGAATCAAGTGTTGATTCGATAAGTTGATACATATAATATTAGTCGGTTATATATGATATAGCCGGGTTATAAAATCAAATGTTGATTTGATAATTTAATTTATAATTGTATATTTTATATGCTAATTTACATTAACCAATATTTGCTCACTTATGCAATTCTTTTCTCACATGTGCACACTTAATATATATGTGATATATATTATTTGTGTTTTCTTTTTTGTGTCATGCTTGATGATACACACTACATGGGTGTATGAGACTTATACCATGCCATTAGATAATTAGGGTTTTATTTATTTAATGCAAATATAAATTGGTGGGAATTAAGGCTGGTTGCAAGCTTTGGAAGCTTGTGGAAACCATTGACTTAGTCCACTAAATTTGTCTTGCATTAGATATTTATTAACCTAACCATATCTTTAGCCATGGTTTATTCTCTACATGAGTTATATGTGATATGAACTCACCCATGGTTGCCATTCACTCTCTCATCCATTATTTGCTTCATCTTCTTCATTGAGCTCTCTAGCTTTCTCAAGAAAAAGAAATAGAGTGAGAAAATTAATTCTAAAGTGAGCAAAAATCCTACTTCATCATCCTCTACTAGATTAACTATTTAGCTTAGGGTGTTAGCTTCACTAATCCCTAATTAGTGAAGAGGTAGCTTGAGTTGGAGTCTCCTCAAAGTAGATCATCTTCGGCCTCGAAGATCATTGAGCAAGCTCGTTCATTTCGACTAGTGGAGCCTATGGAGAGTCCGGATCACCACTACTTGGAGCGAAGGGACTTCTACATGGAGCATTTGAAGTGATGGACCGGTCTACAAAGGTTGTATTCCATATTCACATAGATGTAAAGATGTTTACATATTGTATTGTTTAATTCTCAAGTTAAGATTCTAAGGATAGGGTTATGTAGCATGGCATTTTTTTGAAAAAGGCATGGACGATGCCTCCCGAAACCTTGCTGTCGTGCTAGATAACCTGTTAGTTATATGTGTGCCCTAGAGGCCATTATTTTGTTCGATATGGTGCCCTCAGAGTCAATTATTGGATCACAGGCACGTGATTGCAATGATTGAGGGAGGACCTAAACCGGTAGGACAGTCTTACTCAAGATGATAGTATGCTATCTGGTTTATCTTTATCATCATGTACTGCTTTAGGTGACCTTATAGGTCGCTATTACACATTGATAGAGCCCATAGGATTCTTTCTTGACGGTCAGCAGTATGATGGCGATCATATACGTGGGAGCTGGGGTCTATAAGCACATCCTTAAAAGGTCCCTAGTCGTGGGAGTTTTCGAGACAGGGCATCAATACTCCAGAGTAGACTAGTGTATACAGTCGAGACCCCGACGAGGGGCGGTGGCCGGTCTCACAAGCCACTGGTGTCAGTTGGTTCACCTAAGATATATACAGGTGCTCATTGGGTTATGAGTACACCGGACAGGACTCGCCGGGAACATGCTAGCTGGTATTATGCCTGACTTCAGATAGCAGTTCCCTGGTGACATGTGTACAGGTTAGTTCATCGACCTGAGATCGTCATTTGTCTCGTGTGAGTTCCCACTGTACTTTGATTACTACCCTACCACGGCTCAAAGGAGTCTTGCAAACAGGTTTTAGTTGGGTACAGTCCCGAGCCACATGGAGGCAGTGACAGGATCGGCAGGGGTTCATCTCTCCCGGTATTGGGGGTGAGATTGCGCTGTGTCTAGGAGAGCCATTACACGAAGTCCTTGGCCAAGGCAGGAGATCTACTGGTAGGTATTCCAGTAGCATCTCAGGGTGTTCTGGGATATACTCCGACACGACTTGTACCGCTTTTGGGGGTTTAACTTTTACCAACCCCCTAGGCCCGACATGCGATGCTCATAGACGAACGGACCAGATTGTACGGATATTGTCACTGACAGGCTCAGTAGAGTGTCAGGATGAGTTCTCTCATCGACCTCCCTTTTGGTCAATACCTGGTAGCTCGTTACGTACGGCTAATATCTTTGACGTGCTAGTGGTTAAATCCACAGCCAAAGTATTGACGAGTCTTTAGAGTCCCCCACAGACAGTTTCTCAAGTTTCGGGCGAAACGCTGTAGAGGCCATATGGTTTTATGGCAGGATTCGAACATACGCATGCACTTGTGCACGTGTCGTGTTTCGGACGGATAATACTAGCCGGCTTTGGTTTAAGCCGGATCCTAGTATTATACAGTGTAGATTTTGTCTCAATGCATTTGTATTCGGTCAGAATACAACTACGGGTATGTATATACAGTTGCGGGGTTTTCCTGTAATTTATTACGGGATCGGTTTTTTGAAGTTGCCAGTTTGCAATCCGTTTCGGCCATTTTCCTTTCTTTCTTTCTTTGGCTGAAAATTGATGGGAGGGGCTTATTTGTAAAAGTGGCTTTTACAGAATGGAGGGTGGTTTTTGTGGCACATGGTTGCTTCATGATTGTGCATCATTACTTGCTTTTTGTGATGGGATTAGGACGAGACTTTGGTGTGACAAAATTTCATCATGATCATCAACACCTTTTCTTTATGCTCACCCCTCCTTGTTTGTGCTCACCTCCCCCCTCTTCTCTTATGCTTGGCCGAGAGCATCCTTTGGGGTGTAAGTCTACGCTAGCGCCCCGGCCGTCTACAGACGCCAAATGCGGAACAAAAACTTTTAAACTGGCGCTATCGTATACTTTAACCCGGATCTGCCATTATTGCTAAACTAACAAACAGTAAAGAGTGTAGAATGGTTATACCGAACGATCCGAGTCCTTCGTTCTTCAACCATCATCCCACGCTCCGTTGCGGCTTCTCCGATCTCGTCGTCGATCTCCGATCTCCTCGTCGAGGTGGCACCACATGATCGGTTCTTTAAACGGGCTCCCGCCTCTGACTCGAGGCAACTCGATCGTCAAGTTTGCTAAAAGAGACGACCAAGATTGATGTAGAGAATGAGTAGATGACTTTGTCTCACTTCGTCCAAATCCGTGGACGATCGGTTAATGAAGTTGCCGTGGAAATCGGGTGATGGAATGAAATGAACTGTAAAATTCCATACACCCCGAATGCTATCATAATCTTTTCTAACCAAAATGAAACATCAAGTCAAGTAAGGAGGAGAGAGAAGGCCGGCCACTTATATAAGAAGGAGGGAGGTGACCGTAGGAGCAAGTGGTGACCATTAGCAAAAAGCTTCTCACTTCAAAATATCTTAACCAAAAACAAGAATGCTTTAATACAAAGCATGACTCACTAAACCTAGTCACCCTTTAATAAATGCAAAGATGAGTCACTTAGCCTTGTCACAAATTCTAGAACCTTCTAGAACCTTCTAGAATGATGACTCACCTCAACTGAAGAAAAGATAAATCCGTCTTTAACCGAATGTTAAAAGACGGCTGATAGAAAACTGGAAACTGGCAACTTCCAAAAGTGATCCTGAAACGACTTTCAGGATAACCCCGAAACTGTATAAATATACCCGCATTTGTATTACGACCGAATACAAATGCAACTGAGACAAAGATATCATACCTACTCAATATAATACTCGGATCCGGCTTAAACCAAAGCCGACCAGTATTATCTGCCCGAAAAATAACACGCGCGTAAACGCACGTGCATTTTCCGAACCCTGCCATAAAACCATACGGCCTCTACAACGTTTCGCCCGAACTTGGGAAACTGTCTGTGGGGGACTCTAATGACTCGTCAGTACCCTGGCAGTGGGTTTAACCACAAACCGTCAGCGGCACTAGCTATGCGTAACGGCTGCCCATGGACTGACCTCAAGGGATGCCGATGAGCGCACTCATCCGGAAAACCCTACTGAGCCTAACAGTGACAATGTATATACAGTCCGGTCCGTTCATCAATGAGTATCGCATATCTGCCTAGGGGGCTAGTAACGTCAGACCCCCAAAAGCAGTATAAGTCGTGTCGGAGTATAGCCCAATAACACCCTGAGATACTACTGGAGTACCTACCAGTAAATCTCCTGCCATGGCCATGGACTTTGTGTAATGGCTCTCCTAGACACAGCACGACCTCGCCCCCAATACCGGGAGAGACGAATCCCCTGCCGATCCGCTCACGTGCCTCCATATGGCTCGGGACTGTACCCAAAAGCTACCTGTTTGCACGACTCCTTTGAGCCGTGGTAGGGTAGAAATCAAAGCACAGTGGGAACTCACACGAGACAAATGACGACCTCAGGTCGATGAACTAACCTGTACACATGTCACCAGGGAACTGCTATCTGACGGTAGATATAATACTAACTAGCAGATTCCCGGCGAGTCCTGTCCGGTGTACTCATAACCCAATGAGCACCTGTATACATCTTAGGTGATCCAACTGACACCAGTGGCTTGTGAGACCGGCCACCGCCCCTCGTCGGGGTCTCGACTGTACACACTAGTCTACTCCGGAGTATCGATGCCCTGTCTCGAAACTCCCACGACTAGGGACCACAATTAAGGATATGCATATAAACTACCCAACTCTCACGTATATGATCGCCATCATACTGTTGGTAGTAAAGCAAGATCCTAAGGGCTCTATCAAAGTGTAACATGCAATCAGTCACCTGAACATGTACACGACTGATAAAGGCAAACCAGATAGCATACTATTATCTCGAGTAAGACTGTCCTACCGGGATAGGTCCTCCGCAATCATTGCAATCACGTACCTGCGATCCAATAATTGACTATGAGGGCACTATCTCCAACAATCTCCCACTTGCACTCAAGGCTAATATTGCGATGTCGACTACTCACAGCCCGTGTGAAACCGAACATCCAACTCCTCTACTAATCAGTTTCACAAAGCCCGTTTGTAAAACTATTGTGTTCGAGAAATAGCCTCAGTGAGTGGATCCGCCTAGAAGTATCTTTCTATATCTCTCTTAATCTCAAGTTCGCGGAGAAAACCATCTCCCGAATTGAGTAATACCTGTCTTAGAACATGTCTGGATATCTGATGGGACCTTAGTTCATAAATGAACTCCATATCCAAACTTCTTAGACTGAATCGATCACTGAACCTAATCAGTATCGGGCACCTTGCTTCCCACAGTATCCTCTTGGACCACCTGTCCATAATACTGTCCCTCTTCGTCAGACGGAAAAACTAAAACTCTGACAATCACTCTGTCATCCATGTCACCTTTGAAGCTTGGAATGATAACCGTCTCCCGAAGGAGGCTGCCGTCATCAAATCCGTAGAACATGTACTTATGTTCTAAAACTGCTTCCTTATGTTTCTCCAGGATTGGATTAATACAAACTTATTGCATCTAGTGCAAAACCAACATTTGGTGTGGTACTTGACATCTCATGATTGACTCAATTGCCTAAGCAAGTGATCTGCCAATCATGCACTTCCCTCTCCCCTTTAGTCTGTAAGACACCTTTAGAGAGGGTGACTCCATCACCTGCAGGTACACCACCATGCTAGGAGTCAACTATTCCAAAAACCATTAGAATATCTGTCAAAGTACCCACATTGGGAAACTACCCAAATCCAGATCTAAAACCATAGATCTAGAAACCAGAATGTCAAATATTATATCCATATCCTGTCTGGAGAAACAACTGTGTGACAACCACAGTACAACCGATCGTAGTATAGGAATTTTACTTTCTACTCTGTGTATGTCATCCAGATACCATGACATCACACCCTACTACCTTCTTAACTGATCCATCCCTTATTCTGATTGAAGTCAAACCCATGACTGTTACATCAAAATTAGATGATCTATCTCCGCTATAACTGCTCAAGTCTATAAATAGACATAAGCTACTTGCCCACTATGCTTCTGCTGCTCCCACTGACTACGACAACCCTCCTACCGGGTCTCATATCCTGGAACAACAGTAGTGTCAAGTCTGGGTAGATAAGAACCTCCCTGTCACCGTCCTTGAGCCTACCGAAGTACCTCTCGGGTGTCTGAGGTTACCTACCATACCTGCGGAGTGGCTATTGGAATGTCAAACCTGATTGAATGTATAGGTCCTATTAAATTTTCCGTAATCGTTCGCGGTTCTGGAATCACTTCCAGTTCTACCATACTCCCACTACTGTTTTCTGAAAAAGATCCATTTTTACTAAAACTGTGGCGAGTCAAGAACAATATCACTATTGATCTTCCAAATGGTAGAATATCAACCCTCGTCATAGCCAGGGTCAACCCACAAACAGCCATTACAGAAACGTGCCCTGAGTTATCCAGTGTCTGGTTTTAATCATAAGCTGGACAACTCCCCGTACCTTAATTTCTTTTAAGGTACGATCCATTCTATATCCAATACAGAAACTTTGGCACTTATTTAATTGGAACCATATTCAATCCATGCATCTGTCTCCAGTGCATATCAACTTAATGGAAAGAGGCTAATCAGCATTACTCAACTTAGGAATCCATCCAATTATGAGTAACCTGTAAGAGAAACACGTTTCTCAAAACCATCACTATCATCTGAATACCAATCACAAGAATCTACATCTTCGATCTCTTTGAAGAATCCCGATACTTGTGATACCTGGTTCTCTACTTTATTCTTATACCCACAACTTCTCAAAACTTAGACCTTGTATTTCTACGAAACACTTGTCTAAATACTAGAGAAGTTATAAGTAAACAGAACATAGTACGAGGACCTACCCCTTTGTCCTAATGGACACTGGACAACATACAATACTCTGTATAAGTCCGTTGAGTTTGAACAACTCATAACCTGTGCGTTGTAGGTGGAAAACTGTACCCTGGCGATTTCCTCAAATATCACCAATTACAACGAATTCCAATATAATGAGGATGATCACCCAATTCCCAATATCTTACTCCCACTCATCATCTGTAAAACCATACAGATATGAGAATGAAACCTGGTAAATACATACCCTTGGAGTAAGTGTCTAATCGGGAAAACAGTTTTTCCTTTAACAATGCACTGAAACATGAAAATGTTTCGTAGGGGTATCCTGGTATTCATAGCAATGCCTCTTCCATAATCCAATTCATGACTTCAACCGTATATTTTATTGCCATCTCTCCAAATTCCTTTATTTGTCTTTAGTCGTTACCTTCTGTACACCATCGTTAGGCTAAATGGTTTTCTTCCTTCCCTACCGTTCGGCACCAGCCTATGGTTTGGAAGAAGACTATCCAGTAAGCATAATAGGTGTACCCTCCTAAACCAAGGAGTACTCGCATCTCGAGAGAAGGTGACGATAAAAGACAACTGAATAATACCTTATTCTTTTTAAAGGTGAAATAGGAGCGGCGATGAAGTACGCGGTTTTGGTCGTGAATGATATCAGTCGCAATTTACTTTGCCCTCTTTCTAATCCCTTTATTTTGTCTTTACATATTACCTTCTGCACACCCTACTTAGGCTAATTGGTTTTCTTCATTCCCTACCTTTCGTCACCAGCCTATGGTTTGGAATAAGACTATCCAATAGGCGTAATAGGTGTACTCTCCTAAACCAAGGAGCTCTCGCAACCTGAGAGAAGGTGATAATAAAAGACAACTGAATAAACCAATTCTATTTCTCCTGAACCTGGATCCATCCCCGAAGAAGTCCCTTCGAGTTCGTATATAACCATACGATGGATCTATCCAATGGAAGTGGATATCCGTAGTAATACGGGTGTTCTGAGAAATGCAAAGGGTAAAAGAAGGAGTGGCAATGACTTATGCAACTCAGACAATCCAAAAGCCAGTATTTTAAGAAGGTTCGGTCAACCTGGTCACTGAGTCATAGTCTAGGGTCGGTCAAAGGTCGCTGCCAAAGAGAGAGAGAGAAAAGAAACACTCTGTGTGCACTCTATCCTAGATCAGAATGGTCATCACTTTATCTAATCCGGAAACCTCCCACTGTCCTGTCAAATTCTCCTCCAAACCTAAAGAAGAATCAATCGGGATCACCCGAAGAGTAAACCAACTCATCAGTGGGAATCGGGATCCAACTCTCATCGCATGTTAACGTGATGAAATGCATCCACGTTATTCATACTCCAGAAGGTATGCGCATACTTGGCAAGTTTCAGTTTCTTTAGAAACTCCCGATATCATTTTCTTGCCCCATGCTCTTATGACCTTGACGTATGCCAACAAATCATAAGTCACATGTCAAGTTCTGCCCGTCATTATCTTGTTAATTTGAACCTACCCGTACATACCCTTGACGTATGCCAACAAGGTAATACGACTGTCCCAAACCAACTCATCTATTTATGCAACAAATGAATACCCAGCAGCTACCAAACACTATGCCTTGACGTATGCCAACAAACATAGCTTGAATACTACTGACCATCCATAAGAAACGACGGAGGGCTACGGCTGGTTTTTGGCGAAAAACCTTTAACGTAGTGAACTTGATATCGCTGAAGGAACCTGATAGCTTTTTAAAATATAGTGGCGAAAACCTTTTGCTAAAGAGGTCACTCCCGGTAAAGGGATCTCGACTCTTTCCTCGTGGAATGAGGTGCAGGATATTCCACTGAATACCGCTATGCAAAGCAACTTGTAATCGACTATAGTGAAGTTATTACCCTGACGCAAACTTCTGCCCAAGGGGTCAGTCCCGGTGAAGGGATATCAACCCTTGCCCCGTCGAATGAGGTGCAGGATATTCCACTGAATACCACTATGCAAAGCAACTTGTAATCGACTATAGTGAAGTTATTACCCTGACGCAAACTTCTGCCCAAGGGGTCAGTCCCGGTGAAGGGATATAACCCCTTGCCCCGTAGAATGAGGTGCAGGATATTCCACTGAATACCGCTATGCATAACAAAAGAAAACGTCTTTGCAATAACATTTTTTAAATTGTTCCAACAACTGTATACAGGTTTGTTTTACTTTGCATTGATCAGAATCAACACAGTCCCATCATTTAATCACACCAGAAAAGAACGAAAATAAAATGTACGTATATGCCATCCGCATTCGTCACTGGGTCCCGTCATCACCCGTTAGGTTACTTAACTAACGACAGAGCGGGGACTGGACTAGCGCGGGTGTAAAACATATACAACATCTAATAGTATATAAACCAATATACAATAATCGCTCCAGGCGTGATAGTATGCAACATTACAGAAAAGTAATAAGCATCACAGAACAATACAGATAATCTGGGATCCCCGAGTTTCACAGAGCCGCTGCTGAAACTCGACGTTCCCCTGTCGTGTGGATAGCCTGTGCAATGAAACCTAGACCCCTACGGGTGCGGCAAGTTACCCGCCAAAACCTGAAGCGAGGCAGTCCCCCACAGCATAGTGAATGGAACACCCGGCACTTCACGGAATCCGGTAAATTGAGCACCCCTCCTTGGGTCAACCTGTACCCCCTACGAGTGCGGCGAATAGTCTGCCAATTCTGAAGTGGGGCCCCTCTGCCTCTCAAAGCCATGAGATGCGGACCCGTTGCTTTCCCGAACCCGGCTATCCGTGCACTCCGTCGCGAGGCAAATCCTAGTACAGTAATGAAAAATAATACAATAGGTACATCGACCGCAACCTGGTCGTGCCCCAAAAGAATATTATACAACAGGCAGTGACGGCTGTCCACAAGTTGGACGCTCGCCCCGCAATATCAAATGTACAAATAAACACAAACTGTACTACCATTGCACACTGCTATCCACCACGACAAATCCGCAACATCACAGCACAACACAGAACATCAACGCGAATGTCACGTTCGCAAACCCGTCTAAAAGAACTATAGCAATCAGACGCGGTTTACCGATCAAATGACATTCCCGGTCGGAGATATAATGTAAGCACTGTAAACTAACGTGTTTAAATTTCGATCGACCAAAGTCCAAATATCAAAAAGTGGGCCCCACTGCTTACTGGTGAACAGTAACAAAACCTGGGCCAAAAAGATATATACCAAAAATCACAAAATCTAACAGAAAACCCACTGGAAAAATTTGGGATAATGAACTCCCCAAGTGGCCGCGGATGCGCGGCCAAACCAGGGGTTTGGCCGCGTTTCCGCGGCAAGTTGGAGGAATCACAATACCAAATTTTGTCGTGGTTCTTAGAATTCCCTGCACGGATTTTTAAGACATGCAGAAATTGATTTTGAGACCATTTAAAATTAACAGAACTGTCGAGCTAGGATTTTGTGTTTTTCGATTTTCGGTCGGATCGATGTTTTAAACGCGTTAGCACAAGTTAGTATAGCAAAATGGTTAGGCTCTGATACCACTGTAAGTCTACGCTAGCGCCCCGGCCGTCTACAGACGCCAAATGCGGAACAAAAACTTTTAAACTGGCGCTATCGTATACTTTAACCCGGATCTGCCATTATTGCTAAACTAACAAACAGTAAAGAGTGTAGAATGGTTATACCGAACGATCCGAGTCCTTCGTTCTTCAACCATCATCCCACGCTCCGTTGCGGCTTCTCCGATCTCGTCGATCTCCGATCTCCTCGTCGAGGTGGCACCACATGATCGGTTCTTTAAACGGGCTCCCGCCTCTGACTCGAGGCAACTCGATCGTCAAGTTTGCTAAAAGAGACGACCAAGATTGATGTAGAGAATGAGTAGATGACTTTGTCTCACTTCGTCCAAATCCGTGGACGATCGGTTAATGAAGTTGCCGTGGAAATCGGGTGATGGAATGAAATGAACTGTAAAATTCCATACACCCCGAATGCTATCATAATCTTTTCTAACCAAAATGAAACATCAAGTCAAGTAAGGAGGAGAGAGAAGGCCGGCCACTTATATAAGAAGGAGGGAGGTGACCGTAGGAGCAAGTGGTGACCATTAGCAAAAAGCTTCTCACTTCAAAATATCTTAACCAAAAACAAGAATGCTTTAATACAAAGCATGACTCACTAAACCTAGTCACCCTTTAATAAATGCAAAGATGAGTCACTTAGCCTTGTCACAAATTCTAGAACCTTCTAGAACCTTCTAGAATGATGACTCACCTCAACTGAAGAAAAGATAAATCCGTCTTTAACCGAATGTTAAAAGACGGCTGATAGAAAACTGGAAACTGGCAACTTCCAAAAGTGATCCTGAAACGACTTTCAGGATAACCCCGAAACTGTATAAATATACCCACATTTGTATTACGACCGAATACAAATGCAACTGAGACAAAGATATTATACCTACTCAATATAATACTCGGATCCGGCTTAAACCAAAGCCGACCAGTATTATCTGCCCGAAAAATAACACGTGCGTAAACGCACGTGCATTTTCCGAACCCTGCCATAAAACCATACGGCCTCTACAACGTTTCGCCCGAACTTGGGAAACTTTCTGTGGGGGACTCTAATGACTCGTCAGTACCCTGGCAGTGGGTTTAACCACAAACCGTCAGCGGCACTAGCTATGCGTAACGGCTGCCCATGGACTGACCTCAAGGGATGCCGATGAGCGCACTCATCCGGAAAACCCTACTGAGCCTAACAGTGACAATGTATATACAGTTCGGTCCGTTCGTCAATGAGTATCACATATCTGCCTAGGGGGCTAGTAACGTCAGACCCCCAAAAGCAGTATAAGTCGTGTCGGAGTATAGCCCAATAACACCCTGAGATACTACTGGAGTACCTACCAGTAAATCTCCTGCCATGGCCATGGACTTTGTGTAATGGCTCTCCTAGACACAGCACGACCTCGCCCCCAATACCGGGAGAGACGAATCCCCTGCCGATCCGCTCACGTGCCTCCATATGGCTCGGGACTGTACCCAAAAGCTACCTGTTTGCACGACTCCTTTGAGCCGTGGTAGGGTAGAAATCAAAGCACAGTGGGAACTCACACGAGACAAATGACGACCTCAGGTCGATGAACTAACCTGTACACATGTCACCAGGGAACTGCTATCTGACGGTAGATATAATACTAACTAGCAGATTCCCGGCGAGTCCTGTCCGGTGTACTCATAACCCAATGAGCACCTGTATACATCTTAGGTGATCCAACTGACACCAGTGGCTTGTGAGACCGGCCACCGCCCCTCGTCGGGGTCTCGACTGTACACACTAGTCTACTCCGGAGTATCGATGCCCTGTCTCGAAACTCCCACGACTAGGGACCACAATTAAGGATATGCATATAAACTACCCAACTCTCATGTATATGATCGCCATCATACTGTTGGTAGTAAAGCAAGATCCTAAGGGCTCTATCAAAGTGTAACATGCAATCAGTCACCTGAACATGTACACGACTGATAAAGGCAAACCAGATAGCATACTATTATCTCGAGTAAGACTGTCCTACCGGGATAGGTCCTCCGTAATCATTGCAATCACGTACCTGCGATCCAATAATTGACTATGAGGGCACTATCTCCAACATGGGGGGGCCTCCATTTTTGTGTGGGAAAATGATTCATATCATTTTACACCAAAATTCTTTAGCTCATCTAAAAGGTTTACTCCTCCACCTCCACCTTCATATCCAAATGGCAACTTCAAACAACCCCTCGAGACATAGCGTTCTACACTCAGTCTACAGCAATCTTGGACACATCGGCTTTCCAACTTCGTGTTTGAGTTGCCTCGGTTCAGAGGTGGGAGCCCGTAAAAAGACTCGGTGATGTGGTGCCCTTTCCGACGAGGAGATCGAGACAGGAGATTCCGCGAGGAGATCGGGATGGTGGCCGAAGACCGAAGGACACGGATCGCTCGGTATAGCCTTTCTACCCTTTCTCTAGTTAGATAGTAGTAGGTTAATGGTCCTATCCGGGTTGATAGTCCGCGGTAGCGCCGGTTTCTAGTTAAAGAAAAGTTTTCGTTTCCGCATTTTGGCCTCGAACAGACGGCCGGGGCGCTACCGTACACTTACATGGTATCAGAGCCACGCCATTAACCTTTTCTATCTTGCTCTAACGTGTTTAGAACTTCGATCGAACAAAAATTCCAAAACCGCGATTTCAAAAGCATCAGTTTCTGTCGATTTTCATTTGTGCTCGAAAAATTATTTTGAGTGTTGCAGAAATTCGTGCAGGCAATTTTAAGAATTCTGTAAAAATTTGGTTGGGTGATTCTACAGTAGGACCGTGGAACCGCGGCCAAACCCATGTTATGGCCGCGGTTCCGCCGCAGTAATGAGTCATCACCGTACCATTTTTCTACAGTGTTCTTTAAACTTGGAATTGGGGTTTTTGGTATATTCTGTTTGGGCCCAGATTTATTTTGAGTGCTACAGTTGTGCTTGGGGCCCGCTTCGGGAATTTTTGTCGATCGAAAATTTTAAATATGTTAGTTCACAGTATTTACATTATGTCTGCGACCGTGAATGTCATTTGATTGGTAAATCCTGTCTAATTGCTATAGTCCTTTTAGACGGATTTGCGAACGTGACATTCACGTTGATGTTCTGTGTTGTGCTATAATATTGCGGATTTGTCATGGTGGATAGCCTGGATGCAATGATAGTACAGTTTGGTTGTATATGTACATTTGATATTGCGGGGCGAGCGTCCGACATGTGGACTGCCGTCACTGCCTGTTTGTATATTATTCTTTTGGGGGCACTGATTGTTTCTTAATTAGGCAAGTTTTCTTCAACAACTTGATTTCCTTGATTTTAGTCTTAAAAAATTCTGCACAACTTGGAAAAATTCTGCACAACAACTTAAATAATATTTAGTAGACTTTGTTCTACTAGGATTTGGTCAATGATATTATTTGCATATATTTTCCTACCAAATACTAATTATAATATATCAACACATGGAAAATAGTATTTTTACAGAAAAACCCTCATATGTATGATATATTATAATAAAGACATTTTTAATATAGAAATAGTAGGAAAAATGTAATAATAAATGTGCAGTTTTATCAACTGAACAAATACCCCCAAACCTATCTTTGATCGTCCCGAGCAAACTAGTTTATTCAAGAGAAGGAGAAAAAGAAAACTAAGCACACTTTCATAGGCAAACACGATTGCACTGAGCACGTGCAACAAGACGTTAAACCTTTAGGTGTCCCTAGTAGGAGGAGTGTTGTCTCCTGAGGGTTTTCAGCGGATTACACCCACAAAATCCTATAACAAAAGAGAGATGGTGAAATTTACATATAAAGATAAGAACCATAAAAGAAAGACTTTGAAAATAAGAGTTTCCAACTACACTAGCTTTTCAGTTGTCATGAGCCCTATCTTAATAGTCATGAAAAGATGTTAGAAATCACATTATCTCTCAATAAAACATCGTCTTTATTCTTCATTCCTACCTTTCATCCAAACATCGATCATATACCCCTACGTGTGTGAAATGGACATCCCTACACTCGGAGAATTCAATTAAAGCTATCATACTCTTGTCCATCTACCTCAGTACTTTTTAGCTTGATGAATATTTAGATTTGGTCACACATGTTCATGCGACCGTTAATACTTCTTGAGGTACTAACCGACTGATTACTCATGTGCTTGCTGATTAGGTGATAATATTTTCCTCGTCTTGCACCACCTAAGGCTTAGCAGTGACTCCCAGACCAGTTGTCCTTAGGGCACTAGGTAATGAAGCACCCTCGCAATATTTTTTTATTGTTGCTTTGGCGATTGTAGGGTTCCTAGGCACACCCATGAGGTTCCACATGGCATCAACCATGCCAAATTAAAATTTTTATGTGCCGAGAAACCCTAATCTAGATCGTTAACTAGAGGATAGGCGAAACTAAAAACTAGCAAACAACTTTACTAAAAAGTGAAAGGAACTACAACCTTTGTAGATCCAGTCCTCCACTTCCAAAGCTCTGTGTTGACGTCCCTCCGCTGCGATCATCGGAATCCCGGACTCTAGCGAAGGTTTCGTCGGAGAAATAAGCGGGCTAGGTCGTTGACTTCGATGCCGAAGATGATCTACGTCGAGGCGACTCTAACTCAAGCTCCATCTTCACTTGGTCACAAACCTTGTGAATAAAACACCCTATACAACATGGCAAGTGGTAGAGGATGAAGAAATAGGAAGTGGGTTCACTTTGGATTTGGATTTCTCACTTGATTTCATCACTTGAAATTTTTCAAGAAAGCTTTCTCCACTTCATGAACAAGATGAAGAAGAAGAAGAAGGAAAATGAATTATATTATTGAAAATAATAAATCAAGTGAATACTTATCATAATGCAACCATGGGTGAAGCTAACACATGTAGAGAATAAACTAGGGTTTAGGTGTAATGGTTAGGTTAAAGGAAAAAACAAAATGGTCAAAGATGCTAAGAAGCTTCATGAAGCTTAAAGCAAAGAAAGAAAACCACCATTTTATTTTTTTTCCAAAAAAGAATAAATAAAATAAATAAATTAGTTAAAACCCTAACCATTAACCTAAACATGTTTTAAAGCATACACACACCCAAGTTTGGATGTATCATCAAACATGATACAAACTAGTGCACAAACATATATCATATATACAATGTGCGCAATCTAGTGAGAAAAATAATCTTAAGTGAACCAATACTAGTTAATGTAAAGTAATATATGAAATATATTATTATACATTAAATCATTAAATCAACACTTGATTTAATGATTCGGTCATACTGCATATAACCGATTAATATCAAGTGTATCAATATATCGAATCAACATTTGATTCGGTAACCCGACTATATCCCATATAACCGTTCGATGATACAAATCGCGAGAATAGAATTCAGTATCACATACTGGTATTATTCTCGGTCCCGCACATATCTCATATGCGCTCCTATTTCGTTTCGCTTGAGCCAGGAAACCTCTGTGTAGGACTCTAAAGACTCGTCAATACGCCGGCAGTAGGTGATGATCATATCAAACACCCACAAGCCGCAAGCGGTCTGCTAAACGTAACGGCCACCCGGGTATTGAGCGATCAGAAGATCAACGAGCAAGCCTGCTCACACTCCTGTGAATCCAACCAGTAACACTTACCGCACAGTCCGGTCTGTTCGTCTGATATGTCGCATATCTCGCCTAGGGGTGGTAAACGTCAGACCCCAGTAGCTTGATAAGTCATGCCGATGTAAGGTCCATAACAAGCATGAAACTACAGATAACTCTTACCAGTAAATCACAGCAACCCTGGCCAGGGATTTCCAGTTATGGCTAGTCGAGCATAGCGCAACATCAACCCCCAATACTGGGAGAGACGAATCCCCTCCTATCACTCATTGCCTCCATGTGAATCGGGACTGTACCCAAAAACCACCTGTTTGCACGACTCAATAGAGCCGTGGTAGGGTGGAAATCAAAGCACGGTGGAAATCAAAGCACAGTGGAAGACACACAAGACTCTATGACGATCTCGGGTCAACAGACTAAGCTGTACCAGTGTCACCAGAGAACTGCCATCTGACGTGAGGTATAATACCATCTGGGAGTTCTCGGCGATTCCGTTCAGTGTACCCAGTCACCACTGAGCACCCGCATACCAACTCTGATGTCAAACACCAATGGATATGGGATCATCCATCGCCCATCACATGGATCGAGAAGATATACGCTAGTCTACTCTGGAATATTGATGCCCCGTCTCGATATTCCCACGACTAGGAATATTGAAGGATGTACTTATTGACTACCCATGCCCCACTAGTATGATCTGCATCATAGTCCTGGAAGTCGAGCACACATCCTAAGGGCTTTATCAACATGTAATAGAGAGACTGCAAGTATACATGTTAAGATAAAGAGCAACCAGATAGCGTACGATCATGTCGAGCAAGAAAGTTCTACCTATATATGTCCCAGCATCCAATACAATATACATCTCATGTACAGTAATGGCCTCTAGGGCATACATATAACTAACAATCTCCCACTTGCACTAGGGCCATCTGTAGCAGTGGTTGTAGTATCTCATACTCAACCATCCCATATAAGTCTCTCTCTGGGAAAGGGCCTTTGTGAGTGGATCCGCCGTGTTGTCCTCTGAGTCTACTCTCCTAACCTCGATCACCCTAGAGATCAACTATCTCCATGATCAGGTGATGCTGCCTCAGAATATGTCTGGGTCACTGATGGGACCGAGGTTCCTTAGCCAAAGCCACACTTCCATTTTCATACAATGGTAGGAACCTAGTTTATCTTTTGAACCAATATACACCCAAACTGCCTCTTTGGTAGAATCTTTGATAGCGATGTCACCAGCCTTTATCATCTAGTTTGCTACGGTATCTAGCTTGGAACTCTTCCAACATACCGTCCCTCCACTGAGGGTAAAGATAATGCTTGTGACTGACATTCAGTCGTCCTTATCACCCTGGAACCTTTCCAGTGATTCTCTCCAGGATCAATCGATACCATCTTACTACACCTAGTGAGAATCCTAATATCCATTTAGATCTATCTCATAGATATAAAACCTAGGATTTAGGAGGTATCACTTTGATCCTATATGGAGAATCCATGTGATAAGAGGAGATTGACCGAGCGTAGCATAGGAAACTCTTATCCTATTAAGAGTATGTTGTCTACGTACAATACGAGGATGACCACCTTACTCTATACTACCCTTTTTGTATATGCAAGGTTCATCTACCATTTTAATGAAGTCAATCACTTTGACTACCACATCAAAACAGACGTTCCAACTCCGCGATGCCTGCTTTAATCTGTAAAGCAACTTATACACGTTTCCGCTGCTCCCACTGTTTACGAAGCCCTCTGGCTATGTACTTATAGACGTTCTCTTCTAAATCAGAATTTAGAAAAGCAGTCATGACACCCAACCACCAGATATCGTAGTCATGGTATGTAGCAATGTTAAGTAAGATCCGGATGGACTTAAGCATAGCTACTTGAAAAAGGTTTCATCATTATCCACACCTGGTCGATGATGGAAACCATTAACATGTCTAGCTTTGAAAGTCTCAACTTTTCCATCTACACCAAGTAATCTTCTCAAGATATACTTGCTCCTGATGAGGATTCAACCCTTCAGATATAGTATCCAAAGTCCATACTTTGTTGGTGTACATTGATTCCATCTCAGATCGCTAAGCATCCAGCCATTCTTACAGAGTCCCTACTCTCGATGGCCTGCTCGAAACTAGTTGGGTCATCATCTCATGATGCAATCCTCGCTCCCACTGTCATCGAGAAACCGAAGCATCTCTCAGGCGGATGAGGAACCCTGCTAGATCGGCGGAGAGGCTGAAGTTCGTCGGAGACTATTGAATCCTTTGGTTCTATCAAATCATCAGTTGTAGTTTGTATAACTGGAACTCCTTCCAGTTCTACAGAACTGACCTTGCCTCGATCTTGTCCGGATTTTGCTTTTGACATTGGCCGGACAATCCCAAGTCTTAATTTACTTAAGAGATAGGCTCTTCCCATACTATATCTCATATGGAGTGGTAGGCAGTGATCTGATTCGAACCTAATTCAATAGGTATGCAGCTTCTTAAGTGCATAACCCCTAAAAGGAAACATGTAACTTAGCAGTACTTATCATAGAGCGCACGATATCATATAGGGTGTGATTGCTCCGCCCTGATACACCGTTATGTTGTGGTGTATACGGAGGAGTAATGCTGAGAGAGAATCTCATTCTCCTTTAGAATGGTCCAGGAATCCCTTGCTCAAGTATTCTCCTCCCCGATCTCATCATAGGACATAATACTTATACCTATATTGGTTCTCTACTTCTGACTTATATTCTTTGAATTTCTCAAAATCTTCAGACATGTGTTTCAACAGGAACATGTGTCCGAATCTTGAGAGATCATCAATGAATGTAAGGAAGTACAAAGAACCCGTCCTGGCATATGTAGACTGGGGACCTTACATACATCATCATGTATCAATCCCTAGAGTTCACTAACTCTTTCTCTGTTTCTAGTAAACAGAGCTATGGTCATCTTATCTTTGTGACATGACTGACAAGTTTCACAAGATGTAAATTCAAACTGATTTAAATATGCATCTAAATGTAACTTTAGCTAGTCGGGTCACATTGATATGACCGAGTCTACAATACCTCAAGAAGGAATCGTTCAATTCTGAACTCTTCCACTTGTGTGTGTTTTATACATTAAGAACTGTGGTCTGATTTAGAATGTATATGCTTTTAGATAACGTGCCTGAACGGATCAACTATTGATATAGGAAATGTTCAAAACATTATCCAAAAATACAAAATTATATCCTTTCTTCACTAATAAAGAGACTGATATGATTTTGTATATCAGGTTCGGTATCTAATAACATTCGTTCATAATCAGTGTATTTTGGTAATACAGGGTGATAGTGACCAACAGACTTGGTTGTAACACTTGCATCGTTTTCTGTCTCATGAAACTTATCACCCGTTCTCAGTTCTCTACCTTTTTGTAGCCCTATGTAACAGATTACATATGCGGGATCCTGATCCGGTATCTAATACCCAGGACGTAGAGGATACAGAGAAACATTTCTTTGTAATGAACACACCCGAAGGAGATGCATCATCATGCACTTTCTTCGTTTGGGCGGCATAGGCATCCTGGTATTCCTCTAATTCCTGCTCTATCTTATAACAATTATAAGTTGGAGCGGGACCAACATTCCCCAGCTCAGTATAACAAGCGGGTTCGGTCAATATATCCATATTATTATCTTGATTAAGGCGTGACATGGTCGCTACCTAGAGAGAGAGAGAAGAAAACACTCTACGTGCGCTCTTGCAAAATTAGATTGGTTATTTATTTTATCTAATCAGGATGTCTCCCACTGTTTTTATCAAGTCCTCCTTCAAACCCTAAAAGGAAAGACTAGCAGGGATTAATTACACTCTACAAGTTCGCCAATCTTTCAGCCTGGACAGTGCCGGTACTTTGAGGGAGGTTCCTCGTGCTTTCGCACGGACCTAATTAAAGTAAACCTCGTTTTCCCAGGGGCGTAACCCCGTTGACACCTTTCTAGACACCTACTTGATCGGCTAATTGTAAAGTGCAAAACTCTCTCAGGAGTAACAATTACTCGCAGCGGGTATCGGGATCTAACTATCATATAGAGGGTATGCAATCTCATTGCAAATTTCAACACTTGAAACTCCCGATAAAGGTTTTTACCCCTAGCACTTATGACCTTAACTATGGTTAACAAATCATAAGCACTAGTCAAGTTCTACCCGTCATTTCGTGATTAATCAGACCCACCCACATGACCCTTAACTAAGGTCAACAAAGTCACGCGACTGTCCTAACTAATCGCACTATATGCGGTGTAGGAAGACATCACTTAGCTACCGTACACTGTGCCTTGACTATGGTCAACAAACACAGCACGAATACTAAGTACTCTACTTCCTAAAATGACGGAGGGTTGCGGATGGTTTTTAATAAAAAACCTTTAACGCTTTTAACTTGATCTCGCTGCAGAATCAAATGGTTTTTAAATGGAGTGTTTTTGCGGCTTTTCTAGTTTTGCTAAAGGGGTCACTCCCGGTGAAGGGATCGAAGACCCTTTCCTCATCGAATAAGGTGCAGGATATATCATATATACCGCTGTGCAAAGCAAAAACTATAGAAGCAGTCAAAAGACAAACCGAGGGTTGTAGCATCTGCCAGTTATTGCTAAAGGGGTCACTCCCGGTGAAGGGATCTCGGCCCTTTCCTTATCGAATAAGGTGCAGGATGTTCTACAAGGAACACCGCGATGCAAAGCAAGAACTGTAGCTACCTGTTTTATTTTTGAAATTCGATTCCACAACATCTTTTAGGTTTATTTTCTTTCATTAATCTCATTAATGAATGTCCCATCATTTAATTCCACCTAAACATCACAGATAAATACAACATACACTTATGCCATCCGCATTCGCCTCGATGTCCCGTCTGCACCGTTAGGTTAGGTAACTAACGGCAGAGCGGGGCAGGGCAAGCGCGGGTGTAAAATATAAGCAACGTCTATATAATATACCATATATAGTATATACAGTATCCATCTGAACAAATCACATGATCTCATCACAGATAACGCAGCATAAAATATCATATGAAATATTGGATATACTAGGATGTCCGTGTTTTATTTTGAGCCTGTATAAAACACGGATTCCACGGTCGTGATGAATAGCCAATCCTACACCCCTAGACCCCTACGAGAGCGGCAAGTAACCCTACCAATTCTAGAGTTAGGAGACTCGGACTCGACTCCTCGAGATGGTCTCCCACTAGACCCTATAACCCGGTTACTTGTGCTCCACGCCTTGGGTCTATCCTAATGCGGAAAAGTAAATAATATATAATGGTGACATCATCCTCAACCCGGAAGTGCCCCAATAAAAGAATATTACATACAAGTTTTTTACATAAATGAAAATGGAAAAAAACACTCATCTCATATAAAAGCCCCCCGGCTATTCAAACACGATGATCCAATATAACATATCCAGCAACACATAACATCACATGTCATCAACAAAAGTAAATATGCCCATCCCAATTGTCGTTGACATATAGCAACGAAACCGGTGATATCACATATTACACTTACGGCCGCAGAAAAGAAGGTGTAAAACTACAACAGTTGGAATTCGCAACCACTTTAGACATCGCATGCCTAACCAAATGAATTCCTTAGACATCGCATGCCTAACAATTATAAACCCCGCATTTTAGTCTCATTATCGAAAACTCTTTTCAATATTAAGTCGGGCAATTCAACAAGATTCCCGACATCCAAAACGAATGCTCGTCGCAAACTTTAGTAGACGGCCGCACCCCCGAGACCGTCGACGAAGTGCACTAAGGCTGAACACCGCTGCCGCGAGCACCCGAATGGATGCTCTCGGCGACGGGGTTCTCCTACAGTCACTTTATCGGGGCTATGGGGCGTGGCTATCTATTAAGTTTACCGGCGAGTATCCGCGTACGCAACGTGATTGAGACGGACTTTTGATCACATCAAAATTCCGTGGCAACCGATCAAGTGAAACTAAACTTCTAGATTTATAACAACCAAATCTGTTATCTCATAACTACTTGTGGATTCCAAATATTGTATCACATTCCAGATAAACAGAAAATGTTAAACTTTCCGATCGAACAATCAAACACCCAAGTTTTCCGGAAAGGCCCAACACATGAAATAAGTTTAAAAACATCCACTTCATGCCACAGTACCAATGGTCCAGCCGTAGAAGGTTCAAGCCAACGCCTCACATGTGGCACGCCGTACTGCCCCAAACCCTAAGGTTCAAAGGGCAGTTCAAGACGGTCACATAATCGAGTTAAGGTTTGTTGTCTTCTAGAGGGTCCATCGCGTTACTTGCACTATATAGAATGATCCTAAACAACGGAAAAATCCAACAATTTGAAATTTCCCGGCAGGGGAAAAAGTTGGTATTTATATCCGGTCGAACTTTTTAACATGTTCTAAAATTACCCGGAAAAACAAAAACAAAGTTAAAAAATCCGATCGAAACATCGAGTCCCCAAAACAACCTAGAAAATCCAACTGTTGAATATAAATTAAAAATTCCCAGAGAACAGAGGAAACTGCTACGGGTATAACTGTATAAAACTAAACCCCTAATCAGTACATTCGGCCGCGGAACCGGCTCCAATAGCAGGGTAAGGCCGCGGTTCCGCGGCGCTACAGTAGAGTTAGGGCTTCGTTTTCTGCAGTTGTTCTTAGAATTTCCTGCTCTATTTTCTGAGCATTTTTAATTCACAAAAATCCACAATTTCAGAAATTGTACAGAGAGGGGTCAAGTTTAGGGTTTCGGGGTTCGATCGTGTTTCTAACTTCGTCTACACTTCGCCTAAAGCTCTAGCTAGGCTCTGATACCACTGTAGGGTTCCTAGGCACACTCATGAGGTTCCACAAGGCATCAACCATGCCAAATTCAAATTTTTATGTGCCGAGAAACCCTAATCTAGATCTTTAACTAGAGGATAGGCGAAACTAAAAACTAGCAAACAACTTTACTACTAAGTGAAAGGAACTACAACCTTTGTAGATCCGGTCCTCCACTTCCAAAGCTCCGTGTTGACGTCCCTCCGCTGCGATCATCGGAATCCCAGACTCTAGCGAAGGTTTCGTTGGAGAAATAAGCGGGCTAGGTCGTTGACTTCGATGCCGAAGATGATCTACGTCGAGGCGACTCTAACTAAAGCTCCATCTTCACTTGGTCACAAACCTTGTGAAGAAAACACCCTATACAACATGGCAAGTGGTAGAGGATGAAGAAATAGGAAGTGGGTTCACTTTGGATTTGGATTTCTCACTTGATTTCATCACTTGAAATTTTTCAAGAAAGCTTTCTTCACTTCATGAAGAAGATGAAGAAGAAGAAGAAGGAAAATTAATTATATTAATAAAAATAATAAATCAAGTGAATACTTATCATAATGCAACCATGGGTGAAGGTAACACATGTAGAGAATAAACTATGGTTTAGGTGTAATGGTTAGGTTAAAGGAAAATACAAAATGGTCAAAGATGCTAAGAAGCTTCATGAAGCTTAAAGCAAAGAAAGAAAACCACCATTTTATTTTTTGCCAAAAAAGAATAAATAAAATAAATAAATAAGTTAAAACCCTAACCATTAACCTAAACATGGTTTAAAGCATACACACACCTAAGTTTGCATGTATCATCAAACATGATACAAACTAGTGCACAAACATATATCATATATACAATGTGCACAATCTAGTGAGAAAAATAATCTTAAGTGAACCAATACTAGTTAATGTAAAGTAATATATCAAATATATAATTATACATTAAATCATTAAATCAACACTTGATTTAATGATCCAGTCATACTGCATATAACCGACTAATATCAAGTGTATCAATATATCGAATCAACATTTGATTCGGTAACCCGGCTATATCTCATATAACCATTCGATGATACAAATAACGAGAATAGAATTCAGTATCACATACTGGTATTATTCTCAGTCCCGCACATATCTCATATGCGCTCCTATTTCGTTTCGCTTGAGCCAGGAAACCTCTGTGTAGGACTCTAAAGACTCGTCAATACGCCGGCAGTAGGTGATGATCATATCAAACACCCACAAGCCGCAAGCGGTCTGCTAAACGTAACGGCCACCCGGGTATTGAGCGATTAGAAGATCAATGAGCAATCCTGCTCACACTCCTGTGAATCCAACCAGTAACACTTACCGCACAGTCCGGTCTGTTCGTCTGATATGTCGCATATCTCGCCTAGGGATGGTAAACGTCAGACCCTAGTAGCTTGATAACTCATGCCGATGTAAGGTCCATAACAAGTATGAAACTACTGATAACTCTTACCAGTAAATCACAGCAACCCTGGACAGGGATTTCCAGTTATGGCCAGTCGAGCGTAGCGCAACATCAACCCCCAATACCGGGAGAGACGAATCCCCTCCTATCGCTCATTGCCTCCATGTGAATCGGGACTGTACCCAAAAACCACCTGTTTGCACGACTCAATAGAGCCGTGGTAGGGTGGAAATCAAAGCACAGTGGGAGACACACAAGACTCTATGACGATCTCGGGTCAACAGACTAAGCTGTACCAGTGTCACCAGAGAACTGCCATCTGACGTGAGGTATAATACCATCTGGGAGTTCTCGGTGAGTCCGTTCAGTGTACCCAGTCACCACTGAGCACCCGCATACCATCTCTGATGTCAAACACCAATGGATATGGGATCATCCATCGCCCATCACATGGATCGAGAAGATATACGCTAGTCTACTCTGGAATATTGATGCCCCGTCTCGATATTCCCACGACTAGGAACATTGAAGGATGTACTTATTAACTACCCAGGCCCCACTAGTATGATCTGCATCATATTCCTGGAAGTCGAGCACACATCCTAAGGGCTTTATCAACATGTAATAGAGAGACTGCAAGTATACATGTTAAGATAAAGAGCAACAAGATAGCGTACTATCATGTCGAGCAAGAAAGTCCTACCTATATATGTCCCAGCATCCAATACAATATACATCTCATGTACAGTAATGGCCTTTAGGGCATACATATAACTAACAATCTCTGACTTGCACTAGGGCCATCTGTACCAGTGGTTGTAGTATCTCATACTCAACCATCCCATATAAGTCTCTCTCTGGGAAAGGGCCTTTGTGAGTGGATCCGCCGTGTTGTCCTCTGAGTCTACTCTCCTAACCTCGATCACCCTGTAGATCAACTATCTCCATGATCAGGTGATGCTGCCTCAGAATATGTCTGGGTCACTGATGGGACCGATGTTCCTTGGCCAAAGCCACACTTCCATTGTCATACAATGGTAGGAACCTAGTTCATCTTTTGAACCAATATACACCCAAACTGCCTCTTTGGTAGTATCTTTGATAGCGATGTCACAAGCCTTTATCGTCTAGTTTGCTACGGTATCTAGCTTGGAACTCTTCCAACATACCGTCCCTCCACTGAGGGTAAAGACAATGCCTGTGACTGACATTCAGTCGTCCTTATCACCCTTGAACCTTTCCAGTGATTCTCCCCAGGATCAATCGATACGATCTTACTACACCTAGTGAGAATCCTAATATCCATTTAGATCTATCTCATAGATATAAAACCTAGGATTTAGGAGGTATCACTTTGATCCTATACGGAGAATCCATGTGATAAGAGGAGATTGACCGAGCGTAGCATAGGAAACTCTTATCCTATCAAGAGTATGTTGTCCACGTACAATACGAGGATGACCACCTTACTCTCTACTACCCATTTTGTATATACAAGGTTCATCTACCATTTTGATGAAGTCAAACACTTTGACTACCACATCAAAACAGACGTTCCAACTCTGCGATGCCTGCTTTAATCTGTAAAGCAACTTACACACGTTTCCGCTGCTCCCACTGTTTACGAAGCCCTCTGGCTATGTACTTATAGACGTTCTCTTCTAAATCAGAATTTAGAAAAGCAGTCATGACACCCAACCACCAGATATCGTAGTCATGGTATGTAGCAATGTTAATTAGGATCCGGATGGACTTAAGCATAGCTACTGGAAAAAGGTTTCATCATTATCCACACCTGGTCGATGATGGAAACCATTAACATGTCTAGCTTTGAAAGTCTCAACTTTTCCATCTACACCAAGTAATCTTCTCAAGATATACTTGCTCCTGATGAGGATTCAACCCTTCAGATATAGTATCCAAAGTCCATACTTTGTTGGTGTACATGGATTCCATCTCAGATCGCTAAGCATCCAGCCATTCTTACAGAGTCCCTACTCTCGATGGCCTGCTCGAAACTAGTTGGGTCATCATCTCATGATGCAATCCTCGCTCCCACTGTCATCGAGAAACCGAAGCATCTCTCAGGCGGATGAGGAACCCTGCTAGATCGGCGGAGAGGCTGAAGTTCGTCGGAGACTATTGAATCCTTTGGTTCTATCAAATCATCAGTTGTAGTTTGTATAACTGGAACTCCTTCCAGTTCTATAGAACTGACCTTGCCTCGATCTTGTCCGGATTTTGCTTTTGACATTGGCCGGACAATCCCAAATCTTAATTTACTTAAGAGATGGGCTCTTCCCATACTATATCTCATATGGAGTGGTAGGCAGTGATCTGATTCGAACCTAATTCAATAGGTGTGCAGCTTCTTAAGTGCATAACCTCTAAAAGGAAACAGGTAACTCAGCAGTACTTATCATAGAGCGCACCATATCATATAGGGTGTGATTGCTCCACCCCGATACACCGTTATGCTGTGGTGTATACGGAGGAGTAATGCTGAGAGAGAATCTCATTCTTCTTTAGAATGGTCCAGGAATCCCGTGCTCAAGTATTCTCCTCCCTGATCTCATCTTAGGACATAATACTTATACCTATATTGGTTCTCTACTTCTGACTTATATTCTTTGAATTTCTCAAAAGCTTCAGACATGTGTTTCAACAGGAACATGTGTCCGAATCTTGAGAGATCATCAATGAATGTAAGGAAGTACAAAGAACCAGTCCTGGCATATGTAGACTGGGGACCTTACATACATCATCCTGTATCAATCCCTAGAGTTCACTAACCCTTTCTCTGTTTCGAGTAAACAGAGCTATGGTCATCTTATCTTTGTGACATGACTTGCAAGTTTCACAAGATGTAAATTCAAACTGATTTAAATATGTATCTAAATGTAACTTTAGCTAGTCGGGTCACATTGATATGACCTAGTCTACAATTCTGAACTCTTCCACTTATGTGTGTTTTATACATTAAGAACTGTGGTCTGATTTAGAATGTATATGCTTTTAGATAATGTGCCTGAACGGATCAGCTATTGATATAGGAAATGTTCAAAATATTATCCAACAATACAAAATTATATCCTTTCTTCACTAATAAAGAGACTGATATGATTTTGTATATCAGGTTCGGTATCTAATAACATTCGTTCAGAATCAGTGTATTTTGGTAATACAGGGTGATAGTGACCAACAGACTTGGTTGCAACACTTGCACCGTTTTCTGTCTCATGAAACTTATCACCCGTTCTCAGTTCTCTACCTTTTTGTAGCCCTATATAACAGATTACATATGCGGGATCCTGATCCGGTATCTAATATCCAGGACATAGAGGATACAGAGAAACAGTTCTTTGTAATGAACACACCCGAAGGAGATGCATCATCATGCACTTTCTTCGTTTGGGCGGCATAGGAATCCTGGTATTCCCCTAATTCCTGCTCTGTCTGATAACAATTATAAGTTGGAGCGGGACCAACGTTCCCCAGCTCAGTATAACAAGCGGGTTCGGTCAATATATCCATAATATTATCTTGATTAAGGCGTGAAATGGTCGCTACCTGGAGAGAGAGAAGAAAACACTCTGCGTGCGCTCTTGCAAAATTAGATTGGTTATTTATTTTATCTAATCAGGATGGCTCCCACTCTTTTTATCAAGTCCTCCTTCAAACCCTAAAAGGAAAGATTAGCCGGGATTAATTACACTCTACAAGTTCGCCAATCTTTCAGCCAGGCCAGTGCCAGTACTTTGAGAGAGGTTCCCCATGCTTTCGCACGGACCTAATTAAAGTAAACCTCGTTTTCCTACGGGAGTAACCCCGTTGACACCTTTCTAGACACCTACTTGATCGGCTAATTGTAAAGTGCAAAACTCTCCCAGGAGTAACAATTACTCGCAGTGGGTATCGGGATCCAACTATCATATAGAGGGTATGCAATCTCATTGCAAATTTCAACACTTGAAACTCCCGATAAAGGATTTTACCCCTAGCACTTATGACCTTAACTATGGTAAACAAATCATAAGCACTAGTCAAGTTCTACCCGTCATTTCGTGATTAATCAGACCCACCCACATGACCCTTAACTAAGGTCAACAAAGTCACGCGACTATCCTAACTAATCGCATCATATGCGGTGTAGGAAGACATCACTTAGCTACCATACACTGTGCCTTGACTATGGTCAACAAACACAGCACGAATACTAAGTACTCTACTTCCTAAAATGACGGAGGGTTGCGGATGGTTTTTAATAAAAAACCTTTAACGCTTTGAACTTGATCTCGCTGCAGAATCAAATGGTTTTTAAATGGAGTGTTTTTTAGGCTTTTCTAGTTTTGCTAAAGGGGTCACTCCCGGTGAAGGGATCGACGACCCTTTCCTCATCGAATAAGGTGCAGGATATATCATATATACCGTTGTGCAAAGCAAAAACTATAGAAGCAGTCAAAAGACAAATCGAGGGTTGTAGCATCTGCCAGTTATTGCTAAAGGGGTCACTCCCGGTGAAGGGATCTCGGCCCTTTCCTTATCGAATAAGGTGCAGGATGTTCTACAAGGAACACCGCGATGCAAAGCAAGGACTGTAGCTACGTGTTTTATTTTTGAAATTCGATTCCACAACATCTTTTAGGTTTATTTTCTTTCATTAATCTCATTAATGAATGTCCCATCATTTAATTCCACATAAACATTACAGATAAATACAACGTACACTTATGCCATCCGCATTCGCCTCGATGTCTCGTCTGCACCATTAGGTTAGGTAACTAACGGCAGAGCGGGACAGGGCTAGCGCGGGTGTAAAATATAAGCAACGTCTATATAATATACCATATATAGTATATACAGTATCCATCTGAACAAATCACATGATCACATCACAGATAACGCAGCAGAAAATATCATATGAAATATTGGATATACTAGGATGTCCGTGTTTTATTTTGAGCCTGTATAAAACACGGATTCCACGGTCGTGATGAATAGCCAATCCCACACTCCTAGACCCCTACGAGAGCGGCAAGTAACCCTACCAATTCTAGAATTAGGAGACCCGGACTCGACTCCTCGAGATGGTCTCCCACTGGACCCTAGAACCCGGTTACTTGTGCTCCCCGCCTTGGGTCTATCCTAATGCGGAAAAGTAAATAATATATAATGGTGACATCATCCTCAACCCGGAAGTGCCCCAATAAAAGAATATTACATACAAGTTTTTTACATGAATGAAAATGGAAAAAACACTCATCTCACATAAAACCCCCCCGGCTATTCAAACACGACGATCCAATATAACATATCCAGCAACACATAACATCACATGTCATCAACGTAAGTAAATATGCCCATCCCAATTGTCGTTGACATATAGCAACGAAATCGGCGATATCACATATTACACTTACGGTCGTAGAAAAGAAAGTGTAAAACTACAACAGTTGGAATCCGCAACCTCTTTAGACATCGCATGCCTAACCAAATGAATTCCTTACACATCGCATGCCTAACAATTATAAACCCCGCATTTTACTCTCATTATCGAAAACTCTTTTCAATATTAAGTCGGGCAATTCAACAAGATTCCCGACATCCAAAATGAATGCTCGTCGCAAACTTTAGTAGACGGCCGCACCCCCGAGACCGTCGACGAAGTGCACTAAGGCGGAACACCGCTGCCACGAGCACCCGAACGGTTGCTCTCGGCGACGGGGTTCTCCTACAGTCACTTTATCGGGGCTATGGGGCGTGGCTATCTATTAAGTGTACCGGCGAGTATCCGCATACGTAACGTGATTGAGACGGACTTTTGATCACATCAAAATTCCGTGGCAACCGATCAAGTGAGACTAAACTGCTAGATTTATAACAATCAAATCAGTTATCTCATAACTACTTGTGGATTCCAAATATTGTATCACATTCCAGATAAACGGAAAATGTTAAACTTTCCGATCGAACAATCAAACACCCAAGTTTTCCGGAAAGGCCCAACACATGAAATAAGTTTAAAAACATCCACTTCATGCCACAGTACCAACGGTCCAGCCGTAGAAGGGTCAAGCCAACGCCTGACATGTGGCACGCCGTACTGCCCCAAACCCTAAGGTTCAAAGGGCAGTTCAAGACGGTCACATAATCGAGTTAAGGTTTATTGTCTTCTAGAGGGTCCATCGCGTTACTTGCACTACATAGAATGATCTTAAACAACGGAAAAATCCAACAATTGGAAATTTCCCGGCAGGGGAAAAAGTGGGTATTTATATCCGGTCGAACTTTTTAACATGTTCTAAAATTACCCGGAAAAACAAAAACAAAGTTAAATAATTCGATCGAAACATCGAGTCCTCAAAACAACCCAGAAAATTCAACTGTTGAATATAAATTAAAAATTCCCAGAGAACAGAGGAAACTGCTACGGGTATAACTGTATAAAACTAAACCCCTAATCAGTACATTCGGCCGCGGAACCGCCACCAATAGCAGGGTAAGGCCGCGGTTCCGCGGCGCTACAGTAGAGTTAGGGCTTCGTTTTCTGCAGTTGTTCTTAGAATTTCCTGCTATATTTTCTGAGCATTTTTAATTCACAAAATTCCACAATTTCAGAAATTGTACAGAGAGGGGTCAAGTTTAGGGTTTCGAGGTTCGATCAGGTTTCTAACTTCGTCTACACTTCGCCTAAAGCTCTAGCTAGGCACTGATACCACTGTAGGGTTCCTAGGCACACTCATGAGGTTCCACAAGGCATCAACCATGCCAAATTCAAATTTTTATGTGCCGAGAAACCCTAATCTAGATCGTTAACTAGAGGATAGGCGAAACTAAATACCAGCAAACAACTTTACTAATAAGTGAAAGGAACTACAACCTTTGTAGATCCGGTCCTCCACTTCCAAAGCTCCGTGTTGGCGTCCCTCCACTGCGATCATCGGAATCCCGGACTCTAGCGAAGGTTTCGTCGGAGAAATAAGCAGGCTAGGTCGTTGACTTCGATGCCGAAGATGATCTACGTCGAGGAGACTCTAACTCAAGCTCCATCTTCACTTGGTCACAAACCATGTGAAGAAAACACCCTATACAACATGGCAAGTGGTAGAGGATGAAGAAATAGGAAGTGGGTTCACTTTGGATTTGGATTTCTCACTTGATTTCATCACTTGAAATTTTTCAAGAAAGCTTTCTTCCCTTCATGAAGAAGATGAAGAAGAAGAAGAAGGAAAATGAATTATATTATTGAAAATAATAAATCAAGTGAATACTTATCATAATGCAACCATGGGTGAAGCTAACACATGTAGAGAATAAACTAAGGTTTAGGTGTAATGGTTAGGTTAAAGGAAAAAACAAAATGGTCAAAGATGCTAAGAAGCTTCATGAAGCTTAAAGCAAAGAAAGAAAACCACCATTTTATTTTTTGCCAAAAAAGAATAAATAAAATAAATAAATAAGTTAAAACCCTAACCATTAACCTAAATATGGTTTAAAGCATACACACACCCAAGTTTGCATGTATCATCAAACATGATACAAACTAGTGCACAAACATATATCATATATACAATGTGCACAATCTAGTGAGAAAAATAATCTTAAGTGAACCAATACTAGTTAATGTAAAGTAATATATCAAATATATAATTATACATTAAATCATTAAATCAACACTTGATTTAATGATCCGGTCATACTGCATATAACCGACTAATATCAAGTGTATCAATATATCGAATCAACATTTGATTCGGTAACCCGGCTATATCTCATATAACCGTTCGATGATACAAATCGCAAGAATAGAATTCAGTATCATATACTGGTATTATTCTCGGTCCCGGACATATCTCATATGCGCTCCTATTTCGTTTCGCTTGAGCCAGGAAACCTCTGTGTAGGACTCTAAAGACTCGTCAATACGCCGGCAGTAGGTGATGATCATATCAAACACCCACAAGCCGCAAGCGGTCTGCTAAACGTAACGGCCACTCGGGTATTGAGCGATCAGAAGATCAACGAGCAAGCCCGCTCACACTCCTATGAATCCAACCAGTAACACTTACCGCACAGTCCGGTCTGTTCGTCTGATATGTCGCATATCTCGCCTAGGGGTGGTAAACGTCAGACCCTAGTAGCTTGATAAGTCATGCCGATGTAAGGTACATAACAAGCATGAAACTACTGATAACTCTTACCAGTAAATCACAGCAACCCTGGCCAGGGATTTCCAGTTATGGCCAGTCGAGCATAACGCAACATCAACCCCCAATACCGGGAGAGACGAATCCCCTCCTATCGCTCATTGCCTCCATGTGAATCGGGACTGTACCCAAAAACCACCTGTTTGCACGACTCAATAGAGCCGTGGTAGGGTGGAAATCAAAGCACAGTGGGAGACACAAAAGTCTCTATGACGATCTCGGGTCAACTGACTAAGCTGTACCAGTGTTACCAGAGAACTGCCATCTGACGTGAGGTATAATACCATCTGAAGTTCTCGGCGAGTTCGTTCAGTGTACCCAGTCACCACTGAGCACCCGCATACCATCTCTGATGTCAAACACCAATGGATATGGGACCATCCATCGCCCATCACATGGATCGAGAAGATATACGCTAGTCTACTCTGGAATATCGATGCCCCATCTCGATATTCCCACGACTAGGAACATTGAAGGATGTACTCATTGACTACCCAGGCCCCACTAGTATGATCTGCATCATAGTCCTGGAAGTCGAGCACACATCCTAAGGGCTTTATCAACATGTAATAGAGAGACTGCAAGTATACATGTTAAGATAAAGAGCAACCAGATAGCGTACTAACATGTCGAGCAAGAAAGTCCTACCTATATATGTCCCAGCATCCAATACAATATACATCTCATGTACAGTAATGGCCTCTAGGGCATACATATAACTAACAGCGATAACAAAACCGGTGTTCTTTTTTCTTTTCACCATTTTTATATTTTTCTTCATTTATTATTTCCTTCATACTTTGGCTTTTAGACAAGAGCATTTCAAGGTATCCTCTACTATCCCGAGTTTCAAGACGTGTGTAAGTGCATATAGTAGGGTATCAACATTCAAATGTTTGGCTTCCAGAATAGAAACTATTTTTCAGACTTATTTTTATCCTCAGATTAGTGACTTCCTTCATCTTATTAGCCCTTGGGACAACGGCTCATAACTACTTATTACTATTTCGTTTAAGAAAACTTCTAATTTTCTTGGTTTTCTTAAACTATTCCTATCTTTTGGATGTAATTTTTCACTTTCTACTCTTTTGTTATAAAAAAAAAATTTTAATGCCCAGTGTCAAAGATAATTTAGTGAATACAAACCTCCCCCCCAAACCTGTTTTCAGCAGTGTCCTCATTGATGTAGCCTTTTGAGAACATGGACCTGTATACTAGGGGAGAGATACAAGGGGTAAAATAATAGTTAAATGAAAACTACCCCCAAACTTATTCTTTGGCACGCACAGATGTTCAATTAAATCCATTTTCACTCACCTCCATTCTTAAAATGAGAAAATGTTACAAAAACATGGAGGTGAGGCGGAGGAAATCTAGTTTTGATAAAGCGGCTCCTGTAAAAACAGGAGCTCTTCCGCGGGGTCAGCAGAAAAATACGGTTTTAATCTATGCCCATTTACTTTAAAAATTGAACCGTTTTTCAAGTTTTCGACTTCAACTGCCCCTTGCGGGTGTACATACCGCACCACAAAAGGTCCTTTCCAACGAGATTTAAGCTTACCCGGATGAAGATGGAGACGGGAATCGTAAAGAAGGACTTGTTGCCCCGATGTGAAGGTTTTTCTAAAAAGATTTTTATCGTGGAACACTTTAGTCCTGTTATTTACTATCACCGCATTATCGTAAGTTTCATCGCGGAGTTCGCTTAGCTCATTCAATTGCAGCTTCCGATAGATCAAAATTAAACTCTTTAATAGCCCACATAGCTTTATGTTCGATCTCGACGGGAAGGTGGCATACCTTCCCAAACACAAGGCGGTATGGAGACATACCAAAATCGGTCTTATAAGAGGTGCGGAATGCCCAAAGAGCATCCGTCAATTTGGTTGACCAATCTTTACGGTTTTTCGAAACCGTCTTCTCCAATATTTGTTTGATCTGCCTATTTGAGATCTCAGCCTGCCCGCTTGTTTGGGGATGATAGGGCGTAGAAAGCTTATGAGTGATTGAATATTTCCGCATCAAGGCCTCGAAAGACCGATTGCTGAAATGTGTCCCGTTGTCGCTAATTATAGCGCGAGGGTGTCCGAATCGCGAAAAGATATTTTCTTTAAGGAACTTAATGACAACTTTGTTGTCATTAGTGCGACACGGTATAACTTCCACCCATTTCGAGACATAATCAACCGCTAACAAGATATATAAATTCCCAAAGGAGTTGGGAAAAGGGCCCATAAAATCAATACCCCAAACATCAAATATTTCCACAACCAATATAGGTTGGAGCGGCATCTCGTTCCTTCATGAAATCCGACCCAAATGCTGACATCGCAGACAAGTTTTGCAATGTTCATATGCATCTTTAAATAATGTTGGCCAATAAAAGCCACATTGCAAAACTTTCTCCGCCGTTTTTCGAGGACCAAAATGACCGCCGCATGCCTGATCATGACAAAATGATAACACGCTCTTGAATTCATTGTTAGGGACACACCTGCAAAAGATTTGATCGGAACAATACTTGAATAGATAAGGTTCATCCCAGTAAAAATATTTTACTTGGGATAGAAATCGAAGTTTGTCTTGTTTCGACCAATCACTAGGAATAAGTCCCGTTGCAAGATAGTTCACGATATCCACGAACCAAGGTTTGTAGGATACTGTCAAGAGCTGTTCGTCAGGAAATGAGTCATTTATCGACACGGTTAAAGTTGGTGAAGAAGTGATGCGTGAAAGATGGTCGGTTACAACGTTTTCACATCCACTCTTGTCTCGGATGAGAAGATCAAATTCTTGTAACAATAGGATCCAACGTATTAGCCTGGCCTTCGCATCCTTCTTCGATAAAAGATGTCGTAGGGCAGAGTGATCTGTGTAAACCACAATAGGCGAGCAAATCATGTAGGGCCTGAATTTCTCTAATGCAAATACAACTGCCAAGAGTTCTTTCTCGGTAGTTGTGTAATTTATTTGTGCATCATTCAAGGTCCTACTTGCATAGTAAATTACATATGGCATCTTATCAATATGCTGTCCTAAGACAGCACCAATAGAAAAATCTGATGCATTACACATAAGCTCGAACGGGTGGTTCCAATCCGGAGATGATAGAACAGGGGCTGTAGTGAGTGATTCTTTAAGCGATTCAAAAGCAGCCTCACATTTCGAATCGAAGTGAAAAGTAGTGTCCTTGGCCAATAGAAGGGTTAAGGGTCTAGCAATTTTGCTAAAGTCCTTAATAAATCTCCTATAAAATCCTGCATGACCAAGGAAGGATCGTATATCTTTGACGCAGTTGGGACGAGAGAGGTTTTGAATGACATCTATTTTAGCTCTGTCAACCTCAATGCCTTTTCGTGAAATTATATGTCCAAGTACAATACCTTCTTGGACCATAAAATGGCATTTTTCACAATTCAAAGTCAAGTTATTATCCTTACAGCGGGTAAGAACCGCGTCAAGATTACGAAGGTAGTCCTCAAAGGAGTCCCCAAAAATGGAGAAATCGTCCATAAAAATTTCTAGAAAATTTTCCACCATATCTGAAAATATCCCCATCATGCACCGCTGAAATATAGCGGGAGCATTGCATAACCTAAAGGGCATGCGTCTATAAGCAAAAGTTCCGAAAGGACAAGTAAAAGTGGTTTTATCTTGATCCTTTTCGGCGATGGGGACCTGGTTATAGCCAGAGTATCCGTCCAAGAAACAGTAGTATTCGTGTCCCGCTAATCGTTCCAACATCTGGTCAATGAAAGGTAGAGGGAAGTGATCTTTTCTCATCGCGGCATTGAGTTTCCTGTAATCAATACATACGCGCCACCCAGTTTGGGTGCGTGTTTGGATTAACTCATTAGCCTCATTAGTGATGACCGTGATGCCAGACTTTTTAGGGGCCACATGAATTGGACTTACCCATTGGCTATCAGATATGGGGTAAATTATTCCACTATCAAGGCACTTGACGATTTCTTTCTTCACCGCCTCCTTCATAATGGGATTTAACCTTCTTTGTGGGTCTCGGGTTGGTTTGGCTTCATCCATCAGATGTATGTAATGTTCAACAATTAAGGGACTAATCTCTTTGATGTCGGCCATAGTCCAACCAAATGCTTGCCAATTCGATCTCAACACTGCCAAAAGTGCATTCTCTTGCTCTACGGCTAGAGAAGCAGATATAATCACTGGCAAAGTCTCATTCTCTCCTAAATATGCATATTTAAGATGAGAAGGTAGCGGTTTGAGATCAAGAATTGGCGGAGAGACAATAGAAGGTGAGGTAAGGGAATGATATTCGGACTCCCCAAGAGGTTCAAAACTTGCATAAGATATTGACTCGGAAAGTGCTGCTGACTTTTGCAATGAGTCAACGGGTTCAATCTCAAGGTCGGACTCATTGAACATATCCTCACTATGAAGTGGTGCAAGAACAAACGATGTTTCATTAGTGTTGTCGAGAACATCAAAGCAAAGTTCCTCATCCATGCAGCTTTCGGAAGTTATCTCGTGGATGGAACAAACATCCATCAAATGAGCAGAAGGTTCTGATGGCTGACTTCCTAGCTTGTAAATATTAAGCTCAATTGTCATTTTCCCGAAGGATAAGTTCATAGAACCGTTACGACAATTAATTACAGCGTTAGAAGTTGCTAGGAAGGGTCGACCAAGTATCACCGGGATTTGATTGCGTGGGTTTGCCACAGGTTGTGTATCTAAAACAATAAAGTCCACGGGAAATATGAGTTCCCCGACTTTAATTAACACATCCTCTAGTTCATCCCGAGGTTTGGTGATCGATCGGTCTGCCATCTGGAGAGTACAATGGGCAGGTTTCAACTCTCCAATTCCTAAGTGCTCGTATACTGAATAAGGAAGCAAGTTAACGCTAGCGCCTAGATCGAGTAAAGCATGATTAATATTTTTACCCCCAATAGAAATAGAGATTGTAGGACAGCCGGGGTCTTTACGTTTCTTTGGTACTTGTTGGGTAAAAGCGGTGCTAACATTACTCGTCATGAAAACCTTCTTAGGCACTTGAGTTTTTCTCTTCCTAGTGCACAAGTCTTTTAATGATTCTTGCATAAGATGGGACTTGTTGAATAGCATCTAGGAGAGGAATATTCACGCTAACTTGCTTAAACATTTCCACAATCTTCTCCATTTGCGGGTTAGGTCTGTTGGCCCTTAATCTGTTTGGAAATGGAGCACGATCAATAAGTTTTGGGTCCAACGTTTGTGGAGAAGACTGTGGGGACGGATTCGATCCCAAAATTGGAGTGGGAATCGACTTAGATAGATTTGGCGAAATGTTCGAGCCTTGGGGAAAACGGAGAATAGGCTCGGATGAAGGTGGGAGACTAGACGAATTAGGGGAAGAAGAAGAAGAAGCTGGGGTATCAATGGTGTCACTAACATCAAATTGCTCACCCACTTGGTTATTCAGCACTGTCCCCGATCTCAACGTAGTAATGGCATTCACATTATGATTTTGTGAATGGCCAGGATTCGGTAGGGGTTGAGATGGGAGTTTCCCTTTTTCTCTCGCATTCATTGCGGCGTTCAACTGCGCAATTTGGTTTTCTATTGATTTAATACTCTCACCGTGGGAGGCAGAGTATTTATGTATGGTATCAATAGAAGACTTCATCTCAGCCGACAATTGCATGGAATGTTTCATGAACAAATCCAAAGTTTGTGCAAGTGAAGAGTTGTCAGTACTGGCCACTTGTGGTGTAGAAGTGTTGGCCGGATTTTAGAAATTTTGTGACTGAAAGGGGAGCTGACTTTATGGTTGTGGTTGCTGTGGAGGAGGCCTTTGATAATTGCTTTGTTGGTTTTGGTTCCAAGCAAAGTTAGGATGATACCTCCATCCTTGATTGTACGTGGAAGAATAAGGATCATTTTTAGGTCGCTGCTGAAAAGCAGCATTAGTTTGAAACGAAGCATTCATAGGACATTCTTCCGTTAAGTGTGAAGGATTCGAACAGCAACCACAGACGGTCTTAGGAAGCGTGACCTGATTTAGGGAGAATGATAAGAAATTGTTCTCAATAGGGTCGAGTTTCTTCTGTATCGCTGCCATTTCGGCTTTTACTGCAATGGAAACATCGAGCTGGTGAATACCTCCCCTAGATGAAGGTGGTCTTACGCTTTCCCACTGCAAAGTGTTTTCTGCGAGATCTTCCAGATATTTCCATGCTTCACTGTTATCTTTAGACATGAAATTGCATTGACACATTGTTTCAAGCATCTGCTTTGTCGCTGGATTAATGCCCTCATATATAATCCGACATAAATCCCATCTTTGTATTCCATGATGAGGACATTGGACAAGCATATCCTTGAAACGTTCAAAGCACTTCCAAAATGGTTCATTGGGAAGCTGGGTGAACTGGTTGATCTCGCTCCTAATATGGGCAGTCTTATGGTTTGGGTAAAACTTCTTAAGAAATGCTATGACGAATTCATACCAATTAGTGATAGAGTGTGCGGCAGTATTATAAAGCCATTTTTCTGCCAAGTCGCACAGTGTGAATGGGAGAAGACGCAAGCGCATAGCATCGACAGTCAACTGTGAAGTACCCATCATTGCGCATACGTTTTCGAATTTGGTGATGAAAACGTACGCGTCTTCCGACTCAAGCCCGTGAAATTTGGGCAGCAGATTGATGTAGTGGGGTTTAATTTCGAAATTATCCCCGTTAGCTGGTGGAAGAGATAGACAAGTGGGAAGAGGACCATGGATAGAATAGAATCTATCTTGGAGAGAGATGCGAGGTGGATTCTGCACACCTACGGGCGGTGGCAGCGTGGTATGATAATGCGAGGTGGATAGGATAGAATCTATCTTCTAGACAAGTACAATACCTTCTTATGCCCATCTTGTCTGCGTTCCTGCTATCGAGTACCGTCCATCTCGGTCGTGGTGTGTGGTGGGGGAAAAGAAGATGAAGAAGCTCCGACTTCGGCGTCGATAGCAGGAACGCAGACAAGATGGGCACAAGAATCCCGTGTCCAGCCAAGCATGCACTAAGCGGGTTTAGTGCAAGTGGCAGCGTGTGTGTGATTTAAAATTGGTCTGTTTTGAAAAAGTGGGACTTAAGTCAAATCACACAAAAATGCACAAACAACCCTAGAACTAAGGTTACCTAGGTCCAGTCTCTAGACCGCTCCTAGACTTCCAAAGGACAAGCCGTAGGATCAATCCTCTACCACCTCTTTACTACTCTTGTGGCCAGGTAAGTGGGAGGTATCCGCTATACGAATCACCGAAAATAGCGGGCCTAATTAAGTAAACCGCTTGCCTTAGACACACTTGCCTAGGCACCACAAAAGTAATGCGGATAAGCGATAGATTACCCACGACCTTCCTCTGTCCTTATTGAGCGTGACAGTCATTAGAGTCTGGTCTAGATTTTTTTTAAATTAATGAAGGGTTGATCTAGATGCTCGGTTTATGATTTGTGGGGCTTAGGAAGGGTGATGAAATCCCCACCTAATCTAGATTTGGTCTTTGCCCCTTAAAGTCCGTATTAAAATATGCAAAACAAAACCAATCACAAAACTTTTGCAAAAAGATTTTTGAACGGCGCTATTTTGCAAAGAATCCTGCAGAAAATAGATTTTATTGGATTTTAGAGGAGAGAGGAGGAGGTTAGAATTTTACCAGAGGAGTTTGGAACCCTAGATCTCCTGTTTCCTCAAGTCTGTGACTCCAGATCTCCTTGCAAAAATTCACGCACAAATCGTTAAATATGCAATTTACAGTTTTGTGTTAATAATGATATGAATCGTCTAAGAATTCAACACAAATAGTAAGAATAAAAAATTACGCACGTATCCACGGCAGCGGCGCAATTTGATTGTCTCGAAAGAGTGTTTGTAGAATATCCGCAATCAGAACGGTGTCGCGTGTAGCTAGACCGAGGTGAGCACGGGTCCTCCTCAGGGAAACGTTGAATATTTTACTCTTACTTTAGATATGTTGAGAGAGAGAGAGGAGGGAATAAGAATGTTGTAGAATGGTTGTAGGATCTAGATCTACGTTAAACAAGAATGCAAAATATAGATCTAGATTAACTACGGATGTAAGTTTATATAAGAAGAGGGCTTGTAGGGTTCATTAGGATTTAGTAGTTATGGATGATTAATTAAAAATTACTCTTTCTATCCTTTAATAGATTTAAAACTAGAACGACAGTGATGTGTGTAGATTAGGGTTTCTGGAGGGAAAAGGAATCCCACTCTTAACCCTTATCTCGATACGGAACTCCGTTCATATCTAGCCTTTACCAAAACAATCTTTAATCTAATCTCTAATCACGGTCGAGACTAACAATGAATTGGTTGCGCGCCCGATTAGGTTGTTAATGATTCTTTTGGTAAAATTTATAAACTTTATAGGACGTAAAAAGAGTTTAGGTATTTTCATCATCCATTAACCTACCCAAATCCTACGAACCCTAACAAGCGGAGAATTACTCGCGCATGTTGGGAGAAAAAGAGATGGAGAGAAAATGCATAATTAAACTACGAAGAAATAGAATAGGAAAAAGAACTACCTTTATTAATCAACTATATTCATTACACTTTGATTCATTAGAAAATGATTACAATTTCTAGTTGCTTCTCGATCTCTTCTAAGGAGGTAGACGAACAGTTGATGTTCAGCCTGGATGCGTGAGCCGTCTTGGACTTCGTGATCTCGTCGGCTTGATGATTTTTCCAAGAGGCTCTCGGTCCATATTTATAGTCCCAAAGACATAAAATTAGCTTCCAAATTAGGAAGATAACAGTAGAGATTCACCCCAAAAAGCGTAGCCTCTATCTCTTCTATCATGTCGCGGATCCGCGGCCATATGATCTCGGCCGTTCATCATTTTCTTGGGGCTCTGTCTTCATGACATTTGGCGATCCTTGGAACCTTTGTAACATGAAAATCTTCTCGTGGTTGCTGCCAGACTTGGTCTCCAAGTCTTGCTTTCTTAATTAGGCAAGTTTTCTTCAACAACTTGATTTCCTTGATTTTAGTCTTGAAAAATTCTGCACAACTTGGAAAAATTCTGCACAACAACTTAAATAATATTTAGTAGACTTTGTTCTACTAGGATTTGATCAATGATATTATTTGCATACATTTTCCTACCAAATGCTAATTATAATATATCAACACATGGAAAATAGTATTTTTACAGAAAACCCTCATATGTATGATATATTATAATAAAGACCTTTTTAATATAGAAATAATAGGAAAAATGTAATAACAAATGTGCAGTTTTATCAACTGAACAAGCACGACCGGGCTGAGGTCGATGTACCCGCTGTATATTTTACTTTCTGTACTAGGATTGCCCCGCGGTGGGGTGCACGGATAGCCGGGTTCTAGAGGGCAACGAGCCCGCATCTCATGGCTTTGAGATGGAGGGGGCTTTACTCTAGAATTGGCGGGCTATTCGCCGCACTCGTAGGGGGTATAGGTTGACCCAAGGAGGGGTGCCCAAGTTACCGGATTCCGTGAAGTGCTGGGTGGCCCATTCACATTGTTGAAAGGGGCTGCCACTCTTCAGGTTTTGGCGAGTAACTTGCCGCGCCCGTAGGGGTCTAGGATTTCATTGCACAGACTATCCACACAACCAGGGGAACGTCGGGTTTCAGTAGCGGCTCTATGAAACCCAGGGATCCCAGATATCTGTATTATTCTATGATGCTTATTACATTTCTGTGATGTTACATTTTATCACGCCTTGAGCGATTATTATATATTGATATATATACTAGTAGATATTGTATATGTTTTGCATCCGCGCTAGTCCAGTCCCCGCTCTGTCGTTAGTTAAGTAACCTAACGGGTGATGACGGGACCCAGTGGCGAATGCGGATGGCATATACGTACATCGTATTTTCGTTCTTTTGTGGTGTGATCAATTGATGGGACCGCTATTAGTTATATGTATGCCCTAGAGGCCATTACTATACATAGGATGTATATTGTAGTGGATGCTTGGACATATATAGGGATGACTTTCTTGCTCGATATGATAGTATGCTATCTGGTTACTCTTTACCTTAACGTGTACACTGATTGTCTCTCTGTTACATGTTGGTAAAGCCCTTAGGATGTGTACTTGACTACCTGGACTATGATGCGGATCATACTAGTGGGGACATGGTAGTCCATAAGTACATCCTTCAAAGTCCCTAGTCGTGGGTGTATCGAGACGGGGCATCGATATACCAGAGTAGACTAGCGTGTAGCTTCTCGACCCATACAGATGGGCGATGGATGATCCCATATCCATTGGTGTTTGACATCAGAGATGATATACGGGTGCTCAGTAGAGACTGGGTACACTGGACGGACTCGCCGAGAACTCCCAGATGGTATTATACCTTACGTCAGATGGCAGTTCTCTGGTGACACTGGTGCAGGTTAGTCTGTAGACCCGAGATCGTCATAGAGTCTTGTGTGATTCCCATTGTGCTTTGATTTCCATCATACCACGTCCAAGAGGGCGTGCAAAAAGGTGGCTTTTGGGTACAGTCCCGAATCACATGGAGGCAATGAGCGATAGGAGGGGTTTCGTCTCTCCCGGTATAGGGAGTTGATGTTGCGCAGTGCTCGATTGGTTATAATAGGAAGTCCTTGGCCAAGGTTATTTTAGGGATTTACTGGTAAGTGTTACCAGTTGTTTCTCGACCCGTTATGAGCCTCATATCGACACGACTTATCGAGTTATTGGGGTCTGACGTTTACCACCCCTAGACGAGATATGCGACATATCAGACGAACAGACCGGACTGTACGGTTGTGTTACTCGTTGGATTCACTGGAGTGTGAGCGGGCTTGCTCATTGATCTTCTGATCGCTCAATACCCGGGTGGCCGTTACGTTTAGCAGACCGCTTGCGGCTTGTGGGTGTTTGATATGATCATCACCTGCTGCCGGCGTATTGACGAGTCTTTAGAGTCCTACACAGGGGTTTCCTGGCTCAAGCAAAACGAAATAGGAGCGCATATGAGATATGTGCGGGACCGAGAATAATACCAGTATGTGATACTGTATTATATTCTCGCGATTTGTGACATTGATCGGTTATATGCGATATAGCCGGGTTATCGGATCAAGTGTTGATTCGATAAGTTGTTACTATTGATATTAGTCGGTTATATGCGATATGACCGGATCGTTAAATCAAGTGTTGATTTAATGATTTAATATATAATTATATATTTGATATATTACTTTACATTAACTAGTATTGGTTCACTTAAGATTGATTTTCTCACTTGAAAGTGTACATTGTTTATATGTGATATATGCAAGTGTACATGTTTGTATCATGCTTGATGATACAAACAAGTTGTGTGTATGAGACTTGAACCATATCAAGGTCGGATTAGGGTTTACTATTTTCCTAAACAAATAACAAAAGAGAGTGACTTTGGTCAAAGTTATCAAGCTTCATGAAGCTTGATGAACATTGACAAAGTCAACTCTTTTGTCATTTGTTCAAGATATTAGCTAACCCAACCCTTAAACTTATGCTATGGTTAAATCTCTACATGAGTTAAGCAAGAGGGCTTAACTCAACCATGGTGCCATCATTCATTTGGATAAGTTTCACTTTGGATATTATTCATATGATTCTTTCTTCTTCTTCATCTTCATCAAGCTTGAAAAAGCTTGCTAGCTCCAATGGCATCATGAGAAAAAGAGTGAGAAATCCAATTCTAAAGTGAACCCACTTCCTATTTCTTCATCCTCTACCACTTGCCATGTAATATAGGGTGTTCTCTTCACAAAGTTTTCGACCAAGTGAAGGAATAGCTTGAGTTTGAGTCTCCCCGACGTAGATCATCTTCGGCCTCGAAGTCAATGACCTAGCCCAATCATTTCTCCGATGAAACCATCGCAAGAGTCCAGGATCCGATGATCGCAGCGGAGGGACGTCAACACGGAGCTAAAGAAATGGTGGAGCGGATCTACAAAGGTTGTAATCCCTTTCACTTAGCAATAAAGTTGTTTACTTGCTTGCTTTTCGCCTTTACATCTAGTTAACGATCTTCTTTAGGGTTTCTCGGCACCAGAAAATTTTTGTTTGGCATGGTTGATGCCTTGTGGAACCTCCTTTGTGTGCCTAGGAACCCTACACTGAAAATGTGGATTTTTCAAAATTAAAAATATCCAAAAAATGAAGCAGGGTATTATAAGAGTTACAGTGAAGCACGTGAGCCTAATTCGACTAAAGCGCCGCGGAACCGCGGCCCCACCCTAGCATGTGCGGCGGTTCAGCGGCCAAAAAGTTGATTCTTGGCACGTGCTTTGCACAGTAATATCCTATATTGAGTGATGTATTTTATAGGAATTTTTAAAGTTTGCTCAAGAGTTGAATTTTCTGGGTTGCTTTGAGGAATCGATGATTCGATCGGATTGTTTAGCTTTGTCTATAAGTTTTTCCGGATAACTTTTGAATATGTTAAAAAGTTCGACCGGATATGAATATCCACTTTTTCCCCTGCCGGGAAATTTCCAATTGTTGGATTTTTCCGTGGTTTAATAACGTTCTAAGTAGTGCAAGTAACGCGATGGTCCCTCTAGAAGACAATAAACCTTAACTCGATTATGTGACCGTCTTGAACTGCCCTTTGAACCTTAGGATTTGGGGCAGTATGGCGTGCCACATGTCAGGCGTTGGCTTGACCCTTCTACGGCTGGACCGTTGGTACTGTGGCATGAAGTGGATGTTTTTAAACTTATTTCATGTGTTGAGCTGTTTCGGGAAAACTTAGGTGTTTGAATGTTCGATCGGAAAGTTTAACATTTTCTATTTATCTGGAATGTGATACAATATTTGGAATTCACAAATAGTTATGAGATAACTAATATGAATGTTATAAACATAGCACTTTAGTCTCATTTGATCGGTTGCCACGGAATTTTGATGCGATCAAAATTCCGTCGTAATCACGTAGCGTACGCGGATACTCGCCGGGTAAACTTAATAGGCAGCTGCACCCCATAGCCCCGACCAAGTGACTGTAGGAGAACCCCATCGCCGAAAGCATCCGTCCGGGTGCTCGCGGCAGCGGTGTTCCGCCTTGGTGCACTTCGTCGACGGCATAGGGGGTGCGGCCGTTTACTAAAGTTTGCGACGAGCATTCGATCAGGATATCGGGAATCTTGTTGAATTGCCCGACTTGATATTGAAAAGTGTTTTCGATAATGAGACTAAAATGCGGGTTTTATAATTGTTAGGCATGCGATGTCTAAGGAATTCATTTGATTAGGCATGCGATGTCTATAAAGGTTGCGGATTCTAACTGTTGTAGTTTTACACTTTCTTTTCTGTGACCGTAAGTGTAATATGTGATATCGCCGGTTTCGTTGCTATATGTCAACGACAATTAGGATGCGCACATTTACTTACGTTGATGACATGTGATGTTATGCGTTGCTGGATATGTTATATTGGATCGTCGCGTTTTGAATAGCCGGGGGTTTTATGTGAGATGAGTGTTTTTCATTTTCATTCATGTAAAATTTTTTGTATGTAATATTCTTTTATTGGGACACTTCCAGGTAGCGGAAGATGTCACCTTTGTATATTATTTACTTTTCCGCACTAGGATAGACCCAGGGAGGAGGGCACAAGTAACCGGGTTCTGGAGTCCAGTGGGAGACCAACTCGAGGAGTCGAGTCCGGGTCTCCTAACTCTAGAATTGGTAGGGTTGCTTGCCGCTCTCGTAGGGGTCTAGGGGTGTGGGTTTGGCTATTCATCGCGACCGTGGAATCCGTGTTTTATACTGGCTCGTATTAAAAACACGGACGTCCTAGTATATCCAATATTTCATATGTTTCTTCTGCTGCGATATCTGTGATGTGATCATGTGATGTTCTGTGATAAATACTGTATATAGTATATATGATATATTATATAGACGTTACTTATGTTTTACACTCGCGCTAGCCCTGCCACGCTCTGCCGTTAGTTACCTAACCTAACGGTGCATGAGGGGACATCGAGGCGAATGCGGATGGCATAAGTGTACGTCGTATTTATCTGTGATGTTTAGGTGACTTAAATGATGGGACTTCATTAATATGATTAATGATAGAAAAAGAAACCTAAAGATGTTGTGGAATCTAATTTTCAAAAACAGGTAGCTACAGTTCTTGCTTTGCATCGCGGTGTTCCTTATAGAGCATCCTGCACCTTATTAGATAAGGAAAGGACCGAGATCCCTTCACCGGGTGTGACTCCTTTAGCAATAACTGGCAGATGCTACAACCCTCGGTTTGTCTTTTGATTTCTTCTATAGTTTCTGCTTTGCACAGTGATGTATATGATATATCCTGCACCTCATTCGACGAGGAAAGGGCCGACGATCCCTTCACCGGGAGTGACCCCTTTAGAAAAACTAGAAAAGCCTAAAAAACACTCCATTTCAAAATCATTTGATTCTACAACGATATCAAGTCCATTACGCAAAAGGTTTTCAGAAAAACCTGTCGTAGCCCTTCGTCATTTCAGATATGTACTGGTTAGTATTCGTGCTGCGTTTGTTGACCTCTGTCAAGGCGTAGTGTGCGGTAGCTGATTAGCGCTTATCTGTATAAGCATATGATGTGATTGATTTAGGGTAGTCGTGCGACCTTGTTGACCTCTGTCAAGGGTCTTACGGGTGGGTTTACTTCAATCAGGAAATGACGGGTTGAACTTGACTAGCAGCCTATGGTTTGTTGACCTCTGTCAAAGTCATAGGACGCTAGGGGAAAAATATTATCGGGAATTTCAAGTGTTGAAATTTGCAATGAGATTGCATACCTTCTATGAGATAGTTGGATCCCGATACACACTGCGAGTAATTGTTACTCCTGGGAGAGTTTTACACATTACAATTAGCCGATCAAGTAGGTGTCTAGAAAGGTGTCAACGGGGTTACGCCCCTGGGAAAACGAGGTTTACATTAATTAGGTTCGTGCGAAAGCACAGGGGACCTCCCTCAAAGTACCGACACTGGCCTGGCTGAAAGATTGGCGAACTTGTAGCGTGTAATTAATCCCGGCTAGTCTTTCCTTTTAGGGTTTGAAGGAAGATTTGATAAAAACAGTGGGAGCCATCCTGATTAGATAAAATAATAACCAATCTGATCTTGCAAGAGCGCACGCAGAGTGTTTTCTTCTCTCTCTCTCTCTCCTGGTAGCGACCATGTCACGCCTTAATCAAGATAATAAAACGGATATATTGACGAACCCGCTTGTTATACTGAGCTGGGGAACATTGGTCCCGCTCCAACTTATAATTGTTATAAGACAAAGCAGGAAATTGGGGAATACCAGATTTCCCATGCCGCCCAAACGAAGAAAGTGCATGTTGATGCATCATCTTTATCAAGATAATAAAACGGATATATTGACGAACCCGCTTGTTATACTGAGCTGGGGAATATTGGTCCCGCTACAACTTATAATTGTTATAAGACAGAGCAAGAAATTGGGGAATACCAGATTTCCCATGCCGCCCAAACGAAGAAAGTGCATGTTGATGCATCATCTTCGGGTGTGTTCGTTACACAGAACTGTTTCTCAGTATCCTTTACGTCCTGGGTATGTGATACCAGATCAGGATCCCGCATATGTAATATGTTACATGGGCTACAGAAAGGTAGAGAACTGAGAACGGGTGATAAGTTTCATGAGACAGAAAACGGTGCAAGTGTTGCAGCCAAGTCTGTTGGTCATTGTCACCCTGTATTACCAGAATACATTGATTCTGAACAAATGTTATTAGATACCGAACCTGATATACAAAATCATATCAGTCTCTTTATTTAGATAAAGAAGGATATAATTTTGTATCGTTGGATAATGTTTTGAACATTTCCTATATCAAAAGTTGATCGGTTCAGGCACGTTATCTAAAAGCATTGACATTCTAAATCAAACTACAGTTCTTAGTATATAGAATACACACAAGAGGAAGAGTTCAGAAATGAACGAATCCTTCTTGAGGTATTGTAGACTAGGTCATATCAATGCGACACTACTGGCTGAAGTTACATTTAGATGCATATTTAAATCAGTTTGAATTTACATCTTATGAAACTTGCCAGCCATGTCACAGAGATAAGATGACCATAGCTCTGTTTATTGGAAACAGAGAAAGAGTTAGTGAACTCTTGGAATTGATACATGCTGATGTATGAAGGTCCCCTGTCTACACATGCCAAGACCGGTTCTTTGTACTTCATTACATTCTCTGATGATCTCTCAAGATTCAGACATATGTTCCTGTTGAAACACAAGTCCGAACCTTTTGAGATATTCATAGAATATAAGTTAGAAGTAGAGAACCAAAATATGGGTAAAAGTATTATGTCCTTTGATGTGATCAAGGAGGAGAATACTTGAACACGGGATTCCTGGACTATTCTAAAGGAGAATGAGATTCTCTCTCAGCATTACTCCTCCGTATACACCATAGAACGATGGTATATCGGGGCGGAGCAATAACACCCTATGTGATTTGGTGTGCTCCATGATGAGTACTACTGAGTTTCCTATTTCCTTTTGGGAGTTATGCACTTAAGAAGTTGCATACTTATTGAATAGGGTTCCGATCAAATCAGATGCCTACCATTTCATATGAGATATGGAAAGGGAAGGGCCCATCTCTTAAGTCAGTTAAGATTTGGGGTTTTCCGGACTATGTCTAAAAGAAAAATCCGGACAAGCTCGAGGCAAGGTCTGTTATGTAAATCTGGAAAGGTTCCAGCTATACAAACTGAAGCAGATGATTTGGTAGAACCAAAGGATTCAATAGCAACCAACGAACTTCAGCCTCTCCGCCGATCTAGTAGGGTTCCTCACCCACCTGAGAGATACTTCGGTTTTTCTATGACAGTGGGAGCGAGGATTGCATCATGAGATGATGACCCAACTAGTTTCGGGCTGGCGATCAGGAGTAGGACTCTGTAAGAATGGCTGGATGCTTAGCGATCTGAGATGGAATCCTTATACACCAACAAAGTATGGACTTTGGTTGCTTTATCTGAAGGGTTAAATCCCCATCAGGAGCAAGTATATCTTGAGAAGATTACTTGGTGTACATGGAAAAGTTGAGACTTTCAAAACTAGACTCGTTAAAGGTTTGCATAATAGACCAGTTGTGGCTAATGATGAAACCTTTTCTGGGGCCTATGCTTAAGTCCATCCAGATCCTACTTGCTACGGCTACATACCATGACTACAATATATGGCGGTTGGGTGTCATGACTGCTTTTCTAAATAATGATTTAGAAGACAAAGTCTATAAGTATACAGCCAGAGGGCTTTGTAGACAGTGGGAGCAATGAAAACGTATGCAAGATGTTTTATGTGATAAAACAGGCATCGCGGAGTTGGAACATCTGTTTTGATGAGTTAGTCTAAGAGTGTGACATCATCAAAATGGTAGATGAACCTTGTATATACAAAAAGGTAGTAGGGAGTATGGTGGTGATCCTCGTAGAGTACGTGGATGACATACTCTTGATAGGGAAGGAGTTTTCTATGCTACGCTCGATCAATCTCCGCTTATCACTAGGATTCTCCATATAGGATCAAAGTGATACCTACTAAATCCTGGGTTTTAGATCTATGAGATAGATCTAAATGGATGTTAGGATACTCACTAGTTGTAGTGAGATGGAATCAACTGATCCTGGGGAGAATCACTGGAAAGGTTCCAGGGTGATAAGGATGACTGAATGTCAGTCGCAGGCATTGTCTTTACCCTCAGTGGAGGGACGGTATGTTGGAAGAGTTCCAAGCTAGATACCATGATATACTAGACGATTAAAGGCAAGATACATCGCTACCAAAGATGCTACAAAAGAGGAAGTATGGGTTTATATTAGTTCATGAGATGAACTTCGTTCCTCCCATTGTGTGACAATGGAGTTGTGGCTTATGCCAAGGAACGCCCGTCCCATCAGTGATCCAGACATATTCTTAGGCAGTATCACCTGATCGTGGAGATGGTTGATCTCCAGGGGATCGAGGTTAGGAGAGTAGAAGCAGAGGACAACACGGCGGATCCACTCACGAAAGGCCTTTTCCCAGAGAGAGATTTTTATGGGATGGTCGAGTATGAGATACTACAACCACTGCTATCAGATGGCCCTAGTGCAAGTGGGAGATTGTTAGTTATATGTATGCCCTAGAGGCCATTACTATACATAGGATGTATATTGTAGTGGATGCTTGGACATATATAGGGATGACTTTTTTGCTCGATATGATAGTATGCTATCGGGTTACTCTTTACCTTAACGTGTACACTGATTGTCTCTCTGTTACATGTTGGTAAAGACCTTAGGATGTGTACTTGACTACCTGGACTATGATGCGGATCATACTAGTGGGGACATGGTAGTCCATAAGTACATCCTTCAAAGTCCCTAGTCGTGGGTGTATCGAGACGGGGCATCGATATACCAGAGTAGACTGGCGTGTAGCTTCTCGACCCATACAGATGGGTGATGGATGATCCCATATCCATTGGTGTTTGACATCAGAGATGATATACGGGTGCTCAGTAGAGACTGGGTACACTGGACGGACTCGACGAGAACTCCCAGATGGTATTATACCTTACGTCAGATGGCAGTTCTCTGGTGACACTGGTGCAGGTTAGTCTGTAGACCCGAGATCGTCATAGAGTCTTGTGTGATTCCCACTGTGCTTTGATTTCCATCATACCACGTCCAAGAGGGCGTGCAAAAAGGTGGCTTTTGGGTACAGTCCCGAATCACATGGAGGCAATGAGCGATAGGAGGGGTTTCGTCTCTCCCGGTATAGGGAGTTGATGTTGCGCAGTGCTCGATTGGCTATAACAGGAAGTCTTGGCCAAGGCTGTTTTAGGGATTTACTGGTAAGTGTTACCAGTAGTTTCTCGACCCGTTATGAGCCTCATATCGACACGACTTATCGAGTTATTAGGGTCTGACGTTTACCACCCCTAGACGAGATATGCGACATATCAGACGAACAGACCAGACTGTACGGTAGTGTTACTCGTTGGATTCACTGGAGTGTGAGCGGGCTTGCTCGTTGATCTTCTGATCGCTCAATACCCGGGTAGCCGTTACGTTTAGCAGACCGCTTGCGGCATGTGGATGTTTGATATGATCATCACCTGCTGCTGGTGTATTGACGAGTCTTTAGAGTCTTACACAGGGGTTTCCTGGCTCAAGCGAAACGAAATAGGAGCGCATATGAGATATGTGCGGGACCGAGAATAATACCAGTATGTGATACTGTATTATATTCTCGCGATTTGTGACATTGATCGGTTATATGCGATATAGTCGGGTTATCGGATCAAGTGTTGATTCGATAAGTTGTTACTATTGATATTAGTCGGTTATATGCGATATGACCGAATCGTTAAATCAAGTGTTGATTTAATGATTTAATGTATAATTATATATTTGATATATTACTTTACATTAACTAGTATTGGTTCACTTAAGATTGATTTTCTCACTTGAAAGTGTACATTGTTTATATGTGATATATGCAAGTGTACATGTTTGTATCATGCTTGATGATACAAACAAGTTGTGTGTATGAGACTTGAACCATATCAAGGTTGGATTAGGGTTTACTATTTTCCTAAACAAATAACAAAAGAGAGTGACTTTGGTCAAAGTTATCAAGCTTCATGAAGCTTGATGAACATTGACAAAGTCAACTCTTTTGTCATTTGTTCAAGATATTAGCTAACCCAACTCTTAACCTTATGCTATGGTTAAATCTCTACATGAGTTAAGCATGAGGGCTTAACTCAACCATGGTTCCATCATTCATTTGGATAAGTTTCACTTTGGATATTATTCATATGATTCTTTCTTCTTCTTCATCTTCATCAAGCTTGAAAAAGCTTGCTAGCTCCAATGGCATCATAAGAAAAAGAGTGAGAAATCCAATTCTAAAGTGAACCCACTTCCTATTTCTTCATCCTCTACCACTTGCCATGTAATATAGGGTGTTCTCTTCACAAAGTTTTCGACCAAGTGAAGGAATAGCTTGAGTTTGAGTCTCCCCGACGTAGATCATCTTCGGCCTCGAAGTCAATGACCTAGCCCGATCATTTCTCCGATGAAACCATCGCAAGAGTCCAGGATCCGATGATCGCAGCGGAGGGACGTCAACACGGAGCTAAAGAAATGGTGGAGCGGATCTACAAAGGTTGTAATCCCTTTCACTTAGCAATAAAGTTGTTTACTTGCTTGCTTTTCGCCTTTACATCTAGTTAACGATCTTCTTTAGGGTTTCTCGGCACCAGAAAATTTTTGTTTGGCATGGTTGATGCCTTGTGGAACCTCCTTTGTGTGCCTAGGAACCCTACAGCTGCATTGATTCGGATCAATGCAAGCTAAACAAACCTATTCTGATGTTGTTGGAACATTTTTCAAAAAGCTATTATTGCAAGGACATTCTCTTTTGTTTTGCACAGTGGTATTCGGTTATGAATATCCAGCACCTCAGTCGACGAGGCAAGGGCCGAGATCCCTTCACCGGGAGTGACCCCTTGGACAGAAGTTTGCGTCAGGGTAATAACTTCACTATAACCGATTGCCTTTTGCTTTGCATCGTGGTATTCAGTTAGAATATCCTGCACCTCATTCTACGGGGATAGAGCCGAGATCCCTTCACCGGGAGTGACCTCTTGAGCAAAGGTTTTCGTCACTATATTTTTTATAAAAAGCTATCCGGTTCCTTCAACGATATCAAGTTCATTACGTTAAAGGTTTTTCGCCAAAAACCATTCGTAGCCCTCCATCATTTCATAAAGGTAGCACCTAGTATTCATTCTATATATGTTGGCTGTAGGGTTCCTAGGCACTCTAGTGAGGTCTCACAAGGCATCGAACATGCCAATTTCAAAAAATCTAGGTGCCGAGAGACCCGACTACGGATCGTTTGCTAGAAAACTAGGCGAAAAAGCTAACTAGTTAACACTTAACTAAGAGATACGGAAATATAACCTTTGTAGATCCGGTTCTCCACCTCCATAGCTCCGCAATGAAGTATCCTCGCTGTCCATAACAAGTCCTGGGCTCTAGCGTCGGCTTCGTCGGAGAAATGGCGAGCTAGGTCGTCGATGTCCATGCCGAAGATGATCTACGTCGAGGCATCGCTAAATAAAGCTCCGCCTTCACCAAGTCATGAAAACTTGTAAAGGAAACACACTCTACTACTTGGCAAGAGGTAGAGGATGAAGAAATAGGAAGTGGGTAGACTTTAGAATTGGATTTCTCACTCATTTCTATCAATCACCATTGATGGAGCTTGCTTTCTTCAAGTGAAGAAAGGAAGAAGAAGATGATATATCTTATGATAAGTTATTTTGGAATAAGAAATAATATGATACTTATCATAATATTAACCAAAGTTAGATGTAGAGAATAGACCATGGTAAGTTATGTTGGTTAGGGTCAAGCAAAAGACAAGAATGGTTAACTAAGTCAAAGCTTCATGAAAGTTCATGAACAAACAAAGAAAGCCACCATTATCCTCTTATGCCATTTATTTTATTTCCAAAAAGAATAAATGAAAATGATAAATAAATGAATAAGGAAAACCAAAACCCTAACCATTTAAATAACCATGGGTTAATTCTTTACACAAACCAAGTAAGTATGCATCATCAAACATGATACAATCTTGTGTACAAAAGTATATCACATATACAATGTGCACAATCCAAGTGAGAAAATCCAATTAAAGTGAACCAACACTAGTTAATACAAAGTAATATATCAAATATATAATTATGCATTAAATAATTAAATCAACACTTGATTCAATGATCCGGTCATGTCGCACACAACCGACTAGTATACAATGTATCGGCTTATCGAATCAACGCTCGAATCGATAACTAGGTTATATCGCATACAACCATTCGACACATTGATCGCGAGAATGAAATACGGTATCACATACACGCATTATTCTCGGTCCCGCACATATCTCATATGCGCTCCTATTTCGTTTCGCTTGAGCCAGGAAACCTCTGTGTAGGACTCTAAAGACTCGTCAATACGCCGGCAGCAGATGATGATCATATCAATCACCCACAAGCCGCAAGCGGTCTGCTAAACGTAACGGCCACCCGGGTATTGAGCGATCAGAAGATCGACGAGTATGCCCGCTCACACTCCAGTGAATCCAACCAGTAACACTACCGTACAGTCCGGTCTCGTCGTCTGATATGTCGCATATCTTGCCTAGGGGTGGTAAACGTCAGACCCCAATAGCTCGATAAGTCGTGTCGATATGAGGTCTATAACAGTTCGAGAAACTACTGGTAACACTTACCAGTAAATCTCAGCAACCCTGGCCAGGGATTTCCTGTTATAGCCAATCGAATACAGCGCAACATCAACTCCCTATACCGGGAGAGACGAATCCCCTCCTATCGCTCATTTCTTCCATGTGACTCGGGACTGTACCCAAAAACCACCGTTTTGCACGCCCTCTTGGACGTGGTAAGATGGAAATCAAATCACAGTGGGAACCACACAAGACTCTATGACGATCTCGGGTCAACAGACTACTCTGTACCAGTGTCACCAGAGAACTGCCATCTGACGTAAGGTATAATACCATCTGGGAGTTCTCGGCGAGTCCGTCCAGTGTACCCAATCTCTACTGAGCACCTGTATATCATCTCTGATGTCAAACACCGATGGATATGGGATCATCCATCGCCCATCTGTATGGGTCGAGAAGGTATACGCTAGTCTACTCTGGTATATCGATGCCCCGTCTCGATACACCCACGACTAGGGACTTTGAAGGATGTACTTATGGACTACCATGTCCCCACTAGTATGATCCACATCATAGTCCAGGTAGTCAAGTACATATCCTAAGGGCTTTACCAACATGTAATAGAGAGACAATCAGTGTACACGTTAAGGTAAAGATCAACCAGATAGCATACTATCATGTCGAGCAAGAAAGTCCTCCCTATATATGTCCCAGCATCCACTACAATATACATCCTATGTACAGTAATGGCCTATAGGGCATACATATAACTAACAATCTCCCACTTGCACTAGGGCCATCTGTAGCAGTGGTTGTAGTATCTCATACTCAACCATCCGATAAAAGTCTCTCTCTGGGAATAGGCCTTCGTGAGTGGATCCGCCGTGTTGTCCTCTGTTTCTGCTCTCCTAACCTCGATCACCCTGGAGATCAACCATCTCCATGATCAGGTGATACTGCCTTAGATTATGTCTGGATCACTGATGGGACCGGCGTTCCTTGGCATAAGCCACAACTCCATTGTCTCACAATGGTAGGAACGTAGTTCATCTCATGAACTAATATACACCCAAACATCCTCTTTGGTAGCATCATAAGTAGCGATGTATCCAGCCTTTATCGTCTAGTATGCCACGGTATCTAGCTTGGAACTCTTCCAACATACCGTCCCTTTACTGAGGGTAAAGACAATGCCTGCGACTGACATTCAGTCATCTTTATCACTCTGGAACACTTCCAGTGATCCTATATGGAGAATCATTGTGATAAGCGGAGATTGACCGAGCGTAGCATAGGAAACTCCTTTCTTATCAAGAGTATGTCATCCACGTACTCTACGAGGATCACCACCATACTCCCTACTACCATTTTGTTTATACAAGGTTCATCTACCATTTTGATGAAGTCAAACTCTTTGACTACTACATCAAAACAGACGTTCCAACTCTACGATGCCTGCTTTATCAAATAAAACATCTTGCACACGTTTCCGCTGCTCCCACTGTCTACGAGGACCTCTGGTTGTGTACTTATAGACACACTCTTCTAAAACATCATTTAGAAAAGCAGTCATGGCACCCAACCGCCAGATATCGTAGTCATGGTATGTAGCCGTGGCAAGTAGGATCTGGATGGACTTGAGCATAGCTCCTTAGAAAAGGTTTCATTATAATCCATGTATGGTCAATGATGCAAACCTTTAACAAGTCTAGCTTTGAAAGTCTCAACTTTTCCATGTACACCAAGTAATCTTCTCAAGATATACTTGCTCCTGATGGGGATTTAACCCTTCAGATATTGCAACTAAAGTCCATACTTTGTTGGTGTATAAGGATTCCATCTCAGATCGCTAAACATCCAGCCATTCTTACAGAGTCTCACTCCTGATGGCCAGCTCGAAGCTAGTTGGGTCATCATCTCATGATGCAATCCTCGCTCCCACTGTCATAGAGCAACCGAAGTATCTCTCAGGTGGGTGAGGAACCCTACTAGATCTGAGGTTCGTTGGAATCTACTGAATCCTTTGGTTCTGTCAAATCATCAGTTGCAGTTTGTATAGCTGGAACATTTCAAGTTGTACATAACTGACATTGTCTCGAGCTTGTCCGGATTTTTCTTTTCAGACATAGGCCGGACAACCCCAAATCTTAACTAGCTTAAAACATGGGCTCTTCCCTTTCCATATCACATATGAAATGGTAGGCTTTGATTTGATTCGAACCCTAGTTCAATAGGTATGCAGCTTCATAAGTGCATAACTCCCAAAAGGAAATAGGTAACTCAGTAGTACTCATCATAGAGCGCACCATATCGAATAGGGTGCAATTGCTCTGCCCCGATATACCATCGTGCTATGGTGTATACGGAGGAGTAATGCTGAGAGAGAATCTCATTCTCCTTTAGAATAGTCCAGGAATTCCATGCACAAGTATTCTCCTCCCTGATTTCATCACAGGACATAATACTTATACCCGTATTTTGGTTCTCTACTTCTAACTTATATTCTGTGAATATCTCAAAAGGTTCGGACTTGTGTTTCAACAGGAACATATGTCTGAATCTTGAGAGATTATCAGAGAATGTAATGAAGTACAAAGAACCGGTCTTAGTATGTGTAGACAGGGGACCTACATACATCATGTATCATCCCAAGAGTTCACTAACTCTTTCTCTGTTTCCAATAAACATAGCTATGGTCATCTTATCTTTGTGACATGACTGGCGAGTTTCACAAGATGTAAATTCAAACTGATTTAAATATGCATCTATATGTAACTCTAGCTAGTCGGGTCACATTGATCTGACCTAGTCTTCAATACCTCAAGAAGAATTCGTTCATTTCTGAACTCTTCCTCTTGTGTGTGTTCTGTATACTAAGAACTGTAGTTTGATTTAGAACATTAATGCTTTTAGATAACGTGCCTGAACCGATCAACTTTTGATATAGGAAATGTTCAAAACATTATCCAACATTACAAAATTTTATCGTTTCTTTACTAATAAAGAGACAGATATTTTTGTATATCAGGTTCGGTATCTAATAACATTCGTTCAGAATCAATGTATCGGTAATACAGGGTGACAGTGACCGACAGACTTGGCTGCAACACTTGCCCCGTTTTCTGCCTCATGAAACTTATCACCCGTTCTCAGTTTTTCTACCCTTTTGTAGCCCTATGTAACAGATTACATATCTGGGATCCTGATCCGGTATCATATACCCAGGATGCGGAGGATACTGAGAAACAGTTCTGTATAATGAACACACCCGAAGATGATGCATCAACATGCACACTCTTCGTTTGGGCGGCACGGGAAATCTGGTATTCCCCAATTTCCTGCTCTGTCTTATAACTATTATAAGTTGGAGCGGGACCAACGTTCCCCAGCTCAGTATAACAAGCGGGTTCGGTCAATAATCCGTATTATTATCTTGATTAAGGCGTGACATGGTCGGTACCAGGAGAGAGAGAGAAGAAAACACTCAGCGTGCGCTCTTGCAAGAATAGATTGGTTATTATTTTATCTAATCAGGATGGCTCCCACTGCTTTTTATCAAATCTTCCTTCAAACCCTAAAAGGAAAGACTAGCCGGGATTAATTACACACTACAAGTTCGCCAATCTTTCAGCCAGGCCAGTGTCGGTACTTTGAGGGAGGTCCCCCGTGCTTTCGCACGAATCTAATTAATGTAAACCTCGTTTTCCCAGAGGCGTAACCCCGTTGACACCTTTCTAGACACCTACTTGATCGGCTAATTGTAATGTATAAAACTCTCCCAGGAGTAACTCTTACTCACAGCGGGCATCGGGATCTAACTATCTCATAGAAGGTATGCATCTCATTGCAAATTTCAACACTTGAAATTCCCGATGATATTTTGCCCCTAGCGTCCTATGACCTTGACGCGGGCCAACAAACCATAGTCCGCTAGTCAAGTTCAACCCGTCATTTCCTGATTGAATTAAACCCATCCGCACGACCCTTGACACAGGCCAACAAAGTCGCACGACTACCCTAATCCAATCTGCATCATATGCATAAGCAGATAAATACTAGTTAGCTACCGCACACTACGCCTTGACGTAGGCCAACAAACGTAGCACGAATACTAAATAGGACTTATTTGAAATGACGAAGGGCTACGACAGGTTTTTCTGAAAACCTTTTGCGTAATGAACTTGATATCGTTGTAGGATCGAATGATTTTTAAAATGGAGTGTTTTTGAGGCTTTTCTAGTTTTGCTAAAGGAGTCACTCCCGGTGAAGGGATCGTCGGTCCTTTCCTCATCGAATGAGGTGCGGGATATATCATATATATCACTGTGCAAAGTAAAAACTCTTAAAGGAAATCAAAAGACAAACCGAGTGTGTAGCATCTGCCAGTTATTGCTAAAGGAGTCACTCCCGGTGAAGGGATCTCAGTCCTTTCCTTATCGAATAAGGTGCAGGATATATCGTATATACCGCTGTGCAAAGCAAGAACTGCTACCTGTTTTATTTTGAAATTCGATTCTACAACATCTTAGGTTTCTTTTATTTCATTAATCATATTAATGAAGTCCCATCTTTTAAGTACCTAAACATCACAGATAAATACGACGTACACTTATGCCATCCGCATTCGCCTCGATGTCCCCTCGTGCACCGTTAGGTTAGGTAACTAACGGCAGAGCGGGGCAGGGCTAGCGCGGGTGTAAAACATAGGTAACGTCTATATAATATATCATATATACTATATACTGTATCTATCACAGAACATCACATCACAGATATCGCAGTAGAAGAATCATATGAAATATTGGATATACTAGGACGTCCGTGTTTTCAATACGAGCCAGTATAAAACACGGATTCCACGGTCATGATGAATAGCCAAACCCACACCCCTAGACCCCTACGAGAGCGGCAAGCAACCCTACCAATTCTGGAGTTAGGAGACCCGGACTCGACTCCTCGAGTTGGTCTCCCACTGGACTCCAGAACCCGGTTACTTGTGCCCTCCTCCTTGGGTCTATCCTAGTGCGGAAAAGTAAATAATATACATCAACGGTGACAACTTCCGCAACCTGGAAGCGCCCCAATAAAAAGAATATTACATACAAGTTTTTACATGAATGAAAATGAAAAAAACACTCATCTCACATAAACCCCCCCCCCCCGGCTATTCAAACACGACGATCCAATATAACATATCCAGCAACACATAACATCACATGTCATCAACGTAAGTAAATATGCGCATCCCAATTGTCGTTGACATATAGCAACGAAACTGGCGATATCACATATTACACTTACGGTCACAGAAAAGAAAGTGTAAAACTACAACAGTTGGAATCCGCAACCACTTTAGACATCGCATGCCTAATCAAATGAAATACTTAGACATCGCATGCCTAACAATTATAAACCCCGCATTTTAGTCTCATTATCGAAAACTCTTTTCAATACCAAGTCGGGCAATTCAACAGGATTCCCGACATATTGATCGAATGCTCGTCGCAAACTTCAGTAGGCGGCCGCACCCCCGACGCCGTCGACGAAGTGCACCAAAGCGGAACACCGCTGCCGCGAGCACCCGAACGGATGCTTTCGGCTACGGGGTTCTCCTACAGTCACTTGGTCGGGGCTATGGAGTGAGGCTGTCTATTAAGTTTACCCGGCGAGTATCCGCGTACGCTACGTGATTGCGACGGACTTTTGATCACATCAAAATTCCGTGGCAACCGATCAAGTGAGACTAAACTGCTATGTTTATAACATTCATTCAGTTATCTCATAACTTCTTGTGAATTCCAATTATTGTATCACATTCCGAATAAACAGAAAATGTTAAACTTTCCGATCGAACATTCGAACACCCAAGTTTTCCCAATACAGCTCAACACATGAAATAAGTCTAACAACATTCAGTTCGTGCCTTAGTACCAACGGTCCAGCCGTAGAAAGGTCAAGCCAACGCCTCACATGTGGCACGCCGTACTGCCCCAAACCCGAAGGTTCAAAGGGCAATTCAAGACGGTCACATAATCGAGTTAAGGTTTGTTGTCTTCTAAAGGGTCCATCGAGTTACTTGCACCACTTAGAACGTCTTTAAACTACGGAAAAATCCAACACTTGGAAATTTCCCGACAGGGGAAAAATTGGGTATTTATATCCGGTCGAACTTTTTAACATATTGTAAAATTTATCCGGAAAGCCACACAGACAAAATTTGATAATCCGGTCGAACATTCGAATCCCCAAAACAACCCCAGAAAATTCAACTCTTGAATAATATTTAAAAATACCCAGGAAAACCATCAATATCAATTAGGAGTTACTGTGAAACATTGACTGAAGAATGAGTCCGTACGGCCGCGGATCCGCCGCACGAGCCAGGCTCGTGCCGCGGAACCGTGGCAGTTTAATAGAATTACGCACTCGTATTTCACAGTTACTCTTAAAATAACCTGCTGATATTTCTGCATATTTTTAATACTGAAAAATCCCTGTTTTTGAAAATTGGACAGAGAGCATGGGTGTGTTAGGATTTCGGGTTCGTTCGGAGTTCAAAATCCGTCTGGACTTCGCCTAAGGCTCTAGCTAGGCTCTGATACCACTGTAGGGTTCCTAGGCACTCTAGTGAGGTCTCACAAGGCATCGAACATGCCAATTTCAAAAAATCTAGGTGCCGAGAGACCCGACTACGGATCGTTTGCTAGAAAACTAGGCGAAAAAGCTAACTAGTTAACACTTAACTAAGAGATACGGAAATACAACCTTTGTAGATCCGGTTCTCCACCTCCATAGCTCCGCAATGAAGTCTTCTCGCTGTCCATAACAAGTCCCGGGCTCTAGCGTCGGCTTCGTCGGAGAAATGGCGAGCTAGGTCGTCGATGTCCTTGCCGAAGATGATCTACGTCGAGGCATCGCTAAATCAAGCTCCACCTTCACCAAGTCATGAAAACTTGTGAAGGAAACACACTCTACTACTTGGCAAGAGGTAGAGGATGAAGAAATAGGAAGTGGGTAGACTTTAGAATTGGATTTCTCACTCATTTCTATCAATCACCATTGATGGAGCTTGCTTTCTTCAAGTGAAGAAAGGAAGAAGAAGATGATATATCTTATGATAAGTTATTTTGGAATAAGAAATAATATGATACTTATCATAATATTAACCAAAGTTAGATGTAGAGAATAGACCATGGTAAGTTATGATGGTTAGGGTCAAGCAAAAGACAAGAATGGTTAACTAAGTCAAAGCTTCATGAAAGTTCATGAACAAACAAAGAAAGCCACCATTATCCTCTTATGCCATTTATTTTATTTCCAAAAAGAATAAATGAAAAATATAAATAAATGAATAAGGAAAACCAAAACCCTAACCATTTAAATAACCATGGTTTAATTCTTTACACAAACCAAGTAAGTATGCATCATCAAACATGATACAATCTTGTGTACAAAAGTATATCACATATACAATGTGCACAATCCAAGTGAGAAAATCCAATTAAAGTGAACCAACACTTGTTAATACAAAGTAATATATCAAATATATAATTATGCATTAAATCATTAAATCAACACTTGATTCAATGATCCGGTCATGTCGCACACAACCGACTAGTATACAATGTATCGGCTTATCGAATCAACGCTTGAATCGATAACTAGGTTATATCGCATACAACCATTCGACACATTGATCGCGAGAATGAAATACGGTATCACATACACGCATTATTCTCGGTCCTGCACATATCTCATATGCGCTCCAATTTCGTTTCGCTTGAGCCAGGAAACCTCTGTGTAGGACTCTAAAGACTCGTCAATACGCCGGCAGTAGATGATGATCATATCAATCACCCACAAGCCGCAAGCGGTCTGCTAAACGTAACGGCCACCCGGGTATTGAGCGATCAGAAGATCGACGAGCAAGCCCGCTCACACTCCAGTGAATCCAACCAGTAACACTACCGTACAGTCCGGTCTCGTCGTCTGATATGTCGCATATTTTGCCTAGGGGTGGTAAACGTCAGACCCCAATAGCTCGATAAGTCGTGTCGATATGAGGTCTATAACAGTTCGAGAAACTACTGGTAATACTTACCAGTAAATCTCAGCAACCCTGGCCAGGGATTTCCTGTTATAGCCAATCGAACACAGCGCAACATCAACTCCCTATACCGGGAGAGACGAATCCCCTCCTATCGCTCATTGCTTCCATGTGACTCGGGACTGTACCCAAAAACCACCTTTTTGCACGCCCTCTTGGACGTGGTAAGATGGAAATCAAAGCACAGTGGGAACCACACAAGACTCTATGACGATCTCGGGTCAACAGACTACTCTGTACCAGTGTCACCAGAGAACTGCCATCTGACGTAAGGTATAATACCATCTGGGAGTTCTCGGCGAGTCCGTCCAGTGTACCCAGTCTCTACTGAGCACCCGTATATCATCTCTGATGTCAAACACCGATGGATATGGGATCATCCATCGCCCATCTGTATGGGTCGAGAAGGTATACGCTAGTCTACTCTGGTATATCGATGCCCCGTCTCGATACACCCACGACTAGGGACTTTAAAGGATGTACTTATGGACTACCATGTCCCCACTAGTATGATCCGCATCATAGTCCAGGTAGTCAAGTACACATCCTAAGGGCTTTACCAATATGTAATAGAGAGACAATCAGTGTACACGTTAAGGTAAAGATCAACCAGATAGCATACTATCATGTCGAGCAAGAAAGTCCTCCCTATATATGTCCCAGCATCCACTACAATATACATCCTATGTACAGTAATGGCCTCTAGGGCATACATATAACTAACATTGGCCTACATCAAGGCATAGGGTATGGTAGTTATTTGTTACTTTTCTGTTTCATAGATAGATGCGTTAGTTTGGGACAGTCGTACTTCTATTTTGGCCTACGTCAAGGGTATGTACGGGTAGGTTCAAATTAACCTAGATAATGACGGGTAGAACTTGACATGTGACTTATGATATGTTGGCCTACGTCAAGGTCATAAGTGCATGGGGTAAAAATCACATAGGGAGTTTCTAAAGAAACTGAAACTTGCCAGGCATGCGCATACCTTCTGGAGTGTGATAACGTGAGTGGATTCCGTCATGTTATCATGCGATGATAGTTGGATCCCGATTCCCACTGATGAGTTGGTTTACTCCTCGGGTGATCCCGACTAATTCTTCTTTCAGGTTTGGAGGAGAATTTGAGGTTACAGTGGGAGGTTTCCTGATTAGATAAAGTGATAACCATTCTGATCTAGGTTAGAGTGCACGCTGAGTGTTTCTTTTCTCTCTATCTTTTGCAGCGACCATGACCCGACCCTTGACTATGAATCAGTGACCATGTTGACCGAACCTTCTTAAAACAATGGCTTTTGGATTGTCAGAGTTGCATACCTCATTGCTACTCCTACTTTTACCCTTTTCTCCAGAACACCCCGTATTACTACGAACGTCCACTTCCATTGGATAAAACCATCGTATGGTTATATACGAACTCGAAGGAACTTGTTCCAGATTCGAAGATGGTTTCCGGTTCTGGAGAAAACGAATAGGACTATTCAGTTGTCTTTTCCTTTTACCTTCTCTCAAGTTGCGAGTGCTCCTTGGATTAGGGGATAGTACACCTGTTACGCTTATTGGATAGTCTTCTTCCAAACCTTAGGTTGGTGCCGAACGGTAGGGAATGAAGAAAACCAACTAGCCTAACGATGGTGTACAGAAGGTATTAAGTTAAGACAAATAAAGGGATTAGTAAGAGGGCAAAGTAAACTGCGACTGCTATTCACGACCAAACCAAATATTTCATCGCCACTCCTACTTCACCTTTGTAATTCTCCAGGACACTCCGTATCACTACGAAGATCCACAGTTTATTGGATACTCCATCGTATGGTTATATACGAACTCGAAGGAACTTGTTCCAGTTCGGGGATGGATTCTGGTTCAGGAGAAATAAGAATAAGGTTTTATTCAGTTGTCTTTTGTCTTTACCTTCTCTCGGGTTGCCAGTGCTCCTAGGATTAGGACAGTACACCCATTATGCTTATTGGATAGTCTTCTTCCAAACCATAGGCTGGTGCCGAACGGTAGGGAAGGAAGAAAACCATTTGGCCTAAAAGGGGTGTACAGAAGGTAACGACTAAAGACATATAAAGGGATTTGGAGAGATGTCAAAGAAATATATGGTTACAGTTGTGAATCTGATAATGGAAGAGGCATTACTAGGAATACCCGGATACCCCTACGGAACATTTTCATGTTTCAGTTTCACTGTGTATTGTTAATAAAAAACCGATTTCCCAATTAGACACTTGCTCTAGGGTATGTATTTACCAGGTATGATTCTCACATCTGTATGGTTTTACAGATGATGAGTGGCAGTAAGTTATTGGGAATTAGATGATTATCCTCATTATATCGGGATTCGTTGTAATTGGTGATATTTGAGGAAATCGCCTAGGTTGTTTGCCGGACGGCAAATATTTGGTTTTGAATATCCGTTGTAATGCACCAATTTCAAATTGATATATCTGTTCGTTTATTTTTTATAAAGTGAGATATAACTCTTTAAAATTATGACCATGACATTTACCTATATCAGTGGATGGTTACGTAAGGAGCATTAAAACAGCGGTGTAATTCTTCTTAACCATAAGTACAGTTTTCAACCTACGACACATGGGGAATGAGTTATTGGACTCAGGGGACTTATACAAAGTATTGTATGTTGTCCAGTGTCCATTAGGACAAGAGGGGTTGGTACTCGTACTATATTCTGTTTACTTGTGACTTCTCTAGTTCTTAGACATGTGTTTCGTAGAAATGCAAGGTCCAAGTTTTGAGAAGTTATAGGTATAAGAATAAAGTAGAGAACCGGGTGTTGCAAGTATCAAGATTCTTCAAGGTGATCGAAGATGTAGATACTTGTGTATGGTATTCAGTTAATAGTAATGATTAAGAGAACTTGCTTCTTTTTCAGGTTACTCATATCTGGATGCATTCCTAAGTCGAGTAACGCTGATCAGCCTCTCTCCATTTAGTTGACATGCACTGGAGACAGATGCATGATTTGAATCTGGTTCCAATTAAATCAGTGTCTCTTTTTCTATATTGGATATAGAATAGTTCATATCTTAACATTGTTAAGGTACGGGGAGTTATCCAGCTTATGCTTAAAACCAGACTCTGGATAACTCAAGGCATGTTTCTGTAATGACTATTTGTGGGTTGACCCAGGCTATGACGAGGGTTGACTTTCTACCATCTGGAAGATCAATTGTGATATTGTTCTTGACTCGCCACAGTTTTAATAAAAATGGATTTTTTCAGAAAACAGTAGTAGGAGCATGGTAGAACTGGAAGTGATTCCAGAACCGCAAACGATTACTGAAAATTTGATAAGAACCTAAAGATTCAATCTGGTTTGACATTCCATTAGGCCACTCCGCAGATATGGTGGTTAATCTCAAGCACCCGAGAGGTACTTCGGTAGCCTCAAGGACGGTGGCAGGGAGGTTCTTGTTTACCCAGACTTGCCATTGCTGTTGTTCCAGACTGTGAGACCCGGCAGGAGGATAAGTATAGCGTCATTCTGAACTAGCTTTAAAAGTGTACGTGTATACGATTCTGCCAGAGGGTTTTCGTAGTCAGTGGGAGCAGCAGAAGCATTGGTGGACAAGTAGCTTATGTCTATCTATGGACTAAAGCAGATATAGCGGAGACAGATCATCTATTTCTGATGTGACAGTCATAGGTTTGACTTCATCAGAATAAGGGATAGATCTGTTAAGAAGGTAGTACGGTGTGATGTCCTGGTATTTGGATGACATACACAGAGTATGAAGTAATATTCCTATATTACGGTCGGTTATACTTTGGTTGTCACACAGTGGTTTCTCCACATAGGGCTTGGATATTATATCAGACATTCTGGTTACTAGATCTATGGTTTTAAATCTAGATTTGTGTGTTGGGGCAAAAATTTACACCCCGGTTGACCAAGTCAAAATCAAAGTCAACCCCAAGCCAAGTGGGCCCAAGCCCAGATCCAGTAGGCCCATGCCCGGGTCGAGCCCGAACATGAAGCGGGCGGCCTCCCCCCACACCAAGATAAAAATTTTGTAATAAACAATTTTGTTGTATTTCTTTTATTTTATTTTATGGATAAATGTAAGGAAAATAGGCATAAAGCCAAATTTTTGTAAAGCCCATGGCTTATGTCCAAAAAGAAATGGCACATGAGCCATGAGGTGGGCAAAATGCCATTTTTGTGAAGCCCAAGGGGCTATGTGTAAAGTGTATGGCCTATAAAGGCAAAGATAATGAAATATCTCAACAACTTTTTCTCTCTCCAAAATTTTTCTAGATCTGAGATCTCTTCCTCCTTCCTCAAGGTCCTAAAACCTTCATTTTCCTTTTGAATTAAATCTAGAGTTTAACTCTTCCTTTCCTCAAAATAAGTAGATTTCCACCACAAAACCTACGAAGGGGAGCTCGGATCTCCAATCAGATCTCGAAAAGGGGAGGCTTTTAAGGCTCATCCCCTTTTCTTTAAGATCCTGCCGGTCAAGAGCAAGAAAAAGGAGACCAATCTCCAAAAATCTAACTTTAGACAGACCCAAGGCTCAAAAGAAGAGCAATAAATACCCAGGAGCTTAACTCCTTTCTAAAGTTGCTGGAGTTTAACTCCATAAATTAATTTCTGTTGGAGTTTAACTCCATAAATTTGTTTCTGTTAGGAGTTCAACTCCAAAAATTCCCTTGGGAGTTCAACTTCACAGCCTAGGGGCTAGGCTTCCCTTTCCGCAGGTTTTTCCCGCGGTCACGTGTGCCCACGTGACCCCAGGGCGCCAAGGTGCCCATCGGTCACGTGTGCGCACATGACCTCGGGGCGCCAAGGCGCCCATCGGTCACGTGTGCCCACGTGACCCCGGGGGGCGCCAAGGCGCCCATCGGTCACGTGTGCGCACGTGACCCCCGGGGCGTCAAGGTCCCCTTCGGTCACGTGTGCCCACGTGACCCTGGGGGAGGGCGCCAAAGTGCCCATTGGTCACGTGCGCGCACGTGACCTCGGGCATTAAGGTGCCTACCTGCCGTGCGAGCGTCCTTTAGACGCCATTTTGTTTTCTTTTCCCCCTCGTTTTACGTGCACTCCCCAACAAAATCCCTTCTGGAGTTTAAACCCTTTTTTTAAAAAAAAAATATTCTTTGGAGTTTAACTCCACAATAAAGTTCTATTTTAGGAGTTTAACTCCGCATAAAATTCTTTTAGGAGTTTAACTCCATTTAAAATTCTTTGGAGTTTAACTCCACAATAAAATTCCTTTTGAAATTAAACTCCACTTTTAAAAAAAGGGGGGGAAGGAAAACATACACAGACTCCACGACCCCCGTAAAAACTCTGCGGGGCCCCAATATTTCCAAAACCCCTTCAAAACACGATACTGCACATTGAGTTCGCATGACCAGTTTAACCCGTTAATCGGAGGTTCCTTCGCTCCAAATGTGAGGGGTAATTAACGGCAGCTTAGTCCGTGCTTGCCGGAGATTCGGATCCCCACAATCAATAACCCAGCCTACCCTAGGCGGGGGGAATCTGTAATGCGCCTGACAAGCGTGCGCGTATTCCCATCTCAATAGGGTGACGAAAAACACCCTACATTGGGTAGCTTCCCAATCTGGGTACTTAGACAGAATTCTAAAGGTGTTTTAGAATGGACGACTCCTGGCATGGTAGTATACCTACAGGTAATGGAGTCACCCTCTCTAAAGGTGTCTTATAGACTAAAGGCGAGAGGGATGTGCATGATCGGCAAATCACTTGCTTAGGCAATTGAGTTGATCATGAAATGTCAAGTACCACACCAGATATTGTTTTTGCACTAGATGCAATAAGTTGATATTGATCCAATCCTGGAGAAGCATTCAGAAGCAGTTTTAGAACATAAGTGGATGTTCTAGGGATATGATAGCGACAGCCTCATTCGGGAGACAGTTATCATTCCAGGCTTCCAAGGTGACCTGGAAGACAGAGTAACTGTGAGAGCTATAGTTTTCCCTCTAACGAGGGGCAGTATTTTGGATAGGTGGTCCAAGAGGATACTGAGGGAGGCATGGCGCAGGATACTGATTAAGTTCAGTTGATGATACAGTCTAAGAAGTTTGGATTTAGAGTTCATTTATGAGTTAGGTCCCATCAGATATCCAAACATATTCTAAGACAGGTATTACTTGTTGGATATATGTATGCCCTAGAGGTCATTATGAGATAGTGTATGTACTGATGTGTATATATATATATATATATATATATATATATATATATATATTCAGAGGACAGTCTTGCTCGACATGATAGTATGCTATCTGATTTTACTTTATCATATGTTCACTTGATCATATTTATACTCATTTAGTGCATGTTGATAAAGCCCTAAGGATATTGGCTTGACTACTGGGATTATGATGCGGATCATACTAGTGGGAAGTCTGTAGTTTATAAGCATATCCTTGAAATGTTCCTAGTCGTAGGTATATCGAGATAGGGTATCGATATTCTAGTTTAGACTAGCGTATACCATTCTTGTTCCATATGATGGGCGATGGATGATCCCATATCCGTCTGGTGTATTGACACCGAAGATAGTATATGGGTGCTCAGTGAGACTGGGTACACTGAACGGACTCACCGAGAACTCCTATATGGAATTATATCATACGTCGGATAGCAGTTCTCAGGTGACACTGGTATAGGTTAGTCTTTAGACCCGAGATTGTCATAGAGTCTTGTGTGTCCTCCCACTGTACTTTGATCTCCACCCTACTGCGGCTCTACTGAGTCGTACAAACAGGTGGATTTTGGGTATAGTCTCGAGGCATATGGAGGCAGTGAGCGATAGGAGGGGTTTCGTCTCTCCCGGTATTGGGGGTTGATGCTGTGCTGTGCACAATTGGCTATAACGGGAAGTCCCTGGCCAGGGCCGCTGAGATATTACTGATAAGTGTTATCAGTAAGTTTCTTGATCTGTTATAGACCATATACCGGCATGACTTATTGAGTTATTGGGGTCGATGATTCCATCCTTAGACTCGATATGCAGCATATCTGACGAAGAGACCGGACTTTACGGTAAGTGTTGCCGGATGGATTGACAGGAGTTTTGACAGGTTCGCTTGTTCTTATTCTGATCGCTCAATACCCGGGTGGTGATTTGTCTCAAAAACTATCTATTAACCGCAATCAAGAACGGCGTCGCTTGGTAGCTAGCCGGTGAGTACGGGTCGGTCCGCAGGGATGTTGGGAATTTCCTAGTCGCTCAAACGAGTTAATTCCGAATGTGGTCGGATTGATTATTAAATCTAAAAACTAAATCTATCTATATCTAAGTCTTGCTAGGGTTAGGTTTAGGTTAAGTTTGGAAAGTCAATAAATCTCTCCGCTTTCTATACACATATGAAGATCTAATTAGGTGTTATGGTAATTATTAATAAAAGGGATTAGAACCATTTGGGAAGATGTTTCTTCCTCTAGGTTCTTGTCCTTCCTTTAGAAATCCTTACCCTAACCTCCATGGAAAACCATCACAACCAGGCCTTTATACTACGGTATCACCGCTACCTCATGGGATAGGGTGCCGTAGGGAGCGGTATGTGCATGTATGCATAGAGTCCTATGAAAATATATGACGGGCAAGAAAGGGGATGAGAGATCTTCGTCTCTCAAACCTTCCCTAGATCTAATCCTAACAAGCGAGGAGACTACTCACTCATTAGGGAATTAAAATACATTTATCTAGGGCATAGAATAAAAGATTAACTAGGGCAAGGAATTAAATTTATCTAGGGCAAGAATAGAAAATTTACCTAGGGCAGAAAATAAAGAACTTACAAAAAAATGATGCTCTCCAAAAGAATGCTGAAATTTATTAATAAAGGGAGGCATGAAAAGAATACAATGATTTGGGCTTCTATTTATAGGAGATAGAAACCCTAGGTTACAATTGATTCGCATGTCTACATTTACCAAAATATCCTTAGGAAGACCTAGTCAAAGTAGACTTCCAAGCTTTGGTAAAATTTTATGTCTGGAAATTTTGGAACTGATTCAGGGCTTCTTGGGCTTTTTATTTCTTTGGATCTTTATTCAATTTAGCTTCTCTATTTCTTCCAGATTCCAGTGAACAATTGCAGTGGACTTTTAACCGTTTGCTTTGTAATCTTGGACCTTACATTGCCTTGTACTGATCTTTTGTGTAGGCTTGATTAAGATCCTTCTATTTGTTGGTCAAAAGTACATTTTTTGTGTCGTCTTTTGTCTTTTTCACTGTTTTCGCTCCAAGAACCTCTAACCTGTAATATGTAGCAGACATGCGTCAAAAGCATCTGTTTATTTATAAAAAGAATAAGAATGGGGAATATAATAATACAATATTATGGTGTGAACAAATACCCCCAAACTTATCTTTTGCTCGTCCTCGAGCAAACTTATTTTTTTATTCTCGATAAAAATCTAACCTAGCTGCACTTTCGCAGGGAAACGCGATTGCACTGAGCTCGTGCAACAAGCCGTTAAACCTCTAGGTGTCCCTAGTAGGAGGAGTGTTGTCTCCTGAGGGTTTTTCAGCGGATACTACCCACAAAATCCTATCAACTCGGCCCATTGACTTTTGTTCTCCAATTAAGTTTTCCAACAAGGAATTCTATTATCTTATACTTGTAAATTATCCACCCACATTCTTCACACTTCCTTATTATTTAACTTAAGATTATATATGTTCTGTAGACTTACATAGCTTTCGGCATTTCTTAAGTTTTCCTTCTTGGGTTCCATCTCCACTTAGGAATTTCTATCAACTCTACTAAAGATACAAGTTCTATTCTTCATTTCTTTCTCTCATCTAAACTCCAATCACATATCCCCACGTGTGTGTAAATATCACCCCTACACTTGGAAATTCAAATCAAGCAATCGTACTCTTGTCCATTGTCCAAAGCACTTATTAATTGTTGAATTTCGCTTACACATCCTTCATGCGACCGTTAATACTTCTTGAGGTACCAACAACCGATTACAAGATGTGTTAGCACTTTAAAGCGTACTTCCTAGTCTTGTAACACCCAAGGCTTTAGCAGTGACTCCCAAACTAGTTGGTCTAAGGCACTAGGTGATGAAGCACCCTCGCTAAATATTTTTTTAGTTTTTAGCCTTAAGTAATCACAAAAACCAGTGTCCATTTTTTTTCTTTATTCACTTTTTTTTCTTTTATTTTCATTGTACTAAGAACTTTAGACAAGAGCATTTCAAGGTCTCCTCTACTATTCCAAGTTTTAAGATGCGTGATAGTGCAAATTGTTGGGTATACATTTTCAGAGTCTAGACTTAAGCTAGGAACTATTTTTCAAACTTATACTCTAATAAGAACATCAATACTTTTCCTTTGTTTCGACCTAGCCCAAAAAGTTAACTCAAAATTTCCCTATTTCTAAATAAACTACAGAGATATATACTTTCTACCGTTAAACTTTAAGGAAGGTTATATTTAGGCTTTTTAATTTACTATGTTTAAGATCTAGTTGTTCCTAACCAGTTGACCTATTTGTCAAACTCAAGTGAACTAGCCAAAATTGAATACAATAATTTTTATAATTTTTGAAATTTTTCAATTTTTATGGGTTTTCAAATAAGTATGCAAATGCAAAAATATGTACAAATGAATGCGAAGGAAGAAGACGTACCGAGCATACCCCCAAACTTAAATTTGACAGTGTCCTCACTGTCATTCTGAACCAAGAGGGTCAAAATACCGGCACTCCCCTGTTTATTTATTTATAATTTTTTTATTTTTTTATTTTTTGTTTTGAATTTTGTTTTTTAATTTTTTTTTATAGAAAAAGAAAACATAAAATATATATACATATATACAAAGGTTCCCCCCAAACTTAAGCTTGTCCTTACACAAGCCAAAGGTTAACACCAACCATTCAAAAATCTTATCGTGGTAATGGTCAAGTTGGTGAAAGAATGGAGTAGAAAGAAAAGAAATAAGAAACACACGAGACCGTGTAGGAAGAAGGGTAGAATATGGTCTCGGTGGGGGAGAAGAATGGCGGAAAAGAGAAAGAAGTAGAGTACGATCTTGAGGGTGTAAATCGAGTGAATAAATTAGCACAATTTGTGATGACCGATGTGTTAAAAGTGATTGTGCTAACGTATCGACCCGTCGAGAAATGGGGTCAAATCCCTCAAGATTCGCAAGAAAACATGGGTACACCGAACTTGGTATAGGAGATGAAAGCGTAACGGTCACTTGCACGGTCGGAACAATAGGAAGGATGGAAGGAAGTGAGTGAGGAAGGGTATTAGTTAAGGATTTAGGATGGTGTATTGGAAAATTCGACACATCAAACGAAAATGGTTCAACCTCAATATTATCCTCAGTACTATCCTCATAATTCTCCTTAATATTTTCCTCAACAATTTGCTTATCCATGCCAATATCATCAAAATCAAGACGCATATGAGATTCGGGAGAAACATTTAATAACTCGGGATGATGATTTGAACATAAAATTTCAATTAAATCGACAGGTTCATCATCCAAAATATTCCCGGCGTCTATATCCTCAATCAAGTGAAAATCAATTTTTTCTGACAACTCATCAAAAGCATGGATATTTATCGATTTAAGTTCTAGATGGGATGTGTAAAGGTCGAAAGGATTAGGTGTGGTTTCACTCGAAAGGGGTTCTTCACAATTTGGCAAATCAAACACTACAAAATCACACAACTCGTTTTTATTTTGAACTTGTGAATCATTTAGGACATTCGATGGAAAACTGGAGATGTGGGCTTCAATTGGGTAAGGGTAGGTTTGATTTGGTAATCCTCTCTCATTCTTACTCTGTCCAACCGCCTCCTCATACATTGAAAAAATTTGGAGCTAGCGGAAAACTAGCTACTGGTTCAGCAGGTTGCATAAGGGCGGCCACGGACGCTTCCATATTCCTAACCATTTTGTTTGTTGCTGCGATATACGCCTCCAACGCCTCTTCCAAACTAGACTTTGGTGGTAAGGGGGTTTCGGCAAAAGATTCGAAATTGTTTGGATATGTGAAACTCCCAAAAGGCTGTGTAGAAACAGTGTCTAGTGAAGGTGGGAAGGTCAGGTAGGACTGGTAGAAAGTGGGTGGTTGGACAGGGGTAGGGTCAACATATGGATAAAAAGGTGAATAGTCGTGCAGATCCCTAGAACTAGATGAGTGGAGAGGGGTGAAAGATTGGCTGCGAGATTGAGCAATATGCTCGGCAATAGACATCGGCTTAGGAGTGACAGAAGGACTTGAAAAAGTGGTATCAACATATGGAGGTGGTAAAGATTGACTTGGTTGACACAAAGTGGGTTGAAAAGTCGAATTGTTTCTCCTAGACGCCTCTATTTGATCTTTCAAAGATATTTTAGGCATGAAAGGATCGTCTTTAAATTGACCGAACAAATTGCCGAACGACGCAAAATTAGGTTCGGGATACCAAAGTTCGGCAAGTGATTTATTATGTGGAGGTACCCATGATAGAAGAAAGAGAGGATGAAGAAGGTAGGTGCTGCAAGGATTTCTCAGCGACAAAAGTTGCAAGTCTTTTTATAAAAAAAAAATTCCTCTTATTTTTCTTTTTTATTTGTTTTGCAAAAATTTTCGATAAGGGGCTAAGACACAAATGCAAATAACCAGAAATGCACAATCAGTCCTAGATCTAGGGTCACCTAGGTCAGCTAGACAGCTTCTAACTGTTCCAAAGGGCTAGAAATAGGACCTCAAACCGCCTCTTCACCGCCAATTGCGGCCAGATAAGTGCCAGGTAAGTGGGAGGCTCCACGCTACAAGTAGCGGTCCTAATTAAGTAACCACTTGCCTTAGACACACTTGCCTAGACACCGCAAAGTCAGGTTAGGATAAACGGTCGATGCTTATAACTAGTCCTCTGTCCTATTGAGCTCGAAGTCTTTAGGGCTGAGTCTAGTATTTTTTAATTAAATATTGGTCAATGCAAATGCTTTATGTGATTTCTGGGGTCTGGGAAGAGTAATGAAATCCCCACCCAATCTGAATTGGTCAAAAGCCCCTTAAAATCCGATTAAAGATATGCAAAACAGTAAATCACTTGCAATCAAATCTTTTTTGTGAATTTCAAGGTTTGCAAGTTTTCTAATTAAAATTTTCCTTTTTTGTCTTGCTCTTTATTTGGAAAGATATTTTTAGCAAAAAGATTAAGGATATGCAAATCAGAAAAGATCACTTGCAATCAATTATTATTTTAGGAATAGCGCAACAAATCCTGCATAAGATTTCTTGTCCTTCCTTTCTTAATCTTTACCCTAACCTCCATGGAAAACCTTAAAATCCGAGCCTTTATACTACGATATTACCGCTACCTCGAGGGATAGGGTGCCGTAGGGAGCGGAATAAGAAGGTATGCATGGAGTCTTATAAAAATATATGACGGGCAAGAAAGGGGATGAGAGATCTTCGTCTCTCAAACCTTCCCCAGATCTAACCCTAACAAGCGAGGAGACTACTCACTCATTAGGGAATTGAAATACATTTATCTAGGGCAGAGAATAAAAATTATCTAGGGCAAGAATTGAAATCTAAACTAGAGCAAGGAATTAAATCTACTTACAGATGCATCTCTCCAATCATCAACGCAGGGTTGTCAGATCTGAATTCATGAATTGAAAAGAAACACCGATGCTCTCCATAAAGAATTCTCAATTTATTATTAAAAGGAGGCATAAGAAATTACAATGAGTAGAGTTCCTATTTATAGAGAATAGGAAACCTTAGGTTACAATTGATTTGCATGTCTACATTTACCAAAATATCCTTAGGAAGACCTAGTCAAAGTAGACTTCAAGCTTTGGTAAAATTTTATGTCTCTGTCTCTTTAAAAGAAAGTATTGGGCCTTGGATCTTTGGGCTTCCTTATTATTTGGTTCTTTATTAAAATAGCTTCTATGTTTCTTCCAGATCTCCAGTGAATAATTGCGGTGGACTTTTAATCGTTCGCTTTGTAATCTTGGACCTTGCATTCCCTTGTACTTTGTGAATTTTATCTTCGATGTCGGCTTGATCAAGAGTCTTATGTTTGTTGGTCAAAGTCCACTGTTGCATCGTCTTTTCATTGTTTTCACTGTTTTCGCTTCAAGAACCTGTAACCTGTAACATGTAGCAGACATGCATCAAAAACACCTGTTTATTTGTAAAAAGAATAAGAATGGGGAATATAATAATGCAATATTACGGTGTGAACAAATACCCCCAAACTTATCTTTTGCTCGTCCTCGAGCAAAGTTATTTTTTATTCTCGATAAAAATCTAACCTAGCCGCACTTTCGCAGGGAAACGCGATTGCACTGAGCTCGTGCAACAAGCCGTTAAACCTCCAGGTGTCCCTAGTAGGAGGAATGTTGTCTCCTGTGGGTTTTCAGCGGATACTACCCACAAAATCCTATCAATTCGGCTTTTCGACTTTTGTTTTCCAATTAGGTTTTCTAACAAGGAAATCTATTATTGTCAACCCGTAAATTATCCACCCATATTCTTCACACTTCCTCATCATCTAACTTAAGATTGTATTTGTTTTATAGACTTACTTAGCTTTCGGCATTTCTTAAGTTTTCCTTCTAGGGTTCCATCTCCACTTAGGAATTTTTATCAACTCTACTAAAGATACAAGTTCTATTCTTCATTCCTTTCTCTCATCTAAACTTTAATCACATATCCACACGTGTGTGTAAATATCACCCCTACACTTGGAAATTCAAATCAAGCAATCGTACTCTTGTCCATTGTCCAAAGCACTTATTAATTGTTGAATTTCGCTTACACATCCTTCATGCGACCGTTAATACTTCTTGAGGTACCAACAACCGATTACAAGATATGTTTGCACTTTAAAGCGTAATTTCTAGTCTTGCAATACCCAAGGCTTTTAGCAGTGACTCCCAAACCAGTTGGTCTAAGGTACTAGGTGATGAAGCACCCTCGCTAAATATTTTTCTATTTTTACAGCCTTAAGTAATCACAAAAACCAGTGTTCATTTTTTTCTCTTTATTCACTTTTTTCTTTTATTTTCATTGTACTAAGAACTTTAGACAAGAGCATTTCAAGGTCTCCTCTACTATTCCAAGTTTCAAGGTGTGTGATTGTGCAAATTGTAGGGTATACATTTTCAGAATCTAGACTTAAGCTAGGAATTATTTTTCAAACTTATACTTTAATAAAAACATCAATACTTTTCCTTTGTTTCGACTTAGCCCAAAAAGTGAACTCAAAATTTGCCTATTTCTAAATAAACTACAAAGCCATATACTTTCTACCGTTAAACTTTAAGGAAGGTTATTTTTAGGGTTTTTAATTTACTAAATCTAAGATCTAGTTGTTCCTAGCCAGCTAACCTATTTGTCAAACTCAAGTCAAATATAGCCAAAAATTGAATACATTGATTTTTATTATTTTTGGTCTTTTTCAAATTTTTATGGGTTTTCAAATAAGTATGCAAATGCAAAAATATACATATGAATGCGAAGGAAGAAGACGTACCGAGCATACCCCCAAACTTAAACCTGACAGTGTCCTCACTGTCATGTTACACCAAGAGGGTGAAAATGCCGGCACTCCCCTGTTTATTTATTTATAATAAATTTTTTTATAGTTTTGAAATTTTTTTTGTTCTTTTTTTTATAGAAAAAGAAAACAAAAAATATATATACATATATACAAAGGTTTCCCCCAAACTTAAGATTGGCCTTACACAAGCCAAAGGTTAACACCAACCATTCAAAAATCTTATCGTGGTAATGGTCGAGTTAGTGAAAGAAGGGAGTAGAAAGAAAAGAAATGAGAAACACACGAGACCGTGTGGAGGTAGAAACGGGATACGGTCTCGGTGGGGGAGAAGAATGGCGGAAAAGAGAAAGAAGTAGAGTACGATCTTGAGGGTGTAAATCGAGAGGATAAATTAGCACAATATGTGATGACCGATGTGTTAAAAGCGATTGTGCTAACTTATCAACCCGTCGAGAAATTGTGTCAAATCCCTCAAGATTCGCAAGAAAACATGGGTATGCCGAACTTGGTATAGGAGATGAAAGCGTTACGGTCACTTGCACGGTCGGAACAATAGGAAGGACGGAAGGAAGTGAGTGAGGAAGGGTATCAGTTAAGGATTTAGGAGGGTGTATTGGAAAATTCGACACATCAAACGAAAATGGTTCAACCTCAATATTATCCTTACTACTCTCCTCAATATTATCCTCATAATTCTCCTCAATATTCAACTCATCCATGCTATTATCATCAAAATCAAGACGCATATAAGATTCGGGAGAAACATTTAATAACTCGGGATGATGATTTGAACATAAAATTTCAATTAAATCGACAGGTTCATCATCCAAAATATTCCCGGCGTCTATATCCTCAATCAAGTGAAAATCAATTTTCTTAGACACCTCATCAAAAGCATGGATATTTATCGATTTAGGTTCTAGATGGGAGGTGTAAAGATCGAAAGGATTAGGTGTGGTTTCACTCGAAAGGGGTTCTTCACAATTTGGCAAATCAAACACTACAAAGTTGCACAACTCGTTTTTATTTTGAACTTGTGAATCATTTAGGACATTCGATGGAAAACTGGAGTTGTGGGCTTCAATTAGGTAAGGGTAGGTTTGATTTGGAAATCCTCTCACATTCTCATTCTGTCCAACCGCCTCCTCATACATTGAAAAATTTGGGGCTAGCGTGAAACTAGCTACCGGTTCAGCAGGTTGCATATGGGCGGCTACGGACGCTTCCACATTCCTAACCATTTTGTTTGTTGCTGCGATATACGCCTCCAACGCCTCTTCCAAGCTAGACTTGGGTGGTAAGGGGGTTTCGGTAAAAGATTCGAAATCGTGTGGATATGCAAAACTCCCAACAGGCTGTGTAGAAACATTGTCTAGTGACGGTGGAAAAGTCGGGTAGGACTGGTAGGAAGTGGGTGATTGGACAGGGGTAGGATCAACATATGGATAAAAAGATGAATAGTCGTGCGGATCCCTAGAACTAGATGAGTGGAGAGGGGTGAAAGATCGGCTGCGAGATTGAGCAATATGCTCAGCAATGGACATCGGCTTAGGAGTGACAGAAGGACTTGAAAAAGTGGTATCAACATATGGAGGTTGTAAAGGTTGACTTGGTTGACACAAAGTGGGTTGAAAAGTCGAATTGTTTCTCCTAGATGACTCTATTTGATCTTTCAAAGATATTTTAGGCATGGAAGGATCGTCTTTAAATTGAACGAACAAATTGCCGAACGACGCAAAATTAGGTTCGGGATACCAAAGTTCGGTAAGTGATTTATTATGTGGGGTACCCATGATAGAAGAAAGAGAAGATGAAGAAGGTAGGTGGTGCAAGGATTTCTCAGCGACAAAAGTTGCAAGTCTTTTAAAAAAAAAATTCTTTCTCTCTTTATTTAGAACTGTTTGCAAAAAGATTTTCGAGAAAAAAGCTAAGACACACTTTCGATCAACCAAAAATGCACAATCCGGCCTAGATCTAGGGTCACCTATGTCAGCTAGACAGCTCCTAACTGTTCTAAAGGGCTAGAAATAGGACCTCAAACCGCCTCTTCACTGCCAATTGCGGCCAGGTAAGTGGGAGGCTCCCCGCTACAAATAGCGGTCCTAATTAAGTAACCACTTGCCTTAGACACACTTGCCTAGACACCGCAAAGTTAGGTTAGGATAAACGGTCGATGCCTATAACTAGTCCTCTGTCCTATTGAGCTCGAAGTTCTTTGGGCCGAGTCTAATATTTTTTTAATTAAAGATTGGTCAATACAAATGCTTTATGTGATTTCTGGGGTCCTGGGAAGGGTGATGAAATCCCCACCCAATCTGAATTGGTCAAAAGCCCCTTAAAGTCCGATTAAAGATATGCAAAACAGTAAATCACTTGCAATCAAATCTTTTTTTTTGTGAATTTCAAAATTTGCAAGTTTTCTAATTAAAATTTTCCTTTTTTCTCTTGCTCTTTATTTGGAAAGATATTTTTAGCAAAAAGATTAAAGATATGCAAATCAGAAAAGATCACTTGCAATCAATTATTATTTTAAAAATAGCGCAACGAATCCTGCATAAGTTTTGTTATTTAGAAAGGAAAAGATTTTTTAGGCGCAAAGAATCCTGCAGGAGATTTTTCAGAAGATATATCGAAGATTTGCAGAGGAGGAGATCAGAAGATTTACAGATTTTTTTTTCCCGCGCTTCTGCCCCTTTTTTCCCCCTACCAAAACACCGCGGTTCCGCGGTCGCAGGCAGGTCGCGCGGCGGTTCCGCGGCCGGAATGGGTCGTCGTTTTTCTTTTGCACCAGATCGCCGCGGTTGCCTTATAGATTCGGTCCTCCAAATTTCTTCTGTTCCTCAGTTGTTATGATCTTCTGTTTCTTCAGATTTGATATTTTCTATTTTGATCTCTGGAGATTTCCAGATCCGAACTTGGTTGTAGATCCTGCAAAATTCAAACAAAGATACCCTTCACAAAATAACAAAATGATAAATTTTTATATTTTTTGTGATTTTTCAGATTTTTATGATTTTTTGAATTTTGATTAACCCGAAATTGCAAAAAGGAAATTACTACGCCATCCCCGGCAACGGCGCCATTTGATTTGTCTCAAAAACTTCTAATACCGCAATCAAGAACGGTGTCGCTTTGCAGCTAGCCGGTGAGTATGGGTCGGTCCACAGGGATGTTGTGAATCTCCTATTTGCTCAAACGAGTTAATTCCGATGGGAGCCGGATTGATTATTAAATCTAAAAACTGAATTAATCTATATCTAAGTCTTGCTACGGTTAGGTCTAGGTTAAGTTTGGAAAGTCAATAAATCTCACCGCTTTCTATACCCATATGAAGATCTAATTAGGTGTTATGGTAAATATTAATAAAAGGGATTAGGATGATTGGGAAGATTGTTCCTCTTCTAGATCCTTGTCCTTCCTTTCTTAATCTTTACCCTAACCTCCATGGAAAACCTTAAAATCCGGGCCTTTATACTACGATATCACCGCTACCTCGAGGGATAGGGTGCCGTAGGGAGCGGAGTAAGAAGGTATGCATGGAGTCCTATAAAAATATATGACGGGCAAGAAAGGGGATGAGAGATCATCGTCTCTCAAACCTTCCCCAGATCTAACCCTAAAAAGCGAGGAGACTACTTGATTGATCGTTTTTCCGTTGTGTAGTATGAATCAATTCAAAGGTCTCCTAAAACGGTACCATTTGATTGAAACTGTTTCTTGTGTCGGTATTCAGAAAATTTATAAAGAACTTCACAACCAAAAAAATATTTTGACCGCAATCAAACTACGGTGTCGGATGTAGTTTGTAGTGAGTGCGGATCGTCCACAGGGATTGCATGATTCGTTTTTAGGATATGCTTGAATTGAAAACTTAATTGACAAGAAAAGAAAACATGATTCAAGAATTTTATCAATTGATTCAGGTGTCACGATGTTTAATCAAGAATCAAGAACTGATAAACAATCAAGAATTGGGTTTCGAAAATATTTTTCCAATCAACAGTCAAGAATCTAAGAGAGGCTCGTAGGAATCGATCGGGTCGATGGACGTGATGTAATCTAAAGATATCGTGTTCGTGTCCTTCGAAGGATTGATACTAGATCGATGATCATCGACAAGAGTTAGGGTTTTCTCGTGAAACTAGGGTTTCATCTTATCCCTTGTTCTGTTATCGATATCATTCACATTCTAGCCTCTAGCAATTTCAAGAAACGATCCTAACTCCCCCATTTTGAACGATGTCAATCAAGAAAGCATCGAAACAAAATGGGTCGTCGGTTCATGAACTTGCTAGGGTTTACAAAACTTGTAGGAATCAAGAATTGATTAAAGCTATGTTACATTATCAGTCTATTGACCGTCTCGACTCCTCGACGAGCGGAGTTTTATTCACACATCACCACACAGAAAAGATTTACGAATTGTAAAGATATCATGATGCAGAAATTAAAGAAAACAAGATAAAAGAATATCACCTTTATTTATCTCAACAATTTTGATTACATTTGCTTCAAGAACTACAAGAAGAAGAATCTAGATTGTTGATCGGGCGTCGCTCGGCTTCATGAGTCGTGGATCGGCTCGGATCGCTTGCTCCGTTGAAGATCGGCTCCGCTCCTAAAGGTTGTTGGACTTCTTGCTTAATGGGTACTCGGGATCTTGACTTTTGGAGTTGGAATTAGGGTTAGGGTTTCACACAAGCCCTGTCACTAGACTTGTGGAAGAAGAAGATGAAGAGAGAGATAGATTAGGGATAGATTCACTAATTGGATGAATAATTCCCAAAGTTGAATTCTTATTCACAATGAGCCTAGGGTCTTATTTATAGAGCATCCAAACCCTAGGTTTAAGTTTTAAATGGTAGTTCCCTCCTAAAGTTTGTTGAGAGAGTTTGTTAGGAGCTAGCTTAGGGTTTAAGCTAGGGTTTAGGAGGAAAGTTCTAGAATGATAGGCTAGTTTAATGTGGATCAAAGTGTTTGCTGATCTGGTAGAAATCCCTGGAGTCTTCTGGAAGTTGTCATGCTTTTCTGAACTGTAGCCACTGAGCTAGGAGTTGTGCACTGAAATTGGGGAACTAATTCCCTGGGCCCACCGCGGATCCGCGGCCTTAGCAAGCCCATGCCGCGGATCCGCGGCCATGTTGGATCCTTGGGCTTGTTGCCTTCTGGTGTAGCTTTATACTCTATTTTAGGGCTTCCTTTGATATGTTGATTTGCAATTTCTCCTTTGTAATGATACCAGATCTGAAATTAGTGAGTTGACATATCTTTTGAGCGGTGTAATGTTCGAGCAAGCTTTCCTTTTCCTGCACAGACTTCAAAACACGGGTTGCGACATATAGAAATATTGCGATGCCATGCAATGCAGTCAATTTCCCTAGAAATGCTGGTTTTAAGGTCTAGTACATGTAATCTGATAATCTGTGATAGATTTGCTAATATGTGAAATACGGATACCGAACACTTCTATATGTATGCAGATGATAGGGAAATTGCCGGTTAAAATATGCAATATTTTCGACTGATCAAATACCCCCAAACTTAATTTCGATCGTCTCGAGCGAATGTTTTATTAAAAAGAGAAGGAGAAAATAAAGAAAGAGAAAAACTAACTAGCACACTGTCGTAGGCAACACGATTGCACTGAGCACGTGCAACAAGCCTTTAAACCTCTAGGTGTCCCTAGTAGGAGGAGTGTTGTCTCCTAAGGGTTTTCAGCGGATTGCACCCACAAAATCCAATAATAAAAGCAAGATCATGAATATTACATTTAAAGAAAAGAATTGTAAAAGAAAAGCTTTGAAAATTAGGGTTTCCAACTAAGCTAGCTTTTCGGTTGTCATGAGCCCTATCTTAATGGTCATGAAAAGATGTCAGAAATCACGTCCTCCCTCAATAAAACATCGTCTTATTCTTCATTCCTATCTTTATTCCAAACATCGATCATATAACCCTGCGTGTGTGTAAAGACATCCCTACACCCGGAGAATTCAATTCAAGCTATCATACTCTTGCCCATCAGCCTCAGTACTTTTTAATTAATGAATATTTAGACGAGATTGCTCACACACTTCATGCGACCGTTAATACTTCTTGAGGTACTAACCGACCGATTACTCATGTGTTTGCTTACTTGGTGTATTTTCCTCGTCTTGCACCACCTCAGGCATAGCAGTGACTCCCAGACCAGTTGGCCTTAGGGCACTAGGTGAAGAGGCACCCTCGCTATATATTTTTTTTATTGCCCTTGGTGATAACAAAACCAGTGTCCATTTTTCTCACCGCTTTATATTTTCTTTATTCACTTTTTTTTATTTCCTTCATACTTTTGGCTTTAAGACAAGAGCATTTCAAGGTATCCTCTACTATCCCAGGCTTTAAGACGTGTGTAAGTGCGAATAGCAGGGTAGCAACGTTCAAAATGTTTGGCTTCCAGAATAGAAACTATTTTTCAGACTTATTTTTATCCTCTGATTAGTGACGTCCTTCATCTTACTAACCCTTGGGACAACGGCTCATAACTACTTATTACTAGTTCGTATAAGAAAACTTCTAATTTTCTTAGTTTTCTAAAATTTTTCTAATCTCATGGATGTAATTTTTCACTATCTAAACTTTTATTATCTTATTTATGTACAAAAAAATATTTTTATTATTTTGAAAATTTTTAAATTTTTTATAGGTTTTGAAATTTTTTAATTTTTATAGATTTTTAAAAGAAATGTTTTGTGCTTATGCAGATGATATGCAAATGATGCGAAAATAAGCACAAACCTCCCCCAAACTTGTTTTCAACAGTGTCCTCACTGTTGCCATCAGCTAAATCTCGAAAAACCTGTAAGCTTGGGAGGAATTTATTAGTGGGGGCAAAATATTTAAGTGAAGAACCTTCCCCAAACTTATTTTTGGCTCATCTTTTTGTAAAAAATTTTCTTTTCAAGAGCCAGAAAAAAAAAATATACCCCCCCAAACTTGAGTTATGCAATGTTAAACTTTTGAAAATCACAAGTGGGGGTCAAAAATCAGTGGTCGATGCCAAGCTTTGCAAAGACCGAATGTCAACACCAACCATTCAAAAATTTTATCAATGCAGTGCTCGGGTTGGTGGAAGAAAAAGTGGGAAAAAGGTAAGTGGTGGAAGAGAATGTGTGTGCGTCTCATTTTGGAGAGACAATGCAGTGAATGTGATGGATTACTCGCATTCTTTTTACAGTTCAGAAGAAGGGGTGGAGGTTCAATTTCATTGATTTGGACATGATTCGTCTCAACACCCGTGCTTTTTAGAAATGCGAGTTCATCAGCGAAGATCTCCTCAAAAGTTTCATCTATACCCCGAAGAATAATGTCATCACAAAGTGCGGGGTGATCTTCAGACTCTAAAAACAGTTCATAATCAGTGTTGCTTGTTGACCCGGACATCTCGGTGGAAGAGTCCGTATGTGTATGATACATAGTTGGGTCGAACAATAACATATGAAAAGAGTCAAGATCAGTATCAGGAGGATCATTAAATTCGCTGCTGTCGACATCCATTAAGTCGACAGAACATACCTGAGCAGTAGGTTCGGAAGGTACACTTCCTAACTTGTAAATGTTCATCTCAATTGTCCTATTCCCGAAGGATAGGGTCATAGAACCATTACGACAATTGATGATAGCATTGGAAGTGGCCAAAAAGGGGCGACCTAAAATCACCGGAATTTGATTCCGTGAGTTCGCTACAGGCTGTGTATCAATTACAATAAAGTCTACAGGGAAGATAAATTCCCCGATTTTTATTAACACATCCTCTAGTTCACCCCTATGTCTGGTGATTGATCGGTCAGCCATCTGGAGAGTGCAAGGAGATGGTTTCAACTCTCCGATTTCTAACTGCTCATAAACTGAGAAAGGAAGCAGGTTAACACTTGCCCCAAGATCTAGTAGAGCACGGTTAATGTGTTTCTCCCCAATAGAGATGGAAATAGTAGGATATCCAGGATCCTTACGTTTCCTCGGTAATTGCTGGGGGAAAGCTGTGTCTACTGTCTTTGCCATGAATATCTTCTTGGGCATTTGTTTCTTCCTCTTTCTAGTGCAAAAGTCTTTAAGAACTTTCGCATATGCAGGGACTTGTTGGATAGCATCTAGAAGAGGGATATTTATGTTAACCTGTTTAAACATCTCAGTGATCTTCTCCATTTGTGGACTTGGTGTGTTACCCCTTAACCGATTAGGATAAGGTGCTTTAGCAATAAGCGCTGGGTCCATCATAGGAGAAGGAAGTGTGTGTGGAACCGATCCCAGAATAGAAGTGGGAATCGTCCGTGGAGGGGTAAAAGAGGTGGGCTGTAGTGGCGAGCCTTTTGGGAAATGGAGAATAGGCTCGGAAGAAGGTGGTAGGGTAGAAGAACTGGGGTCAGAATTAGGAGTGTGTGTGTGTGGAAAGGTCTCAGCCAGGGTGTTGATATAATTTTCAGTATCATCAACTTCTTCCCCAACATGATTGTCAAGCACTCTTCCAGATCTCAACGTGGTGATTGCATTCACATGATGTGAATAACCAGGATTTGGGTAAAGGTTGAGCTGGAAGTTTCCCTTTCTCTCGTGTACTCATTTCGGCTTTTAATCGTGCAATTTCTTCTTCCATCGATTTAATACTCTCGCTTTAGGACGCAGAGTTTCTCTTCATGTCATCGACGGAAGATTTCATTTCAGCCGAAACTTGCATGATATTTGTTAAGATCAAATTCATGTATTGTGTAAAAGAGAAGGATTCATCAGTTCCGGTCAACTGTAAAGGACTAGACAGTGCAGGTGTGTTGACCTGATTTTGAAAATTATGTGCTTGAAAGGGGTGCTAACTCAATTGAAGTTGTGGCTGCTGTTGTGGTGGAGGGAGAGCCCTTTGAAAATTATTCGTGTTTGGAACCGTGTTTTGAGATTGGTTTTGGTTCCAAGCAAAATTCGGGTGATTCCTCCAACCCTGATTGTACGTGGAAGAAAAAGGATCGTTTCTCGGTCTTTGAAATGTGGCATTGGTATGCTCACGACCTTGAAACGGACATTCTTCCGTCAAGTGAGACGGATCAGAACAGCAGCCGCATACAGTTTTGGGGAGTGACACTGGGTTTAGGGAGGCTGCTGCAAATTTGTGTTCCATAGCGTCGAGCTTCTTTTGCATTGCTGCCATTTCTGCTCGAACACCTATGGACACATCTATTTGGTGAACGCCACCCCTATTCAATGGTTGGGTTCCACTCTCCCACTGTAGTGATTTTTCAGCGAACTCTTCTAAGTATCGCCAAGCTTCCCCATCATCCTTAGTCATAAAAGTACCTTGACACATGTTTTCAAGGCTCTGTTTAGTGCTTGGGTTACTACCCTCATATATGATTCGGCAAAGCTCCCATCTCGGGATGCCGTGATGAGGACATTGAACCAATAGATCCTTGAAACGTTCAAAGTATTTAGAGAATGGTTCAGTAGGGAGCTGGGCAAATTGGTTCAGTTCGCTACGGATTCGAGCTGTCTTTTGGTGTGGGTAGAATTTCTTAAGGAATGCAGCGACGAATTCTTCCCAATTCGTAATAGAATGTACAGTAGTGTTATATAGCCACTTCTCGGCTATATCACACAATGTAAATGGAAGAAGTCGTAGACGCATCGCATCCACTGACAGTTGTGACGTACCCATCATTGCGCATACGTTTTCAAATTTGGTAATGAAAACGTAAGCGTCCTCAATCTCGAGTCCGTGGTATTTGGGTAAAAGATTGATATATTGGGGCTTAATTTCAAAGTTATCCCCATTGGCTGGTGGTGTGGATAAGCAGGTCGAAAGAGGACCTCTATGTGGATAGCATCTTTCCTGGATAGAAATGTGGGGTGGATTCTGCGCACCAACGGACGATGGCAGATTAGGGTTAAAGAAGTTTGATGGATTCGGGTCCATCGGTGTGGGTGTGGTAGTAGGTAAAGAAAAGGTAAATGGAGAAATATCGACTTCGGAGTCGATAAGGGGTACGCGGACTAAACGGGCACTAGAATCCCGTGTCCAGCCTATCTTGTACTAAAAAGGGTTAGTACAAGTGGCAGCGTTGACATATAATTAGGGGTAAATGAATGCGGTGTTTGCTTTTGAAAAAGGGACGGATTTTGAAAAAATGATGCGACAAAAAAATGCAGCAACACAACCCTAGAATCTAATGGTCACCTAGGTCCAGCTCTAGACCGCTCCAAACTGCCAAAAGACAAGTCGCAGGATAAATCCTCCACTGCCTCTTTGTCCCCCTGTGGCCGGATAAGTGCCAGGTAAGTGGGAAGGTACTCCACTACGTAAGTAGTGGGCCTAATTAAAAACCACTAGCCTTAGACACACTCGCCTTAGGCACCACAAGAAAACGCGGATAAGCAATGAATTACCCACGGCCCTCTTCTGTCCTAATTGAGCGCGACAGTCCTTAGAGTCATCTCTAGATTTCTTTTAGTTAATGTGGGTCAATGCGGATGCAAGTTTGGTGGTTTTCGGGGTCTAGGAAGGGTAATGAAATCCCCACCTAATTTGGATTTGGCCGTGCCCCTTATTATCCGTATTTAGAATGCAAAACAACCAAGAAACAAAAATCACGCACAATTTTAATTTGCTTTTGCGGCGCAGCGATTATTTGCAAAGAATCCTGCAGCAAAGTGTTAGTTGGAGCTAAAAGAGGAAAGGGGAGAGAGGAAGAAATTACCTGCTGCAAAGATACTGCAGAGATCCCTTCAAAGTACCGCGTTTCCGCCGCGTATGCCCTCTATTGCCGCCCTTCCGCGGTCAGAATGTGGTAACACTGCACCAAATTTCTTCAGAGAGTCTCTGTAGACTCCCTCAGCTCTCTGGTATTTTCCAAAATTTTTTATCACAGCACAGAATGCTCCAGATCACCTTGCAATCAATCACAACACACGTATAAGAGTTTGTACGAATTTTGATTTCAAGAAGTAAAATGTAATAATTCTTTCAATTCAAACTATAAAATGTAAACGAATTAGCGCGCGATCCCCGGCAACGGCGCCATTTTGGTTGATCGTTTTTCCGTTGTGTAGTATGAATCAATTCAAAGGTCTCCTAAAACGGTACCATTTGATTGAAACTGTTTCCTGTGTCGGTATTCAGAAAATTTATAAAGAACTTCACAACCAAAAAAATATTTTGACCGCAATCAAACTACGGTGTCGGATGTAGTTTGTAGTGAGTGCGGATCGTCCACAGGGATTGCACGATTCGTTTTTAGGATATGCTTGAATTGAAAACTTAATTGACAAGAAAAGAAAACATGATTCAAGAATTTATCAATTGATTCAGGTGTCACGATGTTTAATCAAGAATCAAGAACTGATAAACAATCAAGAATTGGGTTTCGATAATATTTTTCCAATCAACAGTCAAGAATCTAAGAGAGGCTCGTAGGAATCGATCGGGTCGATGGACGTGATGTAATCTAAAGATATCGTGTTCATGTCCTTCGAAGGATTGATACTAGATCGATGATCATCGACAAGAGTTAGGGTTTTCTCGTGAAACTAGGGTTTCATCTTATCCCTTGTTCAGTTGTCGATATCATTCACATTCTAGCCTCTAGCAATTTCAAGAAACGATCTTAACTCCCCCATTTTGAACGATGTCAATCAAGAAAGCATCGAAACAAAATGGGTCGTCGGTTCTTGAACTTGCTAGGGTTTACAAAACTTGTAGGAATCAAGAATCGATTAAAGCTATGTTACATCATCAGTCTATTGACCGTCTCGACTCCTCGACGAGCGGAGTTTTATTCACACATCACCACACAGAAAAGATTTACGAATTGTAAAGATATCATGATGCAGAAATTAAAGAAAACAAGATAAAAGAATATCACCTTTATTTATCTCAACAATTTTGATTACATTTGCTTCAAGAACTACAAGAAGAAGAATCTAGATTGTTGATCGGACGTCGCTCGGCTTCATGAGTCGTGGATCGGCTCGGATCGCTTTCTCCGTTGAAGATCGGCTCCGCTCCTAAAGGTTGTTGGACTTCTTGCTTAATGGGTACTCGGGATCTTGACTTTTGGAGTTGGAATTAGGGTTAGGGTTTCACACAAGCCCTGTCACTAGACTTGTGGAAGAAGAAGATGAAGAGAGAGATAGATTGGGGATAGATTAACTAATTGGATGAATAATTCCCAAAGTTGAATTCTTATTCACAATGAGCCTAGGGTCTTATTTATAGAGCATCCAAACCCTAGGTTTAAGTTTGAAATGGTAGTTCCCTCCTAAAGTTTGTTGAGAGAGTTTGTTAGGAGCTAGCTTAGGGTTTAAGCTAGGGTTTAGGAGGAAAGTTCTAGAATGATAGGCTAGTTTAATGTGGATCAAAGTGTTTGCTGATCTGGTAGAAATCCCTGGAGTCTTCTGGAAGTTGTCATGCTTTTCTGAACTGTAGCCACTGAGCTAGGAGTTGTGCACTGAAATTGGGGAACTAATTCCCTGGGCCCACCGCGGATCCGCGGCCTTAGCAAGCCCATGCCGCGGATCCGCGGCCATGTTGGATCCTTGGGCTTGTTGCCTTCTGGTGTAGCTTTATACTCTATTTTAGGGCTTCCTTTGATATGTTGATTTGCAATTTCTCCTTTGTAATGATACCAGATCTGAAATTAGTGAGTTGACATATCTTTTGAGCGGTGTAATGTTCGAGCAAGCTTTCCTTTTCCTGCACAGACTTCAAAACACGGGTTGCGACATATAGAAATATTGCGATGCCATGCAATGCAGTCAATTTCCCTAGAAATGCTGGTTTTAAGGTCTAGTACATGTAATCTGATAATCTGTGATAGATTTGCTAATATGTGAAATACGGATACCGAACACTTCTATATGTATGCAGATGATAGGGAAATTGCCGGTTAAAATATGCAATATTTTCGACTGATCACTACTCACTCATTAGGGAATTGAAATACATTTATCTAGGGCAGAGAATAAAAATTACCTAGGGCAAGAATTGAAATCTAAACTAGAGCAAGGAATTAAATCTACTTACAGATGCATCTCTCCAATCATCAACGCAGGGTTGTCAGATCTGAATTCATGAATTGAAAAGAAACACCGATGCTCTCCATAAAGAATTCTCAATTTATTATTAAAAGGAGGCATAAGAAATTCCAATGAGTAGAGTTCTTATTTATAGAGAATAGGAAACCCTAGGTTACAATTGATTTGCATGTCTACATTTACCAAAATATCCTTAGGAAGACCTAGTCAAAGTAGACTTCAAGATTTGGTAAAATTTTATGTCTCTGTCTCTTTAAAAGAAAGTATTGGGCCTTGGATCTTTGGGCTTCCTTATTATTTGGTTCTTTATTAAAATAGCTTCTATGTTTCTTCCAGATCTCCAGTGAATAATTGCGGTGGACTTTTAACCGTTCGCTTTGTAATCTTGGACCTTGCATTGCCTTGTACTTTGTGAATTTTATCTTTGACGTCGGCTTGATCAAGAGTCTTATGTTTGTTGGTCAAATTCCACTTTTGCATCGTCTTTTCATCGTTTTCACTGTTTTCGCTTCAAGAACCTGTAACCTGTAATATGTAGCAGACATGCGTCAAAAGCACCTGTTTATTTGTAAAAAGAATAAGAATGGGGAATATAATAATGCAATATTACGGTGTGAACAGGTGGCCGTTACGTTTAGCTGACCGCTTGCGGCTTGTGGGTGTTTGATATGATCATCATCTACTGCTGGCGTATTGACGAGTCTTAGAGTCCTACATAGATGTTTCTCAGCTCAGGCGAAACGAAGTGGTGCACATATGAGATATGTGCGGAGGCTCGATTAAATACGAGTATGTGATACTGTATTTTAATCGGGCATATGATATCAGTCGGGTCATATAAGATATGAACGATTTATTAAATCAAGTGTTGATTGAATATTGACTTTTATATTATTTATTATTTAGTTAAATCCTTTTCTTTTTATGGATACATGCATGTATATGTACATGATGATGTGCATACACACATACATACATGAAATGTATCATGGTTGATGATACAAAGAGGATGGCAATATAAGAATCATATTGTAGATAAATACATATATGGATATTTTCATTAAAGTTAAAGGTAAAAGAAAAAGATTATTGAGTCATTTCTTCTACACATTTCTACACATTTCCATGGTTGAATTTAACTCAACCATGGTTCTTTTTCCTTTTGCCTTTAACCCAAATTAAAATATCTAGATATTATTTAACTATAGTTATGGTTATGATAAGATATATATCTCTCTCTCTCAATTTTTTTCCCATTCTTATCATTATTCACTCCAAAAGAAAAAGAAAGAGAGCAATCTTCTTCCTCCTCACTCTAGCTCTCTTTTAATTGTTAAAATAGAGTTAGAGAAATAAAAGAAAAGGTATTAAATAAGAATAGCAACCACTTCATCATCCTACACAACCTTTGCTATCTTGTTTAGGGTGTTGTGCTTCAAGACTTTCAAAGATCGAAGGAAGCAACAAGCTTAGGGCAAAGACCTTCGGGTGGATCGTCGTGGACGAGGAGTTGATCAAGCGAACCCTTCCAAAGCAAAGGAGTCTTCCAAAGAGGTCTACAAAGGTTGTAGTCTCATCACTTAGTATAAATTAAGTTTTATAATATGATACTATTAATAGTTACTTCATAAATTCTAGTTCGATTCATAGTAAAGTTTACTTAGCACCTCAAAATTTTATTGTTATGGCATGCGTGATGCTTCAAAACCCTAATAGAGGTGTTAAGGAAACCCTACAGTGGTATCAGAGCCAGGCTAGAGCTTTGTAGTAACCTAGACGGCATTGAAAACATCGAACGGACGAAAAACGACACCCGGGGGGTGCTCTCTGGAAATTTTAAAAAACCTGGATTTTTTCAAATTAAAAATATGTAAAAAATTAAGCAGGGAAATATATGGGCCCACCAGAAATACGAAGCCCTAAATCGACCGTACGACCGCGGAACCGCGGCCAGAGTGGCCTTATTGCGGCGGTTCCGCGGCGCCGTAGGTGATTCCTGGGCCGTAGTTTCTTGTGCTGGCCCGTATGTGTTTGCTGCTGTTTATGGAATTTTTAAAAACTGCTCAAGTGTTGAGCTTTCAGAGCAGTCTATGGTTGTTTAAATCGTTCGATCGAAAGTTTTAACTGCGCCTAGTTTAATAGTATGTGACACAATAATTGGAATCTACAAATTTGTTTGTTGCGTGTAAATCTAGCAGTTCGGTCTCGGGATAAACGGAAATCTTGTTGAATTATCCGGTTTGGTTTGAAAAGGTGTTTTCTTGAATGAGACCCAAATGCGAGCTTTACATTATTTAGGCATGAAATCTTGTATATGTGATATTCCGGGTTTGTGTTGTCTAAAGGCAGTTAAAGATTCCAATTGTTGTATTTTTTTCATTTTATTTCTCTGTGACCGTAAGTGTAGTATGTATTACCGGTTTTCGTTGCTATACATCAATGGCGATCGGTGTATGCATACTTACTTACGTTGATGATATTTGATATTATGTGTCGATGAGATTTGATGAGCAGGATTGTCGCAATGAATAGCCGGGGTTTTTTATGTGAGATTAGAGTTTCTTTTCATTCATGTAAAATTAAATTGTATGTAATATTCTTTTATTTGGGGCACTTCCGGGTTGAGGTTGTTGTCACCAGTGTTGTATATTATTTACTTTTCCGCATTAGGATAGACCCAAGGAGGAGGGCATAAGTGACCGGGTTCTAGGGTTCAGTGGGAGGCCATCTCGAGGAGTCAAGACCGGGTTTCCTAAACTCTAGAATTGGTAGGGTCGCTTGCCGCTCTCGTAGGGGTCTAGGGGTGTGGGCTTGGCTATTCATCGCGACCGTGGAATCCGTATTTTTATTGCTGGCTAAATACAAAATACGGACCTCCTAGATATCCTATATGTGCTTCTGCTGCTTTTATTATCTGATGTGATCATTTAATAGATATATGAGACGAATGCAATATTATATATATATGATATATATTAGACGTTACTTATGTTTTGCACCCGCACTAGCCCCGTCCCGGTATGCCGTTAGTTAAGTAACCTAACGGTGCATATCAGAACACTGTGACGAATGCGAGTGGCATAAGTGTACGTTATATTTTCATTTCTTTCTGTAATGGCTTAGGATTTAAATGATGGGACTACATTAATGAGATTAATGTAAAAGATAAATGAACCTAAAAATATGTTGTGGAATCAGATTTTAAACATGCTCGGCCTTTTATGAAAAAGAAAGTTTCAAAATGCGGAGCTTAAGCCACTCCTTTTAAACCCATTAGATTCTACAACGATATCAAGTTCAAAGCGTCAAAAGTTTTCTTAAAAACTATCTGCAACCCTCCGTCATTTTAGGAAGTAGAGTACTTAGTATTCGTGCTGCGTATTTTGACTTTAGTTAAGGCGCAATGTACGGTAGCTGAGTGATGTCTTCCTACACTGCATATGATGCAGATTAGTTAGGACATTCATATGATTATGTTGACTTTAGTTAAGGGTCATGTAGGTGGGTCTAGTTAATCATGAAATGACGGGAAGAACTTGACTAGTACTTATGATATGTTGACTTTAGTTAAGATCATAAGTACTAGGGGTAAAAATAATATCGGGAATTTCAAGAGTTGAAAATTACAATGAGATTGTATACCTTCTATATGATAGTAGGATCCCGATCCCACTGCGAGCAAATGTTGCTCCCGGGAGAATTTTGCACTTTACAATTAGCTGACTCGGTAGGTGTCTAGAAAGGTGCCAAACGGGGCTACGCCTCTGGGAAGACTTGATTTACTTTAATTAGGTCCGTGCGAAAGCACGGGGAACCCCCCTCAAGTACCGGCACTGACCTGGCTGAGAGGTTAGCGAAGTTGTGGACTGTAATTAATCCCGGCTAGTTTTCTTTTTAAAGGTTTTAAAGAAAATTTGATAAAACAGTGGGAGACATCGGTTAGACAAGATAATAACCAATCTGATCTTTGCAAGAGCTTTTGCTGAGTGTATTCTTTTCTCTCTCTTAATGGCAGATACCCATGACAGGACTTAAGCTTTTATTAGATAAAAACAAGCTGAATGGGACCAACTATAAAGACTGGCTGAGGAATTTAAACATAGCCTTGACTTATGATAAAGCATCATATGTCCTTACAGCTCCAGCCTTTCCCCCCTAGGTCCTAAATCTTCAGTTGCGGATAGGGAAATCCGCAAGACATGGGACGCTGATTGTGCCACGGCAAAATGCCTCGCGCTTGCATCGATGGATAACACACATCAGAAGCAGCACGAGAATATGGACGTAAAAGCCATATTCCTCCATACAAAAGAGTTGTATGGAGAGCAATCTCGCGTATTACGATACGAAGCGTCTAAGAAACTGTTTCAGATGCGCATGACCGCTGGCACAACAGTAGGAGACCATGTTCTGAAAATGATAGCTCTCATAGAAGAGCCTTAGGACCTTGGGTGGACAATGGACAATGAAAAATATAAAGATATTATTCTGTAGTCTCTCCCCTCCACCTTTGCTCAGTTTATCGTTAACTTCAACATGCACAACATGGAGAAGGAACTGCCTGAACTCCTTAATATGTTAAGGAGTGCAGAGAGCACACTGAAGTCAGTGAAGACTCCCGTTATGAGTGTTGGGCAATCCTCCTCCTCTTACCCGAAGGCTAAGGCCAAGGGAAAGATGAAGAAGAAACCCACCAAACCTAAGGGTGGAGTCAAAAAGGTGAAGGGAAAAGGCAAGTCCAAGGTTGGGGAATCAGGGAAAGGTGAATGTTTCCATTGCAAGAAGACGGGACACTGGAAGAGGAACTGTATTGAGTATCTAGCACTCAAAAAGAAGCATGGTGATGCTTCAGCTTCAGGTGTGTTCGTAATTGAAAATTGTTTTTCTATTAACTCTGCTTCCTGGGTATTGGATACCGGTTCGGGTTCTCATATTTGCAATTCTATGCAGGCGTTGAGAAATAGCAGAGTTCTGAAGACAGGTGATCATATTCTCCAAGTTGGAAATGGTTCCAATGTAAATGCAGTTTCAGTAGGAGAGTATCACCTAGGTTTGCCTTCGGGTTGTATATTGGTTTTGAACCCGTGTTATTTTGTACCAAGTATGCTTTGTAATATTATATCTGTTTCCTTGTTAGACAATGAAGGGTATCATTTTTCTGTGCAACACAATGTTATGAACATTAGACGTAATCAAGAGTTGATTGGCAGTGGTACATTAAATAACGGATATACGTCCTTAATCAACACACAGTTTTCAACATACAACACAAAAATAAAAGAAAATTTTCAGATATAAATGAAGATTTTCTTTGGCATTGTAGACTTGGTCATATTAATGAAACAAGACTAAACAAGCTTCATAAAGATGGATATTTAAATTCATTTGAGTATAAATCTTATGCAACTTGCCAGTCTTGTATCAAAGGTAAAATGACCAAAACCCCGTTTACAGGACACGGAGAAAGAGCTACCGAGCTCCTAGGCCTCATACATAGTGATGTATGCGGACCAATGTCTACACATGCAAGAGGCGGTTTTTCTTACTTCATAACTTTTACTGACGATTTCTCAAGATTTGGTCATGTGTATTTGATAAAGTATAAATTTGAAGCTTTCGAGAAATTCAAGGAGTATAAACATGAAGTAGAAAACCAAACAGGAAAGAGCATCAAGATACTTCGATCAGATCGAGATGGAGAGTACTTAAGTACTGAGTTCTTAGACTTCCTAAAAGAGAATGGGATTCTCTCTCAGCTCACTCCACCTTACACACCACAACACAACGGTGTGTCAGAACGAAGGAACCGTACCCTATTAGATATGGTACGATCCATGATGAGTGATTCTGAGTTACCTCTATTGTTTTGGGGGCATGCATTGGAAACAACAGCTTTTCTGTTAAACAAAGTTCCAACCAAGACCGTGTCTACCACTCCATATGAGATATGGCATGGGAAGAAACCATATCTTAAAAGAGTTAAGATTTGGGGTTGTCCGGCTTTTGTTAAAAAGCAGAATCCAGACAAACTCGAGACACGATCAGTCAAATGTATATTTGTAGGATATCCTAAACATTCGTTTGGGTATCTTTTCTACCACAAGGAGGAACAAAAAGTGTTTGTTTCTCAGTATGCCATCTTTTTAGAAGATGAGATTTTTTCAAATAATTCAAATGGCAATGTGGTAGATCTAGAAGAGCTTCTAGAGACACAAGTTACAAATGACGACTTGGCTGAACCTGAAGTTATAACAGTATCTAATGAACCTCAGCCACTCCGTAGATCTGGTAGGACTTCTCGCCCACCGGAGAGATACTACGGTTTTCTCATTGATGGTGATAGAGAAGATTGCATCATGGATGAAGGTGATCCTGCCAGTTTTGATCAGGCTATCACGAATGGTGACTCTGTGAAATGGATGGATGCCATGAGATCCGAAATGGAGTCCATGTACACCAACAAAGTATGGACTTTGGAAGATCTACCCTCCGGGATAAAACCTGTGGGTTGCAAATGGATATTTAAAAGAAAGATCGGTGTAGATGGTCAGGTAGAGACCTATAAGGCAAGGTTGGTAGCGAAAGGTTTTCGTCAAAGATCGGGTTTGGACTATGACGAGACTTTCTCTTCGGTAGCCATGCTTAAATCCATTCGGATCCTACTTGCTATTGCTACTCACTATGACTATGAAATCTGGCAGATGGACGTTAAAACTGCATTCCTAAATGGCGATTTAGATGAATGTGTTTATATGGATCAGCCAGAAGGCTTCATTGACAGTGGGAGCAGCGGTAAAGCATGTAAGTTGCTTAAATCCATTTATGGATTAAAGCAGGCATCACAGAGTTGGAACATCTGTTTTGATGATATTATCAAAGAGTTTGATTTCATCAAAAATCCAGATGAACCTTGTGTTTATAAGAAGACTGTAGGGAGAAATGTCGCATTCCTCGTATTGTACGTGGATGACATACTTCTGATAGGAAATGACATTCCTATGCTACAGTCGGTCAAATCATTCTTATCACAAAGGTTCTCCATGAAGGACCTGGGTGATGCCACATACATATTAGGTATATGGATCTATAAGGATAGATCCAAATGGTTATTGGGATTGTCCCAAACCCAGTATATTAACACCATCCTAAAGAGGTTTAGTATGGAAGACTCCAAGCGGGGTGCCTTACCCGCTTGCCACGGAGTCACTCTCTCAAAGGACGATTGCCCAAAGTCTGATATAGAGAGAGCTCGCATGAGCATTATCCCCTATGCTTCGGCAGTAGGATCGATAATGTATGCGATGTTATGTACACGCCCTGATGTTGCTTATGCACTTAGTGTAGTAAGCAGGTATCAGTCAAACCCAGGGGAGAATCACTGGATTGCTGTGAAGAACATTCTTAAGTACTTGCGAAGGACTAAAGAATTGTTCTTGGTGTATGACAGGGATCTCCAAATGGAGGCCTTTACCGATTCGAGCTTCCAGAGTGACAAGGATGACAACAAGTCTATCTCAGGGTTTGCATTTACCCTCAATGGAGGGACGGTGAGTTGGAAGAGTTCCAAACAGGATACCATTGCAGACTTAACGATGGAAGCTGAATATATTGCTGCAAATGATGCTGCCAAGGAAGCCGTCTGGATGAGGAAATTCATTGTGGAGCTAGAAGTAGTTCCAACCATTATTGATCCAATACCTTTGTATTGTGACAATAATGGGGCTATGGCGTTGGCCAAAGAGCCCAGGTCCCATCAGAAGTGTAACACCTTAGAATGTGTTTTGTGGTTAATTATATTTTATATATATAGTTTTTAATAATAGGTTTACCAAATTAAGTTTCAATTATTTTATCCTATTTTATGTGTATTTTGTTAGAATTTTCCTAAGCACGCACACACTTGTGCATATTAACTAGTGTGCGAATTGGGAGGTTAATCATGATTAGCAATCATGGTTAGCTAACCATTTTCCTTTGAGCTTGTTTTAAATATTGTTTAGGTGCTTTTGGGTTTTATAATGTGTATGGTTGTAAAAATGAAAAATGATTTTTTTTAAATGGTTGAATGTTGACCTTGAGAGAAAGAGAGAGAGTGAGAAGCATGGTGCTACATGGTTTAGACCATGCCTCATTTAATGAGGGAAGAGAAAGGAAAAGAGGGGTTTTGCCATGCTCTCATTTCTTCTCCTCATTATCTTTCTCTCATACTCTCACACACACACACACCCTGCAGCATCAGAAGCAGCAGCCCCAGTAGCACCAAACAACAACAGAGACAGCAGCAGCAGCCACCATCATCAGCAGCAGCAGGAGGAACAGCAGGCAGCAACAGCAGTAGCAGGAGCTCCAGCAACGTACAGCAGCTCTTCTCCACTTCTTCACCTGCTCTCTAGGGTTCTTTAGGGTATACTTCCTAACCCAATTCCCTAGTTGCTTTAGTTGTGCATCGATTAGCTTCGATTAGTGTAAATAGCTAGTTTAGTGCTAATTATGGTGTTTTGTGTGGACTTTTGGATAATTAATGATTGTGTTGGTAAACCCTACCTATTATAGTGTTATTAAGGTCACTTTAACTGAGAATTTCCCTGGATTACACTAAAATACCATAGGGTTTCCTTTTTAGTGCAAATTAGCATTTTTAAAGCGATTTATTGGCAATCTGAGTTCTGCTTTTGACCCGGACCCTTCAGAACAAAATTGAGAAGACTGGAGCATGTACACTAGGTATAGACCACACCACCAGAACACGAGCCACCCATCCCAAAACTTGGACGCAGATTTATTCAATCTGGCGGCAAATTGCGGCCAGGGTAGGGTGTTGGGTCTTGAGGTTTTGGGTAGGGTTGTCTGCAGTGTTTTGTAGTGTTTTGGCATGTCTAGTTTTGTGAGTTTTGACCTGTAGGAAAATCTGGGGCAATATATCGTTTTGCATGTCCGTTTGTTTGCGCGATATGCGCGATATGTGAGTGGGTTCTATGATCCAGCGTATCGCGGCGTGTCCCGATGGTTTTAGACGCGTATACACACGTTTTAGCGTATCGTGAACGCGCGTTTAGTTCGCGACGCGAGTTTCTCGTTTTGGTTCGATATCGCATTTCGCGGAATATTTGGCTTATAAATGATTTTCGTGTCTTATTTGCAGGTTTGCAGGTAGGGACTACGGACACTACTACAGGGGGGTGCAGATGGTAGGATTTACCTAGCATGGAGCGTAGGTGAGTAGATTTAACATCTACAGGGGAATTGCCCGCATGGCGTTATGCGTTTGGGCTAGGATTCCAATACCTGTCGCACATTCTACGTCATTGTTAGAACTGCGCCTTTTACTTTATTACCTTGATATAGTTATACTGTGACTAGCAGCCGTAGGACACTGCACATATTATTGACGGTTCATGTTGCACGAGCACGGATTGTATGCTACACACACACCTTCAATAATTGCCATGCAACACACAAACCATTATAGACATTATATTGCTTGGTTAGGGACCTTGTGACATTGATTCGTACTGCTTATCACATATGACATTACCATACCTATATACCTATAGAGTATCGTACCATTAGTGATAGGTACACATACCCTTTACGATACATCTACAGGTATATCTTAGTCATATTCTTCTTATACCCGGAGGGGTATACGACATCAGTTCTTATAGGTAGATACCTATACATTGCTACACCTGTATGTTACACACATATTCAGTTGCAGTCACATATTTACCTTTACTGATGTTACTTAGCTGTACCTTATTGGTTTTGCATACATCTGGTTTCAGCTATATATTCTCTGCTATATGCTCGCATTTCAGATATATCGTATATATATTTATTCCTGGATTGCGCATTATTATTTGGATTTTACATGATGTTTTCTGGATTTGGGAACCGCGGGAGTTCATGAAGTTATGCATACATTGAAAAACCCGGTTTCCTTGATATGATATTTGCGCATCCACCATGAGTTTTATCGGTGCTGATTATTTATACCCCATGCGAGGAGGCGTAGAGGCCGCATGAGGGTACATGGTAGGGCCCGGAGGTACCCCGGGGCGAGAACGGATCGCTGGATTTGTTAGACGGTGAGCCTGTCAGGGGAACCATACCGTCCGGTGATATTACCTTTTACTCGGCGGTTATCTTGGGGATACCGACCGGAGTGTTGTACGTATGCATACGTCGAAAGGCGAAGGTCAGAACTAGGCACTCGTGCTTTCGGGACAGCGTATGATACGTACCTATCAGGATTTCTGTATCGATGCTTGGCATATTGTTTTCATGATATTTATTTTAATACCTTTGTATATATAACAGGGGATTAGCCGTTGTTATATATACCCTTACACCAATATTAGTGGAATGGGACGCTAATATATGTGTATTGACCCCATCATATTTACTTCTGTATATATACCTTTAGGATGTTAGAAACTTACTTGAGATTCGACTTGGGATATATGTGATTCATTGAGATTGGATATTGGATATTAGATATGAAAGAGATTGTTAATTTATACATTCGAGATATAGAAGATTACTCGATATTGTACATTGAGGTGATGTGAGACTTATATGATGTGAGAGCCTAACTTGGGGGCCGATTTGAGGATTTGGGATTTGAGTGTCTTGTTGGATTGTCATCCTACCACGATGTCAGGTTTCCATGGAAATGACATATTCCACCCTATACCTCACACTTATCTATTTTATGCACAGTTTCATATATTGGTAGTACCTGTTAGTGTACCCTTATGATAGTTGCATACCTACATTCACATATCCTTATTGCATGGATTATTGCATACTTTTGTCATGTTACTATTGCTTCACATATTGATTGTACCTGCTAGCGTATTTTCCTTTATTCAGCATTTGCATGACATGTTATTACTGTAATCGCATATCTTAGATTCATGCTGTACGTGCATTCCTGCGATTACCTGCATATGTTATCTACTATTCACGAGTTGGCAACTCACCCCCGTTGTGCCACAGGTATTTCAGGTTGTTCCCCAGAGTAGTCGAGGCAGGCTATTCCGCTTTTCAGCTATCATCTTTTGCTACAGATACCGCATCAGCTCACAGTACTATTTTGCTTAGGTGGGTTTTGGTGGTTATCTGTATTTTGTATTGTACATTCGTTGTATCTTGTAGTCTCCATCTACTATTATGTTGTTGACTTAGAGACTTGGTGAGGACGTTACTGTATATTATTTGTGGATTTGTTGTCTTTTATATACAGCTTTCTCTCTATTGTCTTTATTTCTTCGCTACAGCGTCATATTTTTGTGTTGCATTCATCTTAGCTAGTTTTTACGAAAAGGGGGTGTTGCTAAAACTGAAAGAAATAAAGTAGGAATTTTAAAGAATTTGGGTTGTGATTTCAAATGTTTCAAAAACTTATATTATCTTTTCCGTATTTTTATGGTTTAGATTTCTGGGTTTTGGCTTTCTTTTACTACGTTACGTCTTAGGGCGTTGCGTAGTACTAGGGCCGTCACGGGCCAATTTTGGGTCGTGACAAAGTTGGTATCAAAGCCAGGTTTTATCTTTCAGAGTGTAGGATGACCTTAGTATGATGGAGTAGGTAGCTTAAGCAAAGTAACGTAGCGTGTGTATGTCTGCAGCATACCCACGATGCGGTACTTCGCCTTAACTGACCTAAGTACAATTTGTTTGAAATTCCTTCCTTGATGATTCATATCCTTGAGATTCGATTCCTTATTCTCATCGAATCTTATATCTATTTATAGCCTTGCCGCCGATGACTATGGGGACTCAGAGTGATGCAGCGAGGGCCGAGGTCAGAGTTGGCTCGGGGTGAGACGAGTACTGACCAGGATGGCACTCTAGTTGCACAGGTGCAGACGGATCAGCCTACGACCTATACTATTGATAGGCTTTTGGTAGAGATGCAGGATTTCTGCCAGACTATGAGTTCATTGGTTGAGGTCGTTCGGGAGCTACGACAGGAGGTTGCCACCCCTGTTACTCGGTTGTCACTTGCGATCAGCATGCAGCAGTCCGTCACCTACATAGCGCCAGTGGTTGCAGCTCCAGTTGATGAGACGCTTATTCCAGAGGCTCAGAGAGTTCCAGGACAGTGGAGGACTCGTACAAGTGTACCATCCCAGAGGCAGAGGTTTGGTCATCGAGACAGATTTCGTGGCCGTCGCGGGAGTGGCAGAGGCTTAGGACGAGGACAGTCATTCAGCTCTCATCCCCAGGATGGTCAGCAGTCAGCGCGTGGATGTTTTCGATGCGGAAGCCTTCAGCATTTCGTCAGGGATTGTTCCTAAACACGGTGTCAGGATCGTACTCAGAGAGGCCGTGGACGTGGAAGGTTCGCTCAGACGGCTCAGTCTACCAGAGGAGTTCATCCAGTTGCGGGTAGAGGGCAGACACAGGAGTTTGTTTCTACTCATCGGGACGCGCAGACGTCCAATGCAGAGTTTTCAGGTATCCTTATTTCGCATGTCCTTTTGATGTGTTCGTTGTTTTTCATGCTTGTACCGTGGTTGGGTAGATTAGTTGTAGTTGTTTTAACTTCTTTCAGCGATTCTTTTGTTGCGCGACACGTATTTCAGTTGTGTGCTAATCGGATAGGAGATAGAGATTCGTCCGTCGTTTGATCCTTCTAGAGATGTTGGATTTGACGTTCTCCTGGGCACGGATTGGTTAATTACGTGCTAGGCGTCTGTGGACTACCGTGAGGAAACAGTCAGGTTTGTTCTCTCGGCAGGTCAGTTCTTGTTGTGCAGGTGGATAGTTGCGCCGCCTCTTACAGCTTGAATTCAGCCTTTTTCGCTAGTCGGCTACTGAGGAGATGTCGTGGATTCTTGGCGTTCATTCATGATACCGGAGCCACAGTGGGATTGTTGGACTGGGTTCCTTTCGTGCGAGAGTTTTTCCGACGTTGTTCCGGATGAGCCGGCGAAGCTTGGGAGCTAAAGGATCAGCTGCAGAGTTGTGGTTTGGGGAGTTTTGTGCGTCTGAGTGTTTTGCTTTTGGAAGCTCCTATTTTTGTTCATCAAGGAGAAAGACGGCAGTTTAGGGTTGCGTATCGACGGATCGTTAATTGAACCGGCTTACGGTGTGGATAGGTATCCCTTACCTCGCATTGACGATTTCTTCGATCAGCTCCAGAGTCCGAGACATTTTCTAAGTTTTCTTGGGATCAGGTCATCATTATTGTGGGTTCGGAGTGATGGCATTCCGAAGACTGCCTTGTGCGTGCTACGGGCTTTGTGTGTTTTGGTGAGTCATTGGATTCACTGATGCCCTGGCAGCATTTGTAAATGTGATGAACCAGATTTCTTTAGGCCGTTCCTTGACCAGTTTTTGTTGTACTATATACGACATTATGGTCTATTTAATGCGTCTTGAGGGACAGGAGTAGAACTTGAGGAGTTGTTATGCAGATACTGGGAGAGCCCCAGCGGTCTGCTAGATTCTCGGGTTGTTTCTTCAGGCTTGTTTGTGTTGACTCCTAGGTCTTGTAGTCACGGGAGACGGTTTTGTATGGTTTCGAGGGAGATCGTGGCCGTACAGTTTAGCCCCAGACTTATGTGCAGGATGGAGGTCCGCGGATTTTTGGGCTTAGCAGGTTCTTACCGCCGTTTCATGCAGGATTGCTAGAATAGTGCTGCATCGTCGACTGAATGGACCGAAAGGGAGGTTTCTTTTCTGTGGACTGAGGCATGTGTGCGGAGTTTTCGGCAGTTGAAGATTCGGTTAACAACTACATTAGTCCTTTCTTTGCTTTTGGTTCGGGCGACCTTGTTGTTTAACTGTAATGTTTCTTGAGTGGGCTCGATTGTGTACTGAGGTGACACTATAGAGTTATCGCTTTTGCATCCTGCATTTGGAGGAAGTACGAGAAGGATATTCCACTCATGATCTGGAGATGGCCGCGGTGGTTTTGCGTCGGAGATTTGGAGACACTACTTGTTCGTGAGTCGTGTCAGATTTTCCACGGACCACCAGAGTTTAATGTACATCTTCCTGCAGCGGATTTTGATTGTTGTGATAGTCTTCTGCAGATTTACAGTTCTTGTGTGATCATTGAGTACAGCTTATGTTCGTCTCTACGGAGGGGACAGCTTGTTCATGTCCGCGCCCGACCACTTTTCTTAAATCATTTTCGAGAGACACTGCCCGCCGATGCTCGCTCGTCAGAAATACTTGAGCATACTCGGCTGGGTAATGATTCGAAGTCCTTGATTTGTGACACGGTGTGCTAAGTTAGGGACACGTGGGTGTACCTGATGTTATCAGGAGACGTGTAATCCTAGCACATGCACATCTGTCAACTCTCTATATGCATTCAAGTTCCACCACCATTTAACGTGACTTGTGAGATAGTTACGGGTGGACAGGGATGTTAAGAGAAGTTTCAGGTTTCGTTTCAAGGTGTCTGTCTTGTTGTGTGCTTAGGTCGAGCATTTGAGGCCGGCTGGAGAGTTGCAATCTTTAACCGTTCCGAAATAGGAATGGGAGCAGATCTCCACGAATTTCGTTATGGTTTCTACCCAGGTCTAGTCAGGGTGTGACTCCATTCGGATTCTTGTCGTCCGGTTGTACTCAATTTGCTCAGTTGTTCCTTGTTAAGTTGTGTGTTTGTATTGTTTGTTGTCTGCGGTTGGGGATCATCACTCGCCATCGTTAGGGTTCTCCTTCGATAGCTGCTATCAGGAGACACTCCAATTGGCCACCTTTAGGTTTAGGGGTTAGGTCGTGTCGATCACCAGTCTGTTGTTTTTCTGACTCTTTAAGTAGGATTTTAGACCTCAGCTAGTCTAGAGACTTCGGAGATGGACCAGTGGTGTTAGGTCAGGATAAAAATTGTCCATTGCGAACTGATGTCTTATGCCGACTGTGTTGGTCATAGACTCGAGATCGCAGGGACAGATCATGTATTCCTATGGACTTTCCGATGAATGACGTGTTGGATATTGGGAAGCTTATCCCAGGATTTTAGGTCCTTTTAAGATCCTATAAGCGAGTTAGTTTCGTTGCCTTTAATTTGGCACTTCCACCCAGATTATTGGATTTTCACCCCGTATTCTTTGTGATGATACTTTAGGATTACCTTCTTGACATTTCTCACATGATTTGGCACCAGACCATTGGACTTGGACGCGATCGTTTCGCTCACAGGCAGCCATGTGTGTTAATGGCTCGGCAGGTGGAGGAACGTCGGTCAAGGGTCTTGCCATCTGTGAAAGGTTTTCTTGGGCGTAGCCGTATAGTGAGGTAATCACTTGGGAGGCTGCGAGCGAGATTTGAGAGTTGTAATCTTCCCTTTGAAGGTACGCGTAACAGTATATTTTTAAATTCGGGGACGAATTTCTTTTAAGGAGGGGAGATTGTACCACCTTAGAATATGTTTTGTGGTTAATTATATTTTATATATATAGTTTTTAATAAAAAGTTTACCAAATTAAGTTTCAATTATTTTATCCTATTTTATGTGTATTTTGTTAGAATTTTCCTAGGCACACACACACACTTGTGCATGTTAACTAGGGTGCTAATTGGGAGGTTAATCATGATTAGCAATCATGGTTAGCTAACCATTTTCCTTTGAGCTTGTTTTAAATATTGTTTAGGTGCTTTTGGGTTTTATAATGTGTATGGTTGTAAAAATGAAAAATGATTTTTTTTAAATGGTTGAATGTTGACCTTGAGAGAAAGAGAGAGAGTGAGAAGCATGGTGCTACATGGTTTAGACCATGCCTCATTTAATGAGGGAAGAGAAAGGAAGAGAGGTGTTTTGCCTTGCCTCTGTCCTATGGTCAACTACCGACATTGACTACCATGAAATACTGCTCTCATTTCTTCTCCTCATTATCTTTCTCTCATACTCTCACACACATACACACCCTGCAGCATCAGAAGCAGCAGCCCCAGCAGCACCAAACAACAACAGAGACAGCAGCAGCAGCAGGAGCAGCAGCAGCAGGAGCAGTAGCAGGAGCTCCAGCAACCTACAGCAGCTCTTCTCCACTTCTTCACCTTCTCTCTAGGGTTCTTTAGGGTATACTTCCTAACCCAATCCCCTAGTTGCTTTAGTTGTGCATCGATTAGCTTCGATTAGTGTAAATAGCTAGTTTAGTGCTAATTATGGTGTTTTGTGTGGACTTTTGGATAATTGATGATTGTGTTGGTAAACCCTACCTATTTTAGTGTTATTAGAGTCATTTTAACTGAGATTTTCCCTGGATTACACTAAAATACCATAGGGTTTCCTTTTTAGTGCAAATTAGAGTTTTTAAAATGATTTATTGGCAATTTGAGTTCTGCTTTTGACCCGGACCCTTCAGAACAAAATTGAGAAGACTGGAGCATGTACACTAGGTATAGACCACACCACCAGAACACGAGCCACCCATCCCAAAACTTGGGCGCAGATTTATTCAATCTGGCGGCAAATTGCGGCCAGGGTAGTGTTGGAGATATTGCCCTCAGAGTCAATTATTGGATCACAGGCACGTGATTGCAATGATTGAGGGAGGACCTATCCCGGTAGAACAGTCTTACTCGAGATGATAGTATGCTATCTGGTTTACCTTTATCATCGTGTACTGCTTTAGGTGACATGACATGTCGCTATTGCACGTTGATAGAGCCCCTAGGATTCTTGCTTGACTGCCAGCAGTATGAGGGCGATCATATAAGTGAGAGCTGGAGTCTATAAGCACATCCTTAAAAGGTCCCTAGTCGTAGGAGTTTCGAGACAGGGCATCGAAACTCCAGAGTAGACTAGTGTATACAGTCGAGACCCCGACGAGGGGCGGTGGCCGGTCTCACAAGCCACTGGTGTCAGTTGGTTCACCTAAGATGTATACAGGTGCTCATTGGGTTATGAGTACACCGGACAGGACTCGCCGGGAACATGCTAGTTGGTCATATACCAGACGTCAGATGGCAGTTCCCTGGTGACATGTGTGCAGGTTAGTTCATCGACCTGGGGATCGTCATTTGTCTCGTGTGAGTTCCCACTGTACTTTGATTACTACCCTACCACGGCTCAAAGGAGTCGTGCAAACAGGTTTTAGTTGGGTACAGTCCCGAGCCACATGGAGGCAGTGAGCGGATCTTCAGGGGTTCGTCTCTCCCGGTATTGGGGGTGAGGTCGCGCTGTGTCTAGGAGAGCCATTACACAAAGACCTTGGCCAAGGCAGGAGATTTACTGGTAGGTATTCCAGTAGTATCTCAGGGTGTTCTGGGCTACACTCCGACACGACTTGTACCACTTTTGGGGGTCTGACTTTTACCAACCCCCTAGGCCCGCCATGCGATACTCATAGACGAACGGACCGGACTGTACGGATATTGTCACTGACAGGCTCAGTTGGGTGTCGGGGTGAGCTTCCTTATCGACGTCCCTTTTAGTCAATAGCTGGTGGCCCGTCACGTATTGGCTTATACCTCTGACGTGCTAGTGGTTAAATCCACAGCCATAGTATTGACGAGTCTTTAGAGTCCACCACACTTTCAGTTACTCAAGCTTTCGGGCGAAACGCTGTAGAGGCCGTATGGAGATATGGCAGGGTTCGATCAGATACGTGCGGTATTGCACGGATCGTGATCGGACGGTTTTTTACTAGCCGGCTTTGGCTTAAGCCGGATCTTAGTATTTGATAGTGTAGTTTTGTCTCTTTACATTTGTATTTCGGTCGAAATACAAATGCGGGTGTGTATGCACAGTATCGGGGTTTTCCTGTAATTTATTATGGGACCAGTTTTCTGGGGTTGCCAGTTTGCATTCCGTTCCGGCCGGTTTTCTCTTTTTCCTTCCCGGTCGGACTTTTCGTTGGAGGGTGTTAATTGCAAGTTTGCAATTAACATTTTGTTGAGGGGGTTTCTTGCAAAAGGATTATTTATGAAATCTTTTTGGCTTTTCATGCATTTAATTTGACATGATAGAGTATGGTTTTGTGATGGGTAAGATGATGGGCCGGCCACTGTTTAAGGCATGGAGCTTGATATCTTGTTGTATTAATTAATATTTGTTTACATAAGGAAAAATGAGTGTGCAGGAAGTTTTTGGTTGATTAAAAGTGAGCATGCATTATTTCATTTTGTGTGGCTATAAGATTAATTGGCTGCAGAGAGAGGGGTCTCTCTTTTTCATTTTTTTCCAGTGAGCAAAATCATACTTGGCCGAGCTCCTTTTGAGAGGGCATGCTCTTTTCTCTTAGCATCCATCCATGGAAAAATTCTTGTGCTATATTCCTCCAACTTGGCAACCTCTTTAACCCCTAAAGAGACAAGCTTCTACACTATATCTACAGCAAATCTTGGGCGCGTCGGCTAGCCAACTTCGCGCCCGAGTTGCCTCGGTATTGAGGTGGGAGCCCGTAAAAGATGCAGGCGATGTGGTGCCCTTCCGGCAAGGAGGAGACGGACGGAGATCCCGCGAGGAGATCGGAGTGGAGATGAAGACCGGAGGACTCGGATCAGTCGGTACATCTCTAACCCGTCTTGTTGTTTGCTAGAACTAGTTTAATGGTTACGATCCGGAGTTTAGTGCGCGGTGGTGCCGGTTTGCCAAGTCCGCAAAATTTTAAGTTTACCACCGTTTCCGCGTTTGGCCGTCGGGTTGACGGCCGGGGCGCCGCCGTGCACTTACAGTGGTATCAGAGCCTCGCCATTAACATAGTCTAGCTTGGTGTAATGTGTTTTACGTTTCCGATCGAACAAAATCCCGAAAACACGTATTTCATGCACATCAGTTTCTGTCGAATTTTTTTTAAGTCCAAAAATTTTTCTGGTTGTCTCAGAGTGATGTGCAGGGAAATATAAGCATACTGCAAAAATTTGGTGCCATGAACTCACTGTTCCACCGCGGAAGTGCGGCCAAACCCCTGCTTGGGCCGCGCTTCCGCGGCAGTGTTGACTGTTCATGCCCCCAAAACTTTGCATAATCTTTCTCTTTTGAAAATGTGTTTTTTGGAATATTAAAATTGGGCCCAGGGTTTCTGTGAGTGCTACAGTTTTGTTTGAGGGCCCACTTGTTAATTTTTGATCGATCGGATATTTCAAACACATTATTTCACAGTATTTACATTATATCTGCGACCGTGAATGTCACTCGATCGGTAAATCCGGTCTAACTGCTATAGCCCGGTTAGACGGATTTGCGAACGTGACTTTCACGTTGATGTTCTATGTTTATGCTGTGATGTTGCGGATCGGTCGTGGGGATAGCCTGGATGCAATGCTAGTACAGTTGTTGTTGTATTATGTACTTTTGATATTGCGGGGCGAGCGTCCGACATGTGGACTGCCGTCACTGCCTGATTGTATTATTCTTTTGGGGCACGACCTGGTTGCGGTCGATGTACCCGGTGTATGTATATTTTACTTTCTGTACTAGGATTACCCCGCGGTGGAGTGCACGGATAGCCGGGTTCTGGAAGGCAACAAGCCCGCATCTCATGGCATTGAGACGGAGGGGGCTTCACTCTGGGATTGGCGGGCTATTCGTCGCACTCGTAGGGGGTACAGGTTGACCCAGGAGGGGTGCCCAAGTTGCCGGATTCCGTGGAGTGCTGGGTGGTCCATTCACGGAGCTGAAGGGGGCTGCCTCGCTTCAGGTTTTGGCGGGTGACTTGCCGCGCCCGTAGGGGTCTAGGATTTCATTGCACAGGCTATCCACACGACCAGGGGAACGTCGGGTTTCAGTAGTAGCTCTGTGAAACCCGGGGATCCCAGATATCTGTATTGTTCTGTGATGCTGTACATTTCTGTGATGTTGCATTTCTTTTCACGCCTTGAGCGAAATATAATATATTGGTATATATATTAGTAGATGTTGTATATGTTTTGCATCCGCGCTAGTCCAGTCCCCGCTCTGTCGTTAGTAAGCTAACCTAACGGGTAATGACGGGACCCAGTGGCGAATGCGGATGGCATATACGTACGTCAGTATATTTCCGTTCTTTGTGGTGTGATCAATGATGGGACTGCATTGATTCGGATCAATGCAAGTTAAACAAACCTATTCTGATGTTGTTGGAACATTTTTCAAAAAGCTGTTATTGCAAGGACGTTCACTTTTTGTTTTGCATCGTGGTATTCATTTGGAATATCCTGCTCCTCAGTCGACGAGGCAAGGGCCGAGATCCCTTTACCGGGAGTGACCCCTTGGACAGAAGTTTGCGTCAGGGCATTAACTTCACTATAGCCGATTACTTTTGCTTTGCACCGTGGTATTCAGTTGGAATATCCTGCACCCCATTCTACGGGGAAAGAGCCGAGATCCCTTCACCGGGAGTGACCTCTTTAGTAAAGGTTTTCGTCACTATATTTTCTAAAAAGCTATCCGTTCCTTCAACGATATCAAGTTCATTACGTTAAAGGTTTTCGCCAGAAACCATTCGTAGCCCTCCGTCATTTCAGTTAAATATTCGGTAGTATTCAAGCTATGTATTTTGACCTCACGCCAAGGCATAGTGATTGGTAGCTGCCGGGTATTTATCTGTTGCATAGATAGATGCGTTGGTTTGGGACAGTCGTACTACTATTTTGGCCTACGTCAAGGGTATGTACGGGTGGATTCAAATTAACCTGGATAATGACGGGTAGAACTTGACATGTGACTTATGATATTTTGACCTCACGCCAAGGTCATAAGAGCATGGGGCAGAAATCACATCGGGAGTTTCAAAAGAACTGAAACTTGCCAGATATGCGCATACCTTCTGGAGTGTGATACCGTGAGCGGATTCCGTCACGTTATCATGCGATGAGAGTTGGATCCCGATTCCCACTGATGAGTTGGTATACTTCTCGGGTGACCCCGACTAATTCTTCTTTTAGGTTTGGAAGAGAATTTGAGGTACAGTGGGAGGTTTCCAGATTAGATTAAGTGATAACCATTCTGATCTAGGTTAGAGTGCACGCTGAGTGTTTCTTTTCTCTCTCTCTGGCAGCGACCATTGACCCGACCCTAAGATTTTGACTCAGTGACCAAGTTGACCGAACCTTCTTAACATTGGCTTTTGGATTGTCAGAGTTGCGAACCTCATTGCCACTCCTACTTTTACCCTTTTCTCCAGGACACCCCGTATTACTACGAACGTCCACTTCCATTGGACAAAACCATCGTATGGTTAGATACGAACTCGAAGGAATTTATTCGAGGATGGTTTCCGGTTCTGGAGAAAACGGATAGGACTATTCAGTTGTCTTTTCTTTTCACCCTCTCTCAGGTTGCGAGTACTCCTTGGTTTAGGAGTAGTACACCTATTACGCAAATTGGATAGTCTTCTTCCAAACCATAGGCTGGTGCCGACCGGTAGGGAAGGAAGAAAGCCAATTAGCCTAAACGGTGTACAGAAGGTATTAAGATTAAGACAAAGCAAGGGATTAGTAAGAGGGCAAAGTAAATTGCGACTGCTATTCACGACCAAACCAAGTATTTCTTCGCCAATCCTAAATCACCTTTGTATTTCTCCAGGACACTCCGTATCACTACGAAGATCCCATTTTATTGGATAATCCATCGTATGGTTATATACGAACTCGAAAGGAACTTGTTCCAGTTCGGGGATGGATCCTGGTTCAGGAGAAATAGGAATAAAGTACATTCAGGTGTCTTTTATCTTCACCTTCTCTCGCGATGCGAGTGCTCCTAGGATTAGGACAGTACACCCTTTATGCTTATTGGATAGTCTTCTTCCAAACCATAGGCTGGTGCCGAACGGTAGGGAAGGAAGAAAACCATTTGGCCTAAAGGGGTGTACAGAAGGTAATGACTAAAGACATATAAAGGGATTTGGAGAGGTGGCAAAGATTTATACGGTTATAGTTGTGAATTTGGATAATGGAAGAGGCATTACTTAGAATACCGGAATACCCCACCGAAACATTTCAATGTTTCAGTTTCACTGTGTAATGTTAAAAGAAAACTGATTTCCCGATTAGATACTTACTCCAGGGTATGTATTTACCAGGTATGATTCTCACATCCGTATGGTTTTACAGATGTTGAGTGGGAGTAAGTCATTGGGAATTGGGTGATCATCCTCATTATATCGGGATTCGTTGTAATCGGTGATATTTGTGGAGATCACCTGGGCTTGTTTGCCGGTCGGCAAATATTTGGTTTTGAATATCCGCTGTTGTGCACCAATTTCAAATTGATATATCTGTACGTCTATTTTTATAGAGTGAGATATACCTTTTGATATTATGTCGATGACATTTACCTATATCAGTGGATGGTTAGGTAAGGAGCATTAAACAGCGGTGTAATTCTTCTTAACCAAAAGTACAGTTTTCAACCTACGACACACAGTGAATGAGTTATCTGACTCAAGGGACTTATACAGAGTATTGTATGTTGTCCAGGGTCCATCAGGACAGAGGGGTTGGTCCTTGTACTATATTCTGTTTACTTTTAACTTCTCTAGTTCTTAGACATGTGTTTCGTAGAAACACAGGGTCTAAGTTTTGAGGAGTTATAGGTATTTGAATAGAGTAGAGAACCAGGTATAGCAAGTATCGGGATTCTTCAAAGTGATCGAAGATGTAGATACTTGTGTATGGTATTCAGTTGATAGTAATGATAAAGAGAAATTGCTTCTTTTTCAGGTTACTCATAATTGGAAGCATTCCTAAGTTGAGTAACTCTGATCGGCCTCTCTCCATTTAGTTGACATGCACTGGAGATAGTTGCATGATTTGTATCTGGTTCAATTAAATCAGTGCCTCTGGTTCTATATTGGATATAGTACAGTTCACATCTTAAGATTGTTAAGGTACGGGGAGTTGTCCGGTTTATGCTTAAAACCAGACTCTAGATAACTCATAGGCACATTTCTGTAATGGCTGTTTGTGGGTTGACCCAGGCTATGACGAGGGTTGATTTTCTACCATCTGGGAGATCAATAGAAATATTGTTCATGACTCGCCACAGTTTTATTAAAAATGGATTTTTCAAAAACAGCAGTGGGAGTATGGTAGAACTGGAAGTGATTCCAGAACCGCAAACGATTACTGAAGATTTGATAAGGAACCTAAAGATTCAATCTGATTTGACATTCCATTGGCCACTCCGCAGATGAGGTGGGTAACTTCAGGCACCCGAGAGGTACTCCGGTAGCCTCAAGGACGGTGACAGGGAAGTTCTTGTTTACCCACACTTGCCATTGTTGTTGTTCCAGGCTGCGAGACCCGGCAGGAGGATGAGTATAGCGTCGTTCTGAACTAGCTTCGGAAGTGTACGTGTATATGACTCTGCCAGAGGGTTGTCGTAGTCAGTGGGAGCAGCGGAAGCATTGGTGGACATCAGGCTTATGTCTATTTATAGACTAAAGCAGATGTAGCGGAGATAGATCATCTATTTCTGATGTGACAGTCATAGGTTTGACGTCATCGGAATAGGGGATGGATCTGTTGAGAAGGTAGTAGTAGAAAGGAAACTCCTATACTACGATCGGTTATACTTTGGTCGTCACACAGTGGTTTCTCCACAAAGGATTTGGACATTATATCAGACATACTGGTTACTAGATCTATGGTTTTAGATCTAGATTTGGGTGGTTTCCCAATCAGGGTACTTTGACAGCATTCTAAGAGTATTTAGAATGGACGACTCCTGGCACGGTAGTGTACCTGCAGGTAATGGAGTCACCCTCTCTAAAGGTGTCTTATAGACTAAAGTAGAGAGGGATGTACATGATTGGCAGATCACTTGCTTAGGCAATTGAGTCAATCATGAGATGTCAAGTACCACACCAGATGTTGTTCTTGCACGAGATGCAATAAGTTGATATTGATCCAATCCTGGAGAAACAGTTGGAAGCAGTTTTAGAACATAAGTGGATGTTCTAGAGATATGATAACGGCTGCCTCCTTTAGGAGACGGTTATCATTCCAGGCTTCCAAGGTGACATGGACGACAAGGATGTTGTCAGAGTTATAGTTTTCCTTCTGACGAGGGGCAGTATTTTGGACAGGTGGTCCAAGGAAATACTGAGGGAGGCATGGCGCAGGATACTGATTAAGTTCAGTTGACGATACAGTCTAAGAAGTTTGGATTTGGAGTTCATTTATGAGCTCGGTCCCATCAGACATCCAGACATTCTAAGACAGGTATTGCTCATTTCGGGAGATGGTTTTCTCCGCGAATTTGAGATATAGAGAGACCTAGAAAGAAACTTCTAGGCGGATCCACTCACTGAGGCTATTCCTCGAACGCAATAGTTTCACAAACGGTTTTTGTGAGACTGACTAGTAGAGGAGTTGGGTGTTCGGTATCACACGGGCTGTGAGTATGCGACATCGCAATAATTAGCCTTGAGTGCAAGTGGGAGATTGTTGGAGATATTGCCCTCAGAGTCAATTATTGGATCACAGGCACGTGATTGCAATGATTGAGGGAGGACCTATCCCGGTAGAACAGTCTTACTCGAGATGATAGTATGCTATCTGGTTTACCTTTATCATCGTGTACTGCTTTAGGTGACATGACATGTCGCTATTGCACGTTGATAGAGCCCCTAGGATTCTTGCTTGACTGCCAGCAGTATGAGGGCGATCATATAAGTGAGAGCTGGAGTCTATAAGCATATCCTTAAAAGGTCCCTAGTCGTAGGAGTTTCGAGACAGGGCATCGAAACTCCAGAGTAGACTAGTGTATACAGTCGAGACCCCGACGAGGGGCGGTGGCCGGTCTCACAAGCCACTGGTGTCAGTTGGTTCACCTAAGATGTATACAGGTGCTCATTGGGTTATGAGTACACCGGACAGGACTCGCCGGGAACATGCTAGTTGGTCATATACCAGACGTCAGATGGCAGTTCCCTGGTGACATGTGTGCAGGTTAGTTCATCGACCTGGGGATCGTCATTTGTCTCGTGTGAGTTCCCACTGTACTTTGATTACTACCCTACCACGGCTCAAAGGAGTCGTGCAAACAGGTTTTAGTTGGGTACAGTCCCGAGCCACATGGAGGCAGTGAGCGGATCTTCAGGGGTTCGTCTCTCCCGGTATTGGGGGTGAGGTCGCGCTGTGTCTAGGAGAGCCATTACACAAAGACCTTGGCCAAGGCAGGAGATTTACTGGTAGGTATTCCAGTAGTATCTCAGGGTGTTCTGGGCTACACTCCGACACGACTTGTACCGCTTTTGGGGGTCTGACTTTTACCAACCCCCTAGGCCCGCCATGCGATACTCATAGACGAACGGACCGGACTGTACGGATATTGTCACTGACAGGCTCAGTTGGGTGTCGGGGTGAGCTTCCTCATCGACGTCCCTTTTAGTCAATAGCTGGTGGCCCGTCACGTATTGGCTTATACCTCTGACGTGCTAGTGGTTAAATCCACAGCCATAGTATTGACGAGTCTTTAGAGTCCACCACACTTTCAGTTACTCAAGCTTTCGGGCGAAACGCTGTAGAGGCCGTATGGAGATATGGCAGGGTTCGATCAGATACGTGCGGTATTGCACGGATCGTGATCGGACGGTTTTTTACTAGCCGGCTTTGGCTTAAGCCGGATCTTAGTATTTGATAGTGTAGTTTTGTCTCTTTACATTTGTATTTCGGTCGAAATACAAATGCGGGTGTGTATGCACAGTATCGGGGTTTTCCTGTAATTTATTATGGGACCAGTTTTCTGGGGTTGCCAGTTTGCATTCCGTTCCGGCCGGTTTTCTCTTTTTCCTTCCCGGTCGGACTTTTCGTTGGAGGGTGTTAATTGCAAGTTTGCAATTAACATTTTGTTGAGGGGGTTTCTTGCAAAAGGATTATTTATGAAATCTTTTTGGCTTTTCATGCATTTAATTTGACATGATAGAGTATGGTTTTGTGATGGGTAAGATGATGGGCCGGCCACTGTTTAAGGCATGGAGCTTGATATCTTGTTGTATTAATTAATATTTGTTTACATAAGGAAAAATGAGTGTGCAGGAAGTTTTTGGTTGATTAAAAGTGAGCATGCATTATTTCATTTTGTGTGGCTATAAGATTAATTGGCTGCAGAGAGAGGGGTCTCTCTTTTTCATTTTTTTCCAGTGAGCAAAATCATACTTGGCCGAGCTCCTTTTGAGAGGGCATGCTCTTTTCTCTTAGCATCCATCCATGGAAAAATTCTTGTGCTATATTCCTCCAACTTGGCAACCTCTTTAACCCCTAAAGAGACAAGCTTCTACACTATATCTACAGCAAATCTTGGGCGCGTCGGCTAGCCAACTTCGCGCCCGAGTTGCCTCGGTATTGAGGTGGGAGCCCGTAAAAGATGCAGGCGATGTGGTGCCCTTCCGGCAAGGAGGAGACGGACGGAGATCCCGCGAGGAGATCGGAGTGGAGATGAAGACCGGAGGACTCGGATCAGTCGGTACATCTCTAACCCGTCTTGTTGTTTGCTAGAACTAGTTTAATGGTTACGATCCGGAGTTTAGTGCGCGGTGGTGCCGGTTTGCCAAGTCCGCAAAATTTTAAGTTTACCACCGTTTCCGCGTTTGGCCGTCGGGTTGACGGCCGGGGCGCCGCCGTGCACTTACAGGTAGGGTGTTGGGTCTTGAGGTTTTGGGAAGGGTTGTCTGCAGTGTTTTGTAGTGTTTTGGCATGTCTAGTTTTGTGAGTTTTGACCTGTAGGAAAATCTGGGGCAATATATCGTTTTGCATGTCCGTTTGTTTGCGCGATACGCGCGATACGTGAGTGGGTTCTATGATCCAACGTATCGCGGCGTGTCCCGATGGTTTTAGACGCGTATACACACGTTTTAGCGTATCGTGCACGCGGGTTTAGTTCGCGACGCGAGTTTCTCATTTTGGTTCGATATCGTGTTTCGCAGAATATTTGGCTTATAAATGATTTCCGTGTCTTATTTGCAGGTTTGCAGGCAGGGACTACGGACACTACTACAGGGGGGAGCAGATGGTAGGATTCACCTAGCATGGAGCGTAGGTGAGTAGATTTAACATCTACACGGGAATCGCCCGCATGGCGTTATGCGTCTGGGCCAGGATTCAAATACATGTCGCACATTCTACGTCATTGTTAGAATTGCGCCTTTACTTTATTTCCTTGATATAGTTATACTGTGACTAGCAGCCATAGGACACTGCACATATTATTGACGGTTCATGTTGCACGAGCACGGATTGTATGCTACACACACACCGTCAAGAATTGCCATGTCACACACAAACCATTATAGACATTATATTGCTTGGTTAGGGACCTTGTGACATTGATTCGTACTGCTTATCACATATGACATTACCATACCTATATATCTATAGAGTATCGTACCATTAGTGATAGGTACACATACCCTTTACGATACATCTACAGGTATATCTTACTCATATTCTTCTTATACCCGGGGGGGTATACGACATCAGTTCTTATAGGTAGATACCTATACATTGCTACACCTGTATGTTACACACATATTCAGTTGCAGTCACATATTTACCTTTACTGATGTTACTTAGCTGTACCTTATTGGTTTTGCATACATCTGGTTTCAGCTACATATTCTCTGTTATATGCTCGCATTTCAGATATATCGTATATATATTTATTCCTGGATTGCGCATTATTATTTGGATTTTACATGTGTTTTCTGGATTTGGGAACCGCGGGAGTTCATGAAGTTATGCATACATTGAAAAACCCGGTTTCCTTGATATGATATTTGCGCATCCACCATGGGTTTTATCGGTGCTGATTATTTATACCCCATGTGAGGAGGCGTAGAGGCCGCATGAGGGTACATGGTGGGGCCCGGAGGTACCCCGGGGCGAGAACGGATCGCTGGATTTGTTAGACGGTGAGCCTGTCAGGGGAACCATACCATCCGGTGATATTACCTTTTACTTTTCGGTTATCTTGGGGATACCGACCGGAGTGTTGTACGTATGCATACGTCGTAAGGCGAGGGTCAGAGCTAGGCACTCGTGCTTTCGGGACAGCGTATGATACGTACCTATCAGGATTTCTGTGTCGATACTTGGCACATTGTTTTCATGATATTTCTTTTAATACCTTTGTATATATAACAGGGGATTAGCCATTGTTATATATACCCTTACACCAAAATTAGTGGAATGGGACGCTAATATATGTGTATTGACCCCATCATATTTACTTCTGTATATATACCTTTAGGATGTTAGAAACTTACTTGAGATTCGACTTGGGATATATGTGATTCATTGAGATTGGATATTGGATATGAAAGAGATTGTTAATTTGTACATTCGAGATATAGGAGATTACTCGATATTGTACATTGAGGTGATGTGAGACTTATATGATGTGAGAGCCCAACTTGGGGGCCGATTTGAGGATTTGGGATTTGAGTGTCTTGTTGGATTGTCATCCTACCACGATGTCAGGTTTCCGTGAAAATGACATATTCCACCCTATACCTCACACTTATCTATTTTATGCACAGTTTCATATATTGGTAGTACCTGTTAGTGTACTCTTATGATAGTTGCATACCTACATTCACATATCCCTATTGCATGGATTATTGCATACTATTGTCATGTTACTATTGTTTCACATATTGATTGTACCTGCTAGCGTATTTTCTTTTATTCAGCATTTGCATGACATGTTATTACTGTAATCGCATATCTTAGATTCATGCTGTACGTGCATTCCTGCGATTACCTGCATATGTTATCTACTATTCACGAGTTGGCAACTCACCCCCGTTGTGCCACAGGTGTTTCAGGTTGTTCCCCAGAGTAGTCGAGGCAGGCTATTCCGTTTTTCAGCTATCATCTTTTGCTACAGATACCGCATCAGCTCACAGTACTATTTTGCTTAGGTGGGTTTTGGTGGTTATCTGTATTTTGTATTATACATTCGTTGTATCTTGTACTCTCCATCTACTATTATGTTGTTGACTTAGAGACTTGGTGAGGACGTTACTGTATATTTTTTGTGGATTTGTTGTCTTTTATATACAGCTTTCTCTCTATTGTCTTTACTTCTTCGCTACAGCGTCATATTTTTGTGTTGCGTTCATCTTGGCTAGTTTTTACAAAAAGGGGGTGTTGCTAAAACTTAAAGAAATAAAGTAGGACTTTTAAAGAATTTGGGTTGCGATTTTAAATGTTTCAAAAACTTATATTATCTTTTCCGTATTTTTATGGTTTAGATTTCTGGGTTTTGGCTTTCTTTTACTACGTTACGTCTTAGGGCGTTGCGTAGTACTAGGGCCGTCACGGGTCAATTTTGGGTCGTGACAAGAAGTCCAGACACATCCTGAGGCGATATCATGTGATCTGGGAGATAGTTGATCGCCGCGAGATCGAGATTAAGAGAGTAGACACAAAGAACAACACTGCGGATCCATTCACCAAGGCCCTCCCTCAGCCGCAGCATGAGCGACTTTTTGAGATGTTGGGTATGAGATACGCCAATAACTGGCCATAGTGCAAGTGGGAGAATGTTGGATATATGTATGCCCTAGAGGCCATTATGAGATAGTGTATGTACTGATGTGTGTGTGTGTATATATATATATATATATATATATATATATATATATTCAGAGGACAGTCTTGCTCGACATGATAGTATGCTATCTGGTTTTACTTTATCATATGTTCACTTGATCATGTTTATATTCATTTAGTGCATGTTGATAAAGCCCTAAGGATATTGGCTTGACTACTGGGATTATGATGTGGATCATACTAGTGGGAAGTCTGTAGTTTATAAGTATATCCTTGAAATGTTCCTAGTCATAGGTATATCGAGATAGGGCATCGATATTCCAGTTTAGACTAACGTATACCATTCTTGTTTCATATGATAGGCGATTGATGATCCCATATCCGTCTGGTGTGTTGACACCGAAGATAGTATACGGGTGCTCAGTAAGACTGGGTACACTGAACGGACTCACCGAGAACTCCTATATGGTATTATATCATACGTAGGATAGCAGTTCTCAGGTGACACTGGTACAGGTTAGTCTGTAGACCCGAGATCGTCATAGAGTCTTGTGTGTCCTCCCACTGTACTTTGATCTCCACCCTACTGCGGCTCTACTGAGTCGTACAAACAGGTGGATTTTGGGTATAGTCTCGAGGCATATGGAGGCAGTGAGCGATAGGAGGGGTTTCGTCTCTCCCGGTATTGGAGGTGATGCTGTGCTGTGCACGATTGGCTATAACGGGAAGTCCTTGGCCAGGGCTGCTGAGATATTACTGATAAGTGTTATCAGTAAGTTTCTCGATCTGTTATAGACCATATAACGGCATGACTTATTGAGTTATTGGGGTCGACTATTCCATCCTTATACTCGATATGCAGCATATCTGACGAAGAGACCGGACTGTACGGTAAGTGTTGCCGGATGGATTGACAGGAGTTTTGACAGGTTCACTTGTTCTTATTCTGATCGCTCAATACCCGGGTGGCCATTATGTTTAGCTGACCGCTTGCGGCTTGTGGGTGTTTGATATGATCATCATCTACTGCTGGCGTATTGACAAGTCTTAGAGTCCCACATAGAAGTTTCTCGGCTCAGGCAGAACGAAGTGGTGGACATATGAGATATGTGCGGAGGCTCGATTAAATACGAGTATGTGATACTGTATTTTAATCGGGCATATGATATCAGTCTGGTCATATAAGATATGACCGATTTATTAAATCAAGTGTTGATTTAATATTGACTTTTATATTATTTATTATTTATTTAAATCCTTTTCTTTTTATGGATACATGCATGTATATGTACATGATGATGTGCATACACACATACATACATGAAATGTATCATGGTTGATGATACAAAGAGGATGGCAATATAAGAATCATATTGTAGACAAATACATATATGGATATTTTCATTAAAGTTAAAGGTAAAAGAAAAATATTATTGAGTCATTCCTTCTACACATTTCTACACATTTCCATGGTTGAATTTAACTCAATCATGGTTCTTTTTCCTTTTGCCTTTAATCCAAATTAAAATATCTAGATATTATTTAACTATAGTTATGGTTATGATAAGATATATCTCTCTCTCTCATTTTTTTTTTCATTCTTATCATTATTCACTCCAAAAGAAAAAGAAAGAGAGCCATCTTCTTCCTTCTCACTCTAGCTCTCTTTTAATTGTTAAAATAGAGTTAGAGAAATAAAAGAAAAGGTATTAAATAAGATTAGAAACCACTTCATCATCCTACACAACCTTTGCTATCTTGTGTAGGGTGTTGTGCTTCAAGACTTTCAAAGATCGAAGGAAGCAACAAGCTTAGGGCAAAGAGCTTCGGGTGGATCGTCATGGACGAGGAGTTGATCAAGCGAACCCTTCCAAAGCAAAGGAGTCTTCCAAAGGGGTCTACAAAGGTTGTAGTCTCATCACTTAGTATAAATTAAGTTTTATAATATGATACTATTAATAGTTACTTCATAAATTCTAGTTCGATTCATAGTAAAGTTTACTTAGCACCTCAAAATTTTATTGTTATGGCATGTGTGATGCTTCAAAACCCTAATAGAGGTGTTAAGGAAACCCTACATTGCTCATTTCGGGAGATGGCTTTCTCCGCGAACTTGAGATAAAGAGAGACATAGAAAGAAACATCAGGGCGGATCCACTCACTGAGGCTATTCCTCGAACGCAATAGTTTCGCAAACGGGTTTTGTGAAACTGATTAGTAGAGGAGTTGGGTGTTCGGTATCACACGAGCTGTGAGTATGCGA